>CM043732.1:22836698-23436698 GCA_023968675.1 Taenia pisiformis
TCGAGAGAGGCTTTAAATCCTCAGCTCACATAGCAATAGCTTTGACGACCAAATGTTGCGCCACGCCTCAAGGCAAATAGCATTGGTGGATGGTGCAATTTGTGTTGTTGTCGTTGTTGACATTTAATTTAACTACTGGCGTCATGGGTCGATGACTCATCATTATGAAAGTCAAAGGGGCCTGCCGCCTCAGTAGAGAGAAAAATCTTGTATGAAGCGAAGTGGCTACAAAATCGAGTTGTTTAGGCACTTACTTGATGTTACCACACCCTCACAAAATCTTCTTCACCAAATTTGACAAGAGTTAGCATTTGAGTCCGTCCAGAAAGCCGTCAACCATAGTTCCCATCTAGTCGCTTTGTTGCCATTTCTGGTCTTTCCAAACCATGCAGTTAAGTGGGTGGCAGAGTGCCAAACTGATGGACCTGCTGCGCATCGGCTTCGCCAAAATCCCTGCATGCGTGGTCATTCGCCTTGGGCCCTACGAATAGCGCATTCTTGGTGCGTTTCTTTCACGCAAAGTAGACTCCATCTTTGAGAGTTTTCGCATGCAGTCCAACTGGGGACGCATCAGTGAAATGGCGAAATTTCCTTTCCTAAGAAATCTGTGGCGACGATTGCCGTGGGTCGTTCTGTAAACACAATTTTCTTTTGCCAATCTATTGCTTGCCTTCCACCATTAGAACATGTGAAAGTGCTTTTTTTTGCACCATAAATCTTTTGATTTGTCAAATTTTCGTCGACCTGTATTTTATAAAGCCGTAAGAGCTCGATCAAGAAAGCTCCAAAGATTTTTCCTTTTGGAAAAAACAGAAAATGATACTATCGTGAAACTTCGCTTGTGCGGTTTTAATCTTTATGCATCCAAACAGTGAGGACGGGAGATTGAAATCATCTAGTTTATATGTTTACCGAGGCAAGCATAAAATAAATAAAAAAGCCTCCGCATGAGTGGCAGATGCTCAGTTAAAGGCGAGCTTGGACCTTTGGATGAGGAGCATCCAAAAGGACAAAAAGGAGCGCATTCATTAATTAAAAGCAGGATGGAACAAAATGAACTCCTCTTAGCGATGAGAACTTAGAAGTCGGTAAGAAGGAGACGACAACAGCAGCTAAGCACGAAAGGAGAGAGGCGGAGGTGGTGGTCTAGCCCGGGCGACAGTCTGAGAGAAAATCTTATAGCCAACTCTTTTCTGGCCCATGTAAGAGGCAGTTTAGGCATCTTCAACGGTTGGTTGAGACTATTTTCCAGGAGTGGAATGCACGCCCCGAAGGGCTTCAGAAAGCTCAGAAGCACTCGGGTAAAGCAGTCACTGGCCTTGCGATAATAATGGCAAGACGAGACTAAATAATTGAGTAAAGGATTTCACGACAGAAACTAACCATTTCCGTTGCTTCTAATCGGCTACGTTTGACTGAAACACTCACATTGCATTCAGTTCCTTCAACTCTACATTGATTGGTTCTCGAAGGACTCGAATTCACCCTTCTAAGAGGTTTGTCTTAAGGCCGTGCGCCCATTGGATATTTTGCTGAGGGTTTTTTGACGGGAATGAGATTTGACTGAAATAAATTATTCTTATTGGCTCCATAAAATTATCTGACATTGTATACATTTGCATAAAATTTAATTCGCCTCACTGTTTGCTTTGTGAGATGAGTCTCCAAAAAGGTGAAGGTCGCAGCAGGGGTGAAACAGGATCGAGGTGCATCTCTTCAGCATTCTCATAGAAAAATGCAATCAAATGTGGCGTAAGATGTGTCATGGCTTGCACAAATGCGCCTCACAGTCAAACTGATCTCACAGAAATAAAATGCTCCTCTCATTACACGAGGATGCCCTAAATTGCCTGCTTTAATTCATTGTGTTTATCCACTTATCCATTGTCAAATTAGTGCATATCGGCATTTCGAGCTGCTTTTGAGGCCCATTAAAAATATCAAAAACAAATCCTGTTTTTTAGGCCTTCTTACTAATAAATAAGGGGTTGTTGTCACAATTTCTCAACTGTAATGCGAGACAATGGTTTTGTCATCAGCAGAGCCCTTCAAATGGATAGCTGAATGAGGCGCACAGCAAGGCATAGGAAGGACCGCTTCGAAACAGTCGATTTCGCACCTCCCATTACCAATCTCATTTCCACGGCAATCACTTCCGCCACTGATGCCGATCCGCACGTGGGAGCACGTTGCAGTAGAATGCTTACTTCACCAGGCCAACTAAGAATGCTGACGAAAGCACTTAACTATTGTGCGACGTTCGAATGCCCATAGCAATCCTCTAGGGGTTAATGCAATCCTTGGAGTTCTGAATTTCGTTTATATTAAACAGAATAAATGTTCATTTTTCTTGCATTCATTTATGTGTTCTGCACTCTGTCTTCACTTCTGGTAATATCGTTTGACCCCTGTAGGACTCCTATGGTTCTGGAGCAGAGCGATGATGGTAGAGGAAAGAAAAATCCAGTCTCCAAATGTCAATCCATATTTTGCTGCTTTCAGTCACAATAATCGTAAAATATTCTATCAAAATCATATAATCTTAAAATACAAAGTTATAAAGTTGTAACTCATATTGTACGGGCTGCTAACAATTGGACCAAAATAGGCGGTTCACTTGGCAAGCTTCCAACCTTGTGGGTGCTTGTGGTTGACTTTGCATAGCATGATTAATGCTGATTAATGCAACTGGTGACGTATTGGACTTCTTGTGCGCCTTTAAGACAGAAACTCACAGAGAAGTCCTGGCAACTTTTACTTATTCAAAATTGTCAAGGCAATCGATCTCAGTCATCCCCTTCCTTCTTTCTCATTGGCCACTTTCACACCAATTAAAACTATCCATCGATCCCATTGCATGGTCCGTGTAAATTAACCACTCTTATTGCGTGGTTTCAGTTTTTCAAGTTTAGTTAAAATTTTCTTGCAATTTATCTTTCATTTTTTGTCCAATTCAACGATGACCTAAGGAGGTAAAACAAACCATACCATCACTTTTGGTGGTAGTTTGTGGTGTTCATAGGCGATGGATAAAACCCATTTTGTTTTGCTTTAAATCCACAAATTGCATTTGGGAGGAGTTTTTTTAAACTTTCTTTAGTTATGGGACCTCTTGCGTCTCTGCGATTAACGAAATCTTTAAGCGATATGACCTTTCCAGCCACGCATCTGGTCTTCCATCCTTCACGCTGCTGAATATCGCACCTCAGCAGTAGATCGATCTCATCAGGTAGGAAAACTCGCCCAGCACCTGCATCTGATCGCCTTTCCATGGTTGGTTTCATAAGCAAAACTGTGCATATCCGTACCGGAAAGGGAATGTCAACTTAGGAGTGCATAAAACAGCAAGGTATAAGTCAAGATCTATTTTAGAATCGAGGAAAATTGGTTCTCACTGTGGGACAATATGGCCTTGAACGTCTCTTTTTTATCTTTTCTTTGAGTCGCGGTAGGGAAACGTAAATGCCTAAGTGAATCAACTCAAATCGTCTTTTGAAATTCATTCCCTAAATGTATCTGGTGCCATGTTTCAAGCTGCTGGCAAAACACAGCATTTGATGCTCTCAGCGGGTGGCTCCTACTTCCCTTCACTCAGACTGGAGTCCAGTACTTCGTCTTTGATGCTGCCGTCTTGCCGAGAATACGCAGAAACCAGAGTTTCATAGAAAGATAACGCAAGGAACGTTCATGTCTCTTGTGTGCATCAGGGAAAACAGCTCAAGATCAAATAATACACAGCAACGAAAATACTTTTATGACTTTCTCTATTCTTAGAGGGGTTAGTCCAGAGTGCACACTTACAAAGGCCAAGTTTAAAATAGTTATGCAGGCCAATGTTTCGCACTTCTTTCTTCTTATTATTTTTCTAGTTTTATCCTCCTCCATCCATCCAGGTGCATTTTATGCAGCCATCGGATGCGTAAAAAAGTGTCCGTTATTCTCGCTAATGCTTTCCAAAAAAGGTAAAGTTTGGTGTAGCCCCATTCGTCCACGACCCTATATTATGTGAATAAACGGAAGGTAGGGTTAAGTTGGAGATGCTATGGCTTTGTCATTGGAGATCAGTCTTGCTGCATTTTGTTGCTCACAAAACCTTGGTAAGGTCACACAAGGCCCAAGCATTGCGTCAGAATTCACTTTTCTCGATTACAGAAGAAATGCGGAGGGCATTAGTTTACCCAAGAATTGTCAACAGTGAAGTCTTGGAGAAATCATATCGACAAAGAGCTGGCTTATTATAGATAAATTTACATAGTGTATCTTACACTATAGCGTTTCGAGCATTTCTCTAAGAATAAAACGAAGACAAAATGCTTAGCAGAATATATGTATGTATTTAATAGGCGGAGAAAACGTGGCTATTAGCGCCGCCTAGAGGCCAACCTACAGCGGGCGCAAGGTAGCACCACAGAGCCCCTCCCTTCTCTCAAGCGGCAACCTTGACGCTCCCCTGGTTAGACTGCCGTCTCGACTGGCACAAAGCAATCAATGCTGCAAGAAGCGCTCGCGATCCAACCGTACCAAGGGCCGAAATTCGACGCAAATGAGGCGACGCCAGACACCACGTTAGTGCGCCTCCGTGGTAGTAGCACTCAACTTCGAGGTCCGCTCCACTTGAGAAGTAACATCAGTGCAAAAGGTTCTGCCGATCATCAGTATGTCCATTGCGACACGTTAGTTCATCAATTTTTCTTCCAGCCTCAGTTGTGATTAGTTTTCTTGCAGAACAAGGGAAGGGGGAGATTTCGAAGACAAACGTCGCTCTTAAGCCTTCTGCAATGGAATAACAAGGATTCTCCCACTTGCAACACAGACACTTCTAACACACGACTGGAATGTGTCACAGGTGGGAAGATCAGGATAAAAACAATACAATACTTTGCTTATTTGGACTGCTGGTCGGCCTTCAGTGACTTAATTGGCCGTTTTGGCCCAACTGAGTAGTTTAACCCCCGAGTTTCGCCAGCAGCCCCAAACCTCCCTACCTTAAATCCATGCAATCTGCTTTATGCTTAGCCTTCCTTCACGTTCTAGGAATGCTCGAGAAGCTGAAGCACCAAAAGTTTCCCTTAAAAAAAAGAAGGCAGTGTAGCGTATTGCTTGTTTGGGCTGTTGGTTGGCCGGACATATTAGGGGCGGCCACCTTGAAGCTAGCTACGTGGGCTGTTCTGTCGGCCATCCCAGCAGTTCCCTTCCTTTTTGTCTAGAATACAAGTATTCTGACCAACATCTAGCCTTCTCTCCGTCTTCTAGGGATGCTTGAGGAGCTACAGCAGTGATTTGGGAATCCCGTCTAGAGCGCATTCGAAATATGTCAACGAGAATCGTAATCTTACCACTAATGCCTCTTGTCATCGACGTGGAAAATTTAAATTAAAAAAAGCAATGCAAAATTAAATATAGAGGTACTGTAAAGGCGTCTTAAATTTTAAACAGCACCCAAATTACTTGCAAGAGTGGCATTCCGAAATATTTGATTAGTCGATCAAATTTGTTAAGTCGGACTTTATTTTTGGTTGGTTTAAAGTGTGTTGTAGAGATTACGGGTTCTGGTTTTAATGGCGGACTTTTGTGGATATAGAGTCGAAATACAATCTAACCAGCTGGGAACAGTCATCGGAACTGTAAAGGCTTACAATGACAATCAAATTGACCTAATTGACACTGCAGTCAATGGCCAAAGTGTTCCTGATGCACTTTACTCTGTTCAGTACGGGTCCAGTTTGATTTTTTTGATGTCACTTTGATCCATTTTAATGTTGAGTTTCTTGCGTTCGTTTCTTTTGTCAATTGGTTTTGCTTTGGTTGGTAAGCCTTGATTTTAGTAGTTTTGTTTGCGTTCTGGTTTCTTCTAGGAAGCGTTTTATTGATCATTTGAAGATTATTTCAACATCTCGCTCCTCGTGTACTCAAAATAAGTCCACTGACAGCATTCGTCAGACTCCCTCATCTCGCGATCTTCGTCGCGAAAAACTGCGCAACATTCCCGGCGCCTGCACTGCCTACGTGTGTGATCGATCGCCTCCCCGAGTCGCCAAAACCCCTCACATCCAGCAAACGCCTCACAGGCAGAAGAAACTTGAGAATGGACTGGAGAAGTCATCCAAGCGCAATAATTCCAGCAAGGACGATAATGGTGGTCTTCCTCGCACATCGAGTACTGGCGCAGCGGATCGTCGAGGTTGTCGTTCAAAATCAAGTAAGCTCTATTTCTACTTGAGATTTGAAATGCGAAATTAATTCAAATGGCATTTTTTCCCCCAGTTGAATTTCTTGATTCTGACCCTGCATCCGGTTTCGATAGCGACTCTGCGGCTTCTAAGTTGCAAAAGTTTGATCATAGACGTACCAAGGTTCGAGGAAAACACAGCGCTTCCATGAGCAATGGGTGGGATTCCTTGCGCATCGAAGATTTTATCGATACGGATTTCGACTTCGAGGCTAATTTGGCCTTGTTCGATAAGCAGGCCTTCTACGAGAAAACGGATGCAAAGGAGGGTGGAAATGGCAAGAGAGGCGAGCCTTTGTACAACTGCTTTCCTGATGGGGAACAGGTTCTTGTGGAGGGTCCCGATGGAGTTAGCTTCGAACCAGCTCGTGAGTTCGGCATGCTTCTATTATTCTATCGACGTCTTATTTCATCAAGGATTTGAATTTTGCGCTTCTACAGCCGGGCCGAGGGTCAAGGCATCTACACCGTCGAAGGCTTGGGAATCCCCAGTAACTGCTCCTATTGTATGGCATTCTGATACCGGTCAAAAGGTGCCTTTCATCAGCCCTAGCGTCCACGAACGCGTACTGCAGTTCCTGGCTACCGGACAGGATTCAGCGGGTATGGTGGCACCCCTCTCCATAGGGTTAACATGGGATCGCCTCACCGAAATGGCTGGTTTGGCAGTCGTTAATAGTGCCCTCGCCTTTCTCAAGCAGTCACCTAATCGTCTAACCAACCGGTGAGCGGCAGGGCGTCTTCCTTACAGTATTTTTTAAGGACAGATTCTTGGCTCAAAAATTTGAATCTATTTCCACCTGTTTTTCGCATCGTGATCACTTGCCTTTTGTTGCACATGAGCTACCTTGGGCGGTGATATGAAAGATGTGGTTCTGGATGCGGATCTCCATGCCACCGTTGTGTAGATCCAGTTATCGGAGGGTAGAAGAGTTTGCGTAACTTTCAATGTGCATATAAAATGTAGCTCTGCGATGGCCTTCCTCTCACCTTAAAGTTTTGTCCTTAAGGCTTTCCGTGACCTTTCTCCCATGGTCGTGCAATCTCTCCTTCCTGCAAGTGGCTTCATACCTTGCATATTTTACATCTTAACCCCTAGTAATAAACCACAATGAACGTCTCGTGGAATGCCTTGTCTAAAGAAAAGTTGATTTAGCTTGCGTAATCTGCATATCACACTCGGGAAAATAAAAGGCAACCGAGCAGCTCGATGCTACCTTTGGAACTCTGTATGGTCTTCAGTAGCCGGCAGTCACTTAGAATTTTTTTGTACTCATTTCTCGGGAACGCGCATGGTGGATGTGGCTTTCGTACATTTTTTTATCCCTTTTTGTCCTATGCCATTGATCGTGGCGTGGCTGTAGTAGCAAGAAATTCATCATTGTGGTAGGTGAGCCGCTTAAACGGGTTGCAAATCACCAGATTTGTTTTCTATGGTCTGTTCGACGTCATAAGTTATCCTGCCCTTTTGCAGCGAGACGGAGTGGAAACCATGTGAATAATTCCGGTCACCTGACGCCATGATGCAAGTCGAAACTGAAACTATGCAATCGTCCTGGCGCAGCGAGGTACTCTTCAATATTGCTTTTTCTATAATCTCCCTATGAAAGGAGTAGTTCGTGTGGAACTGGCTTACGGCTTATGATTTAAAAAATGCATTGATAATCTTGGAAAATTTGTCACAACTCCGGGATTTTTTCGGTCGACTAACGATAGGCCATGGTATCTAGCTACAGGTTGCAAGCCTTAGGAGTACTGTCGGTAGCCATCCTCGCACTTCTTCACGGATGATTTTGATTCCATTGCCTTACTTCATGGAAGACGTTTGCCAAAATTTGGCACTGTTCTAGCGACTCACTTTTTGCGACCCCTACGAATCTAGCATTTAGGATGTTTTTTGAGGCGCTGGGGTATGCGTCCATATTTGGCCACATGAGTTTTGACGCATGCGCAATGGCTGAAGGACTTGCATCAGAAGTGGTATTTAGCAGATCGAACAGGTTCATATAGTTTCGTAACTGGTATTTCGGAGAAGGCTTGTAGACATCCTTCGAAATTGAAATGAAATAAGGCGCAGCAATACCATTATCAATCCTTGGTAGAGAAGAGATGGTGTAATACTTTACCCACAGCCCAAATTGAGGTTGATTGTCATTTGAGTTGAGACCAATTTCTTGCACCTGTTCCTGTCCATTCCATTGGTTGATGCATGTTCCAAGGTAGGGTTCCTTCCCATTTAAGGTCCCTTCTTTTTGGCTGGGCGCTGAAAGGCATAATCGCTTTTGCTGGTTTCGTTTCTCCATTGTTTTCTCAGAGTGGGCTCCTATCATTTCTGCTTACTGTTGCTTCCATTGATTTGTTTAGACAGAGTCAAAAACAGCAACTAATACAGCAGCAGCATCAATCTGCACAGCCGCCTCTACGAGCTCTCGTGTTGCCCGGAGGCGGAAATGTGTCCGGAGCCCTGGCTGTGAATATCGCTCGTCACTTGGCGGCTCGGGGTGCCGCTTGCGTTCTCCTTCATGCTCCCCCATCCATATTGGTTGATGATCCCCCTCCGTTTCCCTACTACAACGTCGAACTAACGTTAGCTCAAACTCTGGCCCCCCGGGCTACCACCCTCCTTTCCTCAGAAGTGAAAGAATGCGATGCGGACGACGACGAAGAGGAAGACGAAGGTGATGCTATTCTTGGCAGTGGGGATGGTGAACTTACCAGTCCCGCAGGTCGAATGTGGATCAGTCGAATCCCTGGTCTCGCAGTGGTCTCCAAAGTCACAGGCGTCATTCACCGGCCCAATAATGCTCTGATCGATCTTCTGATACTGGGCCAACCTCTGGAACAGTATCCCATAGAAGTGCGCCAGTGGTTAATCGGCCACAAGGCTATTTGCCTGGCTGTCCAGCTAGGTAGACTAAACGCCCCTCTAAAAATCGACTCTGTGGGTCCATCGCAGGCCCAGAAAATCTGGGCTGTGCAGCTGGGGATGCCTATGTTGGCTCCAACTCAGGTTCCAGAATCAGTTGAGATCCACTTGGTCGATGTTGGAATGAGCAGAGCAATTGTTGGTCGAGTAACAGGCGACCTGCGGGCGCTACCGCCACCGGCTCTGTTTGATGCGACATCGTGTGTCCGGTTAACGGGCAAAGGCAGCTCTTCGTAAAAAGGAGGAGAAAATCATGATCTTACTGCAGCGACCGGAATGCTTCCCCCTCCCATATTTCGCAGTCTTTGCGACACTTGAATCCACATTTGAGCATGTTTTATTTCTCTACCTTGAACTCTAGGCTGGTGCTGACAACGCTTTTTCACTTATTCCTTGTTTCCTTTGTGTCTTTTCCCGTCCCCGCCCCATCATTCCACGTCCATTGTGTAATATTTCTATTCTGATACCCTTTTGTAGATACATCCCCACCACAACTCAGGGAAGGCGGTCTTGCTTCTCATGGTGATTTAGGTGGGGTCACGCACAGAAGGTGAGTCTGTGGAGTTTGGGATGGGTAGGAGAGAGGGAGGAGTATCCCCTCGATGGGGTCATTCAGGCTCAGGGGGATGCCGGCGGTCACTGGTTGCATAAAGTGAATGGGGGGATTTAAAGCCACTGAGTTAGGCTGCGTGTTACTATTGCAAACGCAATTTGCTAATGCATGTTAGGGCCGAGAAAAAGAGATTAATGACAATTTTTTGTCATTTGAAGAGGAGATATAAAGAGTGGTTTCCTGAAAAATTTTTTTAACCCTAGCGTCAACGCCTTGTTTTTCTGGCCCGCTAGTTGGCCTTCGGTCAACTGGGTGGCCATACAGGCTTGGTCGTATGAGCTGGTCTTCGAGACCCATAGGCGGCCCATGTGTGTAACCTGGCCGATATTTTCCCTTCCCTCCTACGCAGGGAGGCTCAGGACGCCATACAAATAAAGACGCTGTCCTAAAATATGAAGGGGTAGGGTAAAAAAGGAAATAAAATTAGGGGGCGCGTCATAAAAGGCAATTAATTGAGATTAGGTGCTCCAAGAAATTAAGTCGGTTATAAAATACAGGAAGTAGTAAATTCATGAACACGATGCGTTCCGGTGGTCTTAAATAACAAATAATTAAATTAATTTTGGCTATGCACAGTTTTATTTTTTTACAATAAGCAAATAAAATTAGTAAATTTTTGAAAGAGGCGTGCCAGTGAATATCGAGACGTTCTTCACACAAGAATTAAACCCCGTTTTAGTCGCATGACTTTATATGGCAATAAAAAGATCTTCATTAGGCACACAAAATTGTTATAAAACTTAATTTTTTAAGGTAACAACAAATTTAATAAAGGAAATATTATAGTTTGAAACAATGAAATGGCTGTGCGTTTTACGACTTGGTGTTAGAAGTTCGCATACTTGTAGGATGTCTCATGGGAAGCGTCCGGAGCACACAGCTCCGCCAGAGATCGTGAGTTCCTAGCTTTTCATGTCTTATTCCTTGCTTTAAGTACTATAATGAAAAGGAGGCTGAAAAGTATACATCAAAGTAAGCCATTCATATGAATTTTTAACCATCGTGACTCAGTTCACGTATGATTGAAATTCAAACCAAATTATCCGAAAGAGCCTTGGAACTTATGGCTTTGCCTGAAAATCAGCCAGCACTCTTGCTAGACATTGGGTAAAAACTTGGGTTGCTCTTTTAACCTCGCTTTTTATAGTTGTGGTTCTGGCCTCAGTGGTGAAGTCCTTACGGAGAATGGTCATTCATGGATTGGTATCGACATTAGTCAGGCTATGCTAAACGTTGCACAGGAACGGGAATCTGAAGGGGATCTTCTTCTTGGGGATATCGGTGAACTTCTCCCCTTCCGAAGTGGTTCCTTTGACGGGGCCATCAGTATATCAGCTGTTCAATGGCTGTTTAATTCAGAGACGTCCCAACAGAATCCGATTAAACGCATTCGGAACTTTTTTTCTTCGCTTTATGCATGTCTCTTGCGTGGAGCACGCGCAGTTTTGCAGTGCTACCCGGAGAGCTCGGTGCAACTGGACCTGTTGCAGACTGAGGCCATTCGAGCTGGTTTTACCGGTGGCATTGTTGTGGACTTCCCCAATAGCACAAGAGCGAAGAAGTAAGCCATTGATCTGAAATTAACTATTTTCTGTAGATTTAACCAAGGACATATGAAGCGCTAGAGTGCTTGACTCACCTTCGTGATTGCTGCCGTTTCCAATGCTGTTTTTAGAACTATCTTACTTCCGTTAATGTGTTGGACACGATGGTGTGTGGGCATCTGGACTAGATTTTCTTCCATTTTATCGATGATATGGTGTTCGTCATCGTTAACCTCAAATTTCTTTGTTACGTTTAAATTTTCATTAAGATGATCTCCTGTGCTCCTAGGCATGTAAATTCCCATAGCAAACAAGCCGGTTTTTTCTTGCTTGAGCTTGCTCTGTAGGTAATGGTACTTCTCGGTTTTTTTTCCGTTTAATCGTTTTTTTGTAATCCCGTAAAGCATATGATATCATAGGAGGGTTGAATGGCAAGATGGGAGGGGTTTTTTTTATTCTTCCTGCTTTAAACCACTCAACTTGATCCTCAAAGCTCATCTTCCTATGCTAAAAGCGACAATGACAGCAGTCGGCGAAGCCGCTCAACTTATTTCTAGGCTTGTTTGTATCGAATCTCTATCTAATCTCCTCATCTGGTCATTTTGTTTGTGTATCTTGTGCTAGAGTCGGAATGGCTCGCTCCAGTTGTCATCTAAATGTCATGCATTTGGCTGAGAAATTTTAGGTCATTTTTGTATGCTGACGTTAAGCATAGATGCGCATTAAAGTCCGAAGGTCGAATCATGGGAGACTAGTAACTCATAGTTGCCTCTGCCTTTCAGGTATTTTATGGTGCTGGATGTTGGTGTGGTGCGCACAGTTCCCAAGGCTAAGATTAGCGAGAATGACGCGAACACGATCCCCATGATGCCTACTGTAGAGCAGCGCCGACGTGCACATGCGGAACTGCGGGACGCGCGACTACACGGTCGTTGCCCCAAAAAGAGTGCTGCGTGGATTCGTCAGAAGAAGGAACTCGCCCGGCGTCGGATGAAGGATGTGGCGCATGACTCCAAGTACACGGGACGTAAGCGGCGTCCGCAATTCTAGTTCTGGGGGTTGACTCTCCCGTTCGTGTATAGAAGTTTACTACCTCCATAACTGTTTCTGAGTTTTTCCATATCAAATCGTATTTGTGCATAAAATGCGCGGATTTCTGTTGCTGACAAGGGTGATGGTCTTTTTGGCTTGAAGTTGCGCAGGCCTGAGGTTTCCAAGTCCAAAAACCGTTTGTTTCAATTGTAAACATGGAATAGTGAGGACGGTGACGTATGAGCAACCGTTGTGTTGAATGATTGCTTCTGAGAAGCTTCCTGTAGGGCTTGCATAACAGGAGGACATCGTTATGGACATCAGCCCGGTTAGTCAAATGCGATCCGATGAAGTGTTATTTCCAGTTACTTCTTTACCTCAACTGAGTAGTTGGAATTGTTCAAAGATGCAAGTCGACACGCTGCAGAGGCACCTTGGGGATGAAGCGACGCTAAAACTCCTTTTAGTTAAAGATATTTCATGAACAAGCTACTCTGTTGCATAATTATGAAGTTAGAACTAGGGCCTCTGGGAACACGTTTTATCGCACCGAAAAACGGAAGTCGGGCCTTGATCAGTAAAGTTTTTTTGACTCTACAGATCGGGAGTCCAGCACAAATCTTGGGGATCGTTACTAGCTTCCTTCCATTGCTTTCAATACAATGGGGTGCGGCTGTCTCCGCGAAGTACTTTTAAATTACCCCAAAAAGGCATCGCTCGTCCATCGCGTTTGCACGAGCAGGGACCCACGACTTTGATCCCATCGGTATTTCCTCCAAGTATAAATGGAATCACGCTTGATGTAACCAGTAAGTCGTTCAGTTACCGTTAGGCCTACACGTCTGAAATTCATACAGACGCACCTCCGTGCCTAACCCGTGAGAAAACTCACCTTCAAATTAGTGCTTTGGGGTTTACTCACTCAAGCAAATACGGTTTAACCGTAAGTCGTGATCCTTCGGAAAGATACAATGTGATGAAAAAATGCATTTAGGAACAATAGCGCTGGACAATCACAGATAGGGTTAGCCGAATTCTATGTAAAATCAGGCCTCATAATATTTACAGATTAATCTTGCAAGTTTATCGGCAGAAAAGACAGCCGAAACTGTTAAAATCCTCCTGCACCGATGAAAGCACGCATCTTTTCGTAGGTAAGCCAAAATGTCAGTGACCACGGCGCCTGCAAGGCAAAGAATGTGTCAGTGTTACTCACAAATGCATAAGTAGTACCGCCACAATTTACCATTCGGCCCCAAATGAGGAAAAAACCACGATAGAGAGTGAGAAACCCCTCTTGTCTAACTACTTTGACGGCACAATCGATCATGCCAGTGTAGAGTGGAGGCAGAGGAACACCAGAGGTGGTCACAACGCGCTGATTCATCATCCGAGTCTTGATAAAGTCGGCCGGAGTGCCCAAGCAAGCAGAGACGAAACCGGACATGGTGGAAGCACACCCGTGCAAGAGTGGACCATCAGTGAGATCAAAATGTCGCTGCAGCCAGCGCTTTGCAGTGTCGTAAGTGGTCATCTCGCCCATATTGACCAGCGCGGCGCGCTGAACGTTAGGCAGCCCGCCACGCCACAGACCCAGCACACCACTTTCTTTTACTAGTTGCCGAAATGTCACCGACTGAACTGAACGAAGTTTCGGAGAGCGCCTATGAAAGGGAAAACTTTATTTAGGAGAAGTTTCACGTTCTCATTTCGAGGAAAATCTATTGAACCTCGAGGGCGTCAGGGCATGTGAGCTGCTGATGGCGTGTGCAACTTGATGATCAAATCCTCGAGGCAGCGATGCCAAACGACCTACTTAACCTGGAAAGGGCAAGTGACCAGTGTTTACGGAAATTGGCATGTCTGACCTCGCCTCATGGATGGAGGCTAATTGTTTACGCTGTGGTGAAGCGGATGGAATGAATAATGCGAATCGAGGACAATTAAACAGACTCAACACTACCCGTACCTGTGCCAGTGATGATTTTGAAGTAAACAAGACATTCAACATTAAGCCTCTTCAATGTCAAGAGTGTTTGACCATTGGTACTACCATGATTTGTAAAAGCATGCCATAAGGTAAAAAGTTCAAAGAGTATCAGAAGATTTACACGCCGGTTTAAAATGTTTTCGGTGGCGAAGAGAACGGGAATTCGTCTCGGGCCACGACAAAACCACATGCTACAAAGTTGAAACTTATTTAGTCAAATGGGCAACATACCACCAAGTGAATTTTGAAAAAAAGATCAGTTATTTGCAGCTTAGCCAATTCTGATTAATGGCAACAAAAATAAGCAGTTTTAAAAAGGAGTTGTGCCGTTGAAAAATGAAAACTGATTCGGCTTACGCCGTAGATGGAACCGGTCTTCCAGTGGAGTCAATCACAGGCGCTGTGGCAATGAGGTTCATCCTTTGCTCCGTTTGTAAGCGAACCTAGTTACGAGCGAATAAAAAGGGCAACTATCATTCTAAGAAGGCGGATTTACCACAATCGCTCAAATTCACGGTACGTGTAAATCAAAGAAGGAAAGTGATGACATAATATAATTTATAGGACGGTGCTCAACGTTACTTCATAAAAGTCAAAAGTTAAAGCACCGTGAACAACAAATAACAAGGGAAGTAATTGGTAATTTACTTGCACTGGCTAGCTTAATTGGCGCATGCATAGCAGAAGCCGTGAGAGTCGCAATATTTACTTTATAGAGATCAGTGGGACTGCAGATAAATTGAGCCAAGGCACCCGAAATGATTCCGCCGGCAGCGGCATACAAAACATAACTCTGAGAAAGGGCTCCAGGCGATTCCCTGGACTTAGCAACTTCCAGTTCATGCCTAGCTTTCGCGCTTGCGGGAGGCATATCAAAAACGCGGTTCCTTATAATCTCGTAAATTGGCATTCGAGCTCCTGTGTATACTGCAAATCAAAAATTACATGAAACCCCGAAAGATAGGTAAAGAATTTTTGCGTCATTCAAAATCTTACAGAAATGGCGATATAATGCCGGTGATAAACCCTGCCAAAAGCTAAATATTCCCTCATTTTTCACAGTCGAAATAATAAGCGGAAGCAAACGTGGCCGAACTTTAGTTGCTGAGAGCTCGCCTGCAACTTGAAGTCGTGTTTTGATGCTATCAAGAGGATAGGTTACTAAGAGGGATAGAAAAGCCATGACCACTACCTGTTTCACCAATGAATGCAGATATACAGCATATCGTTAGGTGAGAGATCTGTGGGTGAGATTCATGCAGATTACAGACCACTCGTCGAAATGGAGAGAGATCCATTCAGCGGAGACTGCTTCAGCTAATAAGACCACCATGACCTAGAGATACAAAAAGTGTGTAAGAATATCAAATCGTTAAACCATCTTGTACTAAAAATGCATGCAGTTTAATGTCGCATTTCATAAATTATTTCCAAATTTTCCTTACAAAATTTTGTTTTTTTTTTGAAAAGGCGACACAATTTTAAAATGCTTTTTTATTGCACGTCGTACTGTGTAAGTCATCGCGGTTAAATTCCCTTCGTTAGGTTCAATGTATACACAGCAATATAATTCCGAAAGGATAATGAAATATCATCTGTGCCATCTTTTTCAAGGTCATTTGCTCTTGGCGGATTAGCAAATTACCCCGCAGTAAGTCTAACTGCTTTTTGCTTGCCTTATTGTTACAAGATTAGGACAAAATCGGCGTTTTATTACATTATTATTAGAAAATTTAAAGAATTTCAAGGTGCAGGCATTTGTTTACTCTTATCCCTTGCATCGAACCTCTATAATCGGGACATGCGCATGAATTAATAAATTTTAGCGCAATATAATAATTAATAGCAGTGTAACTCCTCACCTGTTAGTTGTATGCATCGACTCTTTTTTCGTTTTTCTTGGCATAGGGTGCTTTTAAGTAAATTCTTTTTCGTTTAGAAATTTGATGGACCTAAACGTTGAGGACGTCAGTGTTCTTCAGACTCCATGTTCTAATCCGCTTGGTCTTAATCCGCTTCTGTATGACTTTTTATTTGTTATTCTGCCTCAAACACTTTTTCGCATCTTTTTTATTTAGAAAATGGCTTATCGCGAATATATGGCCAGTTCGCTTTTATCAAGTGATTCTTTGCGCCTCTCTTGGTTTTTCAGTCGACCACTATTCTGGTGTATTTTATTTGGAGTCGGTTAAAGAAAGGATGATGCATCTCAACGATTGGTGGCTTCCATTCTTTTTTGGTTTGTCCTAAATTGAAATTTGGGTTGGTTACCGTAGTCCTCTTACAGATAGTGAAAATTTTGGCCATATTGTGTCAATCGAATTGACTATCTTTTTTCTGTCGATGCTTATTTGGATTCGACGAACTTTTCTACGATGGACTTTGTCATACACTCGATGGATTTGTCAGTTTTTTTATTTAATTTGTGTTGGCTAGTCTTGCCGATTCAGGGGTATTCATCGAATATCCTCCTTTACTTGCGACAGATTATCCCGACTCTTCACCTGATAAAACGTTTTGTGGAAGGCTTAGGAATTTCTGTCTTTGGCTGGGCTCGGGAAGTGCTCCAAATACCTTTCAAATGGACAAAATAT
This sequence comes from Taenia pisiformis, assembly GCA_023968675.1. Lineage (NCBI taxonomy): Eukaryota > Metazoa > Platyhelminthes > Cestoda > Cyclophyllidea > Taeniidae > Taenia > Taenia pisiformis. Next base: position 22,853,627 of record CM043732.1, read on the forward strand.
TACCTTCACTTCCCCTACCAACCGTTGCCGTAACAATCAAACGGCTTTTGGGAAGTCTTTCTCCTTATCTTGGTAAAGACTCGGCATGTTATCAGGAAATCGAAACCGACTTGCAAGTCAGTTGCCTTGACCTTGAAACTTGCTTTCCCGACATGGTTTCATGATAGTGAGACAGCAAATATGCTGACTTAAGCATGAGAGGTATGAAGCTTAATGGCCAAACTATCAGCGAAACTAAATTATTCATTTTTGCTGGCCACTTTTAGGCGATTTCCCTTCTTGGCGTATAATCAGCGAAATCGAATGGGTCGTTCCCATTGTTTGTGTTGTCATCAGTTTAACTTATACGGTTTCGGGAAGGCTGTTAAACCGTTCGTTGTCATGGCAGTCAACTTTTTGTTTATGGAGGCAACTGTGACCCATCACGCAGAACTTTAGCGTTAATGAGACATTCTTGACTACCCTCCAGATTCAAAACCAACATTTCGTAAAACTGCTTTTTACTAATTCATACGCCATCCAGTCAGAAAAGTGCTTTTATTTGGTCCCTTAGATTGTGTCACATTTGCCAAGAATAGGCTAGTTGTGTGGCTTTCTCTCCAAGGAGCCGCACAGCTGTGCTGTTTAATTTTTAGCAGACGCAATGCATCACTCAACTTTCCTCCTGCTCTATTGCGTCATCCCTGAGTAAACACGCCTTTACCAGCCTTATGTGTTAGAGAAGAACACTAAATCATAGCCTGATAGAGTACAAATTCCCTGCCCTACTTCATTGCGCAGAAATGGTACAAAGAAGAGAGCAGTGGGTGCCAACGTAGACTGAAAGCAAAAAAGTGGCTCTCCGGGAACTACGCGACCCTCTGGTGGTAAGTTCACATTACAATGCTGTGATAAAATGGCTGCTCGTTGAATGCCTTTCAGGGAATCTTACACCTTCCTCTGCCATCGTCAGCCGACCAACATGGACACGACTTTCGTGGCTTCCCAAGACAGTAAAAACCTGCGCACGAACAATGCCCTAGCCAGGTAATTTACCTGCTCCTCAAAACATCTTCTGATTTAAGTTACCTTGGAGAGTTTAGCAAATGCCAAACTGTGCATCTGGGCTATGCTAATGGGAGCATTTTTTGATTACTCAGAGCAACATTTGGAGTGGAAAGGAGTCCTAGGCTTAAGAATCCTACCACTTTTTGCTTGCAAGTCATAGAACAGCCGCTTCTCTTGCAAAAAATTTGGTGGTCTTGACTCTAACTTCAGTCAAGATTTGAGGGATTCAGTGGAATACTTTAAAAATGGTGTGTCAAGCTGTGGGTAATTAAGGATACTCAGGAAACGCAAAATTTTGTCATTTTCTATTATTCTTGTGCTATAAACTAAACGTCAGTTTTAGAAGCTGTTTATTTTCGTTCTATCAGTCCAATGCATGTTGCTGTCATTTTAGTACATAGAGAGGTTCATTTTTTTGTTTGTCTGTTCTTACACCTCGCTGTCATTGCATGGTGCGCATTCTTTGCCGTAACCTGCTTCTTGTGTTTGCTGAGAACGAAGCAGAAATTTGTCCCAGCAACCTACAATGACATATCCAAAAGGCGTCTTTGTATTGAGAATAAGCTCTTGAAAGATGAATGTAGCTTGAGGAAATCGGGGCCCCAAACTGCCTCCTTTTTCTACTGAAAAATTTGTTATGGTGTGGAAGGATGCATTGATGTCGCAACGGGAGGTCTGGCCAAGAGGTCTTTCGGCTGCTGGCCTGGCCGAAAGGCATTGCCGCAGACCGGAGGCGCGACTTGCAGTGACCGAGGTGCTGGCGTATTAATGCAGTCGTTTAGCCTAACGTGTCATTGCACCCTCACAAATTTTTCCATTGTCTTGGCTCTTATTCTGCTAGTGCTCTGCCTCACCCCGTTTTTGAAGCACTCAAGCTCTTTAATAAACTGTTTCAAAAATCTGTTCAACCCAACAGGTTTCTCAAAGATTAAATTATGCCTTCGTTGGTGTCTTTTTGAACTTCCATGCAAGTAGTTGGCTATTAGGAAAGGGGCAAAATCTATTTTTGGTCTTGTTTTAGTGTAATATTTGGCGACTAAGATCAAAGGATTATTTCTAACTTAAAATTGTCCACACCTCCACTGTGCACTGTTCTCAGAGGGGTAGTCGAATTATTTTATGAGGAGGCCGCTGGCGTTTGCCCTTTCACTGTTTCACCACACGGCCTGCTTCCTCCCTCAGGTAGCTGCCCTTGCTTTCTCGTCAATCTCTTTCCGTCCGTCTCCATCTTTTGCGACTCATTTTACCCTTCGCACTTTATTGTACGTTAGTAACAAGGTTGAAACAATGGATTTTCAATTTTGGGTTCTGTTTACGCTACTGTCAGGCGCACATGCCTTGAATCCAGTTAGGATTTTTGAGGCTCTTGCCATCGCGTGTATGAATGAAAGTCGTTCGCATTTGGTGGGTAAATAGGATGCGATTGTTTTCACCTCGCATTGCGACATTTTAACTTGTTCCTTCGAGTGCTACAAATTCGGCCTCCTTTACCGGTTCCTTCGGCGCGTTAGGAGACGGTGACACTAAAATTGTACCGTCGCTAAGGGCACTAAGCCCCTCAGGGATGATGGGTCTGAAACAGCCTTCGCCCATCGCCACCCTGAGCGCCTTGATGCTTCCATCATCTGAACACCCAAAGCGCAGTCATTTAACTGTGTACTAAAGGCTCATACAGCTGTAGATCTTCGTGAGGTCAAAAAGCCCAACTGCCATGCATCAGGCTCCTCAGGTGCCACTTCTCGGTGGGAGGTTGGTGGCACAGAGCAGATTGTGGAGTCCTGCACAGAAAATCGTTCAGTTGAGCTGTCAGATTGTGTCACAAACCGCATCAGCACTTCTGTTTATCCCTACAAAATCCACCAATCGTTTTCGAGAGCTGAAAATATGCCTTCGCACTCGCGATTTCTAGTTCATTCATTCCTTATTCGTTTCATTATACAATTTCACCACAGAGCGGCAGTACTCATCTACCTCTATGGCAATATTCGTCCTCTACTCAAAGCAGGCCTCATCAATCCCGAGATGTTCAAGCATCAGGCACCCATGTGTATGGCGCAGTGGTATCGTCTCTTCTCCACAACAAGGTTCTCCACAGCAATTTGATTTATCTCCCTTTCGATTTAATACAGTAGCCTAGTACTAAATTCCAATTGGTTCGACAAGGCCACCTTTCACTAGATAGTGATCGCTCTCACCAATTAGATCGTCATCTGGTTCCGACTTCGGAACAATAAGCATTTGGAAAGAAATTAGCATTTTAATGCATTTTCAGAACTCCCACAGAAAACCAGGATGACCTCTGGACGTATCCACCATCCTTAAGCAAGGTATATTGCGACGCCTTTTTCACATCACCATTTGATGCCTTATAAGGCGGCTCTTATCGCCTTCTAGCACATCGTCGTCGTTCACAACGATCACTTCTATAAGGTGCCACTTTTCACCAAATGGCGAAAAATTGTCTCCCCCGACCTACTGCAAAGAATGCTTCGATTCGTGGTGGAAGATTCACGCGAAAAATCAGGTTTGCTCAATCATGCAGTCTTTTAACATTAAGCCATGATTGGTCTGCGTTGTGTAAAGTTGCTTACTTTGTGATGCGTCTTTGAGAAAGCGATTGTTGTTTTTAATCGCTGCCACGTAAATGGTGCGGACAACAAATTCTAACGTAGCGTTTTGATGTGTAGAGCTTGAAAGTGAGAGGCCCTACTCGCCGGCCGTTTTGACAACGCTCAGTCGAGATGAATGGCAGAAAAGTCGATCTGACTACTTCACCTACGGAATCAATAACGTTTCCCTCGATGAAGTGGAGAAGGCAATATGTCTGGTAAATGGCCTTTTCAATTTGTGGTGAGGGCGATCAAAAGCTACTTGATTATTGACTCTAGAGGTAAGGATACTTCTTGCGGAAGTCTTTGAGGTGATGCGAATACCACAATGGCCATCTAAGGAATTCTCGAGAAGCTTGACTTTGGTGACGATACCATCTGAAAGGCCTAGCATGTCATGTCATTGTTTACTGAATTAATGATTGCATTGATGCGCAATGTGACAAGATGACACTAACTGAAAGTTAATGAATTGCAGGTTTATCTTGCCACTGACTCCTCCATGCAGCACCATCAAGCAAAGAGTAAACTATGGGCTGACAAGAGTGTCAATTTCTACGTCCTTCCCAACGCCGACATCAGCATTCATGTTGACTGGAGTTCAATGGACCCGTCATTCTTTGCCGGCGTTCTGGAACGCCTTCGAGTTGCTGAGTAGACTATTGTCAATATTTCATTTTCAAATGCGACCAATCGTTGGATGCGCAGGCCTTATTTCTTGCTATCATTTAGAACAGAAGCCATGTATGATCCAGCGACAGGGGATGCAGTTTACTTGGAAGAAGCTGATCACGAGTGCGATGACCCTCTGCCATTAAATTGGCATTGCTTTGACGAAATGGTTCCAATTTATGACAGAGCTCTGCGGCTTTGTGAGAAGGTACTGCACCACCGGATCTTACTCATCATGAGAGCTGAACAATTTGAAAGGCGAACCCATCGCTTGTGATAGTTATCTGCTAATAGGTTTTATTCCAACCATACTTAAGAGCTGCGACCCCCAAGAAAACTTTATTTAACTACGAAAAACCCATATGCTTACAAAAAGGTTGGTATTAAGTTACATTTCAAACATTGGTTCTGTGTTTACCTCTGGCCTTTCCCTGCATCAAATATTAAAACAAGCCCGATAAGTAGTAGTTTTTTCTACAGGAGAGAAAGTCTTACAAATTCTCCTCCCTCAACTTTACGGCTTTTGGTCGCTCGCGCGTGAAGTTTGACTGGTGCCTCTGTACCGATGCTTTTATTCAAGCTGCCCTACACACGACGCACTTTCGACTCAATGGAAGGTTGGCACTTTGCGCGGAATATGTTCCATGTCGCCTATTCATCAATGGAAGGTCTGAGACACTGCGATCACTCACCATTGAAATGGCGCAATTCGTGAGGTCAGAAAAACAATCAAAGCGTTGCCAGGTAGTTTCTCATATCTTCGCGTGAATCTCTTCTCTTCTTTTACAGATGCTTTGGCGGGATGCGCACAGACAAACCAACTAAAGCTGCGAAGGCCTCGGAGTGTTTGGTACTATTAAAAAAGGCTTGTGAACGTCATGATTTTTTGCTGAAGCACGCAATGACTGGAAGAGGCGTCGATCGGCACCTACTGGCGTTGAACATTGCGCACAGATTCCGTACTCTTAAGGTCTCAGACATACTACTGTTTGCATTTAAGTAGAGTGCATTTACATGGTACAGAAAAAGACGAGCAATTTCCACGAGCAGTAGGGATTACTACATTTAACCGAATTTGTCTACTCGAGCATAGCAAACCTTCTAAAAACCATGCTTGGGATTTCTACAGCTAATTACTAGTGTTTTCAAAGTCTTTGTTGCGTCTCCTCTTTTCACTTTGACCCGGAGTTTCTGATGGTTAGTTAAAAATGCTCTCTAAATTCTTGCCAACTTGTGATTTAGCGCTGCGAAGCACTGGAAAGAGTCTTGAAAATGCCCTTTGATCTTGTCACCTGTCGACTACCAAATTCTGCCTCTAAGGTAGGTTGAGTGTTTACCCTGCAGTAGCGACAAATTTTGAATCCAGCCCTTGTACTATAATAATAATAATAATTGTGTTAAAGATGTTCCTTTTGCTAACTTCAGGGTGCATGGCAGATACTGCTACCAACGTTGGATCAAAGTGATGCTATTCACATAACTTACGCAAGTCGAACTGACCCTGAAGCCTTTCACTTCTGCATCACTGGAGTTGGAAAGCGAGTTGAGAACTTTGCGCACATTCTGGAACAAGTTTTGCTTGACTTACAGAGCTTGCCTTTTTCAAAGGCAAATTAACTAGACTTTCTGAAATCTAGCATCTATTCTATCTGGAATAAACAAACGTAGTCCAACTGGTCACTTTTACCAAATCTACCGCAGTCGCATATGCCATTCACTTTCCTTGATCGCACAATAACTTAGTTTGTCCACCGAAGTTGATCACTCCTTTGTCTTGGCTCGTTCCAGTAGGGTGGAGAGATCGTAGACACAAATCCTTCCTTCCTGTGATGCAGCAACTATCAAATTTCCTACAAGCTGCAATTTGGGCAGCATTTAGGTTGCCTTTTTATGTCCGACATACCTCGAAACAGCAGAATTTCCCTTTCTTGGGGCAAGTGAAACGTTCCAAAATGATGGCGGTATTTGTCTCGAAGCACCGAATCGCACCATCACCTGATCCAGTGATCACTGAAAAGGAGGTCAATTAGGGTGGTGAAAAAGAGGCTTTTTTTTTTAGCCTTGCTGTCATTGCTCCGAGTTCAAGGGCAACACGGTGTGATCACTAGGAAGAATTAATTGCGAAGCCCATGTTGCATGGCTACTCGTTTTTTGGCTACGGACTAATACTTTCTCAGAATAAATTTATTTCATCTTGCGTGGAACCTCCATTTAGGCAACAGCCTTAACGTGAGCGCATTTCAAAACACTCTCTAGGGAGAGGAAACGAAATGTTGAAGTTGCTTAGCCCTCGAAACGAGCTACTTGCATAGCCACTTCAAGCTCTTCTGCCAAAGCAAATAAACAAAAGGAATAAGTTGACTGTTAAACTCACGAAAATCGTCCTTCAGTGCCAACTTGAAAACCGTATGATCATGAGGCTTAAAAGCTCGCAACTCCTGCGCCATGTCAGTGACCCAGGCTCGAGCTGTCTCATCAGAACTGGCGCTGTAGAGGTAACTGCCGGCCACCTAAAGGAAAAAAGCAAAAAAATTTCTAATTTGTGCATCCACCGTGGGAGCGCTGAAGAAAAGGCGGAACTGATTGGTGTGGGTGATAGTGGGGAAGCCCAGCGTAGCCGCCGCTGACTTAGGAAGCGTAATTCGAGCAAGAGGCAATAATGAAGTGAGACGAGAGCGTAGTACGAGGTTAGCATCAGCAGAGAGCTGAGGCAAAGTGGTACCATCTCCCATTCTTTCTCTTGGATTAGCTTTTTATCGAATGTAGCACTATCTAGTCAACTAATTAAACGCTACGCCTTCAAGTAAAAGGTTTCCCTCCACACTAGATCGAGAAAGTGGATCACTGACATGACTACTGCAGTTAATGGGTCCTCCAAAATGCGTATACGAAAGGGAAACGGTAGATTTGCCGATCAAATATGTCTGCCTTACCGTCAGCGGAAATTCAAGACCATCGTGTCATTGCCAACAAATGGTTAATGAAGGTGAGGAACGAGACTCATTTCCAATCGTGGACTTGTCATTAGGCATTTTCTATTCTAAACGGAACGCATCAAATGACTGGGAAACGTCTTCTGCGAAGACCGAATGGCAGCTAAGACGAAACTGATCTGTGGCCCCGAAACGGAGCACAAAGTCATTTTGTGAAGTCTAGAAGCTCGAGATGCAGGCATTGACCTTACCGACACCGACGACAGTGCGCACGTCAGATTTGGACTGATCCACCCACGCTCAGCGACGTGTCAATGTGGAGCATGCGGACAAGGGGTATGCAGAGGGTGTCTACATGATGCACAGAATGGTCCGGCTTTTTGCTTCATGCAAAAAAGGCCGAATGCAACGAAATCCCATAACTAAAAATAGGTGAGGATTTCCTGTGAAGCAAACAAAATCCCATAAAAAGCGAACCGCAACCATGAAATGGTTGATCTTCACCAGCGGATATAGTTCATGGGCAAACGCATCATCGGCGGGTTGACTGGTGAACCGACCGGCAAACCGACTGTGCAACAGCTGCTCTTGACCCCAACAGAACTTATAAATGAGCAACTTCATATTCGAAACGGTCACTTTACGCGGAAGACACTCGCAAAGTCTTTTGCTGATTTATCGTTCAGCCTTGTCAAAAGAACAGAAGCCTCAACCTCCAAAATGCTTGCGAATACTGTGCCTATCTTTCGCAAACAATAGCAAATGTTAGATCCTCATGTTTGAAAAGGAAAGAGAATCCGACTTCACGCTAAAATATAGCAAAAAACCATGCTACCAAGTTAGGGACTGCAAATCACTTAAATTGTCTGATTAACTTGAATGCAGTGAGTCTTTCACACCCGCAGGCGTTGCGATGCCTTCCAAGGAAGGTCGCTCCGTCGGTTGTCAGTGCTTGTGACCACTTCCACATTCCCCTCCCCGCGGTTGGAGGACATCCACAAGCCTTGAGTTCCATCTTGCAAAGGAATTTTCCCAGCATTCTTTGTAGCTTAAAACATCGTCCAGTTTATCAACGACTCCTGATTAATTTTCTGCATCACCAGTGCCTGGCCAAGCTTAAAACTTGTGCCAACACGCTGTTTGAACAGGCCAAAAATTGCAACCAGAAATGTATTGCCACCCTAGGGAAACAAACGTGCTCCGATCGCCCACTTCGATGTCCTCTTTTGTGCATGTAATACGTGCCTTTTTTTAAATAAAAACCTGCTTTACTTAAACTTGAAATGTGAATTTCATGTAATGTCAATGATTCCACGCATTTATAGCTTAAAATAAAATTTACCACGTTATTTTATGACTATTATTCCGTTTTTTGAGATGACATTTCTGCGGCCGGTGGAGAGCTCCGGAAACAGGCGCTCGTCCCTGAACGCCAAGCGATGGCAGCACCACCCACTGCCCGCTTCTGTGCGTATTCAAGCGGAAAGATATTTTGCTCTCATAACGCCTACTTGCGATAGTAAAATTGCCGCCCACTTTTGCATCTAACAGTTAAAACTAAAGTTTAACTTTCGTTTGCATTTAACTGTTCAGGTGGAAGGAAAATATGCTCCTTCAACGGGTGCCACACTCGGGGTGCGCTGCTTACAGGCTTTTTAAATCATCTTCCATCCCTACGTGTACAATCAAAAGCCTGGAACCCTCTTCGGAAAGGCAACTGAGAGACTTACAATGAGGTGAATGATTGGAGCTGTGTGCCCCTCAAACCAGTGGATCCTTTGTCCTGTTTCAATTAGCCAACTGGCGATTCGACCGTCAGACGATCCGGAGTAGAGGTAGTGCTGGTCCTGGTCCAGCGCGACGCACGTTATTGGTCCGGTGTGTCCCACAAAGGTCTGAAGGCTTGTCGATCTGGTGGCATTCCACAGACGCACCGTGCAATCTGCCGAGAAGGTGACGAATCTCACTCTACGTCGCCCTGCAGTTGCTTCCGCCGCCTCTGAGGTCGTGCTAAGGTCCTCAATGCCCGCAGTTATGTGGATCCCATAGACCGCGCCTTTGTGACCTTTGAATTGGCGAATCTGGGCACCGTCTTCAAGGCCCCAGCAGTAAACGAGATTTTCGTTTGCGGAGGTGAAAATTTGGGTTCGAGCGACGCAAATGGAGGTGATTGAGCCCGTGTGACCTGTGATAGTCTTTTGGGAAAAGTTGAGATCGTTCGACGTCGCAGGGTTTTAGGGTGCAAGTCAACCTAGGTGCTGGCAACTGACCGCATTTTGAAAGACTTAAGTGACTTAAATATATAAATTTCTACTTTTTTATCTATTTGATGCCACTTCTAGGCATTACAAATCTCAGATGTAAGAGAGTTCCCCAACGATATCATTAGGCTGCCGCAGGCAGTGTATTAACAGTGGGCGCCAAATGGACGTACAAAAAGGCATTCACCCTTGGTGAGGTCCCACTTGCGTACACTCATGTCCCCCGATCCGGATAGCAACGCCTTCGCGGCGAACACCAGACAGGTGATGTAGTCAGTGTGTCCGAGTAGTTCGTGGACGCAGGCAAACCGTTCCACTGACCACAGACGCACTGAGCAGTCCTCTGACCCCGAGGCCACCAACGTGCCATCGGCCGACGCCGCCAGGCAGTTCACCTCCTCTGCATGCGCCTTTATGCATAACCTAAGATCAGAGTGGCTGGATTTGTCGATAGCTTCTGCGATGGGTCCCATTTCATCATTTGCAGTGTCGATGGCTGCAGTGGAATCGTCGGAATCTGATGCCACGAAATGACTTAAAGAACCACCCATTTCTTTTGCTTCCTCTGTTTAAGGAAAAAATGAGGCAGAAAATGCGTAAATGCATAACTAACACACTGTTCATGCTTTCTTACTATTTCTTTCATTTTGAATTGTTATGAAGGATTAGAAAGTGAACTAAAACTTTGTAAAAACTTGCTTAAATTTTGTGTGCAAGTTGTTCAACCGATGGAGAAACAAGTTCTGCTGCTCAGAATCAAAATTTTTGCAAATTACCTAAAGGGATCAAGTAGAGCATAACCACAAAGTGACAGCTATCACTGCCTCAACCTGCACTGTGTGGAAAAAGTTTGACTCGTAAGGACCGCCAAGAGGGGCACTTGACTTTGCTCATGTCGGAGTGGCAAAGGGAATAGCAAGAAAAGGGCGATGTTTGTGGTTGTGTTAGAGAACTGAGTTTTCCCTTGGTGTGGTTTCAGCTGAAGAGGTACGACAAGGCAAACACCCTCAAGCACCAGCGGAGGCATCGCTCGTGGTGCAGTCGATGCTTCGTGGATGATAAAGCGGCGATCAGCCGCCTTCCCTCACCTGCTAACTAGGTGAAACTCTGCAGTTTAAACTACCCGCAAAACGCCTCTTTTGCCAGTAAAGTCAAAAGTTGCAGAAATATGCCAATGCTTTGAGAAAAGTGGACTCCAGTTGAGCCAAATACAAAGCCCATCGTGCCACTGACACCTCATAAAACAAAAGGCGGAGAATCCCAGGGGCGCCTCAAGTTCTACTTTTGCCTTCCACCATAGACATTTAAATGAACCGTCAAGGAAGTGAATGCGGAATTCTGCCCACCGTTATCACGCCACACCAACGCCAAGCACTTCGTTTTGTAATAATTATGTCTGACACGCAGGTCGTAAACCCTTTGAAGCGGTCTGGTGGAGGGCGCTAATCGCTGGCATGATTGAGGGGTCCGGCCACCGCACTTCCGCCTTCCGACGACACCATTAGTCGCCGGCCCAGCCGTTCGTCCCCTTTCGTTTAGCTCACGCAAAAGTCATCACGTTCCCTTCGAAATTTAATTCCTAACCTCTAAAAAAGTTTTTTTTTCTGACAAATTTGGGTGTTGAAATTAAATAAGAGCTGCTCAGCGCCTTCTATTTCGTTGGTAAATTTTTTTTTCCATCTTCGCCTCGTATTCACTGAGAAGCAGAGTGGATGGCGTTGTAAAGAAGAAGTTTTCGGCAACTAAGCAGTCGCGCGACTCACAATCAAACGCAGCAAAGTTTCCAAAGTTGTTAAGAAAAAAAAAGGCTTTATTCAATTCTTGCATGCTCCTGAAAAATGCAATTAGAATCTGTTATTAACCCTAAAATAGCGCTTGTGCATTTCCTTTCGCCAATTATTTAAAGGTTTATGCTTTGCCGCTTCCCCCATTGATAGAAGAAGTCGAAATGCATAAAGAGCAACGGAAATCGTGAGTTTAAGCAGTCATTGCAAAAAATGTCGCTCAGAAATACACTCTCATGTGCCTTCCGGCATGAATGCTTTCACACTCTTCTGGAGACGTTTTAGCGCCCGACAATGCGCTCAACGCTACTTCCGCCTTCGTGCGTTTTTCTTCCCGTTCCTCTTGTCCGTTCTGACTGCCGACTTCGGTGGGCGAGGTGACCACGCTGCCTTCGGGGCCCCATTCCCCTATTCAGTCTTCTTCGGCCTTCAAAGACGTCCCGGGACGCAACGCAGAAGAGCATTTTCAAAATTTTCTGATGACTTAGTGAGCAAAAGCTCTATTTGGCATTAAAAGGCTTTATCTTTTGTTCCCATGTTTTGAGAAAATATTAACGGAAAGCGCAAAGACAAATTGAGTTCAATCACCAATAATTTTTGAGGTTGCGATGTGCTTCAAAGCAGTCCTCTACTATGGAACCCATTTTTTATTTCTTATAACACTAGAAAGAGTTACACTTCGCGCTTAACACAACCTTACTAAAATATCTCAAATAAGCACAACTATCAATGGATAGGTATTCAACCTGGAATGAAGAAGAGGTCGGTGATGCACTCCTCTCGTCCGCCTACTGCTCGCCTTTCACCTCCAGGCAGTTCGTATGATGCAATCCGCCATCCCTTCCCCAAGTGACAAACTGTCATTCAAAATGTACCTTTGTTGGTAATCCCGATGATCGCAGAGCAATTTGCTCAAAAGTCTCGGGAAATATGATTTTTTTAAATTAAGGTCAATGGTGGACTCATCGAATGTGTTTTTCTTTAAAACAATCACGTTTAAATAGTGCGGAGCATTTTAATGGGAAAGTGACTTACTGAAGTGTGGTGCTACAGGAATGGGGCAAGAGCATTGAGAATGGAAAGGCACTAATAACGCTACTGCACAAGAGAACAATGGTCTCATGTGTAACATGGCTTTTGCCATGGTAACAGTTTGAGTCCAATGACCTGCTCGACTCTAAAGGTGTGACACTCATCGATTTTCTTAAGGAAGCCGCTAAATTATGGCGATTGAAAAAATAAATCATGGGGGGTGCGAAAGTCGTTGAAAGTGTGGCGTTTCCTATCCATTCCATTCACTCAAAAGCGAATACATCTGTGGGAAGACGTAAAAGTTGGCTGACCGACTTGTCTAACATTCCAATTAAATGCCTTTTAGACGTGACAAATTGCAAATATTCCCATTCTGCATTTGCCTAAATTTGACAAACTATTCCACTTGTTGCCCACTGCACACAATTAGGTCTTTGCTTAGACTTTACTGACAAGTTTTAAGTAACGTTAATAAAAAAAAATATCTGCTTCTGAGGCATTACCGCATCGGCAGCTCTTATTTCAAAACGCCAGAGAGCGCGCAGTTTCTTTACTTTGAAACACTCATACTGAACTGTATCCCAAATTACCACAACGACTTATCGTCAACACCAAGATCTGCGAATTAAGAGTGACAATTATGAAAAAGTCTATTCTCTAATACTGTCTGCTCGTAAACTCTTAGCACGCGGGCTAAAAACAATGAAATTTTTAGGATTAATGTAAGTTGGCGGGCTTGTCAAGTGCATAATAACGGTGTATATCAATGATCTAAGGGATAATTAAGCGAATTAGGGACATGAGACCGATAGGAATAACGACAAAGTCGACGATGGTGATGGCGTTGTTTTGCCACGTTTAATAGTCACCGCTGCGATATGCAGTCGTTGGGTTTGTAGTGTTGTTGTTCCACTGGAAATCCTCACCCTCTCCTTTTGTAACGATATAGTCACCTAAATTTGAGAAAAGAACAAGAAGGGTGTTTTATGGAGGACATGACAGGGGAAATTTTAGTCTGGTGTGAGAGCAATAAGGGGGAGGGTGGTGGGAACGTGATCATGGGCAATGCAAATCTGGATTTCAAATTCATACGAGAAAAAAGAGGCAAAAATTGGATGGGGTTTCCGGCAAGTTTGAGGTGACGCCCCTGCAAACTTTTACGACTGTCACACCTCATGCGAAGGTGGGCACGCATTGCGCAATAAGGCTTTTGAGAGAGGGCCATTCTGGCCGGAAGTGGTTGGTGGAGCAGCTACAAATGTGCGATTTACGCCTAGGTGGCTCATGGGTTGCAATCCCCCCTTTTTCAAATATTCAAAAGGACAAATATTATGAATAATTCATTTTTACTTCAGTGACACGGTTAATGCAGTCTGGTGAAGAATTTGAAATTATCCACATGCACCTCTTTAATTTCACGCATTTGCTATGCCCATGCCGCTAGATTAAGGAGATTTTAGCATTCTTGAATGGTGTTTTTATGAAATGAAACGGCTTTGATCCCAACCACGCTCAAGTTCTTAAGAAATTGGCTAAAATTGTCCTCGGATCAAACGGATGGAAACCCACCGCCAGCATCATAGTGCCGATAAATCGGCGGCAGCCCATCATCGTAGCCGTAGATGGGTCTCTCCCACGGTCGTCTGCGTTGACGCACCGGCGAGGTTATCAGGTAGCCCGTGCTGGTGGAGGAGGAGATGGGGTAGTAAGTTGACGCCCCGTAGTGTTGGTAAGGCAGCATGTACCTCGAGGCTCGATAGACCGATGAAGTGGACGACGAAAATCGTGATGGGGACGGCGACTGGCATCGCTCGCGGACCACAACCGCGCTGACCTAAAAACAGTCCCTCTGTAAGGCGTTCCGGGTAAATTCATGACAGCCATTTTGGCTGTTTTGCAGAGCGATTGAAACCATGCAACTTCGGCTAATATTTGCTTCAGTTTTGCCCCCAAAAAGAAACAATGCCATTCCTTCTTTATCCAAATAGGATGAACAATAAGTCACCTCGATAACTTAGCGAGGCAATGGATTTATGGCGTGGCTCACTCCCTAAAATATATCTTTTCCATGATGCTTCTTTGCAAATCTGTGGCTTTTTTATATCCTCCATTTGTTTGTCTAAAAATGGCTCTGTCCTGATGTACAGCGCCTTCTCTCAGCAGTGTGATAGGGATGAAATGGCATTTCAGAGGCGAAGGATGGCACGCACATTGATGCGCATAATGGTGGCTCCGAACAACTGAAGTTGAGGCACTTCAAAGTGGCTGGTGCAGAAATCTAGCGACCGTCTCGCCTTCATCACAGCGCTCAGTTCAGGGATGTTGGACTGCTTTCGCGTTCAAATAATCTGTTGGAAGGTGCGGGAAAACAAACGCCTGTTGGAATGGATTCATTGTTGCTTTTTCTCTTCTAGGCTTTCCGCTCTCACTCTTAGGAGATATTTCAACACCTTAAACTACATATTAAGTAAATATTATGGTTTGAATGGAGCGAAGGGAGGAAGTTGTTCCTTTGCCCTATTAGCACCTTTTGTACCTTCTGGGTGCCACACCTCGATGAAGCGAACCACCTCCTCCTCCACTCGTAAACCACGTAGACTTGGGAGAAAAATAAGCCGGTAGGTGCCGTATGCAAAAAATTGGCCTTAAGGAAAAAAATTAGAACAGTCCACTGGAGAGGTGAAAGATGTTCTTTTCTCACAAGACAATGCAAGACTTCATACGCCCCACAGCCTGATCTGGCACTGTGAGCTTTAGCTGGACAGGCGAGGCGATCCCTCAACCACGTCCTCGCGTCGTTTGAGTGGCCTTTCAGG
The DNA here is from genome assembly GCA_023968675.1 of Taenia pisiformis. Lineage (NCBI taxonomy): Eukaryota > Metazoa > Platyhelminthes > Cestoda > Cyclophyllidea > Taeniidae > Taenia > Taenia pisiformis. The sequence continues at coordinate 22,868,781 of CM043732.1, forward strand.
ATATGAATCTGGGCAGAGGTGAGGACGGTGGTCCGCTTTCGGGCCAACACAGCGTCTACCAGAGGACATCGCAGCATTTCACCTTTTCATATTATGATGAATTTTAATATCATGGGTTATGACAACTGCATGTGTCAGCAAAACCTCCTGTCAATATGTTTGTGTAATTTAATCAAATTCCTACCCACCGGAGTGGCGGAATTTTGTTTCGCAAAGCGAAGTGCAGCTTCCGCCACTGCACGAGTTGGAAGGATATTCGCATCGAGGGCATCTTGCAGAGCTCCGGCTGAGCAGCGACGCAGATCCAACACTCCGAGGATTTCCTCTCGCAAGTTGTCTGTTAATGCTTCCTTATCTAGGAAAAGGAAGGAAGTGGAAGTTCAGCATTTTTTTCAATGGACAGGCGAAAGTTCATTCATACTCCTTTCATCCGCCAAGCCCAACAGACCTAATTCGGGTTTGGTGACTCTGCTAATCAAGATTGCCTCGGTTGCTTGGTTACAGGGCACACATTTCTATGGCTGATTCTGTGATATCCTTTTATTGACACCAGAATCCAATGAACCCTCCCTATGAATGCGCCACATGGAGGTTAAAACAATCCGTGCAAACATTAACATTGACCGGAAAGAAAATATTACCAAGTAAGTGTTCTGGGTTAGGCAAAACAAAAGGTGGTGACGCGTCCCGCCCTAAGCAAGTGCTACGATGAGAAATAATTGCAATGGAATGGCAGATAGCCTCGATGTAGAAAACTCTCATGGCTGTGTTGATATCCACGACCGTGGATCAGCCAACCTTGCAACCAAACGATTGTATGAATGCCATGACCCCGTTAACTCACTCGACTTGACCAGTTTACAAATCGCTCGAATAAGTCCATCATGATTTTCTCTCCTATCTAATGGCAAGGCCGTTTTCAACAGTCCGATGTACTCCTCGATAGTCATATTTTGGCTCTCAATTGCGGCGTTTAAGTAGAGATCCAGGTTTTCTGCAACTGTTGAGGGCTCCTCGCAGAGCATTTGTGGCCCCCCAATGGTGGAATTCGCATCCCCTTTTCGCTCCTCCCCGGCTATTGTAGCTAAACCCGAAGATGCACCATCACCGGACATGGAGGCAGATTGGCTGGCACGCAGGTTCATGGTGGCCAGAATATCCTTAATGGTTTGTGGTGAGATCACCCGCAATTCTTGAACACTGAAACGGGCCAACATTTTGCCCGCGATATCAAGGATGAATGGCCTACTGACGGAGGAATCTCGACGACGCTCTGTCACAGACAGAGCCTAGAGAATGTGGAAAGAGGAAAGAACGAGTAAAGGTTCTTCATAATTAGCGATAAAATTGTTGAATTCCTACTAATGAACAGGAAAATTGGTAATACGCAGAAGGACAAAAGACATTTTCCTCTGGCAACATAAATGAAAAACATTCACTTTAGCTGACCTATTTTTCGCCACTGCACTTCATTTCCCTTGTAAAATCGCATTGAGCACAGAAAGGATTTGGTGTTTGTGTGTACTGTCCTTTTAACCGCAAAATTAGGTTTGTTTTGTGCTTTCCCTTTTTTTCCCAAGTTGGCTGAGAGGGCACCGGGTTTTTGTAACCACGATTATTTAATGGAAGCTAGTTCCAAGATTTATGCAGCGCATACGAGTTTTAAAAATTTCTTTGTAAATCAACAACACTGTTGGTTTGTTTGAGGAAATGATGTTTTCGTGGGTGTGCAAATGAATGTATCAAAAGGCACGATGGTGCATCATCTTATCGCTGTTTTTGATAGTTACATTTGCACAGTTTTTTATTGTACAATGTTAGGCACAGTTAAAGGGTGCGAGCCTGGCTTGGGATCAGTTTTGACCCCACTCTATTAGAGTGGAAAATCTGCAATCTACACTGCTATCGCCATGTTTCGGCAGTCGGATGCGATCGGATAAACGACTTCGCATCATCGGAATGTGGCATAGGAGGAATCGGCACTGAAAAAGTGTTCGGCTGATTCCTCCTCCCTACATGCCTCCATTCTCGCACAGCTATGCGCAGCTTAACTAGGACTAAGCAGCCTAAATCACGAAGCCTCGACCACGAAGTTAAGAGAGGCATGAAAACCTATTTCTTTATACAAACCAAAAGAATTTAGTGTGCTTATCTGCATAGCACTTGCCGCTTTCAAATGATAAATAGACTTTTTAAATTAAACAATAGCACAATGAGAGTGTTTGTTTTCACCTCGACCTTTTTTAAAAATATTTTCTCAACCTAATAAAAATTGATCGTATAGACTTTAGGCTTACTGCTAGTCAAATTATTGTAACTCGAGGAATTTGCATCTTCTAAAAGCCTATAATCCTACCTGCTTGCACCAATCAACATTGATTTTCGAAACCAGAGAAACATCTCGCGGCAAAGCCGAGAAAACGTTGTCCATTATCTCCTCCAGAGGAATCGAATCAAAGCCGATGCCTGCCAGTTCTTCCGTTAACACGTCACGATCAAGACTATTTAATCTCTCAAAGGGAAGACAGGTGCAAATAGCAGCTTTCTTTAAGTGATTTGTAGCTAGTTGGTCGACTTTGATGTCTTGTCTACCATTTTCCTCATTAAATTGGCGCCCACGATCGTCATTTACTTCCATAAGGGAAGCTTCTAAGGCAAAACGGAGAGCGAAAAACTTTGCAATTAGCTCAGCCATGGCGCAAAAGGTGGATTTCACAGTGGAGATCTCCTGTATAATGCGTATGACTACATTATCGGGTAGGAACACAAGGAATTCAGTCAACACGGGATCAACTGTTATTCTTTCATCACTGTGTTGAGACCTTCGCACCCACATACTTAAAATAGCGTCAAACAGTCGGATAAAAATATCACAATATTCGTAGTTCTTCAAATTAGCCGAATATGCAAGTGCAACAATGGCGGGGCCGAACTTGTGAGACATCCGCATATCCGTAATAAGAATGTTAATGTACTCGTCCGTTAGATCAATTAAATTTTGTTTTCCAAACATATCAAGGATATGGGCCGCATTGCTCAGAAAAGCAACGCTACGTGGGTTTATTTCAATTTCCTTACCATAACAAAAGGAAATAATATCAGTAAATATTTCCGATCCTCCATCCAAGTAAGGCATCTGTAAATCCGACTGAAACTTCAATTTTGTCTTTTACATATCCCATCTTAAGGAGCAGTGGGAACTTGTGAAGATGATAAATCTCGTTGTCAAAATAAACATTGACGTCAGAAAAATCACCCGATTCCAAAAGTCTGATTGCATTCATTTTCGAAAAAATAATTGCATATCCAAAGATATTTTTCGCTGGTTGCAAGATCGTGTACCTACTAAGTGGCACTTTAGACCCAAATATCTCCAAATTTGGGCCGACTTAGGTTTAAATGTTTGTGTAGAAAATTAGAGCGTCAAGGCCATCATATTTGACAAACTGAGAATTGCAAACAAGTGGATAGAAGGATTGCGCCTGAAATCTTTGCAACGCATCACCAAAGAAGTTTTAGCCTGGCAGGGTTTTGCTACTTTTTTTAATAACGCCAAAGTTACATCGTGAATTTTTTACGATTTTTAAAAATTTTGTTGTTTATAAAGCGAGCAAATAAAAATTATCAAAAGATCAAAATGCATCAAATATAAGAAATCAATGCAAGTTATTGGCTGTTTGGTCACCTGTTAGCTTTCGGTGAATTATGTTGTTGCATTGACTAAGCTGTGTAAAATTTCCACCGAACCATGTCTGTAGCTACACTCCTCCGTCTATCAAACGTATATATGATGGGCAATTTTTTTAATTTTTTGGTCACTGAAACACCGGAAAACATAGTGTAGAGGGTATTGTGGTGTTTTATTCGTTTGGACTGTTGGTTGGTCCGGGATGAGTGGCGGCTGCCTTGAAGCTAGCTGCTTGGGCTGGCCTGCCGGCCATGCCAGCAATTCTCTTCATTTTCGTCTAGAATGCAAGCATTCTGACCTATACCTAGCCTTCTCTCCGTCTTTTAGGGATACTCGGGGTGCTAGGTCCGGTCTCTAGGCCATTCCTACAGCCCAGATTCTCCCGCCCCCATTTATAGTGATTTTAGCCCTGGTTTTACGTCCCTTTTTTCGTTGAGCATGTCTTGAACCACCATAATGGTAGCATTATTTTATCATATTTATCGGAAGGCAAGGATGGATGATATGTATTAATACCAATTTTGCTTTGCATTTTCTTTACTGAATACTTGAGTCACTGTTCCTCTTTTACTTAAAATGATCAAAATTAATCTTGGTGCTATAAACAATGCCAATGATCACACTTTGAAAACTCAATTTAAGAGGAAATGGTCGCAGCTGCAGTGTAGCACCCAGAGCATTCCTAAACGAAGGAAAGAATACGAGGTGGAGATCAGAATAAGTGTGTTCTAGACGGAAAGTGAGGGAACTGCTGGCATGGCTGGCAGGCTAGCCCACGCAGCTAGCTTCAAGGTGGCCGCCACTAATGATGTCTGACTGACCAACAGTCCAAACGCACAATACGCTACAGCAGCGTCCTAAGCACCTTAGAAAACGAGAGGAAGAAGAATACATAGTACATAGATATAGACCCTGTCAAAGCCGGAGGCCAGCCCATGCAACCGGGTCAAAAGGTACTTAGGAGTGGAAGGCAAATGAATTTTAAGGCGAACAAGTCATTAATGTTGCGGATTGTGTGTTTGGGCTGTTGGCCGGTCGAACATATGAGCGGCGGCCACCTCGAAAGTGCTGCGTGGGATGGCGTGTCGGCCATGCGAGCAGCTCCCTTACTTTTTGTCTAGAGCACACGTATTCTGGCCTGCATTTGCTTTCTTTACTTTTTTTAGGTAGCTCATGGCGCTACAATTAAAGCTAGGATCACAAAAACACATGGATATTTATTTAACGATTAAAATGACGGAGAGAACGTGGCTGCTTGAATAACCGACAAAACGACTTAACAAATTAGGGGAAAGATTGCAGTGTTTTGTTTGTTTAAACTGTTGGTTGGCCTTACATATTGGTAATCGTCATCTTGTGCCTAGCAGCATGGGCTAGCGTCTCGGCCATGCCAGCAGCCCCCTTCCTCCCTATACTGAACATATTTACTCTGATCTATGATTTGCCTTCTTTCGTTTTTCATGGGCGCTCAGAATATGCAGTGCTGTCAATAATTTGTTTTTTTTTTCTATTAATGTACGGATCTTCATGCATTCACAGATGATACGGACTGAAAGCTTAACTATACTTTAGTTATCCTTTTAAGACTACTAGTGGATTAGCTATGATTTTACTAAGTTTTGATTTTTGTACTCTGGATCGTATCTTGCTTCAGTTTCCCTTGTCCCGTTCCCTTAAATTGTGAAGTGCTGGTTTCTGTTTTAAGGTAAATAAGTTACCCTTAGAAATAAAACAATTTTTCACAATAATAGGTTTTATAGCTCATGTGATGTTTTGCACAATGAGGATTTCGCATTTACTCAAGTCGTTTGAACATCTTTTCTGTCAGCCGCGTCTTACGGCTTCTGATTGTGCTTTGCGTGTGCTCCTTGGTTTGCGGCTGTCGTGGTTGGCATTGCTTAAGCGCTAAAATTACTATATTATTGTGTCATTTTTCATTTCTCACTTTCTTTTTACATTTCCTGTTATAGACGTGAAATAATATTATGCCCCGTAAATCTATTAAGCAGGTAATTCGATCATCGTTTATCTTTTTCATCAAATCTTGTCTTCTTCTCCTCCCGGAGCACCTTTCCTTAACACTATTGAAGCCCGTTGCAGGCTCACTTTAAACGTTTTAGACAAAGGCCAAGTCCCTTGGTGTAGAAAATGGCAATGATGCTTCATCTCCTCCAGTGCCATCAACCTCTGCCACTGATGAAAACGTTAAAACTAATGAGGCTGAGTTACTAAAACAGCTGACAAACGTCATGCTCACTTCTCCTCGCAACCTACCCGGTTTATCTACCTCCAAGCCGTCGAAAAAATCGAAAGATGACTACAAGTTTTGGAAGACCCAGCCTGTCCCAGATATTGGTTTGTTTATTTGAGCTTGATTTAGCATTACATTCTGATTTTTGACTTGAATACCACCTTCAAGGTGAAGAAATAACTGAGAATGAACCTGTGGAACCGGATGTTCCGGTGTCTCAAATCAGGACAGACAGTTACACTCTCCCTGCCGAATTCGTGTGGTGTGATCTTGATCTGAACAACTCCAAGGAGGTCTCTTGTTTTTTTCTTAAAAACGACCAATTTACTATTTTCAGCTTGACGAACTATTCAACCTGTTGAACGAGAACTATGTTGAAGATGACGACCACATTTTTCGGTTTTCATACGCTCGGGACTTTCTCAAATGGTACAGCTGCTTTTCTTTTGGATAGTCTTATTTTCAATAGGGAAAGGTGAATTTTTTTGCCATTTTCAGGACGATGCAGCCTCCGGGTTGGCGCCCAGAGTGGCATGTGAGTGTTCGGGTTGCAAAGAATAAAAAGCTTGTTGGTTTCATTGCCGGCATGCCCTGTGATATCCGCGTGTACAACAAGTGAGTTTTTTCCTAATTTCCCTTGATGTCGTTTCGTTAATTCACTTCGTCCATAATTTCCCCGACTTTTTGTCTGACAGTGATTTTGTGCTTCCCTTTTGGCTTTCTGTGTAAAAATGGCGTTGATTATCACACGAATTTATAGGTTAGTGTTCCTTTTCGGCCTTGAACTTCTGCATTCCCACCAACATTGTCATCCTTATACCTGCGCCGCCAAACTATCAGTTCTTATACTTTACTTTAATTTGTGAATCAAGTGTTTTTTATTTAGAAAAAAAAACATTTGATTTCCATGCATCTGTGACTTCATTTATGGCTTATTGAACTCAGAATGGCCTACTATGTCGTCGTGAAGGCCGCCTCTTGAGTGGGGCATCGAAAACTGCTTTGCAATCATTCACTTTATTGCCTTTTTCAGTTCAGAAGAGTTTATGACAAACTTCCTTATTTTTCAAGTTGTACAAAGCACTTTTTGTTAGATAAAGTCAATTGCGCTGTGAACGATGGGGAAAATCGTGAGTTTATGGAATGGCATTTTTATTTGGCTCCGGTGATGCTATCGTAGAATGCTCCAATTTTTTTATTCAGCAGCTTATTGAAAGAAGACCATATTTTAAGCTATGAGCTGTCATTGGGTGCCTCAAACTCTCCTTTCCTCTTTATGTCGTCGTCCATTTTTCCTTATCACTATCTTGGGTGATGAACTTGAAATTTTGAGCGGGGCATCTTCTTGACCTTGTATCTATGGCTTTTTACGCAGTCTCTATCACAGACAAATTCGATAACACTGTCATAGTTTCTTTTCTTTCACCTTTCACACAGAACAAAGAAGATGGTTGAAATCAACTTCTTGTGCGTGCACAAGCGTTTACGAGACAAACGTATGGCACCTGTGCTAATTCGAGAAATAACACGACGCGTTAATCTCCACGCTATTTATCAGGCCGTCTACACCAGTGGGGTTGTGCTCCCGCGACCTGTCGCCACCTGTAGGTTCGTTCCTAGTCTTCTCAGACTCATTGCATTTATTCATTGATGTATGGCTCTTTATTTTGCCTACTAGTGTCGATTTTTTTGTTAAAATTAACCTTTTTTTCACCCACCAAATTTAACACCGACAATTGTTGCCTGGTTTTCCACTTATCTCAAGGCCTCGTATTTCATTGCCTATAAATTCCACAAGCTATCTCATTTCTATTTTTCCTGACCTATCTCATTTATTTGCTGTGTTGTCATGTCCTCCTTGAATCCCTCTTCACTTTGTCAAGTCAAGTCGGTGTTCCACTCTGTTTGCTTCCGATTCTGGTAATCTGATTGTTCCTCTTTTGCAAAAGAGAGAGGGTTGGAGTCTGCTTTCACTTTGGTATGTTTTTGGGTACTTCGGGTGTGGTTCTGAAAAGGATAGATGAATGTATCCTTTATCATTCTGAAAATGCACAGTGGTTTTAGTAACTTTCAACGCATACATATTATTAGGATACAGAACGTCTCCATTCCATAGTGTCTTTAACTCCGATTCTCTTGTTTCCTAAAGACCAGTAGCTTTAGCCACTCTATCAATGGAATTTCGGATTTCATTATGGATCCCCACTGGTTTGATGGCCACCTGTACTAATTTAGCCTTCAAAAGCTTGGTAAAGTTCGAGGAAATGTAGCTCAGGTTACTTATGGCTTTGTCTGGTTAAGACGGGTTTTTTTGGAAGGGAAGGGAGGGTGCATGAAGAATTCTCTTAGCATTTTATCTAGATTTCAGCACCCATTTTCCTTTCAGTCTGGTCAGTCATTACTCTGCCAGTTTCCTACAAATTTAGAGTTCATTTTAATCTATGCTCACCAACTTTTCCAGTAGATGGCGCCTGAAACAGGTTCCACGGAGCTTGATGTGTTTACCTGCCGCTTTTTTCATTTTTTCGGGATTTGCACTAATGAGTGATGATATGGGAGTTCATTGGATTTCTCTCACAGCTCTCTCAACGCCTTTAATGTTTCTCTGTCCTAATGGCCTGGCAAAAATTTAGGAAGCCTGCTATATCACCTAGGAAGGTATCTTACACTTCTTATTTATCAAAGGTACTGGCATCGTCCATTGAATCCACGAAAACTTGTGGACGTTGGCTTCTCCCACCTTACACGAACAATGACCCTCCATCGTGCCATAAAACTCTATCGTCTGCCCGACACCACGAGTCTATCCGGCTTTCGTGTCCTTGAGTCTCGTGACTTGCCTGCGTGTCGTCAACTCCTCGCCACCTACCTGGAATCCCGCTCACACCTCCACCCTGTTTTCTCGGAGGAAGAGTTTTCCCACTGGTTAGTGGCAACCTTAAGACTTGTTTTTTTGGCAATTCCACGATTGGTAGTTATTTACCTATTTGGCGTCTGGGCTTTGACGCGCCACGTGCTGGTGAATAGCCAGGGGTTTGACCGCTGAAATTTCCCAATGCCAAGCGTTTCGTCAAAGTGCCATCTTTTTAAAATCGCTTCCATCCGTTCATTTCTCGTCACATTGGCGCGGTCGACCGACATTCTGTTCAATTGGGTCTAAACTAATTAGTGACATGCTACACCAAATTAATGGTGAATTAGAAATTTGCAGGATTAAATGTCGTTCTCTTGCTACAGGTTCTTGCCTCGTGGCGACGTCGTGCATGCCTACGTGGTGGAGCGGGCCTCTGATGGTGCCATCACCGACATGGTCTCTTTCTATTCGCTGCCCAGTTCGGTGATGCAGCATCCAAGGCACAACCTTCTGCGTGCTGCCTACTCCTTTTATAACGTGTCCACCGAAACTCCGTGGACGGTGCTCATGAAGGAGGCTCTGATTGTCGCCAAACAGGTCTGTGTCTTTTTATTCTACTCCTTACCCTGGGCCTATTTCCTCAAGTTTTGTGGTGACTGCTACAATCTTTTTTGTAATGGGGTGCAAGCATGCTGTATGTGTCATCGATATAGAAGCGTTTTGGAGGTAGGGGCGGACTCAGTTCTAGCCAACTCCTCTTCTGTACTAATTGGAGTACCATTTTTTACCGTGCCCAAATGATAAGCATCGCCTGGACAATTATCACCAAGGTATGGGGGAGGGAGGCAATTCCCCTTACTTTCTCCCTTTTTCATTTAAAAATAACGCTAAAATCTTCCCATGGGTGTTTCTGACGATGTGCAGCATGAAGACTTTTCCTTCGAGCTGGTAATTCACCGATTCTAGCTACTTCTCTTGAAGGAGTTTTGGTAAACTCGTTACCCCTTTGTCGTTCTTGTCTGCCTCGATAGGAACTCGGAGATGCTCCTTCGTCGTGCTTAGGTGATGGCGAATTTTTTCATTTTTCCCGCTCTTTTTCGACCTGGGAGGAATGTTTTCATTTACGTCCGTCCTGTTTTTGCCATTTTTAAACTTTCTCACCAATGACCCAAAACTAATGTATCCCTACTTTGTCTTGATGGCACAGAACTAAAAAGCCACTCTCTCGTCATTTATCTCACTTATACTGCCTCTAGTTTTGCCCTCAATATTAAACTTATTAATGCTAGTGGAAAATGCGTGACTTTGATTGATGTAGCCTTTTGCTGATTTGTACACGTTCTGATTTCTTGGCGTCTCCTTTTGCTCCTTTTTTCCGCTTCTGCCGGCTTTTTACTGACGCTCAATTAGTAGCATTTTTCGTGCCTTTAAATCTTTACCAGTTGCAGTATTAACAGGTGCACCTCACCCCGTGGATCAGTCGAAATCTCAGTTGTCGGTCTGCTTCTCACTGGGCGACCGTTTCTATCAATTTGTATCACCATATCATTGGGTATCCCATCCCGATGTTGTTTTTTGCTTGCTTCCCCTGAATACTTTTATCAGTGGAACATGGTTCTGTCATGCCTGAGGAATTTCTATTGATCCTGCAAATGTCACTTCTTTTGGTTATTTAAGCTGCTGTTCTGTATCCAACCTTTCCCTTTCATTATGTTTATCAGAGATTCTTTTCAACCAAATCTGTTTTTTTTTTCTTTCGCCGGCTATCGCGGTTTTCCTCCCTCCCCCTTCGATCTCTCAGTCTTGCTTTTAGTATAATCGTGATGTCCCATTGTGTTTCGGCGATTTTGTCAAAATCTCTCTTTGAGCAAAAGTGTTGTCTTTTTCGTGTGTTTGGCCAGTATTTCATCACCAATCGCACAAAGTTTATATTTTCACGAGCCTACTCAAATGCGTGATTTCGTATTATATTTTGCCCAATCCACACGTCACCTATATGTGAAAAGGAAATCCATTAGACTTAACGAAGTTATTGCAGGCACATGTTGTGAATATTGCACCCTCAGTTATGTTGTGTGTTGCCAAATCTAACAGCAGCCAGTGGGTGAAAATACGATAGCGGAGCCCAAAGTGCCCGTATAAGCAATTCGGTTTCATGGTAGCCATTCTTAGCCATTGTAACCGAATCATCTCATTTTTGCATTCATTTTCTGGTTAAGACCTATCCACTTCTTTTGCAGGAGGTAGTGCGCATCATACATTAGTGACGCCTGAAAGTTGTCTCACCCATATATTCCTCGTTCTTCATTCCTTCGGCTGTGTGAAGCCCCGTTAGCAAATCGTTGTTTATTTTCAGCTTGGCTATGACGTATTCAATGCGTTAGATTTGTTGGACAACGCAAGCTTCTTTGAAGATCTCAAATTTGGCATCGGTGACGGAAATCTGCACTACTACCTTTACAACTGGCGTTGTCCGACACTCAAACCTGAGGAGGTGGGTTCTGGTATTTTTAAGTGTTGCTCTTTCTTTGCTGATCAGCGCTGTTCTAATCACCTTCAAGATTGCGGTTTTACAGATGGTATGATGCGACTTGAAGAGGTTTTTCACTTGAATTCGTAATTAAAAGTGGGGATGCTTGAGAATCACGATTCATTGGTATTGTCATCTTCCACCAAAGCCCATTGCTTAGTCGTTGCTCCGGCTTCCATTAACTCTTATTATCACCTTTGCGACTTCTCTGCAATCGGTCTTGGTAGTCCTCTTCCTTTACTTCCTGAGTGGAGGCATCTTAGTAGCTCACCTCTGAAACGAAAGTGTGAATCCTCTGCAGGTTTTTAAGGTGCTCCTAATTCTGCATGGGATACCCTTGCTAATGTCAGTTGTGGAGCCGGTGGGTATGGCTGCGAAAGTCTTTTAAATGTCAAGATTTGTTGATAGTTTTGTCTTTTAATCGTCTTGTCAATCACTCGCGCACGTTCTTCTTTTTTCTGCAAACTAGGTAGGCGTTGTTCTTCAGTAGGTTCCGTCCAGTTGGCCTCTGGGAAAACCGTCTGGTGATGTGGTGTGCACGCTCCTCACGAGCAGTCCACCCTTCGGGCGCCCTATTTTTTTCTCTCCTACTCCTTCCCTTCTGGATTCTTGTTTGTGCGAATAAAGTACATCGAACATTGAGGTTCGAAGTCTTCGACTCACTTTCTACCTCAAAGAGGCGGAACTTGGCCTTCGGATCTGTTCATTGAGCGGGGTTTACAAATGTGTGTTTTGGGGCAGCGCAAATTTTTTGGGGCCAGTTTTTTACTGCAATGGAGAGGCATTGCGTCCATGAATTGGCTCAATCGTTATGCTGGACCTCATCCGAGACATACCGGTGCCAAAACCTGAAACAACACTGTCGAAAGTGCGGTGTTAGGTAGTTGGTAGGTTGTTTTTGCCAACCTGGTTGCTTGAAACTCCACGTGTCTCTGCAGGGTTCGAATTCACTTTTCCTCAGATCGATGTCTCGGGGCATATTGTCGAGTCCGCGGTCACGCGTGCACGCGCCCTAAATGTCTCTTGATTGCGTCCATTTCGCGCCTCCCACAGATATTAAAGTGGAGCTCTCCCTGACCGGTGAATTTTTGCTGGTTCAACTTCATTTTCCGGGTATTGGGAAGTCGTCACCATCACCACTTCCACAGCATGTGCGCGAAGGAGGCGGTCTGTTTTCCTGCTTTCTCTCGTCCAAAAAGCGCATCCCCGCTCACGAATCCACCTGGATGAGATTAATCGACGAGAAGACGCCCTCAACGGTCATGCGTTCTGGTGAGTGGGTTCCTATACAGCCAGAAAGGAAACCCGTCAACGGTGAGATGTGGCTTCGAATATTTAGACGACGAATCAGTATAATGCTGATTCCCCCGAAACATGAAAAGAATGCGATGGGGGCCAACGCGAAGACCTCAGTTCCAGAGGGTCCTCCAGTTACTCGATACTACTACTGGGATTCAGGTCGGATGAACAGAGCTTTAAACCCGCGCAAAAGCGAAATTCTTGTCAATCATGACCAAGTTTCCCTCCGTCTGGCGTGCAGTGGAGAGTTGTGGACAGAGGATGATGTAAAGGGGCTTCAGAAAGTCACCCAGAAAAAGGAGGCAGAAATGGAATCAAGAGTAGCGCATGAAGCTCAATTAAAGCATGAACCGGTTTCGGAGGGTACTGCTTTTCTGGCAACTTCCAGCCAGGAATACAATCAAACTGACTGCCCTGGGGGCGATGCAAATCCCTGTAAAAATAATGCAGCTTCTGTGCCACCGGCTACTGAGGAAAGGCACTTAGAGGGGGAAGAAGAGAGGAAGAAAGGGGAAGGAAAAGTGGGCCGGGTTGAGGAGGAACCTGTGCCCAACGGACAGGATCAAAAAAAAGCAGTCCTCAGTGAGCGTACATCGTGCATCGACACCGAAACGCACCCACTAGAGCAACTTGAGTTAAATGGCGCGGTTCAAAATTGGGTTTCACGTGAGACTGTTTCAATTAGGGCCGAAACGGATGGAGACTCTAGGGGTAGGTCCCCTTAAAATAAAAATGTTTTGACGACTAAGCCAGCTTTATGCTGTGCAATGTTTCTCTGAACTCAGTGAACGTGGAATCCTCTGTGTAGCATGTCATGCATCCTTGAGTATCGTTTTTAGAAAAAAATGTCAAAGTCATCCCGCAGATAGAATCTTCGGCGATGCTGTTAGTTGTTCCTCGTTTCTTTATAGTTGACGCACTTTTTGATGCTATGCAATACTTAAGCATTCCAATGTTAAGGCTTCGGAGGCTCTGGCACTGATTCTCCTAATAAAAGGGGACCGGTGCTGATCGCTGACACTAAAAAAGGAGCTTTTATTCCTTGGCCCGCATTTAGCCCTCTCCCATTGTGAGATTTAAGCCATCTGCGGTAAGGGAAATAATTGCCTTCACTTCTCAATCGGAATGGTTGATGAAGCATTAGCATTAAACATGTCTGTTAAGGAGTGGCCAAAGGAACCCGTGCGTCGACTACTAATGGAGCAATTTTCCACAAGTAATATTCAGCGTTTTCTCTTTTGATAATCTTGCACATACACTTTGTTCTGTATTCTACAGACTGGCGATTGCGAATCCCCCTCCTCTGTATAGTCTCGCGTATCTCTGGTCTTATGTTACTTCCATTTCTGGGATGCCTATTAGCACCCCACGTAGGTTTGATCTGAAGAAGGAACGAATGGGTCCCAAAGCAGCACATAGAATTGCAAAGGAATAAGGCTATGCCTTCTTCTCAGTTTAGCAGAGCTTCATGCCTTTAAAAGGCTTTGGATTCTTTGGGAGGCAGTCTTTCTTCTAATTGCCTTACCCAACATTTCAACCTGTCTTTGGGGTGGTCTTTCGGTTCTTTACCCTTCGAGTGCTGTCGCAACGGACGGATTAACAGCGTGGCAGGGAGGCTGTCCACCTAGCAGTCATTCGGCATCTGCCTTACCTAGGTCAACTAAGGCGATTTATCGAAAAGAAGATTATATTTATTGTGCAGAACTCTTCAACTAAATGCTTCACAAATGCAACCTTGACCTCGGTAGTTGTGCTAACAAATCACACAGCGCAACTTTTTACCAAAGTTGGGAAGCTCATGGTTTATGAGTGACCATTCCATTTTTGTAGATTGCTGGTCATCCACAAATAGGTCGCTAGTTTTAGAGCTCCCTACTTGTACGAGACATACAGTTCGGGTTTGGATATCGGAGACTTCTTACGATTTTGACTTGAAACAAAATATTAGCAGTTGATTTGGACTGTCGGGTCGGTAGGTGTGCAGCTTAACCTACATTTCTTAAACCACTTTTATAATTAAGGCTATCGGTCGTCCTATTTACCATGTCCGAGACCAAAAACGCCTCTTAATACATTGCCTAGCCATGACCGCCGAACCGGTGCCGCATAAATGATTGCTTGCATGCAGAGCAACCTTCGCGTCAGTTCCACCAAAAGAGTACGGAAGTGTAATGGAGTAATTAGGGATGCATGTTGTTGCACATTGTCAATTTTGCCGAGTTTAGGCTCTTTAAAGTTCATCCTTCAGAGTTGCAGAGCTCCGGCACAAAGGTCGAAGGGAAGGCTGAAGACGAGAGAGAAGGAAGCATACAGAAGGCAGAAGACCCCAGGAGCATCGAGAGAGCAACCAGTTGTACAGATCTCTGCAGGGTGGTGGATGCTGCCACTGCTACCATCATGGAACGGGGGGAAACGTGTGGCGATGGCAGTGATGGTGAGCGCTGCCACTACTGTTTGGGCGTGCGGGAGCAAGTAGGGAAGGCGGAGTTTTGTGCACTGCAAGCGCGTGTCGAGGCCATGGACAAGGAAGAATGGGGTCGAGTCCTCGACATCATCATCGGTAAAAATGGCGGCAGGGGTAGAGTAGTCACCCGCCCGCAGCCCTCCAATCGTGGTCGTAAAGGTGGCGTAAAAATTGAGAGTAAAAGGAAATAGCCTCTCCCCTTTCTTACTCTCATTCACTTTCCATTTCTTTTCCACACAAATTCTTCATCCGTTCTCTTCCGTCTTCTATGAATGTGATGGCTTTGGGTGCATAAATTTTTGCAGTGAGTTGACTAAAAGAACTTTTAAATGAACGTTTTTGCCTTTAGTGTTTTGCTTTTTTTGAGGTAGACTGGGAAGGCGTTGGCCCCTTGCTGATGACTTGCAATCCGTCCATTCCACAACCTCTAATCTAATGTTGTCGGTGAGATGCTTCATCTGGAGACCATTCATCCCAGGCTTAGGGAAGTTCTTAACCTTAAAAATTGCACCTACTTGGCGAAGAGCATGAGAATGGTACAGCTCTTAAGATGATAAAATTACATCCTGCATGAGGTTCTAGACGATCGTGTGCAGCATTGACGTTGACCCCGAAAGTTTTCTGTGAGTGATGGCGATAAGGCCACACTGCTTCTGCCCTGCTCAGCCTCAACTCAAAGCCGCTTTTATTGTGCGTCGCACCAGCATTTTCGAAATCCTCGAATTTTTCTTAAATGGTCACTTTTTCTCGATTCAATCTCCGAGATGGTGGTATAACCCACCCTTTTCGCCACTAATCAAGCTTGTGTGGTTTTTTGTATCTCAACCGTCATTAGGGAGTAGTTGGTGAATGATAGGCCAGAGGTGAGACTGAGCCAACAACTCGCGATTCTTCTCTCCGGTTGATCTGCCCTAAAGGGGAGCGTAAGAGTCTGTTTACGTGTCTTTCATTTACATTCGTAAGCTTGAGTCCTATCGGTTGCTAACCATATCAGCCCAAGAAAAGGCCTCAGTGTGTATTTTGAGGCATATGATAGTGCAAGAGCAGCCCTATTCTGTGACTGTGGCACAGGCCAATTCCATTCTTGCGTTAAAGTGAATAACACTTGACTCCACGCACCTTTGGTAAAAGAGTGGAAAGAGGAGGGCTGACACCCTGAATGGCTATGAATGTTGTAGAGACACTGAACCTGAGTTACTTCTAAAGCAATGTTGCGCCCACCGCCAGTACAGGACGCATTGAAAACTCGACCACGAGAGGATGAATATGTCCACAAACCTGATTTGTAGGGCTTCTCTTCTTTTTCCTCCACGTTATTATTCCTCTATCATACCAGGTAGACGCAAAGTGATCACAAATTTGTAATCACATCTCTGTAAAAGAAAATCCATGACTTGGGAGTAAAACGCCACGTCTAGCCGCAAAGCATCGTAGCTAACTCAAATTTCAGAACTAATGGCTTGCGACCCTTGCGCCCACTGGTTGCACAAGAACCACTTTAGACCCCCGTGATTAACCAACCAATGAAAAGATGCCCTTGACCGCCACCAATTCAATCAATATTCCTCTACAGGCGGTTCATTTAAATTGATTCCCACACCATGTCTGGCTACAAGATTCATTTTGACTACCCCACAAAAGTCGAGACTGCGAGGATGAACAATAAAGCCAGGAGCCTCTTTATCCGCCTTACATTTCCCGGTCTCCATAAACCCGCATCCAAACCTCGTCGTTCCAAGGGGTGTGGCGGTTGTAGATGCAGCTGCACATCAGCACCTTCTTCCCAAGACGAGCACGAACCCGTTTGGAGCAACCTGATTAAGCCGCCAGCTAAATCCTCCTCCAAAAACGCTGCCTCAGACTTACCAAATAATTGGACTTCAGTCCAACCATCTCAGAAGCCCGCAAATGGGGATATTTGGATTCGAGTGGCAAGCAATCGTGTCTCTCTCATGTTAATTCTATGTGGATCCTCACCTCTTACCCAAAGGGTGGGCTCAAGGGCTTCAGAGGCTCAACAAGAGAGTTTAAAGTCACTAAGCATTTCGGACTTGCGTGAACAAGAAGAGGAAGCATACTCAGACCACTTTCCAACCCTCTACTATTACTGGGACTCAGGACGTCTGAGCAGAAAACTTGATCTAGTAAAGAGTAGCATGGCGGTGGCAGAGACATGCGTCTGCTTAATGTTGGCAGCTGTAGCACGGGGAGAAGGATGGAGTGATGAAGACTTGAAGATGGTGCACAGAACTGTTCGGGTGTCAACGCCACCAGTCCCCAGGAGAAGGGCTGTCGAGAAACGAGACTTCTGTTGGCAGGAGAGTGTCAAAGACACGGAAGAAGTGAGCTCCAAGAACTTTGTTATAGTGGACTGTGAGAATGGAACAGAGCTACCCTCAAAGAGTCCTGAAGTTGGCGATGTGGAATCGAACGAGTGTGGTGAGGGAGAGGACGAACTACCACCCAGGTTAGTTAATCAACTTGCCTCAAATTCTGCTAGAACTTGTCAGTGCAAAAGTAACTGCGACCGTACCCGTCATCTGGACTCATGGGTGGATGAATCAGTAGCGGACTTACCAGGCGAGACGGCGGAAAGATGCACATCGGTAAAATTAATGCCATGTAAAGCTGCACCGTCAGAGACGATTAATGGGACGCGGCAAAGGGCCTATATGAGGAAGGCGGTCAGGCGACAGAGACACGAGATGCTGATGCAAATTTTCGCATCGTCACAACCCTCGACGAGATCCTCCATCTCCTCTGAAGGTTGTTCTGCTCTTGATCAAGGTAAATGCAACGAGTCTGGAGTGTGGTCTTTTGTAATGTACAACAGCTATTTTAATTTGCAGTCAAGCTAAGTAGAATTACATAGGTACAAATGCCGCTTAAAATTAGCTCAAATGGATGTGATACAGGTCCAAACTTGCTCGAAAATTTTAGATGGAGAATGAATGGCAACATGAGCTCCTTTAAAGACAATTACCGTCAGTACGATTTCGGACGCGGAAAATTTTCTTCTTTGTACATATGCGGTTTTCTATGCTTTAAAACGCTGAAGAGTACAAACAATTAGGATTAGATTGCACTTAATTGGTCTTTCATTGTCAGAGCTATCACGGGGGAGGAAAGCGATTGTCAAAGGTGTGTATAGCATCCCAATATTTCTTCGAAAACAAGATGAGAGGTTGGAGGTGCTGAATTGACCAGGAAGCTAGTCTATCGGCCTAGGGCAATGCGGTCGTAAAGGTCGCCATAACAAAGTTGGGTGGAATAAACAAGCTTTAAAATGCAGCAACTTTAATTCAGTTTAACTGTTCTGCATCAGTAGTTGTGGCAGTTTGACACGTTAACCAAATCTACGCTGACACTTCAGTCCTGCAAGTGGCAACTTGGCTCCTCTAGTGTTTCTTCTGCTATGAGAAAGTCGGGCTTTCTTAGGCTTATCACTGATTTAGCTTAAACAGTCAGTAAATGGCATAGTAATGAAAGTTAGGGACACCTATCAGTCTAAGTTCGGAGAAATGGCTCGCATGGGTAGAACGGGATCCTGCCCATAAGGCACATTAAAGTAGCACCTGTATTATGCAGATCATGCCATCGACATCTCCATTCGAGCGTATTTAAGTAGTGTATGTTCATTCGCATCATTGGCGTGCTTTGACTCTAAAGGAAACCCTAGAACACTAAACCATTTAAAATTACATAGATGCAAAACGAGTTGGGCCAAGACGACCAAAAAGTTTTAGGTTTAAATGTCGTTCAAAAACAGAAGTAAGAAAGTTCGTACAAGCAGTCTGAAATCCGAATAGGAGCTTTAACTTTACAAAAAGTTTGCTCTGAATGCATAGGCAGTTTGAACCATGTTTGTTTAACATCCTCAACTCACCGAATCACTATCTTATGACACACAATGAAATAGAAGTAGGAGAACATCATTCAAAATAAACGCCTTAAAGAGCAAACGAAAGCACAGTGTGAACCTTTCTTAAGAGTGATGAAAGCAGTTTTCGACTTGTGGGTTCACCAATAGATGTTAAAGCACAGAACGCATGACCTTGACGGTTCAGCATGTATGAGATTTGGTGTGTTGATATTGGTTCGTACTCCTTCTCATGCGCTACTGCATATTCATTAATTTTTACATAAGCATTTAGTTCTTTTTGCTCCAAGTGAACCTACGGCTTCAATGTAGGGTCTGTAGGAAGTATTAGTACAAAAGCACTTTGTTTGCCGATTGATAGTGTTGCATAGCAAATTTTATTCCCTGCAATGTTTGGCGTTTGTCAGAGAGCTGCTGACCTCACCTATTTTTTCCCCGAATTCGCGCTGCTTAGGGTGTGGCTCATGAATACGATATTATCATCCAATCGCGAACAGCTTGTTGCACTTTTGAGCGGTGCCACTGCTGGAATCTGCGTTGATATGGCAGTTTATCCTATGGATACAATAAAAACACGCCTACAAAGTGCTGCGCATGTAGTGAAACCAGTGGGAGGGGGAAGGATGGGCTTATTTGCTGGTCTCCCTGCCGTTCTTCTTGGCTCAGCCCCAGGAGGTATGATTGATACTAGGTTATTAAAGATGCACTTGTTGGTCTGCGTCGGCTAATTTCCTTTTCCTTTATTTTATTTAGCTGCGTTATTTTTTATCTCGTATGAGACAGTGAAACGCACCTCATTGACCTCAGGTGCTTCGTTGTGGATGGCTTCAATGCTTTCTGCCTGCGCCGGAGAGCTAGTACGTGTTTCCTTTGCTATTTGGAATCGTGTTCTTTTTATTGTGGCGGCTGTATCATTAAGTCTTACGGATTTAAGGTTGCCTGTATAGTTCGGGTTCCTGTTGAAACAATCAAGCAGCGAACGCAAAACCAACCCCATCTGAACGTCCGGATTGTTCTCTCACAATCCCTAAAATCAGAGGCGAGATCACTATTTTTCACCTACTCACTCCCTCCATTAGCTGGACTCGTGAAATTGTGCGTTTTCTTCCCTATGTAGGGATGGCGGGGTCTCTATCGTGGTTATTGGAGCCAGGTTTCCCGTGGTCTTCCCTTCTCCCTCATTCAGTATCCCATTTGGGAGCTTCTCAAGGTGAGTATTGGTAATATTTTGATTTGAAAATCAGTTGCTCAGTTTTGCGACGTCTCCAAAACTTCCATCATCTCCTCTGTCGCTTGTCAGTTATTCATTGGACCTCTTGCGCCCCGTTGTTCCTTTCCTTCATTGTTACAGCATAAAATGTTGAACTTTCATTATCAGGTAAATCGAATCAGGAGAAACTTGTGTGACTGGTTAGTAAAACTGTGTTCGAATGTGTTGACCTGGGGTCTAATGTAAAATGCTCTGTCATCTTTCCGAACTTCATTTCCGCTTTGTTGGCACACACTGTTTCATTGCAGAGCTATTTTTACATACAGACTTAGTCTATAATGTCAGTGTTTGAGTTGCGTATAATGCTTCCGCATTCCACTTTCCAAAGGTGTTTTTTTCCTGTACCGTCTTATTCCCAAACGCTATAGTCAACAAAACACACCATTCATTTTCTGCTACTCATTTGTACAAGGTCGTTTAAAACACTGAGAATAAGCTTTCTTGTAATATGAGTTTACCTCGTGATCGCATTTACGAGGTTGAGGTTCAAAGATCCAAGTCTATGCCCACTGCAAAGGAGTTCTTTTGTGGTAGAACCTTTTCAGGACCTTTAATCTTTGTTGTATGGATTTCTCAACGAAATCGAATGGCCAAACATTAGAGTTACGACCATTACGTGTATATTCCATTGGTACGTGCCATTGGAAAGATGAATCTGCCCCTTTGTGGGACTGGGACGCCTTCGAATTTCTAGCCGCCTGTTACTACTCAGAAGTGCCCAAACGCATAGAATTTGTAACTAGAAAATAATAGTTAACTTTTATGCGAATTTTCGAACTGTTACATGTAGTTCCTGAAAACAATAGTGACAGGCTTTGATATCTAGGCACTTTAAGTGCAACTGACAGAAGCGTTCTTTTTCGGCTTGCTTACGCGGACGCTTCAACTGAAAAGCAGTTAAATATTCTGTTGTAGGGCCACAGAGTCCACGGAGTGAATCCAAATCCATGTTTCTGTTTCGCTATCCCGCGGCTCACTTTCTCCTCTGTTCTGCCTTCTTACGTCATGCATTGAATTTAATGTATGAATGCATCGGCGTGCGCCCATTTCAAGGCCTCACAAAATTTATGAATGACTTAGGCGAGGGCTACTGTAGCACCAGATTATTTATGAAGGTACTGACGCATGTACAATTGAAGTCTAAGTGCGGGCCCTTATATTAGACAGATCGGACAGTTTGTCTTTAGTCGTTCTTTATGTGAATGTCCACTTCTGCTCTGTCTATCCCCTGTCTAAGGATTTCTTTTCGTAGGGTCAGTAAGTAGGGAACGGCTAATACGCTCGTCTTTGTTTCTTCGCCTCAGCGCGGTATGGAGCAGTACAACAGACGTCAAATGCTGGACGCCGGTCTTCTCGATTTTAAGGTAAGGGAAGAGTGTCTCTCCAGCTCCAATGAGTCGACCAGCCTATCGAAGAAACAGTTCGCAGCTTGTGGAGCCATTGCTGGTGCCATTGGTGGCTCTTCTACCACCCCCATGGACGTGGCCAAGACGAGGATTATGCTGGCTGAGGTGAGGCTCCTTCGCTTCTTTCTGTCTGTTGCCGATTAAAAACATCCATCAGAGCTGTTTATGAAGACGCTGATTAAGTGCGTTAGTAACCGCAAGGTTTCATAATGATGCTTGACTAAGGGTGTCTCCCGCAGTGGCTTCAAAGTTATTGCGAAGTCACGCCTCCTTGGTCGATATGATAGCATTATTTGGTCGTTTACAAGTTTCTGACTTATTTATCACCCCATCTCTTGCCAGGATATGGCGCCTTTAACTCGATGCATTTCAAGAAGCCCAACTGTCACTTACAAACGCCAAGCTAACTTTGAATTCGGATTAATCTGTGATTTTTGCACCACTTCTGGAGATGGAATTTACCATGTTCATCTGCCTAATTTTTGAAGGGGAATCACTGATTGTTGAATTATAAAGACGATAACTTTAGCTTCCTGCACGTTTTTTGAAAGGATTTCTTGAAGGTGCTGTAAAATATGTGCGTGTGTGGCAGAAATAGCCTTCAAAGTCGAAGAATGTCAATTCTTGCTGTAATTCTTAATCCACATATAACCCTCCTGTGATTATGCATGATGTCGTAGACAGGTTGTCCGCCTGTTCGTGAAGCCTTTCGAGCAATCGGCTCTGTTTGGGCTAATCTAACCATGCATTTATTTCAAGGGGCCTACCTTTTGAATAGTAGGCTAACATTTACCACATGTTTCACCGCTTCCGGTACTCTGTAGGTAACCAAATAAGCTCGTGGAGTTCCCTTCCTTGAAGTGGTTATCGTGTAGTTCTTTCTCATCGAGGCTCGAAATTGTAAATTCAAATTTTTGAAAGCAGTATTGCCTTTGGATGTTGAAACCCTGGTCCAGCCACCTCTGTTCGTGGACCATCCTTGTCTCTCGTCTAGCTGTCTGTTTGTATGCTCAGTGCTAATGCCCAGGCAAGGTGATGGCTACTACTAGGAGAAAACTATTTTTTTAACTCAAATGCGTGTTTTATCCTGGGTAAATTTAGCAACAGCCGAAGTTTCATGTTTTGCGTGGCCACTGATTCATCATTCCTGATGGCACACCTGCTTCAACCCCTCGACATGCTTCCGTCAAGTATCACCTCAAAAGTTTGGAGTAGTGGGCGTTTCGTTTGGGTTCAATCATTCGGCTTATCTTTAAATGTCGAAAGTGGTTTATTTCACGTCAAATTAATCGAGCAGCTCTACAGTTAATTTGCTTAGCAGTTTCCAACACCACTTTGCCTTCCCAGTCAAGTGACTTATCTCTACAGCATGCGTAGTCCAAAATTGATACGAGAACGGAGTCTTCATGAATGTAATCCACCACTACCTTCTGGACCGTGTTTCTTGCCGCCGCTCTCTGCACTTTTACCAGAAACCATGCCGTTTTCAGATTGCTACCTTATCTAAACCTACCTCGTAAAGTAGGCCAAACCGATTTCTAGAAGGTATGAGGACAGGCCTCGGCAAGCGAAAAGATGTTGGGATGATGTATTGGTGGGCAGTCGCGCAGCAGTATTTTCCCCAAAATGCCTGTGCACAAGCATTTCCATGCACTTTACATCCCTACAAGTTGTATCAAGTTGTTGCACACAACTTCTCTTATTCACCTAGCAGAACCTGTGAAAATATTTTTGTTAGCTTAAGTGCCAATCTGCTTACTATTTTTTTCATATTCTTAGGCCACCGTACTCTGTCACCTTGCCCTTCTTTCCTTCTTTGAATGACGATACCTTTGGGAAAGCTGATTGTCTCCATGTCCAGACGGAAAGCTTCCATTTTTAAGACGCGGATCTGAAATGTCTAGGTGTCAGTAGCTGAAATTCGTTTTATCATTATCAAACATTTCGCATCTCTTGCCCTAACTCTGCGTCACTCATCCTCTCAAATTAAAGTCGAAATTCTTTCAATGAAGTGCGTCCCTCCCTCGAAGGTTTTCATCGCTGGATTTTTAAGGTGTTTGTTTTCCATACTTCTACCAAGCATTTGATTTCTTTTGTATTCTGGTGACTGCTTTTTGTAGTAGCTTTCTATGGTTTTCCGCAGAAGGGAACCCCACTGGCCTCGGGAAGTGTCGTGGTCGCTCTGCGGACAATCTATCGTGAGGGTGGCATTTCTGGGTATGTTTTATACCGTTCTCATTCTTTTTTCTTCCCTCTACTCACTAATACGCTTTCTTTTGTCTCTGACTTCTTGCAGACTTTACTCCTTTCCCAAAAGAGCAGTCTTTCCTTTTCGTTTCACCCGATTAGGGTGGGACAAAAACCCGATTCTCACGAAGACTTCGTTTTTTACTTCCAAGTCTGCTTATGTACGAGCTCGGTTATTACAAGATGGTAGGATGAGTTAAAGCGCTTTTTATAAAAGCCAGGCGGTGGATGAAGGTTTTTAAAAATGTGTTGCCGATTAAAATGATTACCTTAGCATCCTATGGTTCCTTCCGAACGAGCCATGTACCTGTAGTTGATTCCATCCTCACCGAAAGTGAAGCCAAGAAGAAGTACATAAAACATCCGATAAATTGGAGCATAAGTTGAGGCAATGCCTTCCTGGCTTTCACTACCTATGTTTTCCGAAAGGCCATGGCTGGTCTCCTCATTGGTACTTATTTGTATGTTTGTGACCAAGTTAAATTGGGTTATGTCTGTAGAGTTCTCTCCCTTCGGTAGGATCGGCGTTTGGGCGTGAGAGAAGTTATATTCGTGCATTGGTAGCATGGGATGCCCATGTGGTTGCCTCATGATGCACCTTGGGATGTGGAATGTGAATTGTGGAATTAACTGGAGATCTGTGCCTCGTTTGGAAGGAATCCTAAGATGCACGCCGATGTACTTATGTAGGTAAAGTCTTTCAGGAGATCCTCTGCACGGATGGATTCGGTTTCCATACATTCCTCCTGAATGTGCTATTTTTTACGCACCGTCAATGAATTTTGAAAGGATGAAAACCTGTAGTGCATAACATTGGTGTTCACAAATATTTATCCTGCCTTTTTTCGGTCCCACTTTCGCAGTTTCTTGGAGCGAAAAGGCATCGGATCAGTCTCGTTGGTGTACTTCTTTGTTGTCACCTTTCGAGCCCCTTTTCACCCGAAACATGGAACACCTTATAACAAAAATTTGTTTCATATGTTCGGAAACCTGGTCCTATTCCGGGTTGTTGCCTGAAAGACGGCACGTTGCGCGATTGTACCTCTTCCCTACCCCCTTCCTTCACTTATGCGCATCTTCTCCTCGAATGCCTGCGCTGGATCAGTAAATGCTCGCGCCATAGTTAGCTGGCATTAATTGTAGCCTTTTTTCCTTTCCATCGATGATAATTCTTTCGATGCAATCATCCATCGCACATTGCTTCTACTAACGGGACCATAATATCAGGAGGAAGACCGTCTGGTATAGATGAGCTGATGGTTGGTTGGATGGACGAGTGGATGTGTGAATGAGTGTTGGAGAGCAGGACGCATGGACGGTTGAATGGATGGGTGTTGAATTAGAGGCACATTAATGGATAGATGTTTGGTCGTCCCACCAATCACATCACACCGATTTTTTTTTTAAAGCCTTTTTGCTGGTCTGGTGCCTCGCGTTTACATCAAGTGCTTCGGTGGTGCAGTATTCCTCGGCCTCTACGATATCTCCAAACGCATGTGGCTTGACTATCTACCTACAAAGTCTTTCGACGGCGACTAGATGCCGCCACTTTCATCCAAGTTTCTTCTTCCGTGTACAGCCGTTACTTCAATTTCCTTGTTCCCCTTTTTCACTCCCGCCAGCCTGTTTGCTCACCTGCATGCAGCTTTTCTAGATCTTCTACTTTTGTACGCTTTCGGTAATATCGTTCACGCGCGTTTCCGTGTGCCAGATTAGGTTGCTTTTAAATAAATCATCGTCTTACTCTTCCACCCTTTTCATATGCCCGTGAGCATGGACTTGTGAATTGTAACACCCTTGCAAAAATAGTAGTATCGGCGGTGTCCTTTTTTCGATGATGTTTGGTTGCTACTTATGTGGCGATTAGTAGTATCGTGTCCTATTCTACCTTCATCGCTTCCCTTACTAGTGCCCTTTCCCAATGACGACATGGGATCGTCGCCTACTTATTGATTTGGCGTAAAATTCAGCTTACTGAATTCGCGGTGGGATAAACTTCTGTCATTCTGTGTATGTACATTTTTAAACTGCAAACAGTATCAGGCAATCTAGTTATTGTGATCCGATTCTATGTGATTTGAAAATTTTTTCTCTTGGGATCTCTGACCATCTGATCCACATGGCTAGCTTGGGTTTGACAGTTTCTCCATTCTTAAAATCAATTTATGGCCTCCTTCGAATAGGGAATGTCTTCCACTTCATAGATCTAAAACGTGACAAGATTTCGGAACTTTGAGCAAAACCAAGGTGCGATTACGTTATCTCTTCAAGGATGCTGCATACAACCGATTTTAGGTTTTATTGGCACTACCTATGCTGCGCACATAGTAAGCTTGCACAGACATAAAGAGATTTGGATATAACACTGATCGGATACAAGCGATTAGTTTAAGCTTTTGCTCCTTAATCATTATTGTTCCGGCTCATCCAATGCTACTCTTTGAATGAACGCTTTAGCACTCACCTAAGGGAACCCAGTTGGACACTCTATTGTTCTACTAACCTTCAGCTGCAATCACGCAAAGTGTTGGATTCAGAAACCTTTTTTACCTGACAGTGTTTGATGAATTCCTTCCGAATTTCAAAGCAGGAATGAACTTCCTAATTTTTTCATATGGTTCCTTGTCAGTCGTCCAGTCTTTGGAGTGTGGACCGAGCGGTGCAATTTTGCGCTGGCGGCACCGCCGGGCTCTTTGTCGATGTCATCCTTTATCCCGTCGACACGCTCAAGACTCGCCTTCAATCTTCCGCCGGTAGCATTTTTACGCCCTGTGGACGGCTTCGACTCTTTGCTGGTCTGCCCACTGTACTTTTGGGCTCTGGTCCCTCTTGTAAATGTTTCAGATGTCTCTCTTTGCTCAAAACCCGGAATCTAATTTAATTGAGTCTCTCAGCTTCTCGTCTTAGCAAATAAATATAGCCCTTTAAATTCTGTTAGATTTAGAAGAACTCTCAATTTTCCCCTCTTTTTACCTTCAGTTAATCCTCTCCCGATTTTTTTCTATCCCGCTGCAGCTGCCGTCTTCTTCTATGCTTACGAGGTCTCCAAAGACGTCTCTATGCAGAACAGAATGCCAATGTGGGTAGCTTCCATGATTGGAACCACCGTGGCTGAGATCGTATGTGCCTCTGGCTTGTGCTCCTGCCTGACCGTCTGACCTGTCTCTGTTCTTTCTCTACCGTTAGGCCTCCATGGTGCTTTGGGTGCCCTGCGAAAATGTTAAACAGTCCGCGCAGAGTCGTCCCTTTGACTCGCTGCGGTCTATTTTCAGAAGCTACTCCCAGCATGAAGTAGGGCTTGTTATTTTTTCATTATGCCCTAACTGACCCTATCCATTTCAGTGTTGGGAGGAGAGGGGGGAATGGGATGGATTATCATAAGTTGGATGGATGGATGGATGGATGGATGGATGGATGGGTGATTTATTTGATGAATTTATAAATGGGAGAAGGACTATTTTAACAAATGAAAGGATAAGTATATGAGATGATTGTCCGAACGTACGGGGGCAGTCTGCCTCGAATTTTCAGCATTCAACCCATCTAGAATTCCCTTCTTTATTTCAGGGTTGGATAGGCCTCTATCGCGGCTACGTAAGCACGGTAGTTCGTGATCTTCCTTGTGCCCTCATTCAATTCCCCATTTGGGAGGCTTTGAAGAGTTTCTTTGCATGGAAAAACCAATGTCCAGAGGAAAGGTGCCGTTTTCGCGATGCATTTTCATCCTCCTCACCTTCCAATTTGACTGGCTTTCAATTCGCTCTCTGCGGCTTCCTCTCTGGTGCAGTTGCTGGCTCTGTTACCACTCCATTGGACGTGGCGAAGACACGAATCATGCTTGCGAATGTCAGTTTCATGTTTGATTCCCTATTTACCTATTTCTTTGACATAATTGCGTTGCTTCTAAAGCAGTGAAGTTAAAAATAGATAAATTTCGTGAGGTTATTTTGTCTCTTGCTTCCTAATTGGTTAATAGGCTGCTTAATTTTATGGTTGGTTGCTGATCGAGCATTTATTTGATTGGTCAGTGGTTTGAGAAATTACCTGATTGGTTTGTTTTTAGCGAAACAGCCCCCTTGCATCAGGTAGAATTTCCACCGCGTTGAAGGCCATCTACCAAGAGGCCGGCATAACTGGGTGAGTTGAATAGACTTGAGTTTTATTTATTGATTGGATTTATTTGACTAAATTCAGTATTTGTTGAAGGTTCTTTCCACCCCATACCCTTTTTACAATAAGTAATTCGCCTTTTGATGTTGGGGAAGCTGAGTACTGCTGTGCCTCTATAATGCGGTTTTTTTCGGTAAATAAAAGACGAGGAAATATGAGGAACGAAACACAACGAATCGCAGCCACTGGAAATTTCCTCTGCCAATGTTTCGCCTCTTAGAGTGAAAACAAGAGCTATCCTTCAACCGCCTCAGTATCTGCCTCATTTCTCCAATTTAGCAGACTTGTTGCCCGTTTTTAGCGCATAGTGTGTCAACACCCATTGACACAGCAGCTTCTATCGCGCATTTCTTGCCTATTATCGGTGTAAGCAGTGTTTTATTAGCTTGACGCCATATAAATGTCATAACACCCATTTATCATAGAGAATGGATGGTTTCTTCGACCGCTTTGGATCGGCATGTTTGCCTCTGCCGACTCGAAGCTTACTCAAACTCAGTTTGTGAGACAGATGCGTTAAAATTGCGTTGGCCAAGCCAAACCGATTTTGATAATCTTTTGGCCACTGGATGGATGGCAGCTTAATTTTAGCGAAAATCTGCAACCATGGATTTTTACAAAGGGCTTCTCTTATGAACTGGTTAGCCCACTCAAATAAATGCTTTGTGGTGACAGAAATGCTGTCTTAGGTCAAAAGCGTGATATCGTATCTATAATTGGGAAACGAATGTCCGGATAAATAAAAAAAGCCGCAAGCAATCATATGGGTATAGAAAAATTATTTCCCACATGTCAAGCTTGGTTCTAATTACGTGGTCGTTCTTCTCTCTCCACCAGCTGGTTCGCCGGACTAATGCCTCGAATGGGTCTTTTGTCCATAGGCGGTGGTATCTACCTTGGACTCTATGATATCACCAAATCCTTTTGGAACGACGTTTTGGGACCTTCAATGGGGGCGAAACCGCGACCCTAGGTTTGTAGCTTGCGGCTGTGGCTGCCATGGCGGCAAAGAATTCCAGAAACGACATCATAATGACATTGGCTGGTTTTATGCATTTCTCCAAACATGTGTGTGTCAGCATATCCTATGTATCATATAATTTTTGTCAAGCCAAATGCGAAAGTAAAAACGCGATTCATTAAAAGTTATTTCGGATCGGAGTCGGCCACCCTTGCCCCCTTCGGAGGGTTATTGTCAAATATGGAATGGTTTGTGTATAAAAGTGCCATCATGCTGCGCTGTGACAGTCATTTAGCATGACTGGCGTCGGTTCAACCATCAGACTGTGGTTTATAAGCATGAACTGGGCGTGAATAATGACATGGAATTTTGTCAAACGGTAAGAACCCCTCGACGTCAATTGTAATGGTATGGCTTGCGGATTCAGGAACAGTTTCAGAATCATTTATGTACGTATGTTTAAATGTCAATTTGGGACGCTAGAATACCAAAATAGTTGCGGCAAGTCGCATTACGTTTGGCAGATGGGGTGTTCGCGGTGCAATCCATGTAACTTGCTTAAAGAGACTCAAAGTTGATGCAAATCTTTGCAGTGGTTTCCTGTGCCTACTACTTATAATCATTTTGGCAAGAGTGTTGGTACCGCCTGCATTTACGACAATTAGTGGTTAAGACCATGTTCAAGGCGAAGAATCGGATGCCGATAAGTTATGCTTGTGGAAATGGCTTTATATTGTGCTCAGTATTTGTGTGCGATTATCATTATGATGGTGCTTTATTTAAAGTATCAAGAAAGCAGCGGCTTGTATGTGTTTTAGACATTTAATTGCTCTCGATTTTGTTTAAATACTTGGCCATGACTGCTGGGTACGGCATAGGATCACTGCATCAGTTGACGATATGGGTAACTAGCTAATTAGTTGTTTACAATAACACTGGAGTTATGGACGAAGTGGGCTTCTGGCAGGATTTTCCCAGAGGTACTGTAGTACACTACCATAATTGATACTGGGTGCCACAACTAAGCTTTACAGAAGAATGTGCATGGCTCAGGTGTCAATTTGCAGTACTGTGATCTGTGAAGTTGGCTTCATTTTTGAAAGCCGCCTACTGTCAAAAAGAGTAGCTGGCACCTGAGATGACATTTCTCTATTATAATGTTATAGTCCTTTGTGTGTACCAAGTAACAAACCGGTACACTTCATATCGTAATTGGTCGGCTCGTGTTTCGCGCTTGCACTGGCAAGACCTTGAAATTCTAGGATGCTTTAAACAATAAAAATTTTAAAGTTCTTAAACTCGTTTCCTGACTTGAAAATCCGAGAAAGTGAGCTCCATGTTATCATCTCTAGTCGCAACAGATAAGCAGTAATAGGGCATAGTATTTTCTGAGGCGCAACAGTTTTAATATTGTTAAAACTGCTCGAGGTCGAATTGGCCGATTGATTATTAAGTTACCACCAATGAATACATTTATGCAGGCGTGGATGAGTGGATAAGTCGGACACTATGGAAGCGGTGTTAGGTGAATGTTAGAGGATTTAGAGGAAACTTCGGCCTTACATTAATAAGAGTCCGACGAGGAGTCGAAAAAGGAAATGTAACACTTTTGCTGCCCATTGTAACAAATCAATGGGGAATACGTTAACATATGCGCTTGTATTCACCAAGCGTTTCTTGCTACTTGCCAATTATCGAATAGTGAGCCAGTCAATGCCGGCATTTCTTTTAGAAACATAATGCATGTCACCATGTCGACCATGGCGGAGATCAGAGACTCAATCCACTCAAAAATGTGGCAAGACAGGCTCGTGGTGCAAGGTGGCTGCCAAGTTTTTGGCATTTAAGGCACGGCTCACATTTATTGCAACAGAAGCGGCTTTAGTTTTGCATGATGCCACAAATGATCGAGGGCCCCGGGTACCTAAAAACCGGTCCACGCCACCCGGGTCAGTCCACAGACGTCCTCATCGAGGGGTCAGACCACCACGAGAACACACCCACATCTGTCACGACCAACCCCCAAAGAGCAGGTAGTACTAACCTAGAACCCAAGGAACCTTGCATCCTGTTAACGTCGCAGAAACGCAACTTGGAGGATGAATAACCGAGGACTGAACGAACTAGACTCCCACCACGACGACACCCTCACCCAAAAACCAAAACCCACTCTTGGCTCCTTGCATCAATGCACAGACAGGTAGACACGAAATCCACAAAATGCGCAGATCCAGGATTCACGTAGGTCAGATAATCATTTATTGTAAGTGAAGGGGAAAACTGAAGGTGTAAATACAGTTCTACGCTCCGTAAAATGACAAAACGGTTTTCGTACAAAGCCTTTCACTGATAGCTCTGAGTACTTTACGGACGCCCTATGATTGGTAACTAGCCAGAAAGTCAGTAACAATGGTCTTTAGTTTATCGTCCAACTCTGGGGAGATTTCACCGACTTCACGGATGGTTTTCAAGATGTCCTGATGATTGGCCTTAAAGTACTTCAAGAAGTCCTGCTCGAATTTGGTGATCTTCGAGGGATCCATCTTGTCCAAGTGGCCACGGACACCGGCGTAGATAACCACAACCTGCTCCTCGATAGCCATGGGTACTAAGACATAATCGAGAAAAACTGTGCCCTACCGTATTGACCCTGCTTCAAAAGTTCGGTTAGTCGAACACCACGATTTAAAAGAGCCTGGGTGGTGGCATCAAGATCAGATCCAAATTGCGCGAAAGCAGCAACTTCACGATATTGCGCCAGCTCCAACTTCATTCGGCCGGCCACCTGCTTCATAGCCTTAGTCTGAGCTGCGGATCCGACACGACTAACAGAAAGACCAACGTTGATAGCTGGACGAATACCTTTGAAAAAAAGTTCGTTCTCCAAAAAGATCTGACCGTCCGTGATGGATATTACGTTGGTCGGTATGTAAGCAGATACGTCGCCGGCCTAAAATATGGGCTTAAGGACTTAAGTCGACATCCTACCTGGGTTTCAATAACTGGGAGAGCAGTAAGAGAGCCACCGCCATACTGGTCGTTCATTTTGGCAGCACGTTCCAGCAGGCGAGAATGCAGATAGAAAACATCACCGGGGTAAGCCTCACGACCTGGCGGGCGACGTAAAAGCAGAGACATTTGACGGTAGGCGACAGCTTGCTTGGAAAGATCGTCGTAGATAATAAGAGCGTGCTTCCCATTGTCACGGAAGTACTCTCCCATGGCACATCCAGAGTAAGGAGCAAGATACTGAAGTGGCGCAGCATCAGAAGCAGTAGCCGATACGACAATGGTGTACTTCATGGCCCCAGCAATGGTCAGACGCCTAACAAGTTGAGCAACGGTAGAACGCTTCTGACCAATGGCAACATAAATGCAGAAGAGCTTTTTCTTCTCATCGGCACCTTCATTAAAGCGCTTTTGATTGATGATGGTGTCGATGGCGATAGCGGTCTTGCCCGTTTGACGATCACCTATGATCAGCTCACGCTGGCCACGGCCAATGGGCACCAGGCTGTCGACGGCCTTCATGCCGGTTTGCATAGGCTCCTTAACGGAGGTACGTGGAATGATACCAGGAGCTTTAACACCAACACGACGGCGGTGTTTAGTAGAAATCGCACCAAGACCATCGATTGGGCTGCCCAAAGCGTCCACAACACGACCAAGAAGTTCCTCTCCGACAGGAACATCGACAATAGCACCAGCACGCTTGACGATGTCACCTTCTTTGATGAGCTTGTCGTTGCCAAAGACGACAACGCCGACATTATCAGGCTCCAAATTGAGAGCCATTCCCTAGATATCCCAAATGTGATGCGAAGATGAAGTACCTTCAGGCCAGAAGAAAATTCCACCATTTCCTCAGCTTGAATATTCTTCAGACCATATACACGAGCGATGCCATCGCCAATGCTCAAAACACGTCCAGTCTCCTCCAGCTCGGCCTGCTGAGCTTGTCCTAGGATTCGCTCCTCCAAAATGCTCGAAAACTCCGGCGATTGAGCATAGTTGCTGGATGTCGAAAGGTGGCGCCCAGCATTGGAGAGCAAAGGGGTAGCCTGTATAAGATTACAATACGTCCAGAGCATCAGAATAAAGAGCGAATCTACGTAGTAACTAGAACGCGTACAAGACCTACGCATGGCGCCAAATATTAAGAGATGTCCACAGACGTCTCAGGGACGCAATTATAAATTTAGCTATAATTCTCGCAAATTATTTACCTTAAGGAAACAACTCGGAATCTTCGACACAAATGGGAACACCGCCCGTAGAAGAGCCATCTCTACTAGCCACCGAAACCACAAGCTAAGGGCGTCGACTCAAACAAAGAGAGAGACGGTAGGAATTACGAAGGTGCTTTGTTTGTGCTAATAAAGAAGAAGCTACTCAAAATGAAAAACAATTTCTGCGTTTTGATTAATTGCGCATTAAAAATTTATGTTTTTAGGGATTTATGACTCAGCCTACTCCTCTAAATTCATTCGATTAGGTAGGTCTTCCAAATCTTACAATTAACACTGAATAGGAAATTGCAGATCATGTTCAAGCAATGATGATTGACTATTTTACGAACCTGTCCGGCTCTGTAACTGGTTATAATAGTGAAGCAGTTTAAATTCTTCCAGCGTAGTATGTCTAGTAGTTTGCTTCCATGGGCATGCCAAACATCGGGATTACAATAATCAAAGGCTTTACCTCCCTGTTGTCAATGTACTTAAGCCCCGTTTCTCAACCTCGTGCCCTGAGCATCCCTAAAAGACGAAGAGAAAGCTAGGTGTAGGTCAGGATACTTGTATTCCAGACGAAATGGAACTGCTGGCATGGCCAACAGACCAGCCCACGCTGCTAGCCTCTAGGTGACCGCCACTAATGTGTTGGACTAACCAACAGTCCAATCAAACAAAACACTACACTCAAACCCTCAATTTTGCATTTCGATGCAGCAAATGTGGCGTCCCGAGCATCCCTGAAATTCGGAGACAAGGCTAGGTGTAGGTCAGAATGCTTGTATTCTAGACGGGAAGGAAGGGGAAAGCTGGCATGGCCGGCAGACCAGCCCACCTAGCTAGGTTCAAGGCGGCCGCCATTAATGCGTCGAACCAACCACCTGCTCGAACAAACAAAACACTACAGCCGACCCCTTGCCCCCTTAAAATAGATTTAGCAGAGTAGACGAATGACAACCCTGGCGGGCACTTCACATTACTATGATCGCGAAACTCCGCAGACGACACTAAAGCCGCAGCCGCCTCAGCCGTAAGAAACGATGTCCTCCAAGTCGTGTGGAGATCCATTTAAGCCGATCAACCCAGGAACTGACCACCCCAAAATTCTTGCCCCTACAGCCTACTTCCACTCCGTCGTAGCCGCCCACCAAATTGCGGCATCGCTCAAGAGATGCGAAGTTATCCCAGGCAAGAAGCCCCATCCTCGTGGACAATGGCAATTGGGAGCGCACTGGCCCTAGGCACCATTTGCGAAAAGGAGAACACCTTCAAGCTGCTGGTAAGCTAATAGTAATTATTTCTGGGCGTGATAATACAAATCTCGCTAAAAGCTCCGGACAAGGGTTCCGCCGTTTATGTCAACAGACCGTTCCAGGTACGTTTTCATCGATCCACCTCACCGAACACAATATCCAGGTTTCCTAAATGGAAGTTATTGTAATACGAACTGCTTACGACAACCGTCACATTAACGGGAAATTGGATTTAAGTAAATTACGCCACATGCTTGAAATTTAGTATCCATTACGCACAAAAATTGGGTGAATGGGCAGGTAAGATAATTCTGGTCGATGCAGCAAATGGACGCACCTAGAACGGAAACGACGTCGGCCAGGAGGAAGCCCTTACAAAGTTTATTGCAAGCCGCAAGGTGTGGGAAGCTGGGAGTGCGAAACTTGCATCGATAGGGAATATTGCTGCCATCAGAGACAAGGTAGACACCGAATTCACCTTTTGGTGCCTCTACAGCCGTGTAGGTCACTCCTGGGGGAACCTATAGGAGTTCGGAAGAGTCAGTGGCTGCAATGCCACTCGAACAAAAGCTTTACTCTTATAACACTTGCGATACTGATGCTGTTAAAAGTAAAGCATTCGATATTAAGTAAGAACTAACGATAGATGTCAGGTTTAAACACAAGCTACTACCACCGCATAGTAAAAAATTAACCACCAATGAATTTTATCATTCATGAGATCTACCTAGCAAGCAGTCATTTCTAGCAGAAAACAGAACAGGCCGAGGACGACTCAACCAGGTTAATATGCAAGCGAAAACACTGTTTACCAATGGAGTGACTATGTAATCAAAACAATAGAGTTCAACGGGTATAAAAATATCAGCAAAATGCAAAAACAGGTGTGCGATCCAGTTGGCCACCCAAAAAGGCAGGCAGCGAATCGACGAAAAAGTGCTAAACTCACACTATACCCTTCCGTAAAGAGCTTGAAATGGTGAATTAGCGCTTCCATAGAGCTCTTCATTTCCGCCCTTTTAGGTGGACATATTTTGGCGTCATCGACCTTAATTTCACCAGGAGGCATCTTGTTGAGGCACTGAAGAACGATGCGGCAGGACTGACGCATCTCTTCGATACGTAAAATGAACCTGAGGAAAAGCTTGGGATGAAAGGTTGGAAGAAATAAAAGTTCTTAAGACTGTCATGTGCATCCAGT
The DNA here is from genome assembly GCA_023968675.1 of Taenia pisiformis. NCBI lineage: Eukaryota > Metazoa > Platyhelminthes > Cestoda > Cyclophyllidea > Taeniidae > Taenia > Taenia pisiformis. The sequence continues at coordinate 22,904,487 of CM043732.1, forward strand.
CTGACCTGTCGTAAACGTCACCGTTGACTCCAATCGGCACATCAAATTCCATGTCTTCGTAAGCATCATAGGGTTGAGTCTTCCGTAGGTCCCACTGAACGCCAGAGCCCCTCAACATGACTCCGGTGAAGCCGAGATCAATGGCGTCTTCAGCACTAACAACGCCAATGTCTTTGGTTCGATGAATCCACAAAGGGTTCGTTATCAATAAATCCTCTACTTCATCCAAGCGTTGTGGCAATTTCGTAATGATTTCATAGAGATCCTCCATGAATCCGAGAGGAATATCAAGGCTAACACCACCGGGGCGAACGTAGGCAGCATGGAAACGAGCGCCTGATGCACGTTCGTACATTTCCATTAGCTTTTCACGTTCCTCAAAAAGCCAAAAGAATGGAGTGATGGCGCCCATGTCAAGTATGTTTGAACCCAATGCACAGCAGTGGTTAAGAAGTCGCGTGACCTCAGCAAACATAGCTATAGAAAAAGGATGATGACAATTGATACCGAAGACTTAGGGTTTTCAGTGGCCAAGGTGCAAAACTCACTGCGAATATACTTGGCACGGGGGGGGATCTCAATGCCAAGAAGTTTTTCGACGGCCAATGAGTAGCACTGTTCGCTAGACATCATGCTGAAGTAGTCAAGACGATCGACGAAAGGAAGATTTTGAGTGTATGTTTTGTATTCCATCAGTTTTTCCGTGCCCCGGTGAAGAAAACCGACATGAGGATCCAGTCTAATGACAATCTTTAACGAAAAGAATCAATAAAGGACAGGAGAAAAGCCCACTTCACCGTCCAATTCCATAACCAATCTTAGAACGCCGTGAGCGGCTGGATGTTGGGGTCCAAAGTTAAGCTGCAATGACTGCACCTCAAAATGACGAAACTCGAACATGTTAGCTAGAAATAAAGTGAAAAAAAAACTCACTTCGCTTCACTTGTTCAGGATCAAACTTTTCAATCGGTGTTTTATAGAGGCTCTGTTGAGCATCAACAAATGCCTTGTCAGGCATCCAGCGCGAAGAAAGTGCTCTACCAGATAGTAATAAGCGAACGTCTGATACCTTTTAGCTGATTCAATGAAGAAATTCCTCGAAGCTATACTAGACGCAGCTCGACATAGAGATAACATCTTTGGATGAAACTACTTTGAAATACGCGGGTCAATCTGATTGACCACTCACATGTGAAAGAAGTGTTAGAACGCCTAAGCTCCTCAATAATTTACTAATTCACCTGGTCGTCAAGCGCAGGCGATGGAATAGCAAGAGCTTCACTTACAGGCTAGATGCACTGTGAGAGAGTCAATAACTAAATTTCGGTACCATGGGATGGGTATTTTGGGTATGATTTTTTATTAATGCAAGTCAGGGGCTGATGGTAGAAAATGAGAGTACTCCTGATTTTTTGATGATTAAAATTAATGCAGGCAATGCTTGTTGTGCTCTTTATGCATAAGATTTTACGGAACTTAACCACAATATCACCCTGATATTGGGCCGGATGCTGCAATGAATTGCTAAAATCTATCTCATCGTGGCAATTTGAGAATGTTTGCAGCTGATGTAGTGATCCGTTTCCCAAATCTGTTATCCTCAACTGGGTTCAATTTTGGCGTTGTTAAATGAACCATTTCATATGGCGCAATTGTTAGGTGCGTGCGTGGTCATCGGGGCGTGTTGCCTTCTTAGGCGTTCTCTGACCATTGCTATTGAATTGTTTTCGTTTATAGCATAGGTTGGTAGATGGGTAGCTTTATCTCCTGATGCATTGATGCCGTTAAGTTATTTGATTTCACCTTTGCACTTTATATATCTTCTCTTTACTAACGATTTGGTACCTCTGTGCCCGCATAATTCAGCAATCAGTGTATCTTTGACACATTTCTTTCTGAATGTGAATGATATGCTCTGTTTCCCTACACCTGATTAGGCATCACATTTTATGTTCAACGTTAGATATTCATAAGTGAAAATAGGTAAATCTAACCCCACTTAATGGTTCGGAATGAAAAATCGACGGCCCTGCTGTCGGGTGCAACCGCGGGTCTTTGCGTCGATTTGGTCGTTTATCCGCTGGACACCATTAAGACGCGTTTGCAGAGCGTCACACGGACTGTCAGGCCTTCCGGTCATCTTCATCTCTTTGCTGGGCTTCCGGCTGTCCTCTCCGGATCGGCTCCAGGAGGTTTGTTATTTGAGCGTCTTTTATTGGGGTGAGAGGAGTTGGGGAAGGGTTTACCATTGTTCTCGCCCTTAGAAAATATTAAGGTATCCTTTTTACTATAAATTTTCCTTGCATAGCTATGCTATCAGTTATGACGGGTTTTTTGCACAATCTCAATAGGTGTTGAAAGGTAATGACAAAACAGTTTTTGGATTGAATACGTATTGGTTATCTACAACAGCGACTACACTTATTGCTAATTCCTACCTCCTTGTCATCCACTTTTTATTCTTGTCTCTTTTCACGTCGTTTATGTGCGCAGCGGCGTTGTTCTTCTGCGCCTATGAAATTACCAAGAATCGGACAGCAGAGATAGCACCACCTTGGCTCTCCGCTATGGTAGCTGCAAGTTTGGGTGAGATGATAGCCTGTATAATACGCGTGCCCTGTGAGACGGTTAAACAGAGAGCACAAAGCCAACCCCACCTCTACTTTGGGCGTATTCTCTCTGACACTCTGCGAACCGAAGCAAGTAGTTCCCTTTACCCATCTGTCCATCCATGCACCCATCTATTTATGTATTTGTCCATTATTCACTTGCTCCTCCTTTATTGCTGATGTCGAAGCCTAAACACATATCACTAAATAGTTATTATTTTATTTTTCGGGTTTCTTGCTTAAAAGGCAAAACAACTACAGTAAAAGGAAGACAGAGAGATATTCATGTCATTGCTTTCTCAGGGTTTTGGAGGCATTTATCGTGGCTATATCAGTACAATCCTTCGAGAGCTCCCCTTCTCCCTCATTCAATATCCTATTTGGGAGAGTCTTAAGGTATGCCTGTCGACTGGCTCATTTTTAATCACTCTCCTTATCTGCATTATCTGCTTAATTGCTTGTCAGTGGACACATAGAAAACCTTGTTCCTCTTCGCTACTTGTCTCCCCCTCCCTAGCGCTTCATGGAGCATTACAATCGAAGAAGGACTGGTAGTGATGGACGCCTATCAAAGGGACAGTTTGCACTTTGTGGCGCAATGGCAGGAGCCTTCGCTGGTGCCTGTACAACACCATTCGATGTCATCAAGACTCGCATTATGCTAGCGGAGGTTCGTCTTCATGATGCAACTTTTAATTACCGGCATGAATAACCTTTTGAACCTCAGCTTACTTGGTGACTAGCTTAAGTCATGATAGAAGCTCACCATCAGCTTTATGTGCAGGAAGGCTGACTGCATTTTAGGTTGGATGTAGAAGAACGCATTTAGTTCTTTTTTCCAAAGCATACGAGTAAACAATGCCTCGATCGATACAAGCTATGTAATCGCAAAATTCGATGATCCCGTCAGTTATCTTCGTTGAAAATGCATTTGTTTTCGACCAGCTAAACTCTCCTTGAAGATTCTAATTCAATAAATCACCAAGTCGCTGCACACACCGCCTGTTGCTAGTTTGGTTGCTCTTTCATTCCACTGTCGGTTCAGCGGTTTGCCAAATTGCCTGTTCTTCCCAATTGATTACCTATTTTAGAAGCAGAGTGCCTTTTCCACCAGCAATGTGATTTCAGTGATGCGTCTGATCTACGCTGAGGCTGGCGTTCGGGGGTGAGTTTACTTCAATTTCAGTCTTGGAATTCCTCTTGCGTGGAACATGAATCTGCATATGACTGCTGAGTGATAGAATAAACCCACATATCTTTCATCGTTGATCGTATAGATGTGTCCAGCGTTGATGAATTTCCCTAGATCTCCCTCACCCTCATACCCATACGTTTGTGTTTAGTATTTTGGGAAGGTGTAGTCACAAGGTCCAAGTGGGAAAAGCCATTGTGCTTACCTCCGCCGAAGACTTCACGAGTCATTTTCCGGTCGCCCGATGGTCTAGATCTCTCGAGGTCCCTTTCTGACTGCATTATGCTGTATTTTGTAGTCTCTTTGCCGGTTTGGTCCCCCGAGTAAGCCTTCTTGCCATTGGTGGATCGATTTTCCTCGGTCTCTATGACATCACAAAGGTCTTCTGGTCGCGAACGCTAGACCAGCAATGATGGCGAATACGCTTTCCCATCCAGTTCCTCGCCAACTGGCTTGCGACCGCTTTCTCACGTGACCGCAATCTGTACAATTTTTGTAGCAAATACGGACTGGAAATATCGCCTCAATCTTGTGGATTATCAGCTACTCTTCGGGGTACTGGAGTCGTGGTTTTATTTAACCGTCAGGGCCACTTCATTGTTTTGGTCATTGTACCTTTGCCGGGTTGGCTGGCCTGTGGACAGAGCCGGTAGCCTTCATCCCTTCCTTGTGCCGAAGATATGTATGATATTCGAGTCGTGTCTTCTCCCCCTTTCATAGGAGTCTCGGGCGAAAAGCAAATCCAGCTCAGAATGAAGTTTATCCCAACTTTCGCGTCTTGGTGGCAAAATTTACTGCCTTGGAAGAAGTGCAAAGGCGTCTGGTGACAATTCCAAACATTGTGCCTTCTCCATACGGCTGTTTAGAGCGAAAGCATCTCGTTCCGAACTTTCGTATCGTACCTGCGCGCTTCTCAACTAGTTGGATTGAAGCCTGGTAGAGGGAATAGGAGTAAACCCAAAGAAAATGGAGATGCAGAATCTCGCCCTGGAAGTTTGCATTAAACCCGATCATAGCCCAATTTCAGGTCTCTGAACCTAAGCTGCAGATACAGCCAACTTACCAAAGAAAAATGCCGATGACGTGGTCAATAATCGCCCCAGTCAGATAGGGATTCGGTGGCTGGTGATGACTGTTTAACACCAATTAAGATGAGGTGGATGAGTTAATTTTATCATGCAAGCGTCCAGAGGGAAAGCGGTTACGTGTATCACTCCGCTATTCCTGACTGCCGATTTCGGTCGCCCGGGACTCGCACTACTCTCCCCGCCTGGAATGGGTTTAAGCCATTCCTCAAGCCCCATTATCCCTGCTTGATAAATATAGTGTAGTGTTTTGTTTGTCTGGACTGTTGGTTGGTCCGACACATTAGCGGCGGCCACCTTGAAGCTAGCTGCGTGGGCTGGACTGTCGGCCATGCCAGCAGTTTGCTTCCTTTCCGTCTAGAATCCAAGTATTTTGACCTACACCTAGCCTTCTCTCCGTCTTCTAGGGATGCTCGAGGCGCTACAGTGGTGGCAGCGGAAAGCGGACCCGAATTTGTGCATTTCCTACCTACATTTGTCCTGCAAGTGGCATGTTACAACGGTGCGAAAGAAGCGCCTTAGACGAAGGATTAAGAACTGCGTTCATCTTCGATACTATCCCACCCCCGTGCTTCACAGGGAAGCTATTAACAACTGCAGTGATCCTAGCCGTGGACCATCTGGAAAGGCTGCCGGTAGACTAATTTCGCAAAGGATGCAGTGATGGTTGTCCGAACCTCTTACTCCGAAGTTAGTCGGCGAGCCGGACGAACCTACAGGTGAGTAGCACTGCCATGCGGGACCATTAGCGTGGTGTCCAACCTCGCCTCATTTGCACAGGACGTCGGCGTATGGCACGATTAGCTCGTTAGTGCTTCTTACAGTACTGATTACGTTGAGATGGCTGACGCGCGAGGTGGATGAAGGGACGCGTCAGGAATAACGCTCAAAGGAAGGGAGGGGCTGTGTAGTGTTTCGTTTGTTTGGACTGTTGGTGGGTCTGACACATTAGTAGCGGCCGCCTTGAAGCTAGTCTGTCGGACGTGCCAGCAGGTTCCTTCCTCTCCGTCTAGAATACAAGTATTCTGACATACACCTAGCCTTCTCTCCACATTTTGGGGATGCTCGGGGCTCTACAATTATACCTTCATTACCCTCAAGTAAGTTTTATGTCAATGCCATGCACAACGATGCATTTTTTACATCCAGGCGCCGTAAACAGCCATCTTCAATGTTTTGGTCATTGCGCCTGACTCGAGTGGGCTAATCCTTTGGCCATAACAACAGCTTTAAGCGTCGCTGCATGATGTTGTTGTATCTTGGGTCTTCTCAGAACATTAAGTAAGGCAAACCATAGGGCTGAATATGCATGTACTCAAGAGACGGAAAGATTGTGAGTGCTGGCGTCCCCCGGGGACAAGTCCAGACAGCTAGGCCAACATGGCCACATAAGTGCACGAAGGCCAACTAGCAATTCCGATAAACAAAGCATTGCGAGAAGTCTAGTGTGCGAAAACAACAATAAAACTTCTTAAGTCTTAAGCCAGACTAAACCGTTTCCAGCTAACAGTTAGCTTCAACAGTAAGTCGCTCTAAAGCAGCACTTAACAGTTTAAAAACAAATTTCTGCAGGATTGACAGATCTCTCAAAATTCCTTTTTGAAATTTGGTGTGATTTACACTTATTTATTTTGATCTTAAATATCTTAAAATTTCATTGCAGATGAGCAAATGAAATTGCCGTGAATATGGCAAAACCTCTAGGCACGGACCTTGATTACGATTGGTTATGGAGTCAATTGTATGCTAATTATCTGCTGTATCCTCTGGTTCTTTCTTGGCTGGTGCATTATGGACAGATTTAAGGCACCCACTAATGCTATCGATTTGTGTTTTTTTGTCAAGCAGCGCAAGGTACAATTATTTTAACAGCTTCTCATGTTCCAGAAACCCACATCCACCAGCGTGATTCCACCAATGTGTAGGCAGTTCATTTCCATCTTTCTAAGCCGATAGACTTCACTCTCGGAGTTAATCACTGCGCTGACGGTTCTGCTTATTTGGAATATGGTCGAGTAAAGGTCACGTGCTGCGTTTGTGGTCCTGTGGAAGTACGTCGCGAATTGCTTTAACCCATCCTCATAGCTTAAACAGGATGGACAGCTCGTGACTTCGTTTAGATTCGCTCCATTCTCCTCCCAAGTCAGACGTGATAGCCTTAAAGACGCTGAAGAAAAGCGCTTAAGTCAACTGCTTCTCACTGCTCTTGAACCCTCTGTCGTTCTTGTGAGTAAAAATTGTTCAAATTAAATCCAAATGGATTTCTTTCCTTGAATCTCTGCTTCCGTTTGTAAGGATAGTTTCCCTCGCGGTAAGTACCAAATAGCTGTAACCGTCCTCGACGATGGCACAGAGCTGGATAATTACGTCTGCAACACCTCGTCTTGTCTTTCCGCCGGAATTACGTGTGCAACTCTAGCACTTGTTCATGCTGGTGTTCAACTGTACGATCTGGCCATTGGACTGGACTTGGTTTCCACCTCACTCGCTTTAAGCTGTTCCGAAGGTGACGGCTCCATATCCTCGGTGGCAGTGATGCCTCAGCTGCGCCAAGTGACCATGCTCAATGGCACTTCATTGGAGCTTCGTTCTGTGGATGGCTTGCGAAAGGTTATGGAGGAGGCTTTTGCGAGAGCGGAATCGATTTATGCTACTATTCATGGCTCGCTTTACTCAATGATGAAGAATGATAATGAGGCTTTGGAGAAGTCAGAATAAATCTGTAGATGTAGTCTTTTATTTGAATCATATCGGGGGTGCTCGCTATTCAGTTTATCCTGGTAGGGAACCTTTCACTGCAATTTCTGATTGAATTTCGAAGTAGGGTGTGCCTTGGGTTTTTAATTAAAAGTACAAAATTACAAGGTAGAAGCTGGCGCTTGATATGGCGATTTCGTTTGTTAAGTCTTGGGGTTGTTGTCGCACCTCAGTTTGATTTTATGGTGGTCGTGTGCACTGGCCATTTCTGCGATACGTTCTATCAATTGGCCTGGTTGCTATAATCAGAATGGAAACTATTGCGGGGAAGTCTACATTGGCAACGGGTTGACACGTCCCCATAGCATTCAAGTCGTTTGTATTCCTTGCCTCCGAACATGCTGCAGTCGGAATACTTAGTGCGAGGGGACGTGTATTGAGTTTGGTTTGTTGCCTTTGTTTCCATCACGCCTCGAGCATCGTTGCAGCTCCTTGCACAAGTGTGTGAACGTTGCTGTTTCCGGGTTTAGTTGTCTCGACCGGCCAAAGAATCTGTGTTGATGGCTTGTCTGACTGAGCGTCAACCATGGCGCGACCGAGTCACAGGTTTCATTTTGAGGTAACGATATAGAGTTGAAGGGAGGAGTAACTTAAGATCACTGCCATTCAAGAATGCACGATAGTCGTGAACATCAGGGCGATATTTATTAAACCATGCGAGGTAAGCCCGCACTTTGCATGATCAAGTGAAGTTGGATACTGGTTATCAGCTGCCACTTTGCCAGCTAACCTAGAATCGCACTCGAGACCCTATCGTCCCTTGCAGCGATCAGTAACTCCACTTGTTTCTCAGGACTGGCAGTCTTGAAGCGCAACTGAGTTCAGATCGATAGGGGAAACCAAAGGCAACTCTTTGTCGCTTCTGCACGAAACCTCTTCGAAGTCCCCATTGGGCTTGATAAGTCCTGCAGGTTTCGTTCTTTCCGTAGTTGAAGGCCTGAGCGTCATCCATGCCACGCTGTCAATGTCCTACTAGCTCTCGGGCTTCGATGAAAGGTTAAAAACCAAAATCCACCGAGTGAAAATGAGGCGATTTGTCAATAAGCAAAACCAATCGCATTAACCACACAAGTGAGACTTAGCGACGCAAACACAGACATCACGTCCTTGGACCGTGCAGTGCAACGCGAAACGAGTGCACCACTGCGAGCGACCCCGGCATACCGAGTTCGCAACGCGTGCAACAGTTCCATCCCAGCTACTGATCCTCCTTAGAGTGTTCTCATGCAGACCACTAGTCAGATATGCAAGGCTCAAACGATACGAGGCCGCGAGGGATACGCCAAAGTACCGGCCAGCCGTTTGCAGCAAAACAGGAGGCTCCAAAGACGCCCAAACTCTCCCAACTTAAATCTCCACCAAGTCGAGTTAATATCGCAAGGCAAGAGACCGAAGAACGCAACACCAAGAAAACGTCGACAGCCTTGGAGCCATACTATCCTCCCTGCGCTAACAAGTCATGATCAAAGAACGAACAGAGGCCGAGTTGAAATGCAGAGACGTTAATGCTCAGATTGGGAATAAGTGCCCACCGTTGGTATTAGAGGAGAATGACTTCCTCACAACTTTATTTACAAATTTCTTAGGTCCATGAAGCATCAGTCTTTACATCGTAAGCCGTCCAGGTACCGCCGGCGCCGCCAACACCGAGTTCTGGCATCCCCGCAACGGGAAGAGACGCCTCAGCATCCCATTCCGCAGCTTCGGCTTCCGCTTATGAAGCAAAAATGCAATAAATTAAAAAAACGGACCTTATAACCAGATTAAAGTCGAAAGCAACAAACAAAGTTACCTGCGTCAGCTATCCCCTGCTCGAAAGGAACCTCTTGAGCCTCACCCTCGGCGCCTTCAGGAGCCTCATCAACATGCTCTCGCATGAGAAAAAGATCCATCATGACATCCCATGGTTGAGACCTGGGATCCAGGCCGCGCATACGGCGAACCTCACGAGCCAACATCCACAACATCAGCGCAATTGAATATTTCTAAGTAATGTCACAAATAACGTAAGCAACCTAACTGTCTTACATCATTATTGCATGGAATAGCGATATCGACGCATTGCAAGGGTGAATCAGTGTTGCAGAAGGCAATGACAGGAATGTTGACGGCAGAAGCCTCGCGGACAGGCTGGTGGTCAGCCTTTGGATCACAAACGATGAGAAGACGCGGCTCTTTGAATCCAGATTGTATCTGATTAGTAAAAGCTCCCGGCGTAAAGCGACCGGGGACGGACGTGGTCCCAGTGTAATGGGCGAACTTAAGCGCACCACGTTGACATGTGGGCTGACCGCCGATGATAACAACATCAGCAGGGTTTTCGATGGCGCAAATGGCACGTGCGGCAAGAAGCAGTTTCTCCCAGGTTTTATTCAGATGAATGATGTGGTTGCCCTCATCATTGCGGTCGTACACATACTGCTGCATCTGGTAGTTGACATTTGTACTCCCAAGATGAACCTTAGCTGCGACCATCAACTTAATATCATCCTCCTTAAGCTCAAGAGCCTCAATCCCGCCCGACATCCTAGGGCACCCAAAAACCTGCGTATCACGAAAAAACTTCGGAGAGTGCACCTCCCACGAAGTCCAGTAATTCAAACAATCCATGAAAAATGCTTGAATTTTGCAGTCAGTAATACTTAAAGCTGCTATCTTTATTGTCACAACCAAATTTTGTTTAAAAGTTAGTTATATCTTGAGCGGTGAAAATCCAATTTCGTTAATTGATTTTAGTTGTTCCACAAACCCATTTTTTACCCAATGTTTCCATCAACAGAACTTAAATTGCAACTAATCATGAACATCCATTCATAATAAACTATTGTTTGACCGTGTCCACACCATTAATCTAATTGTTGTAGCTTCCCGAGGATCCCTAAAGAACGAATGATGGCTAAGCAAATGGCAGGATATACCATTTAAAGGTGGAGGAATGGGACCAAAAGATGGAGGGAAGGCTAGATGTAGTTCAGAATACTTGTATTATAGGCGGAAAGGAAGAGGGCTGCTGGCATGGGCGGCAAGCCGGCTCACGAATCCGCTACTAATGTGTCGGACCCACCAACCGTCCAAACAAACTAAACACTACAGCTGGCATGATTAGTAGGCCAGCCATGTGGCTCGATCAAAAGGCTACCAAAAGCTTCTTAAGGCCAACCAGAAGTCAAAAAAACAGACACTACTTTTGTGATACTTATGTTCCTTAAATGTGCTTTGTAGGCCAGAAGTAGGAGGTGATAGTCCTTCCCAATGCAATGCATAGCAAACCCATAATTAATTTATTGAAGAAAACTAAGCCTTCTAGTCGTAAAGGCGAAAGAAGAAACGATGAGAGAAGTGTAGAACCCTCTACACTTGTGGCAGCGGAAACTCACCCCATTTTCTGAGACTTCTCTCCCAAACTCTACTGCCTGTGACGTATTGCGACCGTGAGTTGAAAGTGTCTGTTCTATGTGTTTGAAAATCTCTGATGTCACATATCACAAAGGATAGGAACGACATCCATATTTGATATCTCCCTATTCTCGCATTCTCCAAGAAAGCAATACTATCCGTGGACCACGTAGAAAGGGATCGGTGAAATATTACTTTTAAATGGGAATGCTTATGGCAGGCTGAATTTAGTTTGCAAGTCAAACGAACCTGGAATTTGAGTTAGATTGCCACGAGGGATCACTGACTTGGTGCCAAGCATCGCTTCATTTACATCGAATGTTAGTGAATGGTACGGTCGGCTCGTGGGGTAATGTAATGCTTTGTTTATTTTAATTGCTGGTTTGCCTTGAGCACTTAGGTGGGAGTACCGACAGTCGTGTTGGTGACCACCCTTTCTGCGCCCATTAAGTCTACGCAAATATTCTGCCCTACATTTCGCCTTTGTCTATGCAGTTTCTCCAAAATATCATTGAAGATGAATAGGGCGAAAATGGGGCAGAATATATGCATATATGGAAACATCCTCCCCACCACCCTATTAAACATTTATCCATATATATTGACGTAAAGACTCAAGGGAAAAACAGCCGCATTTATGCTCGACGTAGCTTCAAAGCCGCCAGCTCTATTTATTACATATTCCTGAAACTGCACAATAACGGAGAGTAAGAAGTGTTCCATAAAATGGTATGCTGTCATTCCAGATCCTCAAGAGAATGTCGATACCGGAGGATGATGCACAGATCGTGGCGCACGCTTTCCGCTGTCTCAAATAAGGAATGAGTTCTGTGTGATTCATTTGTCGTGGTTATTTTTAAATCCAATTGCTAATTTGCCTTTCCGTATTTGTTCTAGGATCTTTCAGTGTCAATTGATTTTGCTGCTTGCGTTCACCTCATAGCGCTTTAACATTCATTTCTTTTTGGCGATCACAATTCATTAAATAAATTCATAACTAATCATAATCTTGATAGCATCACCAAATTCGTACTTGAAAGCGTAGTAGAGACGATAGATTTACGGCCCGATCTCTGCCTTCCTAGCTGCCATAGATTTTACGACTTTTGGGAAAAGCTTAAGGCACTGAAAGCACTCACTTCGAAGGCATGCCGACCTCAAAGTAATCAAAAACCACACATTGTGGACATCTTAGCTGCCCGAATCTGCTAAGACCCACAAGCGATGACTTTTAAGCAATTTCAAATTTTAGGGCTACCCACTTTTGTGCACCGCACAAACTGAACAGTCATCGAAACAGCCTTGGAAATAGGTACCTATGCTTTACTATCCCAGCAATGGTAAAAGCGGTAGCATTGGAGCCCTTCGATTCTAAAATCATTTGCCTACAAATGCAGCCACAGCTCCCATCCCTCATCATACGGTCTACAACGCTCTCGTTTAGCCCGTTAAATTATGCCATTTTAGAGATTTGCATAAATTTATGCGATTTATAGGTGAGCATGGGCATCATACGAACATGGTTTCTCATTATGCAACAAAAATTAACTGCAGAAGTCGTTGCATCGCTGGAAGATGACGATAACGTGGAAAGCTGTCAAAAAGAAGCCAAGTCAGAAGACTGTAGCTTTGCTACGTTCAAAGTGCTAACTTTAGAAAATAAATTCTACTGTAGCCTTTCAGCCACTCTCGAAAGCCCCAAAAGCCCAGTGGTCAAGGCAGCAAGCGAACTTATAACCATCTAGATATGTGAATCTGCACAAATTAATATAGACTTAAACAAATTGTTTTATCATTGGGTTGAATGCGTCTAAAACACTACCGAACAAAATAAACACATCAATTATGCGCAACGGAAAGAACTACGGACTCGACCGTTCTGGATCGCTTTGAACAGAAACTGCACAAAACGCTAAAAAACCAAAAATGCATTCTAGTGCGAAGCGTTCGAATTAAAGCGGTAATGTTTCACATAGAAAACCAACCAATTTATGATTTCCTTCGACTTCGTGAACACAAAAGGGCACTTGCTTTTTAATAGCTAGGTCCAACCAGGGAGAGGGCAATATTATTGGTTAATGAGGCGCACCCTGATTGGCGAAACGAAACCCAATCAATTCAAAAGCAGCGTTGCACCAAACAGAAGCCACTGATGAAACCGCTGAGCATGGCACGGGTACTGACTTGAATGTCTTCGTCCTAACTTTATCTCCATCTATTTGCAGGACGATGATGAAATTGTGCAGTGAAGGACAGTGTCGACCGTGACAAAATTAATCAGCTAGCAGAATTACCAAGTGTTAGAAGTTGAGCATCCACTCTTACAGCGATAGTTTAGCTATCTGACTTAAGGCGTCTTTAAGTAGGAGAAATTTATTACCGATGGGCAACAGCCTCAACGAGTGGACAAAGGAACGTCGGAGAGACCCTCAGGGGCATCACCGCAGCTAAGTCCCCACGGTATTTATTTAGGTAGTGACATAAGGACGGGAAAATCCGCCCTATAGCAGAATGGAGGCACGACTTACAAAACGGAAGCTATCTATGTAAAAATACAGAATGTAGTCTATGTTTCCTGTAAAAAGAAGCAAAAAGATTGTGTCTTAAAAAAGGGAGGAAGTTAAGGCGATTCTGGGGATAAATTAACATCGGCTGGCGAAGAAGGTTGTACTGAAACTTCCTTTGGTAGATATGTTTCGGAATTTGCATTTCTTTTTACCTGGGAGGATCTACGCAGATAAAGAGAGACATGAAAGTAAGTGAAACAAAAGAAGGGAAAACAATATCATGAATAAATGAGGCATACTCGAGTTTTTCAGCATCAGCATTAGGAACTACTCGGACAGACAATGAAGGCTCAAAGTACTCCGTGTCGAAAAACATTTGGGAGCGACAAAGGTGCAACTTGACAAGCAGATTGTAGACAGCATTGGAAGCAATCGATACCGGCGGCTCCAAATGATTAGGAAAGAACCTATGATAGGCGTGGAATAAGTTTATACACATCCGAAAACCTACCCAGAAAATTTAAAAGCATCTGACGTATCACCGATGTCGCCATTACTGTGTCTTTGGAAAAACCGGAGATATACCCAAGTAACAAATGCCCCATAGGATAATAAGAGGAAGTGAACACATTCGATGATGCGAAGGATAGCGAAGAGAAGGAAACAGAAGAAAATGGTAAACGCGATGTGTTTTGTGCGAAACTTTCCCAGTGGAAGGTTCGCAAGAACATTATTGGGAGTAAGCTGACGAGCTACAACTAGCGCAGAACCGAGAAGGGGACTCAAACCGCAAATAGGTGTAGTCCAGAGAAGATTAGTATCAAATGTGCATGCATACCCAACGAAGAGGGTGCAGACAGCCAGGCCTGTTGAGAGAAGTTGCGATATAGCACAACACCGAACCACTTCAACCATCTTCCACGAGGGGAACATTACCACATCGACAAGATAAATGGTAGACATGTCAAGCAGGACATTAAGTATACGAGTGTTGTAAAAGCTGAAAGTTAGCAATGTCCATACCCAGCAATGCGGAGGAAGAACACGAGCGACGGTTACAGCCAAATATGGCGTGCTGTAACCAGTAAAGGATACACCGTAGAAAACTATCTGAAGGATCATGGCTAGAAGGGCCCACACGTCGAGATGAATTCGCCGAAACAAAGTCATCGAATTAATCTTATGGCGACCACAAAACTTGTAAATAAAGTGAAACAGGAAAGCAATATTGTTGCTATTAAAACTGCAAGAACTATTGCAGTTACCAGAATAAACTAAAGCAGATGATCAGCAAATCAGACGATTTCATTTAAATAACCCGGAATATGAGCTGACGATTATAAACATATGTAGAATTTTTAAGATTAACGCAAAAGTCAAGATAACGCTCGGCACTAGCAATAATTATTTATCGCAATTTTTCAGTGTTTTTTAAATAGTCATTGTGCTAGAAGTTAATTTGTGACAGTTATAACATTTTGGCGGAGATTTATCGCATTAAATAATTTATCTTTAAGTTTTTAGCACTTCATTTCGAAACCTAAACGTTTATTTGTTACTTTGTAACCAAAAAATCTTCCCCAGCACCATTACATTAGTCTTAGACCTCAGTCTTTAAATTTTACATCCGTCTGCAGACTTTAATATTTGCATGGCGCAGCCCGTTTTTCCACGGCGAAATTCACTGACTGCTTCGGTATGGCCCGTATGCTCTTTGGTATCAGTTGCTCACTATTTCAAAGTCGATGACATTTTTTAACTTGCGTAAAATTGCATTTTATCCCTTTTGTAGTGCCGTTTAAATAACTTGCATCTTAAGACGGAAGGAAATACGATGCATTTCCGCCAGACAGAGGGTAGCAATCAGCCGGTGCTGAGGATTACACCTCTTAGTTAAGATTGTGAGCCATTTATTAAAAAATTAATTAAGTTAATTATATGCATAACGTTAGCCGGTACGCTTTCTGAGTGCATTGCTCAATTTAATCCCAATTGTGGTGGGCGTTCAAGCTGCTAGGCATGACAGAGCGAAGTCTTCGCCACTGTCCCTAATCTACAAACCGCTATGGTTAAAGTCGGTTACAATTTGACTTACATTACTTACTTCATTGCTCTTGTTTTGTTAGTTGGCACAGAAAATAACTTTATTTGTGCGAATTAATGTCAGCCTGTTGTTTAAATGGATTCTTGGCACGTTGGGACCTACTTTACTTCAATTATCCCATGATGGTCTGTCCAGTCCGTTCCTCTTTTTCCATGGGTACATGAGAACAGCCGACTTTGAATTCCAACGGGGATGCACTTGCTGCGGCGAATTTATTTGTGAATTTTATGAGCGGAATAATCAAAAGCCGAAGGGGCAAAGAGTGTTAGCATGCGCATACGCAAGAGCATTTCATTCTATGCGGCTTTCAGAAAAAGTGTCGCCGAAAAGCTGAGGCATAAGTGGCAGCAGGGGCAGCGAGGGAGGAGAATAAGACCGAGGCATGAAGGATTTAACACCATCCAGAGCAAAACTTTCCACTCTCATTTGGGAGGGGTGAGCTCTACCATCTTGAATGGCTTTAGCCACTTTATTTTATTCATTCATTTCGCTAATTGGGGCTCCAGCATTTTACAATTCAGTGGCATGTTCTGGTTTTGACGCGGTGGTCGGTGAAAATCAAGCGCCAAATGCTGTTTTCGGCATTTATTTGCTGCCACTATTGCTCGGAAGTGGATCTTTTAACACCGAAAGACGTTCTGAATTATGCATTTCTTTTTGACGGCTTGCTATGTTGCTGGTGACATAGTGGTGAATAAACACTAGTCAGCAGAATCTGGAAACCTAGTGTTTTGGCCTCTCCCGACAACCGGGGCATTTACTAACAACTCTTGATTAGCATTTTACAACTTTTCTACGATAAATTTTGTTTTTTGGGGCTTCTAGAAAGTGGTCCTGTTCTTAGTTTCCCTACTTATTTTAACTGTAAGAACTGGATAGTTAATAAAATGGTAAAAGTGAGGAAGTTTTGATTCAAGCTCTTGTCATTCCCATGCCACTCTTCTTTTCTCATGTTGGTTGGTGTAGTCTGACCTTGCCTACTTGTACGAAGGGGCTTTGATAAGCTCCAATAACCCTCATAAGTCTGTTGCATTCTTTTCAGAGGAGGATCAGCCTTGTGTTTGCAAAAGCTCCTCATGAAAGGGAAACGGGCAGGTGTGGAAATTGCCCACGTCTGTTGGCGCGCCGATTCCACTGTCTTGTCTACTAAGCTAACAAAAGAGGTCATCGACTGCCTCCAAAAGTAGTCCCTTCCCAGCCGCAATTTATAGCGACAAAATAGCCCCCTTTTCGCTCTGAAATGATTAACCTTCAAATTAAATTGAACTGCTCAGGTTCCACTGCCAGTAGTGTCAACGTCTAAATTTCTTAATTTTTCCACTTGTGTGAGAAGGTGACAAGAAAGAGGAGAAAAACCTCGCATTGCCTTTATAGGCCTCGCATTCCATCTAAGCAACTAATGCTCACTTACAGTCAGTCCTTGTTTGCTGTTTGTACCCCTATTTAGCAAACGTTAATTTGAGAGTGGCGTTCGAAAACCGTTTTGAGTCCCCCCACATTTCTTCATTAACAATAGGACAGGCTTGCGTGAAAGTTCCGTGCTCCGTCTGGGCCTCATCGCCTGCGTCAGCTTATGTTTTTGGCGACCATAGCGACATCAGACGAGACAAGTCTTTTGGTTCTCGTATTAACCAATCCCCCCGGGGAGTGACAAGCCTACTTCAATGGTGGTGTGGCTTGTTACGGCTTCAGGAAGGGGTCAAGGTGACCCAAATTATGTTGATTTCTGGAAACCGGCGTGAATATCATGTGTGTGTTTAAAATCCAAATAAAACAAATCAAAGTGATGGGGACTTCAGAACAGAGGTGAGGTGACTATCCCGTCTCCCCTAATTTGTCTTCACCTGCAGGTAAGGATTGACATTTATCCTACAACCCTACACGTGATGCTAGCCAGTGAGAAGTCATCAAGATCTCGAAGATGGAAATATTTTGGAAAGTTTGGGGAGTGGACGATAAACTTCGACACATCTGGACCACTATACGCATAATCCACCTTGAGTGTGAGAAAATCAGTAACTGACAAAAAACAATAGAGCTTTTGAACAAGTGAGCGTCGGGTGGAGTCCAATTGCATGGCTCTACTGACTAACTGGTTTAATACAAAGCTCTCCTCCCTTGGTGGGTTTCGTTGTGCCCACCTCAACAGAAGTTCAGCATCGTAAATACCAGTTGGTGGCTTTTCTCGGTCTGCTCTCCCTCCCCCTCTCCCTCGACATAAATCACACCTCAGACTTTACATTGCCTTGGTTGACTTGACAAGGGCAAATAAAACGAAAAGTGGAGAAGTAGCAAAACTTTGTCGAAGTTTCTCGTTTTCATTCTTCATAATTTTTTCGCCTAATTTATTGGTTTGCTTTAGCAGCATAAAGTGGCGCCCCGATGGGTTGCGTCCACGTCTATCGATTTTCCAATTTCACCTTAGCAAGAACGTCATCACGCGGGTAAAATAATCAATAATCAATATGCAAAGTCTGAGCTGCAGGCAGAATAAAAGGCTTGCATGAGTGAAAGACGACTTTGCAATTTTCTCGCAAACGATTACTTCAACGTGACGAGTGCGTGCTGCTCGTCGCTCTCAGTCAGCACGTCGAAAGAAGGACGTCTATGCAACCATGAGTGCCGTGGAAAAGGAGTTGAGTTTGGGTTTATTGAGGCGCTGGAATGGATCATGGACTTTATCCTAATTCTTTTGGTATCCAGAGCACTGACTCCTGCTTTCATATAAGGATTGCAGCAAATGAAATGTGCTACTGAGGGCTTTCATACCTGGAGGCTAAATATGTTTCGGTGAGTTGAATCAATTTTAAAAGGCTTTTTTTTGTAGACATGGAAGAAGTTTGTCAATCAATGGATAGGCACGGGGCAGACGGATGCAGAGACATCAGCAAATGAATAGGTGGATAAACATAGGAGGTCGAAAGGATGACAGGAATTCCTTCATTTACCGGCAATTTTATCGCGCAGTCCGGGGTCGAAAATAGGCCAAAGTTAAGATAGACAGTTAAATTGTTAAAAATGGAATTATAAATGGGAATTTGTTCTTATTTGGCACTTCAAACTGCCATTTTAATGTTTTAATTCAGTTCTTAAAGCTCAAATAATTGACCACGATAGAATTCAAATCCTCTTCGCCTCACCATTGACATCATTTTTCTTCGTTGGAACAATATAAATAGGCAGTAAGGTGATTTCGTTAATCACAACAGGACTGCTTAAATTAATTTTAATGCAGTAGACATTTCGACATGCCTGGAGGAGCTGAAAAATGGAGTTTCTGCTCGTTAAAAGTAAATATACCTTGTAGATCAGTTGGTATGACTAGGTGATGATCTCGCCTTCCTACCATTGGTTTAAGAAGCTTTGATCCGCCATAACTGGACACTAGGATCGAACCCCAGCATTTCCTCCCCCTAGCCCTCGTTATCGTTCATTGCATCATGGCTGCTAAAGAGAACTCAGGTCGCCCTGTGCTTGGCAGAAAAGCCAGGAATCCATTCAGCCCCCGCATAAGCGTTCCATCGAGTTAGCTGCATTCAAGCGAGACTCACTTTTCTAAAATATGGTATTCTGGCTACCCATTTCCCTCTTCTATGGCGGTATTTCGCGATCATTAGTCATTACTAACACTCAGAATACGAAGAAGACAATGCGTTAATAAGGGTTCAATTTACTGGTTACGTGGAGACTCCCAATATTAGTAACCGAACCCAACAACTGCCGCCACCAATGCAGCGGCGTAAATCGGTCCAGAGGCCCTTCTCCACAGCTGGAAATTCCTCCAAATCTCATTCAAGTTCAAGTGGTGATCAAAAGCTAGGAGTAAAAGAGCGCAATAGCCAATCCCATGAGTGCAGTAGACCTAAGCTAAGTCTCCTCAAGATATTACTAGCCTAGGATTGCAGAGGCGGATCAAATAGCAGAGGAGGAGGGAAAGAAAGTGAGGAGGGGAGAGTGAAAAGAGGTTGCAGAATCCTTAAAGTCTAAACAAAAGCAATACAGTCCTATTCCTTCGAAAAACCACTTTCCAAGGCGGCAAATACTTCCGGCATGCTATGGATGAATTGGAAACCTCATTTCATGCAGTGCATTTAAACTGGTCTCGAGAGAATTGCAAAGTTTGCGTTATCAGCAACGTTACGCACTTTAGCATCTACAAAGTCTGATCGTGGAGAAATGCACGTCTTTCTTCAAGTCGGCAGTCAGCAGGCAGTAATGAAGACATAACTCTGCAGAAAGACACTTTGATGACCTCAAACTCGTGGAAATGCTAGTTGCCTTATCCCACCTCCTTCATTCCACCATCCAGGAGCATTAAGACCTCAGAGGGGACTCGCAGCACTGCCATGGTGATAGTGGCAAACAAATCATCTATCTTGGCCGTTGTGGACGACCGCGAATCCGCAGATTTATAGAGAGATCACTGTGTAGAAACCCTAATTTCTGTAGATCGAACTTCGGCCCATGCTAGTAACCTCCCAGCTAACTCCTTTGTATTTCAGTAGTATGTTTTCTTTCCAGTAGCTTTCCTATGCATCTGTGTATGATTAAACAAGCAAAATTTTTCCGAAGTGATTTAGGGCTCGACGTGCCTAGAGAATGCGACTTCCCCTTCTTGAAGTAATTAAGTGGTTTTGAGGTGTGCGAAATGGGCTCTCCTCCTCTTTGCCTAGCCTATGCGATCTCGCGGTTTATTTCACACAAACGCACTCCCTCTTTCATCCGCATGATGGAATTTTGGAAAATGAAAAGATTTTTCTGCAGCTTATTCATGCAGTCCAATTATGGCTATTATGTGGTGATGCCAACCGTTTGGAAGGTGAGTCTCTTGTTTGGTAAAATTGGGCGAAAAATGTTCTTGGCGAGTAGTTCACTTCGTTGTCATCTTTAACCCCATTCCACTCATTTTTCAACGATGGACTAGAAGGCGGCATTTTTAGAATGCTTGCGAACTTACAGCTTTTTGACCTAAAATGATTATTGAACTGGAGTGTGCTCGAATTACCAAGCGATGATAACTCGGTTCCAAGGATGCATTACGTTTTGCACTGCATCACGTATCTAATCATCTGTTGACGGAATTGTTCACCCACTCAATCTAATTCACGAGCTAGAGTTGTGAGATGTACAAGGTGTCGCAGGTCACAAAACCCTGCACGTGATAAGCTGTGAACTGCCTCAACCTAGGTATACCTTGTGACTTTTGGTGACCATCATCTTACGGTTGGGTAGCGCTGAAATGCCAACAATTCGGCAAGGAGGAATAGCTGCGGTGCACGAGGTACCCCGAACAGGCCAAAACAAGTGCAGTTTCTACGTTAGAAGCAACTGTGGAAACAGTGAGAAGCGCTGAGATGGATAAGTAATACTGGAATCACACATAAGATGTAAGGAAACTAAATTGTTGTCGTTCCTGATTAGCAGTGCTTTCAACAATAACGCCTACTTGGTAGTGGTAGATCAAGAGAGCCCTGGGGGCCGGTACTCATAAAGTGAAAGCGAGCGTGGTGATTTGGCACTTTGTCTGGTTCCTTGTTTGCTTTTGGAGTAACTCAATTGACCCCAGGTTTGACCTTTTCTCCGCGACGTAATTTACGAGTCACCCTGATCGCCTCTTGGCACTTCTTAATGAGTCGGCGCGCCGAACAAGTGCACAAACCAGTTTCATTTAAGAATGACAAAAGCTCCACTTGTTACCTCATTATCTCTAACACCATCCGAACGTGTGGAAAGGCTTTCTCAAGTGCTTCAAATTCCTCAACCCATCTTGCTCCGAGGGTATCAGCAGTGCTCCTCCACCCTAGACAAAAATTACACATTCCTGAACACCCCGCCCCCGTGTGATGGCACAGATGCAGGCGATTGCTTTCGATGGAAAATAAAAACAAACTTCACAGCCCCCTTGAAAGGCATTACAAAAAGAAAGAGATGGGAAAAACTCTCTTTATCCATTCAATGAAAGGTTAGAGAGGTGCTGAGTTCTGCTTGGGGCCTCACTCAATGACTACTCCTGGCTATTTTCGATGTCGAAATTTTTCCTGCCCACCACTCAACTGGCTGTGTGAGATTAAGAAAGTGGATCTTTGCCACCCCATTAATTAACCGTCATCTAGTGAACAACTCATGCATGGTCTCGGAGGGAACGACCGAGGATAACCTGCCAACCAAACAGCATGTGCTTACCCATTCCATCATAGGGGCAGATTCTCGTCAAAATTATGTCTGTTAGGCTTCTCTAGCATCTTTACGGAGCCGACGTTGCCTCATGAATGCAAGCCATGGCAGATGCATCGTAAACAGTGCGAGCGCTTTGATCGCCTTACCTCTTTTCTCACCAAATTTGGAGGTAAGGCGTCGTGGGTGACAGTTTTACTTTATTATGCATGCATCAAATCTCCTCAAATCCCAATCTTGGTCTAACGGGTGGAATTTTTAAAGTTCTCAGCTCAAGGTCATTATTAAACTGTTGATATCGTCTTGGTAGCGACGGCGTTTTCAAGGGGACACAAGTAACCGTTGGGTGGGTATGAATCTTTGGAAGAGTCTCCGATGTTGCCAAAACGTCCAGAGATCCCACCAACTTGTCCCTCGACTCAGGAGGCAGAATGGAGGAGAAGTGATATTCAGGCTCCATAACAACACTGACCTGTGAAAGATTAATCACATCACTAAACTTCTCGTGACCTTGATAAGCGTTCTGATGGCAGAGAGCCTCAGATTTGGTGTTTGAATGCCGAAGATGATGGCGTTGCTTAATGTAGGTGTTTTTCAGCCGAAGGAGCGCCACTAGCATGAACAGACAGGCGGCTGAAAGGCCGACAGACAGAACGGAGAGGGACCAGACGACCGGAAGGAGAAAGATTTTCCTTTCGGCTGATGGTGAGGAGGAGGCAGAGGCGAAAGATGAGGCGACATCGCTTGCATTAGAGGACTCGGTACCTTTGGAACGCAGTCTTTCATAAGGCATTTGGCATGCGAATTTCATTGTTCGCCAACGGAACACTTCTATAATTAAAAATGGAGGATAAAATGCTTTGCTATCAGCTTCTGAGATTTTTGAGGTTGAGGTTTCCTCCATGCGAAAATAAGATTTTCTTGCTGATCAGATATTTCGCTTAGCTTTTATTTATAAAATCCACGGTTTGACCAACGAGAATCGCGGCAAATCAGTGGTGTCCATCTAGTTCCATGTCTCTTTTTCCCATTAGGGGGTTAATAAAGTGCGGTGATTTCCGTACAGACATTAGTTTATTATTGGCAAGCCCTGAGCCAAGGGATTTGTGCATTTCGACAGGACTCTGTTCCACCTTGCAAGGCCCAAGCAAAGATGGTTCAACACTCCCTTGGATTTTCAATTCAAAGCTCGCCTAATTGTTGAATCCGTCGTATCATAATGCGTGCAACGTAGTTGAGTGGACAGACCAACGAGCATGTCCACAGCACAAAGACCTGGAAGATGTCTGACATAAATTCACTCCGAAGCCAGCATTTCTCATCTTTCTCCCCTAAGAAGAGTTGGATCACAACTTATGAAATGACGGCTAAAAGGAGGAAAAACTGACTTCTAGCAGCCACTTGCAGCAGCCGCGGCATTGGATCCTGCCGGCTTCCCAATGAGATCGGGGGCGGAGCATATGTGCATGAAGATCATATTCACGCAATTTTAAAGTCCTTTGGATTGTTTTGAACTCAAAATTATTGTTTAAAAACCTAAATTTCAGCTCTATGTGACGGCGGCCAATTAGTGCAGCCGGACTGCATTGAGAGTTTTGACCAACTCTAAAATACGCGGTGGGCGACGGCAAGGAAGGGATCTTCTAAAAAATCAAGTGAGGGACGTTTTCAAGGGTGGCAAGTCATCCCGGCAAATCCCCGCCAAATGAAAACCGTTACCTTTCATTAATTTATCTACCTCGCCTTTCAATAGCATGGTTCTGTGGACATCATTTACACCTCCGTAGGCATGCGTGGATCTTATTGCACTCGCCATCAATGGCAATTTCGGTTATTCGCATGGAAGCTTTTTAGCAAGTTGTTGCTTTCAAAAATGCTTCACGCAATGCATAATTCAGCCCAACTTACGGGTGGAGAAAGCATCCGCATCTCCTTCTATAGACAGGTACTTTGCAACAGCAGCTCCTTCCTTCTCGTAAATACTAAAACTCAAGAAAATTCGAAGTTTGCTGTTTAAATTGAAAATTGCATGAAAGTGTCTACGGATTCGGCGCGTGATTCACTTTGCTAGCATTAATCCTTACACAAAAAAATTAGTGAAGCAAACCAGCCGTGCTGTTGATGCCACGGACAAATAAGCGCACTTGAGCAATAAATAAGTGCCCGATCAAAAGCATAAATGGGAAGCTTAATATCTTAACAATTCTTCAAAAAAAATCATGGAACACTGAGAGAATGATTTAATAAACATCTATTCTCCTCATTTCTACATCACCATAGCAACAACTCCTGGGAGGTTTCGTCATAGACAAAGAACCCAAAGTCAAGTTGAGATGGAATCTGAATACAAGATTGACAGCATTTAGCTCCCTAGACTAAGCAAAAAATCGCCCTCTCAAAGGCCAGTGTTTTTTTATTTTTGGGAATAAGACTAGACTGAACGTTTGGAGAAGGTGGTACCTGGCAGCGAAGCACGCCTTCATGTCAACGATCGCCAAACGATGACGATCAGAAACGACTACTTCACCGGAAGACGCGAATTCCATTTGCACGAGAGAGGAGGTGAAAGGGGGTGAGAGGTGAATGAAAAAGAGCACCTCAGCACCACCGGAAATGAGGAGATTTTGCAGATTTGGTGCCACAGATTCAACATTGTCTTCCGATTCATGCCCGTGGAAAAGGTTACGCTTTGTTACCAGAAACGCTATTAGTTGACAAGTTTCTAGTGAGGTAAACAAGTGAGAAGAAGTAGAAGGTCATATTGAAAACATGACCAGTACAACTTGGTAAGACAAGTTTCTCAAAGGCATGAATAACAACAGTTGAGCAAAATTTTGGACCTTTAGATCACGGCTTTGAGGCTGAAAGCACTGAAAGTATTTTTACACCAATGAAAGCTCAATGAAGTTCATAATTTATCTTTAGAAAGGAAGTCTCGATGAGGAAAGGAAGCGTTGCCCATAAATTCAAGATTGGGAGAAGCAAAGAAGATTAACATGATAGCTACACCATAAATTATTAGGCAAATTTTTCTCCTAACCACGATTAATAGATTTAGAGAAGAAAAAAGACAACCAATAGAGCTGAACAACTTTCTGCTCCTCATGAAGTGTCGGTTCACGTTGATGGATGTGACTCGTATCTGCCTGCTTTGCGCTACAGACTCAGGAGGCGTTGCTGTTTCAAAGCATCCTCAAATTTCTCTTTTTTGTGACCAGTTAACCAAGCATTCCAGAATGAACTCTTTCCGAGAGACCAAGGTCGATCTTCCACGTCTTTCTGCGTGGTTTGTGGACCATTGAACGGTTTCACAGCAGTGCACGCTCGCTCATACCCGTTGGGAAATCGGGACGTCCACGTTAAACACAATTCGTGCCCTCATTAATCTAGTCAACACCACGACAGTTTAGTTTGATGCATTTTTTTTTCCAACTTCCTCTAACAGTGCAGCACGTAGAGCAGGGAAACGTACCCCCCCAGAAATGCGCTAACATTTGGAGAGGCAAAGTAATTTTTTAGTGGAAGGGTATCATGCCTTAATTTTTACAATAACTCGGGATTGCCGTCTCGGGAGAAGAATTCTGCATTCTTTGAAGTGAGTGATATAACAAGTTAGGTTATGGAACGCGGAAGACGTATAAAAACCAAACAAATAATCTCGGTCCATGCAAAAACTGCTCCACTTTTTCTTCACATCTTGACGACCGACATGCGATGAAAAACATGGGGCGCCACCCTCTTCCCTCTCTCCCATTGGCCAGATGGTAATCATCAAATCACCATCATCACCGCAATTTCAATGAGCAGAATGTATCCCAAAGACGCCGAACAGTAGAGAAGCTAATGCAGCAGAAGAGCGCTAAAAGGCGAAGTAATGCTACTTAAAGGCGCTTTAAAGAAGGAGGATAGAATAAAGAGGGATGAACTACTGCTTAAATAATGAGCGGCAGTTGTTCTGTAGGCAAAAAATTGATCCAATGACCTCCACCCCTTCTCCATACTCACTTCCTCCAAGTCCATACCGCATGTGATTTTTGAAGGTTGGAATTAAGAGAATACCATGATCATCACATTAGAAAGCCTTGGTCTGAAGAAAGTAAGCAGCGCAATGAGAGGCACTTCCCTTATCTCATGGTGTGGACACGGATCTCGACTAATTGGGAGGATGGCATATCTTTCATACCTTCGCGCTGTTTCCGATCAACTAGAAATATCTAGCAAACAAATTGTCCTTCGCAGTCGACTTGCAAATCGACCAACCTTGGAGACACAATGTGCGCCGTAGAAGGGAGCCGCGGTGAGTAGCAAGTGGGTGGACTCAGTTGCTTAACAGTGGACTAGAAAAGACATTTCTTGTGGCCTATAAGCGGGGTAAAAGCCCAAATAAACGATAAATTAACTCTCTTTCGAATGTTGTCCTCACATGTTCCTTGTGTAGGCGTCAATTAATTGATTAAATAGTGAACTTTGGCAGACGTAACCCACACCCTCCACTCATCACAGACTTGTTGGTAAAGGATGCATTATGACTGACCTGTCAGGAGGTAGAGCACACAAATTTCACGACCCTGTACGAGTTTTCGCCTAGGCGAATCGGAAGTCCTTTCCACAGCATCTACCAGCATAGCAACGAAGCGAACTTTGGTCTGGAGAAGGGCAAGCGCTTCACCGCCATCAGCCGGCATCCAGGGCTGCTGGAGGTATGCCCCCTTAATGACTGCATGGTTGCCCGATTGCTTGCATTGCTGCAGTAAGGAATAGACTGAATTTGGGCCGAACAACTGTTCAACTGCCTTTAAGGTTAGTATTGTTTGAAATAATAACTCGCAATATTAAAAAACAACCTAATAGCTTTAGTTGTTTGAGTTTTCCACGAGTCGGCTCACAATGCCAGGTGGCCCAAGGAGTACCGGTCTCCCGACCTCTGGTCACATGGTACCACTAATTGTCCATGAATGTTTTTATGCGTTGAAAACAGAGTTGAATTCTTTTCCTGAAAGCACAGAAAGTTCTCTTTGATAGGAGAACTTGGCGACGTCAAATAGCACAGACGGATTTTTTTGAGACGAATCATTTGAATGTACTCTGCGTTCACCTATTCCTCTGGAAACTAACGCACGCCAAGGGTCTGAGACATACCTCCGCAATGCAACTCCATGCCGAGGTGAAACAAGAGGTATCCCCAAGCCGACAGAGGGAAAGGCTTGTCCTTACGACACAGGACAAGTACCACAGCGCAATGGCGCTGTGGTCATTCTTGAAATTGAGGCTCTCTAGTGGTGTTGATTACCTGATTACCTCCCGGAACTCGAAGATCACAGGAGAGACGTAGTATGCACATTTGGGAAAGGGGGAAGAACTGATGGTGCACTGGGATGGACTGGTTGGTTTTCTTGAGAATGATTCCGCTGAGCGATGATAATGGTAGCGCCTCAAACAGCTTCGTCGTACCTGCCTTCCACATAAATTTGAGTAACGTGATCTCCAAGTAGGCCAGATGAAGCGGTGCACAATAAGGGCTTCCTAGGGGTTGTCAGTACGCTTAGCCTATGCAGTTTTTAGATTGGAAAACGGAAGCACGTGGGTGGCAGTGCCCCATGTGCTGCTCATAAAAATCGGCACTTCAACTACGTGGTTTGTGCTCCCACTTGGTGAAATGGCTTTACGAATCTCCGTAGGGCCTGTTTCACTCTGGTGTGACAATCTGCTGCTTAAGAAACAGAGGTGGATTGTTACAACGGTAGCAATGGCAAGTGAATCTGGTCCTGGAATTCGTTATCAAGCTACCAACTCTGAATGAGGAGTCCTCGTATCGCAAATGGCCTCAGATGGGGTCCCAATAGCATATTTTCTTTTATATTTCCCAAAATGACAGTTCGTTTTTTGGTAAGTTTAACCATGGTTGACTAGTTAATCTCAAATATGAGGTAAACACTCGGAATCAGAGTCAGAAGACATCAGTTGCATAACTACATACAATACTTCATACATTCGGCCCGCGATTTAGTCCATCGGCCGAATCTGCAACCCTCCAGCTCTTCAATTTGCTGTTGAATAAAACACCCTTTAAAACCATAGCTGTGGCTTGAAGGAAAGCTTGAGTCCCACAAAAACACGCTGTTCACGGAACCATTAAGTGTGCTTTGAACCGACTTTGAGTGGGCATTTTCGATTTCACTCAAGAAATAGGATTAGAAAAATGATTTTTGAGGAATCGTGTGACTTAAAAAATAAAAAGAAACAACCAAGTGAAACAGGTTATCTAGAGTAGAAGAAACAGATCTGCTCATAACCGAACGCAGAGATTTGAGCAGCAATTTTCCAGTGTTTTCTCGACATGCTTGTCAATATGCCTTTCGGGCGTCAAGCCTGTCGACTTCTCCGAGCTCAAGCCCCATCGAATAATTTGCTGACAGTTTTTAAGACTTGCATACAACGCGATGGAAGATATTCTCCGCTGACTACTCTTCTGAATCCAAGGTTCAACGACTGGGGAGTGGAGAAGAGAAGCAACGACAATATGACAGTGTCAAGCTTTGGGTAGAGCTCGTGTCATCGCAAGCTGTAGAGGTTTGCTCCTTACTCAATACCAAAAGAGAATCTCGCGCGTTTTTTTCAAAAAAAGTTTCGAAATGACTCTAATTAAAGGGCATAATCAACGAGATTTCCCCATTGTACTTGCACAAGAAGTTCAATTAGTAAGAAACAGGGATTCGGTAGAAGTGCTTTTTTCTTCCAAAGATGAAGAATAATTAGTGCCAAAAGACATGTACGAAAAAGTTTCCGAAAATTTTCAAGTGAATTATTATTACTTATGAACAAAAAAGCAATAGATTAATCTGCCTTTGAACGCAAAATAGAAGTATCTGTCCCAACAGCCATGCCCCCACAAGTTGATCGCTCGTGCCTCTCATCAGCCAATTAACGCAATTTGACAGGTGGATGATAAAATCTATTTTTAGCATATCACTACAGAGAACATGCTATTTCTAATAATTGCGGAAGATCGAATAGGCAGAATCCGCCTTTAGGCGATTAGTATCATGCCTCTGCGGCTCGACGGGTTGGCGGGCGCCCGCGTTCCGCACCAGGCAGGTGGGCAACCGAGCTCACCTAACAAGGGCTTATGGCAAGACCTCGGTGGCGAGGCGAATTGAGAAATGCAGGTGTACATTTGTTTGGACGCAAAATATTGGGTGAGTGGACGGCACCGATCGCCGGCAAGGAAGGTAATCAGTGTTTCGTCCACAGCCTTCCTCACTCCATAAAGCTTCTCATACGAGACTAATTCCTGACCTAGGAAGCTGAAAGCGGAGGTGGAAGAAGGCCTATTGCACCAATGGCAAAACCAAATATTTTGCCACCTTCTCCTTTAAAAAGGGGACAATGCGACCACTTGAGTACAGGAAGAACTGAACTGTATAAGCGTGCACAGCTTCAATCAAGCCAATCTTCCTCACTGCAGAATCGACAATCAACACAAGAATTCAGCCCTCTATTCATCTTTTGCTGCATAAATTTCCAAACCTTGTAATTATGTCTGTAAGTCTACCTCACCGATGGGAACGTCTACAGCATCATCGTGGCATCAGCGGGAAATATGAGAACGTACAAATATTCAGGTTTGGGTCACTGAATCCCAAGGTGCAGATAGAATTGTGACGATAGAATTCCTTAAAAACATTTTGAAAAGGATTGGAAAGAAAGGAAAAACATTAAGGAAAAGAGAGTGGGATGGCGCATATTGGTGGTGGTTTTGTTTCCGGAAGGTGTTTATCGGCATACTAATCTGTAGAAGTTTCCTAAGCTTTTATGGCGACAAATTTCTCACTTCTTTTTTAAAGGCTCAAATGTGAATAAAAGTAGTTTCCTCCTCTCTTTTCAGCTTCTACAAATACAAATTTTAGAGCCTTTTCAAAGTTTGCAATTCGATATTTGCAGCTCATCGAAAAATCATTTAAAATATCAAAGAAAAACTCGGAGTTCAATGAGTAGATAGGTGAAAAAACGAGATTTGTTTTCTGCTGCCAAACGCTTATCAATCTCCGCGGGTTGCATCACCTCTACGGTGGTGGAATTTCTCGCCTTACCCAGCGCTCCCTTCCTCCCTCAACACGGAGGTGAAAATCACTGTACACAATGAACTGCAGGTTGAACGAATCTGGGTGAGCAGAAATTTTCAAAAAAAAGCAAATGTGGAGGAGATTTAATCGTAGAGCGGTTAGAGGCTCTGGAACAGCCTTGACTTCTGGGACAGCAATTCAATTCTGTGTTCTTCACGAGACTGTCAACGAAGCCTGAATTTTATAGTTATCCCTAAAATTGCCCCACATGATTTGCCTTGAGGGACTAAAGTTCAAGAATTGGGTGCAATGACCCACAGCGTAATGCCTTCTTTTCTAGGATATTTTCCATACATGCCGTATGACATGAGCCCAACGCATCATCTTCCATTCCCTTCGGTTGCTTTGATTTGTGGTAATTAAAAAAACCTTACATAACGTTAACGATTTTTAAATTTAGTGACATCCGTTAACGTCAGGGAACTCCCTTGCATCTTTACAGCATGCAAGGGTCGTGTTCCGCTCCGCGGATCTTGCACAATCAGGTAGAGAGATTGCAATCACTTCTACCCCTCCCGTGACCATTCAGCAGCTGCGTCTGCACGCGCCACACTCCTCTCGCTTCCTCACAACGCCTCATAAGATAAAGACGCCAGTATGGAAGCCGTCGTCAAATTCATTTGGCATGTGTACGAAGACGCAATTAAGTAGGTTATGCTGGAACTGCGAATTAGGTTGAAACAACCGATTAAGACGGTGACGGCGGGAGCTTGTTTGGTTTTTATCCAAGAAAACATATGATCTTGCGTACTTTTCGATGCGGCGCGGGGACTGCTCAAACTCAACCTATTTAGTGGAATGAATTCTGCTCTTTCTCTCTTATGTTATATACGGGAGAAAACTCCTTGCGCCTTACTTTCGGTACCCCTTTCCACTGGTGGTCACAGGGAAGGAAGGGATAAATTCTGGCGAGACCTAATTAGTGCAGAGAAACATTGACTCCCTTGTCCAAATGGACTGATAGTATCCTCTTCTCTCCTGGTGGCAAAGCAAACAGATAGGCAACAGTTCAAGCTGTCCCTATCGCTGCCCTTCGCCTCACTTGACGGAGAGGAGAGGAGGATGAAAAGATGAAAGGGAAAAACAGGAAGACCATGACCATTCTTGTGCAAGAGAGGAATAGGATGACAGGTATTTTGCCCCACTCTGTTCATGTCTCCACCTTTCGTAGGCAAAAGCGCACAAATTAGGACGTCACGCATCCATGTCTTCACAGACATAATTTCGTGGTATGCAGTTTTGTGCTGCCGTTTCACCGAGTAAATACTCTCGCCAACTTCAGCAGAAGGAATTTACCTTGCACGCCTCACAACTGCACCGCACGCGGCTGATGGATCGTATAGGACTGGAGCGAAGATAAACGGTACGTCATCACCACATAATGCTAGCACTCTCACCTTCTTCAACTGTTGTGCTCTACAGAGGACCAGGCTCGAGGCGCCTGATCGTCTAAAACCGCATTCAACTTGATCAGTAGAGCTGACAGCCTCTAGTGATGCACACCGCCTTTAGCCGCTATTTTATCCATCAGAGAGTTAAAATGGCGATAAAACGTTGCAGAGGGCACGATCCAGTGCCCGTACAGATAGACTGACACTAGCCAAATGATGCATGGTCACGAATAAAGCTTGACATATAGCAGAACAGTTGGGCACCACCTGCCAAAATGCACACGCATTATCATGGTAAGAAATTAGGAGAAAGGAACAAAGCATATTCATTCACGTTATACCCGCCTGGCTACAAGAGCGTACCATGTTCTTCACCAACCATCAATGATCCTGCACATCTACTAGCCGCGTCCCAATCTTACACCGTTTCTTGATGCTAATCGAGGCGCCAATCAAGCACAGTGGTGGTCTTTAGTGGAGAAGAGCACTGTCTGAAATCAGGTAAGGGGACGCCTGTTGGAGCTACGATTTCCTTGGTAAAAAAACTCTCTAATCTTAAGACAAATCCGCATTTCACTTGTCCTAGAAGCAGATAACGGGAAAAGTGATGGCAAGGAGGCAACTCTTCTGTTGGATCGTGGTTGAACTTTAAGGTACATTCAATCAAGCCTACGGAATGATCTTGAGAGCTCAAATGCGGGTCAACGGGAATGGCAGCCTAGGACGGCTATGTTTAGCTGCTGCCAACATGTCGTCTCAGTGAGCAAACCAAACCGCCTTACTCCGAGGGCGGACTCAAGCATCAGACCATAACCAAGTGTTCACCTACCTGCAATGAGTGAAACTGTTCTGCACTGCCATTAAGCATCAAGAAACGCAGCGACGCATCCGCAGCGCCACCAACCGTGCGATTGGTTTCAAATAACTTCTTCGCAGGTTCATCCCGCATCTGAACGGCTACTGGAGTTTGAGTTACCATGCCATTTAAATCAGAAGCACGAAAGGCACACAACGCCATCGGTGATCCCATCAACCGCATCGATTGAAGCTTCTGTGACGACAAAGTTCCAGTTAAGGTGAACAGCCCCACGTAGAAGAGCTCGTTGTCGGGTCCAACGAAGCTATCGCTCGTAACAATGTGATCGAATGTTACGAGTGAATCGGTTTCATGGTCTCTATGAGAAACAGATGTGAAGCCAGGTTACACGAAGTCGGTGTGATCATGCCATGTTTACTCACTTATGGTACAGAAAACAATAATCGACGTGTCACTTTTTAATCCATTCTGTACTAACCATCGGGAGTAATTTGATCACCGCACCCAAAGTTGCATGCCAGATGGGGAAGTCGGGAGGAGGGAGCGGCGGAGTAGGAAGGGGAGATGGGAGGTAAAAGGCAAGAGGATAAATGGAATATACTGTTTTCCCAGATCGTGTCTTGTCCACTGACAAGGGAGAAAACGTGTGCACGAGAGGAATTGCATTCCTCTTTGCAGAAAGTGAGAAGGACACTGAATGCTCGAATTTTTTTCCAAGAGAATCATTCCGCTGACGCAAAAAGAGGAAATATGCGAAAAAATAAGGCTAAATAAATGCTAAAAATTAAAAGAAAATGTTGAAACAGTCATCACCGTTGTGCCTTTTTGGACCTAGCCTGTTCTAAAGTTTCGGCCTTTCTCTTAAACAATAAGAGCAGGGGATGAGGGATTAAAATATGACAAAATTTACACAGTTCCAACCCTTGATCAACAAATCCCAGTTTCCTGCAAATGCTACATTCTGTCTTTATTCGCGACAAGTGAACTCAATCTGCGAAGGTGTCTTTAACAGAAGACTCGAGTGAGGATGAAGACTTATCATGCAAAGACTAAAACTAGCAATCCCCATGCTGGAACCGTTTATGACAAGCTGGACATACTCCAAGGCCCTGGGAGCTAAATGGAATCCAACGAGGCGCTAGAGAAAAAGCGAAGAGGAAGCAACATGGCAAAACATCTTACATGGCACAGTTGGCCATTGACTTCGAACCAATGTCAACCGGGACCCATCCTTGAGTGGAGCAAATTCATTCAATGTATCCGTCCATGGGAAGTTTCAGGAAGAGAACGAAATTTCGGGTATATAGTGGAATCAGGCGGATTGTTCGTTGACGCAAGAATCAACTGTCTTATCACTTAATGCCTGTCCTTTTTTAGATCGCCAAATGCCTTCAAAGCACCGACGCGGAAGGAGACCAAAGGAATGGTAAAGGGAAGTAACGTAGCGTTTCCTCACATACGAAAAAAATGACGCACTTTTGCTGCCATATCAAGATTAATCAGGTTCGTCACTTTTCTGTCTGCTGGGAAGAACTCCGTACACTCAATGCCGATTTGCAGGCAGAGGGAAACTTCCATCAGCGTACTCTACGCATGCCTTTCCAGTGATGATCGGAGAGGAAGTGAGGCTGGCAACTGGAATGGCATAATTAGTGTAGTCCAATTAGAACAACTGTGTCCCCTTCGCTCCTGGAGGTAAATCGAATAGAAAGACAACTTGAGAGGCTGTCTTTGCTGCTCCGCTCCTCTGTTTGTGCCAGACTTGACAGGAACGGAAGGAAAAAAAGGCAGAAGGGAAGCACGGAAGACTTAATTATGAATAGGATGGTGGATACTTTGCTTTTCTCTGTCCATGCATATATACTCACTTAGCATGAGAGTAAATACGCGGGTTTGGACAGCGGACATGCATATTCCAATGAGCGAAAATTTGTGGTGAGTGCTATGGTGGTGTCGGCCTACTTCATCAGTGTCGAACCTTCTCCAATTCCCTCGATCCAATAGTCCAAATAGGTTCGCTGGGGGAACTTCGGCTCATACAGCATTAGGTAGACTGGTCCCCACTGCTATTAATCAGGCTTCAACATCTGAGCATTTTCCCTGAGTCCACCGCATTAGTCAAGCATAATCTTACGTAAGTACGGTATAACACATGTCACCCTGCCGTTTTTAAGTCCCGTCCCCAATGCGGTCCCTGCCTGTACGGTCCATAAGCTTCTACTCGTAGACTGTTTTGGCCCCACCAAGAGCGCCACCATGAACTGCCTCCAAAAAGCAACGACAGCTTTGCAGACGAATGAGTTAACTTATTTAAATCGTGGCACCTGTCTTATTCGATTCCGTGGATTGCTTGGAAAATGGGTGTGATGCATGGATAAGGAGTCGTCGCAGTTGAAAAACCACGAGTACTGCTTTCGTTCCCCAATTCGCATTGAATGGAAACTCAAAGTTCTATTGAAAATTGTTTTTAAGAAAAAGGCTAAAGATCCTCTTGTTGCTTCCTTGGACATTAGATATTCGACTGTAGTCGGTAATAAATTATTACTTGTGATTAGGAAAATAAGGGTAAAATTTAAATGTTCCGGGTAAAAAGTTTCCTTCGTCAATAAACTAGCGGCATAAGCAAGAGACGACGAATTCTCGGAATCGGAGGCTTTGACAGGGGGAGTTGGTTAAAAGCGTGGTTAGCGATTTTCAGAGCTATCTTTCCTTTTCAATCGCCATTGAGGCCCCCGGTGAACACAAAACAGCATTATTTAGACAGCACTAGGCCGGGGTCAGCAGACACGGACCATGACGATCAACTGCCATTGTTTTGATGGGTTAACATTAAATCCAATCACTGAGGCAGGAAAGGCGACCTTAGTGGCCGCCTTTGTTAAGCTTCTTGTATCACATCACGTTCACAGCTAGGTGACACACGCGCAGCCAGGAAAACACGATAATTCATTTAAATCAAATGTTGTCAGCCCTGACAACTGGTCGGACCACCCAAACTGTGCACTACTCACACACACTGGCGGGAATGCTTGGGACACAGCCGTGACCCAGACCTGTGACCTCCTCGCCCCACGCATTGGAGGTCACAGGGGAGGTGATTTAGGCGAGTTAAAGGAACGAAAAAGGCATTGCTGACAGTGGTTGCATTGGGATGCATTCGTGCCACAGTCTTTGTAGCTGGAATAAATGATTGTATGTCAGCTTTATCGTGGACGACCGAAAATTCGCAACAAAGGCATTGGCATGAATTATTCCACAAGTCGGGAGGAAAAAACCTTTGGCGCAAAATCACTTCATGACAGACCCTATTGAAGGGGTTGCAACAACACTGGTTACAAAGGCCAAATACCTACCTTAAAAAATTCAAAAGCAAATATGCCTTCTGAGGCAAAAATTGGATTGCTTCCAGGACACTTTTTGTTTTTCGTTTTCTATTGCAAATGAATATGAAATGGAAGAATTTTAACAAAGTGATGGCTTTCTATGTGACGCATTTTGCATGCGTCACTTCACCCGACGGGTTGACAAGTAAGCCGCACTGATAAATCATGTTTTGAAATTTTTAAACAACACCTATCGAATGGTAATTTTTGAGCAAACGAGCAGGCCAACTGAAAATTAAAATCTCTTAACTTTTTGTCCCATAGAATATTAACCAAAGTCTCAATTGAAGATAATAAACTTCTGAGAATTTCCTTCTTTCACCTGTTGCGTGCGTAGAAGGCGGGCGCATTTCGGGAGGTTGGAAGCCTAATGCTGCAAGCGAGTTTGGCTTTGAGGAGAGTAGTAAAAACAGCTAATCCACTGTCTGGCATCAGGAAACCGCTGTCGTTGAGACAAAATCGCACGACAAGAGTCGACTGTGTCTGAAGGGGAAGAGAGACATCAAGGTTCCCCTTTGACAACTTGGAGGAGCTGCCGGAAATGCATCTATCCAGCAAACGCATTCGTGTTGGGACAATGGTAATGACAATGCAAACACGAAATCCAAAGTCAACCAGCCTTCATTGAGGCCTCAGTGCTCCGGATATTAAGGGCCTAGAGCGGATCTCTCCGCAAGAATGGGACAGTGGGAGCTTTAGAACAGGAAAAAGTGACGACTTTAACTTATTAACTAAAAATAAACGAATGGATATAAGTGAGAGAGAAAGGGAAGGGAGGGCAAGAGAGGGTGGAGGCGTGCGTTTCATTGAACGTGGGCACGATAAGAAACCCTTTGCCAAAGTCGGCACGGATATGAGCCTTCTGTTAAGGGCAGCCTTTAATGCACTCACGGTGCTGGTTTGACAGAAAAGAGGGCTGTTTTGCTCTGCAAATAATGCATTGCAGGCAATTTGTCTGTCACCATACTATCATCCTATGGGTGAGTCGAAAGTTGATTCAGCGGCCTGGTGGACTGCATTAAAATAATTTCCGAGAGGCTTAGCAGTCCCGCTCCCTTTTTTTCCCACATCCTAATTAAAGGGGACTGAACTGTACGCGCAAATATTTGCACTTCAACAAAGGGTGTACGAGATCATGTCGTCTGCAGTACTGGCCATGGTAGACACGTCGCTTTTCAGTGCATCTTCCTGTGGGAATTCAAGATTTTAGAAGAGCTAAAACGCGACCCCCATCAGCTAATTCCTCTCTAGAGTAGATCATACATTCAGAGGAGAGGATAGTCGGAACCGAGGGGGAAGGGAGGAATGGATCCATTTCGAGGGCTGAACAACCGCGCCTGAACGTATAAACACAAAATATTTTCTTGTAACGGTGCAGTGGTGCCTGAGATGTGGAAGTCACTTCTTCTATGGCTTATAATGCCATTGTTCAACTGGTTTAGCACTCTGATCAAGCATACATTACAGAATTTCCCCAGCCCTTATGCTTCCTTCCGCAATGTTATGCCCATAATACCTGGATGGTGCCTTTAACTACTCTGCATTTCCTATACAAACAGTATCACATGAGTATTCCGTGAACCGTAGGGAATAAGATTCGAATAGATTCGTAAAAGTTGTTGGGTTGGGATTACTTTGGCCCGATCTGATCGACCCCCAGTGGCTGAGAGACTGGTGTACGACTCCACCTCTCTCGTTCTCAGTGAGGCAGCGCATTGGGAAGCGATATGGTAAACCACATCGATGCTTCCGTTCACTTGACATTTTTGACCATCTGTGTTATAGGTAGCGCTTCAGCCAAACCTTGTGTTAGGTTTCGCGTTTGCTCTCTGGGTGGTTGTGAGGGTTTCGCACGATCCGCTTCTACCCTTTACATGCACTACGACAAATGATCTGATAAAAGCAAGTTACCAAAAGTATTAAACTTAAAATTGCGTAGATATCCATCCTACTGTAGAGCCGATGCGGGCAAATTTGACTAAGCAAAGGCCAAATAGGTCTGTTTTGTGGGGTTTGTATGAAGAGATGTATGTATCTGTGCCCATTTGTCCTACTTTATCGCCAAGACTGTACCCAAATCGCTCAAAAAGATGTTGCGCTCATAACGCCCCAACGAAAATTAACTGACTTACCTCGTATTTTTGCCCCGGAGGTGAAAGAAAGTCATCTAGCGGGTTACGGAATGATTGAGCACGATTAAAAAAGAGATAATGGTATGGACTGTGAAGGCGCTGATGCACAAGATCGAACTCCTGACTCCTAGGAAGTTGAAAGTTGCGCGAGAAGAGCTGCACTCTCCACCAATTGGGATTGGCGCCGGGTCGGTGTAGGGCCGAGGAGTTCTGATTATATCCACGGCGTAATATTAATAGTGGTAGCTGACCTTTCCCTTCTCGTCTCTTTAAAATCACCATTGCATCATCTAAAAAAGTAAAGGAAGAGAAAAGCACAAAATCCGAAGCATTTTTTAGATAGAAAACGGCTCGTTAATGGGAAGGCTTGGTTGCATAGCCAATAAAGATTACGAGTTTGCCCTTGCCCAGCACACCACCGCCACCACGGTAGATAGCGTTGTGAACCGTTGACTTTGGACTTCTGATAGAGGTGAGACACAGCACCTTTGCCCACGAAGCCTACAGCCTAAAAGATTTCACACCAGAAATCTCACGGAACGGACTGTTCTTGGATAACCGTCCAAGTCATAAGGTATCAGTTGGAACTGAACGGTCGTTACAACAAATAAGTAGCGCACTTGCCACAAAAAAGGAGGGTAAAAGCAGCAAGCAGTTAACTTTCCCGAAATCCTCCATTTCGGCATGAAACACACGATCAACCGCTAATCAACTGCTCTAAGCACCAAAGAATATTATTACTTATGCACGCTAACCCACTTGAACTCGTTCATTCACTTTTCTCGAGAGCAATCTCAGCTAATAACCTCACAAAGCACTAAAGCTTTACTACCTACTTGTAAGAAGAGGCAAATTGCTAAATCGGTGAAAAATGTCCAAATAACGACAAAATAATTTACGTTTATAGCGAATGTATGGACTAATTCAGGAGGGATTGTTATGCACCGACATCAATTAGGTCGCTACACAAGAAAGAGGAAGGGAAGGGGAAAGTTACAAACAGGCAGGTGAAGCAGAGCTGAGGGGTTTCCTTTAGACATTTTGGGAAAAAGGAATGGCAATGGCAGTGAATGGACAAAAAGTCCACTGGGAAAAATACTCGGTGAAGGTAAATCTTGTGATATTTAATGGCTTCCGGGGTTGAGGGAAGAGATGGGATAACAACTTTTATGACGGAACCATCAATTTGATCTAACCATGACTGAGAAGTCTTACAGACAATACACACCGTACTTGAGAGACCCTTCCAGATGCTCCCAACCCAGACACTAGACAAGAGTAGCCCTCCGGGAACGCAGAAATCATCTATTAACAGAATGGTGTGTGGATGGAATGCATCTTACCCAGTCGATGGATGGCGTTTGAACGATAAAGAGACCCAAGGAGAGGATATGGATGCAAGAGAGGATTTCGACTCACCACAACAGCCAGCCTCCGTATGCACACGATAAAATGGTTACTGGGTATTATTCACCAAACTGTACAAGGAGCCTTCACATTAACCGTCTTCCTGCAGCCACCTACCTTTCCACCATCCCTAGATTTTTGAAGCAAGTAATTGTGTGTGTGATCCAACTGATAGCATCACTATAGCCCTGCTAAGATAAAGGAATTCAGCCTTCCTTTCTCCATCTGATTATTCACCTCGAGTGATGAAAAAACGGTGTGGTTGGTAAGGAAGCGCCTATAGCAGTAAAACTGTTGTAAAATTGGTTAGTCTATCTAGATGGAGCTGTTCAATGTGCCATCGCGGGAAGACCTATTATGGGGCCTTCTTCCGTCAAACCTTGAAGAGATCCTTCACAGTTAGTGGTCCTGCTAACACCTCCCCCTTGATTGGTTGCTTCAAATGGGCCAGTCATCGTCGGGATCCACCACTTGATCTATCCAGCGGATGAGCTACGATGACTCTTCTTGGTCATCAACGTCCACAGCAAATTCTACCTCTCAAACATTGCCAAATCGAGGGACAACAAACTGCCAATCAGTTAAAACCACCGGCTTCAAAAGCCTAACTTAAGTCGGTTCTGATGGGCCAATTTCAGACGGATGCGCCCTCCTTAGGAATGAGTGATGTACTTCTTCACTAGCGATTTTGATTTATGAACCCTATATTATTTGCAGCACGAATGACGCCACGAAAGCAAAGCAAATGGATACCGCAGACCAGCACCATGGACTTCAATGGCTAGAGACTTGGTTGTTTTGCTTCCAGTATATAAGCTACCAAAGTGTGCGATCCTTAAGGGATTTGTGATGAGAAGCGTTTCCTGTTCCCCGAGTCCAAGCAAATGAACATAAAAGTGGTTATCTCCGAGTTATCATCTCTCTCTCACATAATCCACCAAAGCGCTGCCAAGGCCCACACCCCTCCATCCAAACAGGACGGAAGATATAATTGTTTACCAACTGAGGATCCATCAACAACGATGGTCGAGGTCTACCCCCCTATGGGATGCAGCTTGAGGAGGAGCAAAAACATCCTCCATCAAGAGTGATGGAAAGATTTAACAAATAATTTTGGGGACCCCATACCCCGTCCACCCACCTTATTTAAGGGTAGATGCTGCTTATGCAGGCTTAAATTGAGTAACTGCCACGATTTCTAGACATTTGTGACCACAAATTAGAGATGTTGGAAGTAAATTTACTTCGACCATGAAGATCGCCTCAAGGTGTTGAGAGAACCCGTTGGCACAAAGCCACCCACCTCCCTACTCGGTTATACCAACCAATGGGGAGTCACGGTGAAGATGAGGGACGCTGTGTCCGGCTTAATTAAATAACAAGAAAGAATATTGTTCAATAAAATGAGGTTCTTACTGACGAAAACTGATCTCAGTGAGGAAAAAATAACAGGTTGTAGTAAATTAAACCATCGTATCAAGAGCGATACTTATAAATTCTCAAAAGAGTGGACCAAAGTTCCCTTTTAGTGAGCGACAGTCAAATAATTAGAGGGCAGATTTGCAGACTACTGAAGTGGCTTTATTTCTATCAGTAGCAAGGGTCGAAAATATTTTCCCGTGATAACAGGTTGAAATACTCGATCAACATGTATATTAGCCTGCTCCCCATGAATCTTTCAAAGTGCTTTTAAATCATTACATCGTTCCCTCGATCGAACTCCTGGGAAAGAATGTGGGAGTAAACACTTCAATTGAGCCGATTTTGCGACTATTCAAAATTATGAACAGTGGAAAGTTTGAAAGTAAAAAGTCGTTTCCTGTGGAGCTAACGCCCGATTTTTCAACGACAGTGGATAGAAAAATTTCGCATGGCCTTAGTAAATTCTTATCCCTCACATCCTGGCCATAATTCTCACGCTTCAGAAAACGCATAAAATATTTTTAATGGGGAGAAGGCGAAAACAGATTCCTTGTTAAAAACCAGTCATTAATACCAAAATGCAACCTGTGAATTTTGCGAAAATGTACGTCGTAACGATTAACAAATTGGTACGAAAATGAGTTGACGACGTACATCAGAACCCAATCCAGATGCCATTGAGTAGAACGAATGCATATAATATGCCTGAAGGCATGCAAATTTCGAAGTGTATATTAGACGGCGCAATGAGTTCGTTAGTCTGTTAAATTTATGCGCATGCTTAGCTCATCTGTAAAGCGCATACCCGAATGCTGCAGCAGGGAGGGTTCAAGAGCCCTATTCATAAGCTCATCTGCGACACGTTTCTCCGAAATGGGTGATAGCATGCCTTGAGCCGAAGTAGTATAGAGACCACAAAAAGCCTTCTGATATAGAGTACCACATATCTCGAAAAGATCCTCATCAATTTCGGTAGAATGCGTAATAAATCCGGTGCAGGAGGTAGAAAGACGATGTCGGGTGCAGTGTTCGGGTTGGAACCAGGTGAGAATGTGCCTCGGAGTGCTGGCGGTATTGCGCATATTGACCTCAAACATTCTATTTCTATGAGGCAAAAGAATCGTATAGTTGGTCAAGGAAAGCAAACTTACCCGAAAGTTATCCAAAGACGGCCATCACGAAGCTGTAAGAGATTGAATTCTGTTGTGGCGCTGATGCAAGGGACCACCAATGCTATAAAGCATACGCACAGGAGCATACGATGGATTAGAGCAGCTTTAGCGACAGTCATCGGATTTTGACATGATCTAAAAAACAAAGCAACTTGAAAAAAAAACTTTCCCTAACAAAATTTTAACCTCAGATCCCAGGTAAATGATCAACTGCGATTCGTGGAATAAGTTAGTCATACAAAATTCAATAGGAAAAAAATCGTGTTTCTGTAAACTGTAGAATGTCGAAAGGAATTTATGGAATATTTTGGCTGAGAAGAATGGAGTACAGCCGTAACTAATGCAGAATCTTACAAGATTTCATCAGAACACGCAACACCAGGGATTCTAGCCCTAGTTTATGACTTGATATAGAAATAAAACCCCCAAAAGCAATCAAAAATTCAATTTCATAAAGCAGGCAAATTAATGAACTGGGTGCAAAGTCGCAGAAATGAATACATCAAACATATTAAACGAATAGAGTGGGCAAAATTTTTTCCAGTTAAAAATAGTAATTGAGACTGGTAGACCTTAACTAGAGTGCCTAAATAAGTACAGTTAAAATTTAAGCTAAAAGCTGTATTTCAAGATGCATACGAGAGTGAACAATAACCTAAGAATAACCTGATCTTGGGGCGGCACTCAAATAATGGAAAACAGGAGCGAATTATACGGTAATAAGCAATAAAAGGTAATATTTCTTACCATTGTGGCTTGCTTGACATCAACCAAAGACACACGAAGCGGAAGAAACTAAACACGCGAAGGTGAATCATGAGCAGAATCCCAGACCTGATGATTTAATATGTCAGAAACTGTGCCGATGCCAAAGATCTATGCGCACAAACAAATTTCAAGGTCGAAAGAATTATAATTAAACAGGTAAATGCTAATACTAACAATAATAATGCCTATTGCTTTATTACCTGTTTGCGCTTTGATTAAGCCTCTTTAGCTTACTACTGCAGCTTTTAATCTTTTATGCAAGTAATGGAAACTGGTTCTTGTAAAATGGCTTTAACCTAGTCGTTTTAACTAAATCTTAAGTCAGCTACGTCACCAACGTTTCAATATTAGTGCTTTTAAGGTTATTTACGTTTAAAACTATCACAAAACGGGTTTTTCATAATTGACGATATAGAATTATCCCTACTCAGCGGCTTTGGCACTTTTCATTTTTCTCCTGCACGAGCAGTCCTCACTTGCGTCACCCATCTGAGCTTAAGCTTCCGCACCACTACTATGCTGTTGCCGCATCGAGCCCCTACCTCACACCCATCGCCTCACCTGTGCTAGCCATCCCAATCTTGGGCAGTCACGTAACGGTGCGCTCGCTAGTCATCAAAACTACTCAACTACACCACCCTACACGCGGCACCACTGACCCACCCACCCGGATCCCCCACAGAAACGATAAAGGTGTAATATTTTCGCGCACCTTTCGGAATCGTTGATAATGATAAAGGTGGACCGAACTCCAAATATTAACGTAAAACTGAACGGTATGGAGAGTGATTGAGGGAAAGAGGAGAAAAAAGTGTAGAAGAGAAAACAACTAATTCAAAACACATGTTGCGCTTGTGTTCAGTCCAGTTTTCGTTTTCCTCCTGGGATTGGCGACTACTGGTTTATGGTTAACCGCAGGAACTGAATTTAAAAGAAATGGGAATATCATCAGCTATGTGCAAAAGTAATGAATGACGCCTTTCGCGGAGAGGAAGAATACTTACATCATCTTCAGTGAACATGAGGTTGCCGTCGTTGGTCTTAAACTGCGCTTTTATGTTCTCAAAGCTGTTTTTCAAGCGCACACAACAGACAATCCAGTCTTCGAATGTTACCGCGTTCAACTTTTGCGTAACAAAGCGTTGAACCACCACGGTAAAGACGAGGCTGGAGAGGTGGAAACCTAGAGTATAAAATTCAAAAAGAACACCTCAGCCCGTTTTGAATGTACAAATCACATACTTAAAAATGTGCGCCAGTCTATTTCCTTCCATTTTTCATCCAAACCGTCTTAGAATAAAGTGGATTTGGTGTCGCGGTCATGCCTTCGCAAAGTCACATCTCCCGCCATTGGGGCGCATAATTCAATCCCCCAGAAAGTCCAACTTTTAAACAAATATTTTACCCCACAGGTCGACAGGCAAAAGCCTCATATAAACAGTTGGGTGTCACAACTAATCTTTTTTGCCTTTTTTAATATCGTATCAGAGCAAGCATTCTGCATTCGCATTTCTGAGAGGGCAGGTATTTTACCGCCTTCCAAATGGCTAGAAAAGAAGAAAAAAAGGACCACCAAATGGCACGTATTTTAGAGTCTTATGTGGCACCAAACCTTGCTAGGAAGGTCAAGAGAGCATCGCATCTGCTTCACCCGGTCTGACTGCTCTCGACGCAATTTGGTGTAAACTAGCCATCATAGGGAAAACATGTCACACATTCGTGACGGCGGGCGAGACCTGGGTATGTAAATCAAATGCCAAACACTTGTGGCAAATGGACTTATATTTGATGGTCCGAATTAAAGAAGTTCCACACGACAATGCGGGCCTTTTGCCGCCTTTTCGAAGGCCTATATAAAGGTAAAGACGACCACCACGGCCATCAAATAATACTAAGCCTTAACACTATTCTATCGGCTGATTAGAAAAGATGTTCAGCGCGTCCCACATCCCTTTATGATGCGATACAAGGCAAGCCAGACACCACCAA
The DNA here is from genome assembly GCA_023968675.1 of Taenia pisiformis. Classification (NCBI taxonomy): domain Eukaryota; kingdom Metazoa; phylum Platyhelminthes; class Cestoda; order Cyclophyllidea; family Taeniidae; genus Taenia; species Taenia pisiformis. The sequence continues at coordinate 22,948,915 of CM043732.1, forward strand.
AAAAGGTCGGGAATATATGCTACAGACAATTACGAGGAAAGCCAAAGCGTGGATACGAAAATGCAAGTTTCACGTATTTGAGGCACTTGTGAGTAGGCATTGCACGGATTTTGAGGACGCCAAAAAAGGGACGTTTGCTTTTCAAAAAGGAATCAACCAAACAGTTAGGAGCCTACATAAGTCACCCGCATGCACCCTATCAGAGGTCAAAGCTAAAAGGCAAAAGGACTTAAAAATGCTGGTGGTTTTTCACGAGGATGTGAAACAATAGTCCCTGCCTTGTTGTGCCAGGATTGGCGCTAAGTTTAAGGCTTTTGTGCTAATTGCCCTTCTGGCATCGTGGGATTTACTACCGCCTCCACATGTTGGAAGTAAGAATGCACTACTTACCAGCACTGATGAGCGACTCTCGCAGCTCAGTGACATTGAGAGTTTTGCTGCCATCGCGGTCACGCTGGGCAAACACGTCCTTGAGGCATAAACAGCAAACACAGCTGTATTCTTACACTTGTGACAAATCCAAACACCTCACAGTAGCTATTCAACTTACCCTCCAACATTGACAGTTCTCCCACAGCTTCTTAAATTCATCATATTCCATTTTGCCCGTCAGATTATTCTACATAAGACGTGGAGTTAGGGTTCGATAACGCCAATATAAGAAGTGAAACTTTTGAGAATTGAGTGCGCGAGATAAGGCCATGTTAAAAAGGATACATCCATGGCAGCAAGCATACTGCGGACAGCCTCTAACTGGAACCCGTTGGGATCTGTGCAACAGGCTATGTGGAGAGGGGGGAAACAGGAGAAAAGATGAATGACTTCTGCTACGTGGAAAGGTGCAGCGTAAAACTATTCCAACCTACCCTTCATGGTGGATTTGTTTAAAATTTCACGCAACTGTTCAGCATTGATGGCATTCGTGACAGGATCCTTCGTCGAGTTGAAAAGACTGTCCACGAAGTCGTCTTCATTCTAAAAATTCAAAAGCAGCAAAGCGATTCCATGCAATTAAAATGCAAAAAACTTTGGATGCTCCTCTTCGTAGACTCAAGGAATCTGTACAAAAACAGCTAAATTAAATTACTTTCCCCATTAGTCTCACCTTTGTTTTTTCAGCCTCCTTAATGGCTTTGATCATTTCCTGGAAGAAAAGAGAAAAAAATAAAATCTTATTTTCATTTGATCGGAAGGAAAAAGAAAAAGTGAGTCTCAACAAACCTCTGATAAGCCCTTGAAGCTGTTTTTGTCATCACACTCGCTAAAGGGGAAAAAAAGAAAGGGAGCAATTCGGGACTTAATTAAGACCTTTGCATGTTAGCAGCACAGTCGGAGGTAAAAAAGGCAAACAGTGGAGAAGAACTAAATGAGTCCTTAGTGTCAAAATTAGGCCAAAACTCACGATTCCTTGACTACAGTTTCGGTGAAGACGCGGATGATGAACTGAGCCTCCTCGTTGGGGTTGAAGGTGCTCGGCACAATCAGGTAGCAACCAGGGGACACTTTTAGCTTGAGAACCACCTCACGAGTATTGGTGAATTCCGAGAGGCTGATCGGTCGGTTTGTGTTAAAGAAATCGCGTTTTAGTAAGCCCTCCGTGTTCCCTGGAATCTATCAAGAGAGCAAAAGAGGAGAGGACTTCGTAACCATTCCCGCCTCTGGAAAGCATGTAAAAGTCGAAACGCAGAACTTTAGCGACCCGACTAACCTTATAGACACAGAAACCAATGGTGAGGAAATTGGCACCCGCTCTTTTCCTCACATTCTTTTGCATCAAACCGATAACAACGGTACACTTTTCCTGGTCATCAGTCGGATCTGGATCCGTAACCGTGATCTTGTACTGTGGATTGGTCCAGTAGGTATCTAGCGGGTCCAAGGACAAATTATAAAAAACGCAAAGTAAAATTGAAGTAATTGCTAGCTCACTAACCTCGGAAATTGGCACAACCGCCCGCATTGACATTCTTGACCCATTCGCCGCTGAAGAAAGTCTCCTCAAGACGTTTCTTCCCCTTAACTGTCATACCCTCCTCAAGGGACTCATGACCCAAATGGCAGACCTCTACCTTGGTGAAACACTTTATGAAGTCGTCCATGTCCATCCTTCAAGATAGGGAAGAAAGTCAAATTGATGGGACATGACAACATGAACTCTAATGTTTGCTGATAGAGGGTTCAGATCAGACAGAGACTGCCGTTTCACAGTACCGATAGCTAAAATGTGTGACCGGTACAAATGCGGTTTGCTAGTACAGATGCCATTAATCAAGACGCCAGACAACATAGTTTCTTGCGAAATAAGACGTGAAATCTAGAAGTTGCGGGTGCCATTATGTGACCCGGAAAGAGTACGATACAATGATGAGATACTCTGTCTCTCAGCAGTACGCGGTATTCCACTGCCAATTTCGAGCGCGTTGGGTTCCAGTCCATCACCATCATGAACAGTCAGCTGGCACACAGAACGCCAGACTGACGAGCTGCCTAAGATTATTTAGCCCAGGTAACACGTCAAGTGTTGAGAAGCGTGTGAAAAAAAATAGGGACGGATGGGTTGAAAAGAAAGCAGATTAAAGTAAATCTGCTCAAAAACTTAATGCTTGCGTCTCTTGCCTAAACAAAACGAAAAAGACAGTCCCGGTAACCACACATCATCGGAGGGCAATGACCTACCAGAATTCACCATCAGCGGCGAATTGAACTTTTAGGCGTTTCTTGTCGGCTTCACTCACATCGCGCCATTGTGGTGCATTGTCCGCCCAAGCACCCTTCCACTCGTAATTATTACCCCAGGGGTTACGAACACGCAACAGGTGAACCTTTGAACCCTTGTAGGTAACCTGCAGTTGACAGAGGATAAGATAATATATGCGCATGCACATAGTCCTAAGGAAAACAAAAGTGACAATCGACCGCTTACATCCGCCAAATCATTTAAGCTGTAGGCATGCCCAGCAATCAGACCGTTATTCAGTTTGGCCTCAATCTCCTTGGACTGAAAAGCAAACGTTAGAGGATCAATTAGGTATGAACTCGCACCCACACGAACCCTTCCACCATTGTGCACTGAGGCCTTCTGTTTGTTGAGAGTGACTCGAAAATTCCACATCGGTGACAGCGGGATGCGAATCCACTGTCGGTAACTTGATACCATGCTTCAGCATTACGGATGAAGAGTCCACTTCGGAAAAGGGTGCATTCATCCTAATCTGTAGTCCAGTTACCGGAGATACTTTTCAAGTAGCTCGTCTAAGAGAGTTCAAATTTTCTGCCTAGTAGGTTAGAGACTTGCTACGTTTGGAGAAAAGGCATAGGTAATGACAACTTTCAAAACTGGAAGAGGGTTGTTGCATCAATTTCCAACATAAGTGCGTCTACTTCGCCCGTCTTTTGGGGTTAAACCATTTTCGCGATTTCTGGTCTGTATGGTGTAATTTGGACCCCAATGAAGTAATCCACATCGGATGACTCACGGTAATGGAGCAGCCCATTAGACAGCACCGCTTGAGGTACTTGTGCAGTTCATCGTAAAATTGCGGACCAGGAATCTTTTTCAAGTCCAACGGTTCCACCAGACCACCAGTTACGTCCTCCATTGCCTCACCTTGAGTACCACCCGAGAGATTAGCATAGCAGCCATTCAGTCTAGAGGTGGGATTCGAAGTGGAATTTAGCTTCAGTTGATCACATCAAATCATGGGCCGTAAACAACTCGATTGGGTTAAAAAAACCTAGGTGATTTCGAGAGGTATTCAGTACCAAGCATCTGTCTAGGTAAAAAATCTACAAACTCAATCTTCTTTGTGAAAGTTAATGACACTAGCGTGAAAACTATTTACTCAATGAATTGTGGGTTGTCTCAAAATTTATCATATGAGTTGGATGATTCCGTGGGACGCATTAGTCTGCAGGACTTTTAGCAGTGAAAAACAACGCACTTGGCATAGGCCTTCTCCATCAGTGGGGACCAAAATTCGTTGCTCTCATCGGAGTGCATGAAGATCATTTGATTGGTACCCGCGACTACGGGTAGGCGGTCGTCTACCAACACTTCCACCCACTGACCGAATCGCCAGAAGCGGAACTTGAAGATACCGACGTAGTCGGGACCTTGAATTGACTGATCCTTTGGCACAATGTGGTTAAAGAGTTCGGGGATGTCAGCCATCGAAGAGATTACGGCCAGAAGCCAGCAATCACCTTTAAATGATAGCACATTTTCACCTCAGTGTACTGGTTTCCCATTCACGTTTACACGTAAAACTAAGCTTCTACATTCCTGATAAATGTAAAATTATCAGCTACTAGTAACTTTTTGTCTGCTTTAACCGGGCTTCCTTCCATCCGCTCACCTCCCAGTGAATCAGATAAGAGGCAATACTAGACTGCGATTACATATGAAGATTTTGCGACCATACACCACGTCTTAGGCTTGCGCGCAATATTCCCTTTATTTGATCACCGAAGGAATGATGACGGATTTTTCCGAAAATAATTTCCAAAAAATCCCAAAGGGGCATCATCAAGGCTCACCAAGTTGACCTTGAGCGACATCTCCTCTATCCGCTCCACCCACAATGAAATCGGCTCGTGGATTTATTTCCTATGATAGAGAAATTTAATTGTCCCGTTGTAACCCAACGACAAAAGTCATTTTAATGCCCATTAGTACGGCGCTTTACCTTGGGACGTTTCCATTCAATTCGAGGCAGATTTCCTACGCTCCCGATGGCTTTGTTCAAAGGGAACTCGGGGTCCTCCCAGAGGGAGTTTGTACCTTTCAGTTTATGTACTATGTTGTCATACTTCTTCTTTGCAATGCCCATCATCAATTGCATCTTAAGGCAAAAGACACAGGAGGTTACAGGACTAGGTCCACGCTGAAATAACCTTAGGCAGTGGGAGAGGACGACTTACCTTAGTGTAACCCTTGGGAGTCAGGGTCTTCGGCACATCTGTGTTAACACTGAGGCGTTGGTGACCCCCTTTGGTTTGGAGAGCCTTTTCTAAAAGGGGGAAACAAAACGAATTGACCAACTGTAGCAGACAGTCAAACAAAAAGAAGAGACATCGCCTGCAACCAAAACTTTGATAACAACACCTTCACTTTACCTTGAGGCACAGCAGAGACTATCTTTTTCGCATGCTCAAATTCATTATGAAGGCCTAAATTAACAGATTGATCGCATTGTTCCGATTCCTTTCTTTTAGATGGTACTTTGGAAGGTCTAAATTTATTTTTGCTGACTTTCACATGATGGACTCGACGAACGGGGATGGATCCACTCGGCAATACTTTAGGCAGACCTGTTGTATTCATTTGATCTACCTCAGAAGTCAAAATACGATGCAGTCAAACTGCATTGACAACCCCAGCTGGAGGTCATCGCCAGAGTTTTTGTATGATTGGCAGAGCACAGGAGTACTTTAGCATTTCTCAGATCACGCATACCAGAGACAACACTTTGGACGCATTTTGTTTTAATTGAGGGCACAACAAGCACACGAAAGCAAGCATGCAAGCAAAAAAGGCATACATATTTGTTTTCTGCTTTAGGTCTTAATATAAAGACCAGAGAATTGGAATTAATCGACCTTCCGATGAGCTAATAGAGAAAACTCCCCTCAAACATGAAAGAAAAAAACCGGGCTTTTCTTATAATATCGCACAGAGAGCCTGAAAGTGGAAGCCTATACTTACTATAGTCGTCAGGGGTGCCCATTTTGACATTGATAACCTTGCCGTTAACAAGGCTTCTGTGTTTGACATCCTTGTTGGGAACACGTCCTGCAGAGTCATCAGGATCGTAGACCTATCATAGCAAAGTAAAAGAACTGATCACTTCTTAAAAATTTCTTTATTTAACTTAGTCCAATTTATAATCATTGACTTGCCCCTTAAATGCAGAATCAGTCGTGATTTGCACCGGGGTTGGGGTCTTATTTGAAACTTGTGGTTAGTTTCAATCGTGTAAAATGGACAGGCTGCTTTCTTGCTACGAACTATCACTATTTAATATCCTACTCCCACAATTACCTTAAAATACCACATTTCGCGTGTCGCAGTACCAAATGTTTGAACGAAAAGACATGATGGACGGATGCCATTTGGTAGCTAAACAAAAATACCTCCGTTGTAGCACACCCAAACGCTTATTTTCATTGCTAACATTTACTAACCATGACTTTATTCCTGATCGAAGCGAATTGTTTTGCGAAACCATGTTTTTTAACCCAACATAGTTTGGCGTAAGTACATAAAGTTTCACTTTTTTTGGATTCCGTATAACAAAAGTGTTAATCTGCTCTGACTGAGTTCAAAACCTCAAAAAGATTCCCAAAACGCTAAGAGGTATCAAATCCTCTGCTGGAAAAATGTTTGGGACCACGGAGGTTCAAAAAATAGGCTGATCACGTCGAAGAAAAGCCAAAAAAAGCGCTTATTGCATCAAAAGTTGCTGAATCGTCACTTCAATTACTCACTGCCACCTTAGGAATTCAGCCACACCAACCTTGGCAGCAATGTGAACGCCCGGGCTAGTTAAAATTGATGCATCGATCTTGTTCGGAGTTATTAGCCAATTATAATGCAAGAGCAAATTGGACGCGAGAAATTTCCAAACTTACAATCTTCACAGGCATTTTAAGAGTCGGAGAAGAGTGAAGGAGGTCTAGACTTGATCAACTGTCTGCAAATGTGTGGAGACTGGAGTGAATCTATCGCACTAGAAGTACCTGCATTTGTGCGTGTGCGTGCCGTTGAACGCGCTCACGTAAATCAAGGCCTCCGATTAGTTGTGAATCATTTGAGTTTGAGTGCGCATTTGCCTGTGTGCAGACGTGTGTGTGTCTGTGTGTGAGTAGTTTACTTGGCAGGGAACATCAAAGAAACACACTACTCAGGCGACTAACACAAATGGCAGAGTACGAGGTGTGATTTTTGCAAATTTCGTATCTCCTTATACTCCAGTTTTAAGGCTCTCACAGCAAACAGCACTGTGCTTGTAAATTCTCATGGAAACTTTTCTCTTGTTGACTTTTGTCGGCGTATGCATCAGTGGTGTTTGTTGGCCTTTGTGGGTGCTGAATATTTAGTAAAGTCACTAGGCAGCAGCGACGGCACTCAAGCTTGATGCAGAAATTGAGTTAACGAATGAGAGGTATTAACTGACATAGTATAAAGCCGGGCACCATGGAAGTCCGGTTATGTTTATTGGGTAAAAGGCGATTAACTACCTAAATTATGGGTTTGTTGAAAATTTTGGAATGTGAATAAATAAACGTGGTCAACCGACAGACTATTTATGCTGTCTCGCAAGAAATGCGGGTGCATGAGGCTTTCATACGGTATTTGGTCATATGCGACCGTAGTTACGGTGGAAAGTGAGACAAGCAGCACTTTGACTGCGGTGAAGTAGATTTCAACCCTCCAAAAGATTGGCTAAAGGGAAAGTGAATGGATTCTATTTTTATTTCTTTGTCGATAAATCTTATAAAGCCAATCAATCCCAAATCACATCACTCTTCGAACCGAACAGAATGTTCCTTTAGGCTCCCTTGGAACAACATTGTATAATTGATTAACAAATATCGCCTTGCTTTTATAGAAAAAAAGAATGACTGCGTGATTTTTAATGGTTATAACAAATCCTTTGATGTGACGTGTTGGAGTGAGGCAATGAATCCGATATGGCGATGATTTGACGTTTTGAGCAGGATTGCATCATATTGGCGGCACTTCTTCTCTCTGAATCAGCACAGCTGATGGCATACAAGCAAGGCGAAACTAACTGCACTTGAGCCATATTTATGAAAAATAGGGGACCGTATCAATGGCTTGGCCTATTCCCGATCTTCTATCGCCCACTTTGTCGGTTGAGATAAAGAAATGGGATGCTGTTTTGTATTGTGCTTAGATCAGTAGGTTAGGACAGTTAAATCAGATAGTGAATGCGAAAACCCGACCTATGATTTTAATTGCCGAAAAATTAGTAATATTTTCGCGCAGCTATTACGTGGATGGTGCTTGCCACCTGGTTGCAATGATGGATACAATGCAGTGGCTTGAGCTCTTGCTTGACCATGTGGTGAACTATTCAGACACACCTACCGCCGGTTACTGTGGTCCCGCCTTGTGGCACGGCATCCGGACTGTGCCAATCAGCTCTCAGCGCGTCTCTGCACTACGCCGAAAATTCTTTAACTCCAGTTCGATTCAGCACGACTTTAAGCAGGCAGGCGTCAATCCTCTACTGTCGTGACAACTTCATGACTACTTATTTCCATCCCGATAAATAGCTCCACAAATCTTCCCATTTGCAAAATGAGAACCTTGATACGGAAATCCCAGAGTTAAGGTGCGGCATTTTCGATTCACAAATCCAAATGATGATATTTGAGTAAGGAATTTGTCGTTCAACTGTAAAAAGCGTTATTTTTCGATTTCCTTAGAGGTACGACATAAAAAGCAAAATTTAAGATTTAATAGTTTAATTTTGTCGCTAAATATGCAATAGGAACCCAACTGAAGGAAAACATAAACCTTTGAACTAAGTGCCTGTTTTCCTCTACCCAAAAAGATGTCAGAACGCCCCTTACTCTCATGGCGTAAAAACATGCCTGTTGAGCATCGTTTTAGCCAAAACAAAATAAAATGCATGGAATGTGTGAAAAAGCATGGACAGTATTCGTTTAGAACGCATAAATGGCAACAACAAACTTTTTATTTTATTTAACCGAGATCTATCAAGGAGCTAAAGGATGGATATTGAATTGAAATATTTAAATGCATACCCTTACTAAATCTTTTTACTGCCTAAACTCAAGCCGTTTCAGGGAGCAGCACAGTTCATTTGTGATTTTTGTTTGTATTATTTCCGGTTTTGGCTGTAACAGTTTAGGTGACGGAGTCGCAATGCATAGGTTTTATAATTTGCCATGTGAGTGAGAAGCAATATGGCAGTTTAAACCTAGTAGGGACCAACGTAGTCTCAGCGCTCGAGACGCCCCGTCTCAGATGGGCCAGTCCGGATATCCCGTATTCTCTTTCTCTCCCAAATAGAGATATACAAAAGCAACAAGAGCAAAAAAGATGGAAATGAGGTAAAGAGAGCCATTTACAATGTTTTTTCTGGCCGGTCGAGCTGGGCCTCGGGCTGGGACGCGATTCCATCCATCCGGGTGCTGAATATGCGCTTTCTATCCTGGTATTATTTCTTCTTTTATCCTCAAAGCAATGCAATGCTGCATTTTTTTAAGAAGGACATACCAAGTAGCAAACTGACCTCTGAATATGCGCTTTTTTTGAGAGTCCATTCACCATTCCCTATTTATAATTATTCTCTGCCTAACAAATCTAGCGTTCTAAAAAATTTTAAGTGAAATTTATTTAATTTAACTGATTTGTTTGAAATTTGTACAATATTAAGCTAAAAAAACTTTATTCATGTCTTGTTCAATATAGTCAAATAACGTCATTTGATTTAAGGTCACGGTTCCGTTTGAATTCGCACTCTCCGGTTTTGATTGGGCATACCATTTTCTGGTTGTTGTGTATTATTTGCTTTTCCTTTTTTCTTGAATCCACTAATCTTTGCACAGAAGGGCCGTCGTTTATTTCGGGTAATGAATTCTCTGCTTTCTTTTTGGTCATTTTTTTTCGGATTTCACAAGCTCGTGTCATGTCCTTTGAATTATGTAGTGCAATCCGCTGTTTAAACATCTTTTTCGTGTTTGCTTATGCACTTGCGATTTAGTGTCTTGATTGAATTACGGACGGTACTGATTGCTTACACTCAATACTTTCTTTTCATAGGTGGGATCCAATGATTGGTGCACGATCTGACAGCATATATTCAAGCAAAAGTACTAGCTTTGAACGGCAGGTACTTTGTCTGAACCAATTTTTCCCTCTTAACGCGACTAGCATATTTGGCATTTTTCTACTGAACGTTACTTTAAAACCTGTTTGGGTATTTAAGGATTCGGAACGTTCAGTCCCTTCATCTCAGTTAAGCTTTGATGGTGAAGATGACGATGAGGATGGAAGCAAATCTCTTGATGCCGAAGCTGAACGATTGGAGCTTGAACGCTTGGCCAAAGAGCAGCTGGAAAAGGCTAAAGTAAATTTAATGATTTGGTTCTTTTTTCGTCATAATTTTACGAAATAGGATTTGAATTTGCACTCTATTGATTGTAGGTCTCATCTGTAGTATTTGCTGTCCGAACGAATGTCAGCTTTGACGGTTCTGCGTGTGTTGATGGTCCGTTGCCTGGACATATCGTCAGCTTTCAGGTGACAATTTTTCGTCTGTTTTGCAACTTTTAACAGTACAAGACACTAGTCTTTTATAGATTAGCAAGATATAGTTACGTTTTTTTGGACTTACAGATGCGGTTTTGGATTTTTCTTTTTTAGCTGAAGGACTTCCTTCACATCAAAGAGAAATTCAACAATGAGTGGTGGATAGGTCGATTGGTGAAGGAGAATTCGGATGTGGGATTCATTCCTTCTCCAGCAAAGCTGGAATATCTCCGCACTCGATCTCGACCCTCAAAATCTACTAGGTTTCAACATCTGTCTTCCCTCCTTCAATACGATTTTGTGAGCCATTCCTATTGCTTTTACTTGTATTTTAGCAAGGGAAATTTCGACTCCTCTTCACTTCCGCGCACCTCTGCTTCCAGAGCATCGACACCTCCGGGTAGTACCTCCTTATCCTCACCTCTGAATATGTTTGCTTCTTCCCCACCTAAGCGTAAACCAATTTCATGCCTTTCTGTTGTTGGGTTCGATCATACGGGAAAACGTCACCACTTGTTTTTTTAACATAAAACCCATTTATTTTAAGAACTGTCGATAAGAATTCTCATAATCGATTGCTTAAATTTATTCGCAACTGTATTAATGATTTCGTCCACATTTCACAGGTGATACTGATGGCGAAGGTCGCGGGGATGAAAATGAGCAGACATCGCGCATCAAAAGCGCCGGTACCTCTAAGGCCAGCAGGAAGACCTTTTTTAAGAAGGTGTGCTTTGCGTAGTTACGTCTCTTGCTTTATCTCATAATTCTGTGTTGGATGATAATCAGCGCGCATTTATCTTTCCCTTACAGACCGACAACATTCCACCCTATGAGGTGGTCCCTACAATGCGACCAGTTGTACTCATTGGACCCTCTTTGAAAGGCTACGAGGTGACAGATATGATGCAGAAGGCGTTGTTTGACTTTCTAAAGCACCGGTTTGAGGGCAGGTTAGTTGCTTGCTTCTTACCCTATCAGTTTGAAGCTTATTGCGCTGCTGAAACTATTAGAGATAGCTTCAATACGCTCTCTACCCACTTCACATTATCCGTAACACCTCTGTCTTTACTTTTGCTAAAAATAGGCAGGATTAAATGAGAAATAATCTCGCAGAGCGAGACAACAATGGTTTCAAAGCCTATTGCGTTTCGAACCTAAACTGTGTTCAGTTATGGAATGAATTGGACGAGAGGCTTCGGTGGCTCTGGGAGCGAACTTAACTTCATCCGTCATTGGGCCTAACCTGCATCTAGTGATGAGAGGGCTCGGAGGGGAAGACTGAAAGATTTTACTAACAAGCCGCGCAGGCATATCTATTTCCCCACTTTTTCATGTTACAAGCTGGCATTGCGAGCTACACTGGTGTCATTATCGGCCAATTTTCTTTTCATTTGATAAGGTTAGATAATCTTAAGCTCCGTTTGACTCTTTTCTTTCTTGTTTGTGGGTCTTAGGTAAAAGGCGCCCCAGTTCAGACTACTTCCCATTTTCTTCTAGAATAATCATAACACGGGTGACTGCTGACATCTCTTTGGCTAAACGCTCCCTTCTCAACAATCCAACTCGACGAGCCATCATGGATAAGGCGTCAACACGAAATCAATCATTTGGTGAGCAATATTTAGAACGTGTTTTTCCCATAACTGTTCCTCACGTCGACATGTTCTTTTTTTGGTTGACCTACACGTCCCCCTTGGGTTAATCGCCCAATTTCACTTTTAGAGGTGCAACAAGAAATCGAACGCATTTTCGATTTGGCGCGTACACAACAATTGGTGGTGCTCGACTGCGACACCATTAACCATCCCAGCCAATTGGCAAAGACGTCGTTGGCACCAGTGAATGTCTACGTTAAGGTCTCCTCTACAAAGGTTCTCCAACGCCTCATCAAGACTCGCGGGAAATCGCAATCTCGTAACATGAATGTGCAAATGGTCGCAGCGGAAAAACTGCTCCAATGCACCAACGTGAGTTTGTCCGCAATCTCAATGGTGATTGAACGTCCCACTTTCTTTCCTATTGGCTGAGCTAGCTAGGTTACAATTGACTGATTTGTGATTAGCTGCTGATGCCCATTTCCACTATTTGCTGAATTATCACAATTAAGGAAACGATAGTCGTTCTACGAGCATTTATTTCTGCACTTCTACCCCAGTTAGTTCGCAACATCGTAGTGGATGAATTTGGTTGTTTTCCGATACTGAAATGTTGTGAGGCTTACCTACTTGCTCGTTATTTTAGTTTGGGCGCATTGAAATGATATAATTTGCCGAATTTGACCGTATTGGCGGATTTTATGGTCACAGATTTATGAATAAGTTAGATTTGTGCATCTTTTTTTAGTAAGTCTGGTGACTTGTTGTGAGTGTACCATTTTGGTACTTCTTTTAGCCGTAATTTGGCGCAAGTGGAAAGGTGTTTTCTACAAAAACATAAAGAAGATGCATATTTTTTTGGGCCGCGGACGTTGCGGTTCTTTTTTGAAGAGGGAAAAGCTTTTTATAGGAGATGAAGTGTCCAGCTGAACTTGGAGTTTTTGCACGCTAACAGCACTTGAGAAGTACAAGTTGCTGTGCTGCATGGATAAGGCAGTGGAAGTGATGAAGTGAAAATAAAAGCCATTAAATTCCAGCATGTGATTTTCTAGCTTAAAAGACTCCTTGTCTTCAACAATTTAACAATTTTTTCTGTCTTCGTCGCTGTAAAAGCCTTAACTTACCACCCTGCAACTTATTTCTGTGTAGGACATTGCTCTTCTGCAGTGCTTACAACGACTCTAAACTCTTTAATACAGGACATTTTTGAAACTGTAGAGTTAAGAACTGTTGCACCTTTTGCACTCCTCACCCCTCTAGACCATTGTTCTTTCTTCGGGCTCCTTATTTAGTTCCAGATATCCGCGAATCCTAAAAATAAATATATATGTGTTATTTCTATGGCATAGAGCCTACGCCAGCCCGACTTTTAGCCGTACTAGTTGTGTGGCTTAAGCTGACACATTTGGGCACCAGCCTGCGATGGCTGAGCATCCAACACTCATTACTTCCGCCTGGCTGACGTGATTTGACGCATCTCAACTCTTAGGACCAATTTGACGTAATTCTTGAGGAGAATCAACTTCAAGATGCCTGCGAACACCTTGCGGAGTATCTGGAGGCCTACTGGCGTGCCAGTCATCCAGCTATTGGTAATACCGCCAAAGCCGAACGTGTACTGGGCATTAGTGGTCAGGTGAGCACCACGTCAGTCCCTTCGACAGAGAAAGCGCGCTCTCCGACACCGGAAGATCGCGTCAGCCTGCTCGCACCACTTTCAGAAGATGTTTCGGAGGCTACAGAGCCCGCATCAATCCAAGAAAGAGTACCACCACGGTGGCAGAGGCAACGTGGTAGAAGTGAATACGATGGAAGGTGGGAGGGGAAAAATGGCGAAATGAGAGGAAGGGATGAGGCAGAAGTGGAAGATGAGGAGGTGGGGGTGGAGGAGGAAGAGGAAGAGGAGGCGATGAATGTGGAAGCCGAGGAGGATATGGAAGACCTTGATGGCGAGGATGATAACGAAGAGGAGGATGAATATTTGAATTCATGTAAATACTCTTTTTATTCCTGAAATTTCTTGAACTTTTTGATGTGTGGGGTACTCTTCAAGTGGTCACTGGATCAAATTTACTCATGAAATGTAAGGAGTAGATTACTGATACTCACTTATCTTAGACACTGTGAGCCAGTCAAGCGTAAGTTATTTTTTCTTACTCTTCCAGCTGAATACGATGAAGAGGTACCTCAACCGGGTGGTTATTATAGGAACAGCTACCAGCCTATAGCTCAAGATCAGCACAAGCTGCCGCTGGCTCACCCGCGGCAAATAATTCCCTCTTCAACACACATGGGTGTTGGTGGCAGTGGTGCCCCGAGGTATCAACAGTTACAGCAATCGCAAAATTATCCACAACAGCATCAGACACAACATAGGCGTCCAGTGCCTTTCAATAAACTCTACTGGGAGGAGCAGGAAGGGAACGCCAGTTACTCGGATGAGGATGAGAAGATGGTGGGCGAAACCTTCATTTCATTGGTTTTATTCATTTGAGCTGAGAGCAATCCAAAGTTCCGAATTGTCAATTTGCTGAAGCCAAACTTGTTTCGTTGTGGGCGATTGCGACTCCTCATTGACCCGTTTTGAACCAACCGGGTTTAACATCCATTTTTTTTATTTTAGTCGTTCCGTGGCCATTATTAAGAAGGAAGAATTTTTTGCAATTCAACCGTACGTACATCCTATGCATTCTTGCTCCTTTTGTAATCTCTTCCATATGAATTTTCTACTTATATTGATGAGTAGCACCTGTTGGTTACTGGATGTTCGCACACATTGATAAGTGGCATTTTCTACCTTTTAGACACAAACCGACCAACTTCAAATGGAGCATATTTTTAATCCGCGACTATTGTTACTTTTTAGTCACATTCCTTGCATTCTGTGATAAACTGGATGCAGATTTGACTTCTCTGCACTTTCTTCCACCCCAATCCCCACCCTTCTTCTCCTCATTAAAGCTCAATAACAACTTTTCCTTCCGTTTATCGTCTGAATATTCTTATCTACTTTTTAGTTTTGCCATTTTTGATGTTGTGTGAATTGTCATTGGTAAATTAGATTTGTACTTTACATGGAAATGATTCCAACAACTTCCATGTTTGTAGTAACTAAAATTGGTCTTTATTGTATTTTCAAATGCTGTGACTCTAACTTTTGGCCTAATTCTGCTTCTTCACTGGAGCAGCCTTTGGTCCTTCAAGGTTCGTTTCTGCCCACCCCATTGCACAGCAATTCGAGCATATGGTGTGGAGCGAGGAGTTTGGAATTGGTGTACTTGTCAACATTCCCAATCTTTGTGGCGCAATTTCTTCTTGTTCAAAATCGGCACACTTTTCTGAGAACTGAATGGGGAAAGGGGACTGCATTTGTGCTGCAAGCCACGCGGAAGGTAGAAAAGTCGCATGCGCCCTATTGTAACCCTAGGTTTCATAGGACTGTTGGTCATGCCAGGGAGTTGTAACACCCTTCATTCGTCGTGAAGATAACGTTGTTCTTGCTACAAAAGACGTACTTGTTTTCCATGAATTGTAGTTATCTCTTTCTCGAGAAAAGACGTCCCCGAGTTTCATTGATAACGTCAGCTCTACATGAACGGCTTGCCACGCGGAACTGATGAATACCTTTTGAGGAATTAAAAATGCTAGACTGGCGATTCCCTGTCATTGTACTTTTATGGAAGCAAACTCGCATTACTCCACGTCCTGCTTAACTTGATTGCTTCGCTAACGCTTTATGTCCTCCGTCACCATGACGTCATGTTAACGACTCCTGGAATTCCACCCTTTTCCCTCAGTTCTTCCAATCATCTTTTGTCCGTTTCGAAGTTTGCTCCAAATTTTTTATTTCTTCAGGTCATGCCCCTTAAACACGCGCATAAATTGGTGCAAATACTCTGTTACGAACGTAGCAGTACAAGCGGGCCACTTGAAGGCTGCAGTGCAGCATGTTAATTCGACCTCTCAACTACCCATGTCCTCTGTACTACCCCGAGGTGGGTAAAATAAAGTGGGCAGTAGATAAACAATTAAGGCCTCGCTACAGCGCCTCACCCTCCATCCAGCCGTACTTCGAATTTGCGAACTCCTTCTTTTTGTGTTCAAATGTGGAGTGATTGGTATGTCATGTGAGTGGAGAAGTAAACATTGGGTTTGATTTAATTTGAGAGTCGCAAGGTCTGCGGTGTCAGCGCCACTGTGATTGGTCGAGGGACTAATGCGACATTTTCACGCTTTTTCGCCTTAAAGTGACCTTGTGACAGGCATTTTTGGGAAGGATGTCCCTAGCTTCTTAACTTCGAGCTGCCTTAGAGACCAATTAATTTTGTCCATTTGCTTACGATTTTGTGCCGATGTGATGCCTTCGCTCTCCTTCTTCCACTCTGTCATTTTTTCCGCAAGTTTTTCACCTTGGCACCCCATGACGTAAAACAGAACGGTGCTTCAGGTTTCTCACAGTCTTATCATCGTCACTATTCATTCCATCAAAGAGATTGGACACTTGAAGTTACTTATCCAATTTAAGTTGATTTATTCTCAAGCATCAGCGAATCATGACATTGGATGGTCTTGAGGTAGCCAAATATCCTCAGTGCATGCATTTCCTCCCCTCTCTCATTTCTTTCCATTCCTCCTGCAAGCCTTTGCTTCCACTCTACATCAACTTTATCAATTCACCTACTTTTTTTCTCTCTTCTTCCTTTTCATCCTCCTTCCTGACATTTCTCCTCCTTCTGCATCCCAATTCACGGCCTACTTCCCTCTCCTTTTCACTCTCCCTCACCCATCTTCTCTCACTATCTACCTCCAGTCAGACTCAAGTCATTGATGGGATAGACGTTGGCTGATAACCAATAACTTCTCCGTTTGCCTTGCACTGCAATGGAGAGCCATGCCAAATCACAGGAGCGTCAGCTGGTTGCTCAGATGGTCAGCCAGGCAACGAACAACACACTCCTATTGTTGACCTTTTGCAACGAATGTAAATGAACTGCGGAACGCATGAATAGCCTTCGGGTGGACAGATTGTCGACAAGGGTCCAAGATGTGTCGAGTCGGAGTATTGCTAGCCGATCCCAACCGGCGTCTGGTGGTGTGAGGGCCCAGAGTAGGCGAAATTCTATACATATCGCAATAACAAGTTGCCGCACCCAATGGAAAACCCTAAGTAAACTGTAGTCACTGCCCAAACTCTTGTTCCTTTCTATCATACTTTCCACAAACATATCCACGAAGTTGCTTCAAAATTGTGGACTTCTTTTTCGCATATTTCATCCAGCTGTACTTTAGCACATTCGAACTTACGACCTTCTTTTATTTGCAGCTCTTAGCCTGCTGACATTTTCTTTATTCCTCATAGGGGCAATGCATGTTGTGTGTTCCTCAGTTTAATACCTAGCACTAAAGTGGCGAGTGGAGAATTAGTTGGCTATGTTGTGCCGTTGGCACTGCCTCGCCGCTTCCGGTCACATGTCTCATTAAATTCCAGTTCTTGGCAGTACGGAAGCAAAGCGGTCAGTTTGAAGCCGCGCTTTGTATACGTCTATGGTACTGTAATCTGCCACCGTTGTCTGCAGTGAAAGAAATACGTCTGTACCCCACCATTCAAGCTTCTGAAAGAAGGTGCAGTTGGAGGAAAGAAATTATTTATAAGAAATCAGCCTCATTGGATGCGGAAGAACAAAGGAGTTTTGCCTTTTATTTTAAATTTCCTCCTGAGATGTTGGGTGCTAGGGTTGTGCCAAATGTGAAACTGATTCAAAGATGTTTTATGTTATGTTATGTTATGTTATGTTATGTTTTATGTTATGTTTTATGTTTAGTCGCGAGTAGGATTTTATTTATTTGACAGCGCTCCAACAGTGTCATGGGCATGTACTACTTCTAAATAAGTTCCATGATCATCAACCTTAAGGAGAATGAGGAAAAGTGAACTAGATACCAGTTTAGGCCAAAAGTGGTCCAAAACGTCAGGAGTTGTTAGTTTAATTGAAGTAAGCTTTTGACGGGTTATGGCAATTGTGCTGCCATCTGATTGGTATGTTTTCAAACCAGACAAATCGAAGGTCCGGCTCTTATTTTTCCCTCCGCAGCTATTCGCAAAAGTTAACAATACTATTCAAATATTTGTTGGCTTTTAAGTGCCCGAATTCGCTACTAACAATAATGAGTAGCGTCTATTGATAATGAGTTTATCGCATACCCACCGTGGGTAAATGGGCGTTCGCAGTGGTGATGGCTTGCAAACCAATTAAGTACAAGTCCTAATTGTCTTCAATTAACCAGCCGCTTTCCCTGCCTACTTACATTTTTTCCTTCAACTAAGTAGCATGACAATTTAACTTTTCTGTGCTTTCTTCTGCCACCTACTCCTCACCCTCCTGCCCGTTGGCGCACAGCATAAACAACAACAACAACAACACTTTTTTCACTGTCTGGGTTTCCTTGTCTACTTTTTATGCCTCCCATCATTGACATTGCCTGCGTTAGCATTTACTGAGTCGATTTGTGTTTAACA
This sequence comes from Taenia pisiformis, assembly GCA_023968675.1. Lineage (NCBI taxonomy): Eukaryota > Metazoa > Platyhelminthes > Cestoda > Cyclophyllidea > Taeniidae > Taenia > Taenia pisiformis. Next base: position 22,967,336 of record CM043732.1, read on the forward strand.
AGGACAATACCGATAGCGGAAGAGCGAAAACTGAGTAAAAAGCTAGTAGGATTCTTTCTTGCAGGTTTACTTTATCAGTTTTTTTGTGCGCGCCTGTTGGTCTGCCCAATTGGTTGGTTGTTTAGTCCTTCTGCAGCTTTGGCAGCTTACCCCGCTAAGCAAAATTTGCGTCAAGGTGTGCATTGTTATACAGCGAATGGCAACTCAGTGGACTACACCTGTGAAGATTTTAAGCGCCCGATACGGGTTCTATGGTGAAATCTCTTATTCCATAGCATTCGCTGTGCCAAAAATGTGAGTTGGAAAGCCTTAAACTAATTCCACTGATGGGACATGAAACATTTATGCCTGGATTGGTTAAAGTCAACAGGAGGACTTTTCAAAATCGAAGAATAAGAACAAAGGGAAGGCCTCAGTGAAGCTCTTTTTGCATTTGAACTTGTTATCTCTTCACTTCTATGATAAAGGGAAACGCTTTGCGAATTTTTTTCTGCAGGTTTGCTGTCCTCCATTTTTTCATTATGCTCTTACGAGCAGCAGTTAATGCATTCTCTAAACAGAAGTTTGTCGTCAACTTTGCTGAACGATTGGCGATTCGCCCACTGTCTACTGACACCCCCTGCCCGGTTCTGTGCGTGGATGTGAGGTGGAAGGAACCACTTCCAGCGAACTGTGTTTCGTGCACATCACAAGCGTTTGCAAGTAACGCTTCTTGAGGTATGGCGAGGACTAGTCAGCTGGTGAGAACAAAGTCTCCGACTTAGAGCAGGAGGGAGGCATTGGAACATTTCTTCCCGCATGTCACTTAATCTGTCATAATTTGCCATAAACTTCGCTCTCCCTTGAAGGAGGTCCATGCCTTTCAGGAGCAAGCATTCCTTTTGTTCGGGAACTCAGGCAAATAACCGCCCCAGTCTCGGAACTGAGTACCCTATAGATCATGGGGTGAACAGACTCGAAGATCATTGAGTAGTCGACAGAAATTTGATGTAAAGCAGGTTTGAAATGAACTGGAAGTCATTCACCATTCAATATGACATAAACGTAGCCAACCACCTGCCTCTACTGCAATGCAAACGCCACAGAAAACTCTAGTATATCCTTGAGTGTTCTATAAGGACATTTCGTCAATAAAGGGGGCAAATTTTTTGAAAGCCATTCTGCTGAAATAGATCTTATAAGCTCTGAAGGTACCACTTCCTGTCATCCACTTTATTCTCAATCTGCTTAAGTAAAACTGAGAAGCCAGTGGGTACGTTATTCTATCACCTCAAATCCAGATGGATTTTGCAGGTCGTTTGGTCTCATTCGAAAGTGGAGCATTTAACCTCATTTCTCCTTAAATGGTAGAAAGTAAAGTCGTAGAGTGATGCAAAAATTACTCATTTTCTCCCTTTCCCAAGTTCAATACGAGTTTGTAACGGACTAAAAAAATATCCTTGTCAAAGCGCAGTTGATTGAGTTCGGTATCGCCTAGTGGACTTCTCTGGCACTCGGAAAGCGCTAAACACCGACGTGGGTAGCGTAAGGCGTTTCTTCTGGTCACCATTCTAAAAGGCAGCAAGAAAGGAAGAAAGTCGCGTCAGATACAATCTTACCGCGGTTTCATCTCTCTTCCGCCTACGACATGGATGCACTCGACAGATCAGAGCTGACTAGTGAGGGTTAGGTGTCAGGATTAGCCAATCACACAGGGGATAGTTAAACGAGTCTTGAGTGCTCGAGGTTAGTTCCCACTAGTGATCTCACTTGATCCTTATCAGAGGGATACACAGGTCGGGGCAGAGGTAGAGCTCGTAAATTAGTCGGACGTTCGGTTAACCTCGGCGGGTATGTCTGGGTGATGGAGTCTTCGGTGGTGTCTAAAACGAACCATCAAAAGCCCACCGGATGGCAACTCAAGAGCGTCTCTCCATTTGTAGTGGTGATGGTAGTAGTGAGGATGGGCGTGGAAGGGCCACACACCTACCGTAGACCGCTCCGTTGGGAGTGTAGTCGACAGCTGCTGTGATAGAGGTGCGAGGCAGGGGCTGCTCCTCTGGATTCCTTCTATTTACACTGGTTGAAGTGAGTGAGCTTTGGGCCTCGCTGGATACCAGAACTCGAGGCTACAAAAACAAGCATTTTAAATAGACAACCGAACAGATCTCCGCCTTATTTGGTGTTCACACTTTAGCGGGAGTTCAGTTCGCACTTTACTACGCAAATAATAGTTGGGGCTCATCGCTTGTCAACTATTATATTCGGTGGGAACCGGTAGAACTCACTGTCAGATATTGGGAGTCCACGAAGGGTGTTTCTTCGTAGGGATCTTCACTAGATGAAGGGGTTGAGTTGGCCTCTCTGTCGCAATTCATTGACTGGCCAGCACCTCAGAAAGGCAAATCGGTTTCTTTTTTGAGAAAAAAAAAATGAAGCTCCTAAAATGAGTCAATCCAGTTACAAGCTGGCTCACCACTTTCTGGCCTTTTGGCTTTTCGGACAAATTCGTCGGTCCTCTCGAACGCTTTTCTTTCCTTTGTCTGGGGTTTCAAATCCAAATCCACGTTCATAAGATTATCCTAAAGCAAATTTTTACATTCACCGTCAAAATTTAAGGAAAATTGATCAAATTTTAAACACAAAAAGGCCATTCCTGAGACAAGACGCAGACTTCTTTTTTTCTTACCTCCGCCCCGCCAGGATGGAATTGGGGCAAGGAGAAACGATTCTTCTTGGCTACTTTTCAATGAAACGCATGCCACAATGAAAAGTTTGCCACGTCCATATCTTTGTGTGTTTGAGCCGTTCGTTTTAATCGTTTGTTCGACACGCCCTCTCAACGGACGAAGGAGAATTAGGGTTTCATGTTCTAGGCGCCACTTTTGTTGTGCTTGACCAAACCATGAACGACACATAACAAGGTGAATACCGAAGCTTGTGGCGACCAGGAGGGCGAGAAGCAATGGGAAGTGGTGGATACGAAAGATCCACAGCCCCCGACAATGCAATGGCGTTAAAGATTAAACATTGCGGTTTCATAAGGCTAGATTGATTTAGGGCAGAAAAGGTGGAAGAGGGAGAGGAGAAGGAGGCGAATTATTGGTGGGAGTGGAGTTGGAAGGAATAAATTATGGGCGTAACCTCAAATTATGTCCTTGCAACTGGTGCAAATTTCTGTGAAAGTGGGGGTGGAGAAATCATAGCAACCACTTACCCCAAAGCTTTTCCATCGGCTCATTTGGGATAGATTTCTTGATGAACCCACGCTCTTTCTACCCGTTGATTTTGTTGGGATGGGAGGAGGGGGAGGAAGCGGTGGCGGTGGAGAGGAGAGTAGAGATGTGGATGTTGAACTCTCCTCCCCATCTGGCGAAAGCTTCCATCGTGATTGGGCGACTTGAGCCGGCTGCGTCAAGAAAGTCGATGCACGGGGTGCGGCATTTTTGACCGGGAAGTCCTTTGAACTCTCCGAGACGTGGCGGTGCTTTCGATTGTCTGACTGTAGATAAAGGCCAACTGAGGAGAGGCTAAAGGAAGAATTGTGGAATTATAAAGCACTGATGTCTGTTGACTGACGGACCGAGCAGTTTTGAACAACCGTCAATTCTACATTATTCTTCGCTTTATGCGCGACCATTAGAGATCTCAGTAACACCAGGACGCATTTCCGATACGATTATCAGCCTGGAAACTCGTGCTCCCACCCAGTCCCTTCTGATCGGCAAGCATCGTATACCGATTTACTTGAGGTGTGGAGAGATTTACCATAAGACCAGGCCCAACCAAGTGTTGTGTGTACGCGGGGTCGTCGTCGTCATTCTCCCCGATGCAGTCTCACATCCCACCCCTGCACACGCCGCATCTCGTCAGAACAAAAAGGCATTTGCTTCCAAGTCTGGTTCATCTGGTTCCCCAATTGAAAACATGGCAGAGTACAAGCTGCGAATTAGTTTGCAGGACAGACTTTTGGAGGTTTTGAGTGATGCACCTTTCCTGACTCAGGCACGTCAAGATTGGTCAATATACTTACGATCGTTTGGTGGGGCGATCACGTGGACCACTGGCGCCATGTCTAGTCAAGGTGACCTGCGACTGACTGCGAGGTTTGCGTTCCACATCGGCTGAACGTGAAGAGATGAGGTCGGGACTGTGTAAACTACTTTTACGGCGACGCGGTAAGTACGCCAAATCGCTCAAATCACAGGCGGATTGGGGGCGGGTGCTATCCGAAGTGTCTTGTCGATGACTGGCGACGCGTTTGCTCACCGTGGATTTTTGCCGACGAGAACTGGTGCTCACCTTTAGTAAAACTCAACCGAGGGGATGTGAAGTGAGAAAATGAAAATAGGAAATGATGTACATCCTGCTTAAGTGAAACCAAAAATTTGTATAGTGCAATGGAAAGTCCTTTCTCCCAGCAGTGGGCAAAGACGGTGTCAGGGGCGAGTCCAAAAAACACAGCAACCCTGGAAAGTGTTGTTATGTGACTGTGTCGGTAAGTGAGAAGAACAGATTGCGGTAGTGCAGAGATTGATAAACCGATGCCGAAATTGAAAGGCATCAGCTGAATTCTTTAGGCAAATAACGCTAAAAAACCCTCAACAACTGTAGGATATTTTAAGGGTGTAAACACTTCAAGTTCGTGGACGGTCCCGTACCCAGGTTATCAATGTCATTGATAATTATAAGGCAAATTCATAGAAAAACTACCTTTAAGTCACGAATGGCGATCAGCACATGAAACGTGATCGCAGCGACTGCTATGAGGACGTGACTCGATACAATCCGACATTAGAGGCGAGTGGTTTTGTTGTCTGATGATGAATTAAACTCGAGCCGTGGCCTTCACTCCACTGGTGTTTAAGCGGATGATTCGTAAAGGCGACCACGAAAATCACTGCAGATAGCACCGTATAGGATAGATTAGCAACTGTTTCTTCATTCACTGGACCACGGCAGTCTGGACTGTATCCTGCGACTTCTAACTTCTGTTTCCATCGTTTGTCAGTTTCGGCAATAGCTTACCACATTCGGACTTGTACGAAATTGTTTTTTTTGTAACCCAAGTTGCAATTAAAACCAAACAATGGCACCTCGAATAGGATCTTTCTCTAACTTTTCCACTTGTTTGAAACAGCCCCTTATCTTGCAGACACAACAAGTGATATTTAAAAGAGTAGCAGCGTAAAGACTGCATTTAGTCTACTTCATAAAGGGAGAGTGAGATTATGCAAATGTGAGAAAGGCGTTTGTGGAGTGCAACTTAGCGGTTTTATTCGGAGCACATGGCAAGCGAAAACCAAGTCGCAATCTACTATGCCTAAAATGGACAAAACTGGAGGACCGGTGTTCGGTGCCAACCAAAAAGCTCTTATTGGGCTTTACGATACATGACCTTAATTATTTAACGGGTTTAGTCAAAATTAACGTTTGCTCATCCTGACTAGTATCATAACCTCTTTATGCTTACCGTTTTCACAGCGGTCGCAGTCGGCGTCGGTGTACATTCGCAGGCCTCTCTCCAGAGCTCATCAAGTTGTCTCACCTGCGCCTCCAATTGAAGTCTTCGCTCCCTGAGCACCGCGTCCTCCGGGTAGTCCAAAAGTCGCAGACTGTGATCCAACTCCGTCGGCGCTTGGCGCCTAGTCTCTAGCATCTCCGCCGATGTTAAAATGCCATAGGTTTGAGACAGTGCCTTAGCGTCCTGACGCATGTCACCCTGGAAAGCTCGTGCCACCTCGCGTTCCTCATCGCGATGCAGAAATTCAATACTCTTTCGATGAGAGAGCGATCTACTTGGCTACAATGTTAAATAACAATGTTTGCCAATGACTTCGTCTCGTTGGTCTTTTTGGGTTTCCGCTAAGTGCATTTGTTGAACTCAGCCTTCGGCACCCTCAGAGAGGCTTAGGTGGCATATCCAGACCAGTGATGTGCGAATCCGATCCAAGCAGCAATCTTATTCTTAAAAGGAACACATCATTCCAACAAGGAATGAGGAGGCATGCACGTGCAGGATTCCTAAGAGAACACTGCAATGAGACGAGCTAAATTCTTCCGACCGTGTCTGCGGGAAGACTTGGGCAACGGAAGTCTTGCTCATGCCTTAAAAAGTTGGCTAGCAAGTCTATTTGACGGCTAGGCAATAATGAAGCTGAAAAGTGGAGTAGTGGACACGGACTGATAGCCCTTGAAAGCTACTTTTATTAATGAATCATGCGAATGGAGCAGAAAGCGCACAGCCTATATTTTCCCTCTGCAGTCGCGCTGCGTTCGGTGGATTGGATGAAGTAGACTTTTGGCGGTGGGGTCAGGACTAATGTATATCAATGATGCTCGGTGACAATGCAAAGTTACCCTTGCATCTCTGCTTTGACTCAAACATCGTTTCAATTCCCACTAGAGGCGTTCTGCGGATGGCCGCAAGTGCCCAAAGTTTTCATGGAATTAATAATCCGCACTTATGTATACGCGCTATCATGAAAGCTAGCGCTTCCTTTTACTAAAATTCAATGATCTTATTAAGCTAACGAGCCCCTACCTTTTTGCAGTGCAGCCCATCACCAGCGTAGACATCGTTCAGTCGAATTTTGTTGTTTAAAAAAGTAATGATCGGTGTACAACTTTTTAGTTGCTCTTCAACATCCTTTAACTCCACGCGCAGAGAGTCAATCTTTTTTCGGGCTTTTGGATCCGTTCTAGGCACAAAATAATGAGAAAGATCCACCAGTAGCAATGTATGGCACTTTTGGGGCAAAGAGCAATTAACAATGTTTCTCAAATTGGTGTCACACATGTTTGACTCCACAAATTCATTACCGAACTCTGCACATAACAAGGCGAAATGCATGGGAATTATGTCAGAACTATTGTTGCAATTGGAAGTAATTTGGTGCAGCAAAATTTAATTTTTAGCAAGAGACAAAGAATCGCCTTCGATTAAGAAATTAAGCTGTGCTCCACCTGCTTTTTCTTCTCATTCTTATTCCTCGCAACAACTGAAAGCATAACTTATCGCCCTGGACTGCATAATGAGAGTCTGACAGTAGCGAAGGCTCACTGCATTCCACTCCAATCAGGTATGATTCTGTCAGCGACTTGCTAGAGGCACTTGCCAAACAAAAAAATTAGCTGTCGAAATGACCTAAAAACCCTAGCTTTTTGAAGTAGTGTGCAAATTTGAACGGGAAACGGTTTACCGACTTGCTAACCGAGGCTAATAAAGCCCAATCCTGCTTAAGTCTAGCGGGGCACTTTCGCATTGTTTTATTGACATGCCCACAGTTGCACACACGAGTGGTTATGCTGACAAGAAAAAAGAAATATGGTGTGATTTTGCCTTTACATCTTTGGGGTCCGAGTCATCGCCTACTTGCTGTGGGTGCGGTTACTATTCCTTTGCATTAACTGACCTCGTAGTCCAAACGATTCGGGTGTGCAGACAGAGGATACAGTGCCTAACCACGCATGCAATCACAGAACAGCCAACCCTTTGGCGATTAAGCACGCAGAAGAGTAGACTGCACGCAATCTGTCAAATAAACATGCTCTCCGCACGTGAGCTCAACCTTAACAAGGCGATTACATTATCAAGGGCCTGTGGTAGCATTAAGTGCCAGAATTTGCCTTGTCCTTCCAGTGATATGACGCGGATTAAAAATACCAGCACCTCCGCAATCACAAAAGGCGGTGAATTAATAACCTACTCTGCATTGAGTGAAAGGTGCGTTATCTGCTCGTTAAAGTAGTCCCTCCACCGTAGCAGATTAGCCTTTTCATGATTCAGTTGAAGGAGCATCAAGATTAGCTCATTTCTCTAAAATGCAACAAATTCTTAACTAAATTTATAACGAAAATGCAGTGGCCAAAGCTAAGAGTTACAAAGCAGTCAACAATGTGCAGAACGTCTAAGATTTACGTTGTTACGAAAATAAAAGAGGATTATTTTGGCTGTGAAAAGGAGAGGTAAAGGAACGCCAATGTGTCCAAGAACTTTATGAAACCCCACCTGCAGCAGTACGCGAAGCCCAGTCAGTCATCTGTTATTAGAAAAATCGCCTTACTTATCCATTTGACACGATCACATGCTGACGGATAGTAAAATGAAATGTCGCTAAATGCCAAAATGGGTACCGGTTTTTCACGAAGATCAGATGCAGTCACCTCTGGGAGGCTTCGAGGTACATATTGCTGCTGTGTTGATCTGCGGGACTGAATAGAGGGTCGCTTCTATACAGGGATAATAAAGCCATAAGACGCCAAGATTGAAGCTACAAACCCTTGAATTGGTAGTTACCGAGGTGTCTTGGCCATCGAAAAAATCCTTTCCAGAAAAATCCGTACAAGATGGACTATTTTGGAGGTCGCCTCGGCATGGTTTGGACAATCTTGGCGGCAAGGCTGGAGGAACCTCAGAAGCTATGCGCTTGTTCATCATATCAGCAAAATCTGCTCTCACACATTGCAGCTATACCAGTAAGTACTTTTGGTAGCACTGCAAAACATTAAAAATAAAATTAGTAGTTCGAAATACAGACCAATGTAAGCTATTATTTAAAAAGTAGAAAATTATATTTAAGGGCAGGCATCTTAAAGCATAAAACCATAGGAGATTAAATGACCCATGAAATCTAAAGATGACGCAACTGCTCAGATCGTTAATTACAGCACATGAGCATAAATAATTAGCAAAGGGAAATTAAATGCAGATGCACCCCTCTTAATGGCGTTATCGGTTTAAAAGTAGGAGCGACATAGAAGGCTAGGAGACGATTTAATTTAATAGAGGATATTCAAATAATGCTGCCTTCTGCAAAAATTTAAAAAACGTCCTCGCTTTGCGCCAACCAGAAAGGCAGACGGTCCGCTTAATAACTGGTTTACAAGTGTGTAAATAAAAATTCATCGATATAAACTAGTGAAGGTCTTTTCGCAAATTTGAAAGAAATTGTATTGCGGTAGCAGCCTTGCAAAAAAATTGGCCATTTGGCCAAATAAAGTTACAAATACAAGCGTCAGTGCAATAACAATATAGAGAAATAATTGGTCAATAGTTTTATAGAATGCAATCTTCAATTGGATAAGGTCAAGTTGAAATGGAATAGATAGGGATCATGGTCAACTCTAGTATTAGGTATCCTTGACTCTATTAGTGTGCCATATTTCAATGAAGAATGCATGAATGTTTTCAATGGTCTCAGTTTTTTGCATTCGGTAATAATAGTCAATTTTTAATGCATACTTTTGTTATAAGTGTCATCGACACAGCTGTGCTTTCAATATGTAGTGGGCTGCGGTGGTGTCTCGTGTGCTTGTTAGTGATCTTTAGTTAGATGTTCATTCCCTTTTGCAGTGCGTTGGCGCTGCTGGGCAATTTTTCTAGGTCACTTTTGGTTATTGGATCACTGCTAGTAACGTCTTCAACACCTTCTTCGTCTATTTTCTTTATATTCACTTTTAGCATTGTGAATAATGTTTGTCTTTTAGAATTTCACCATTTTGGCTTGGCCTTCGTCATAAAACTGTGTTCTAGGGTGAAAGAGAAAATCAGTCGCCTTTATTGTTAATTTATGGACTAATTTTTGTCGACCATGCTGCAATTGGCTTACTGATGCCTGATATCATCATTAAACAAGGAAATTGCTGAAAATTTTGCTTCTCTGCCAATAGTTCCTACCGTTGATGTCTTAACAGCATCCCTTAACTGCACTCCATCTTTTCCTGAATTATTTACTTTTATTGGCGAGTTAAGGCGATGTGGCTTTGGGTTCAGAGGTGCTAATAGGCTTTGAATGGTTTTCCGTGCCTTTTATTTTCTCTCGTTGATTGAGCATAGACGCTTTTGACTTTATGGGTTCTCTTTATCACAAAGTCTTTTTCATTCTCTAAAGCCTTAAGTGCTGGTGCCTCTTCGTATCAACAGGAGGGCCTATCATCTTTTTATTTTCCCCTGTCATGCTGCGCTAAGTAATAACGTTTGTCTCTTTTTCAGACTGATATCTTCAATTATATGCCGAATGGATCAACCTAAAAAAAGGCCCCAGCCTAGACCTAAGCGCCCCAATTTCAAGCGGAAAGGTAGTGGGTACTGTCATCTTTGGTCGTCTAAACTTCTAATTAAGGGTCGGGTTGAATTATAATAATAAGACTGATCAAGTGAATGCCAAAAAGGAGCGTTTTATCCGGCTTATGCAGCAGCAGGTCAAGACAGAGCAGGTGTTTTATCTCTTGTTTCTTTATTATTTGTATCGTTCAATTTTAGAGCAAAAAAGTGAAGAGACAAATGATCACAGCTAAGCGACAGGCAAGGGAAGCGAAGCGAATGGAGCGAAATAAGGCCTGGTGCAAACTAACAAAAAAGGGCCAACCGGTAATGAAGGCGAGGATAAATTACATGTTGAAGGAGTTAGAGCGTATGAAACGGTAAAGTGATGCGCATGGTCTACTTGTAAATATAAGTACAAGAATTGTACGCATCTTTTATCCATGAACAATACTGATGAGCTTGTGGTGTTGTACTATTTTGGGTCCTCGGAACTGTAAATTACGTCTTCTTCGACATCATGAACGTCGGTTTTGTGAATTCATATGAGGAGGTCAGAACTCGGAACTTGGAGGATAATTAGCCACGTTTTTATTGATGACCGCATACTTATTAAGGGGTCATGAGATTTGCAAGGTTCGTCTTTTGGGCTGTAGTAAAAGCTTCACCTGATCGCCTGGCACCTAAAAGTGGTGGGTGATCACAATTTCTGTTTTTTACCATTAAGGAGGGAAGACAAAAAGTTAAGGATTGGGGAAAGCGCCTTGAGATCGAGACTTTGGGAGGAATATGGGCGACCCGAGGAGTTAATCAGATTGCTGAACAGTTACAGGCGTGAGCGACACTTTGTATGCCGTGTGAGAATCGTCTGCATTGGTTTGCAGGTTCGATGCTCAATGTTTGTCTTTTGTAATTGTAGTAGGGTTATTTGTTGATATCATTTTGGCCGTGTTGGTTTAATCCTATGTGCGTGGTCGGCTTTGCGAGTTCGAGGAGTGAAAGTAATATAAAGTGTTTCCCCTTGTATGTCAAGTAGCACTCATTTGTAGAGCTTGAAGGTGGCACCAAAAGGGCGGTCAAATGGTTTGCTTGATCTTGAGCATGAGCAACTCCAGGAGACTGGCCTACTGCGTCTAAGAAGCCCCTCAATTCAGTCATCGCATTGGACAAACGTCGGAGGTTAAGTAGGGCAGCTCATTTCCGGCCCTTATGAGTGGTGCAGTTGATTGTCAAGCATTAAGGCTCAGTAGATGAAAAGAAGCTGGAAGGAACACTGCATTGTTCTTTATTGTTCGCGCCTGTCTTACATAATCGCTTCTCTATGCATTCAATGGTTTGCTGACCGATTTGGAGCGTGAAGTGTTTTTTTGCATGTTGCGTGGATAGGAGCATGAACATAGTACTGCCTGCTACAATGTGATTTTGTCGACATTCCTCGCTGTGAACCATTCACTTGCAAAAACCACGAATTAAGCCTAGTAGTAAGGCCAAGTGACTGCCATTCAACTTAACTCAATGCAAGCACCATCGTCTGTGGGAGCAGCCGTGATTGCTCAACCAATGGCACGAGGATCTTCTTCCGAAAAGCCAACGCATCACATCGTAGCAAAGATGTGTGTGAGGTTATATATGCTTGGAGTGAGAGGACGAGGGAATACCGCCCCACGTTATTCCTTGTCTTCGTGTCCACTCGTAACTCGTCACTGTCGCACTGCTCGCTGTCATCGCTTCCTAATGCAGTATAATTACATGAGCAGTAGACGACTGAGAAGTGCTTAAGACCGAGGCAGGAAGCGAGGTGCAGGTGGTTGGCGTCCGGTCACCGCCTGACCCAATCCCAAAGCTGAGGCATTTTTAGATGTTAATTCACGTTACAGTTGTGTCTCACTGTGGGAGAATTGAATATCCTATCTTGAGAAGTCGACTGGCCTCAAGGAATAGCGCTGGGTGGGTTGTATCTTTCGCGTAATATAGCACAAGATCATGTCGTTCGATGACCTCATACCTACCCCGATAACTGGCCTAAAGTGCACAAGCTACAAGTGGAAGTGGGGAGACAAGGTAGTAGTTCCGAGCTCACCGCACAAATGTGCCTGATGTACTGCTGGGCTGCTGGCGTTCTGGAAGGCTGCGGACATGACTGTAGCAAAAGCCATCACTCATTGTCACGTTGATTCCTCAACGTTCTAGACGTGGAGAATACGGTGGTTGTCGTACGCCAGCCGTCCTCTACCAACACCTCCTACATTCGTTCTGCCTCTATGCAGGTTGTCTCACAAGGAATGTGAGCCTTAAAGATCCTTATGCAATCTACAAGACCCGCTACCATTAATAGGTAGCCTTTGATAGCCTAATAGTGGTTCTCTGCTTCTCAATTGAGGCAGGAGACGTTGTTTTGGACTCACAATGCGAAATGCAATTTAATTACTACTGAAGCAGCGAAGAATTTGTAGCAGAAGATTGAAACTGCTTATTAGTATTAACAGCAGACGCAATCAGGCTATCAAATTCCTAAGTCGCGTCTTTGAATGCATCGTGCTAAATGCAGAGAATAAGCTCGCTGAAGCGAGGTTAGCATTTGTGGTAATCCCTCTCCATGAACAAATGGACAATAACAAAAAGAGAATTTATGGCTAGCCTTCTTTACCGGGTATGCTTCGTTCCGATTGTTTTATATAGCAAATTTCTGCTTTAGGACGAAGAGTGTTAGTGAAACCACGAAGGTCGACAAAATGTGACGGTAGTAGGCAACCTCAAATTGGATTTCGGTTACTCCCAGGGCTTAACAACAAATTGCTTGATGTGCAACTTGGCTTTTGATTTGTGGTCGAATAATGTTTGTAAGCATTAAAAAGGAGCAATAATAAGTCAACTTGCTGGACAATTTTTACGGACATACCAAGCTCTGCACCATTCAAACAGCCCGCTTTCGTGCAAAAGACTGGAAGTGGCCAATCAACGCGCGGCCTTGGCCTCACCGGACGACCATATGTGCAGGAGGCAAGTGCGCGCTGGCATTTGTGCACATTTTTAATAAGAAACTAGTCAACATCTCTCGGGCTCTTCATTAGCCATCACCTCCTCCCCACACACTCACTCATTGAACGTCAAAATTTTAAAGGATTTACACCCATGGCTACGGTAAGTAATGGCTTTGTTCTTCTCTATAATACAGCTTCAATGTGCACGGGCCAACTTTATTTTGCTTTTCGCCTATATTGATGCTAAAAATTTGCCCATGACACCAATAAGTATATCATTTTGGCTGCAGAAATAGTAGTCATTGCCTACCACCAAAATCGGAGGTGGTGGAAGATAGCAAATTCTTCCTATTTATCACGCTTCTAGGAATCCAAAGGGACTGTCGGCCGCACAAACTTGTGTATTTTTCGGAAGAATTTGCTCGAACTTGGTCTCAAAGACTGGAGGTGATTGCGTAGTAATTTTAGATTCACTTTCCTGTGCTCGACTCGACTTTCATCGAGGGTAGTTGAATTGGAATAGACCAGGCTGACTTCAAGAGGTTAATTGTAAAGGGGATCCAGCTTTTCTGTGAGCTTGCAGTTGTAGCACTTAGGCATCTTTCGACGTGAGTTTACCACTGCAAAAGCGCAGTGAGTCGCTTTTGCAGCTATGGGCAAGGTCACCGCCTGCATTCCGACTGCGCAGGCACAAGGATACGCAAATTTGCGCAAAAAGAAAAGTGATGGACCAGGGTTTACATTCACACGGCCACTTTGGTAGTGATGAGTGTGTGTGTGTTTTGGTGTTCTGGCTATTATAATTTGCAGGGTTGGCGGCTACTTCTAAGGTAGTGAATGCGTGCATTTATTTGTCTGCCCAGGGGTTCTCCATGGCCCTTCCCCCCCCCCCCAGGTTAGCGAGATGCGCCCCCTCACCTAGGCATAATTTTCTCTACAAATCTTTTTTACTCTTCTCTAACTAATCAAAGACTTTCGTGTGCACAATTTGCCTTGTGTCAGTTGAAAATAGACTTTTTCGATCAAAAGTTGTGAGGAAATTCAGAGATTTTTAATTTTCTCCCCTCTGGCGATTCAGGCCGTGTTTTGATCATGTCCCAGAGGGTTAGTGCTGTACGCACTTTTAAAAGTCAAAATTGAAGAAAAACCTAGTTTTCCCCGATGATATGATCAAGGGGAACCGAAGTAGTCAAATGCCCACTTAAAGGTCGTGCAATAAATGAGTGCCATGGCCTTCTGCCTGATAAACACACGGCATGATTAATTGCATAATCGAGCCAAATTTGTGTCCGTGCGGTTTCTCCATCTACTTTTCGGTGGGATAAAGGTCTGCCGCCAATTCTGCCTTTGTAAGAGGGTTTTGTCACCGCATCCTACCATAATGTCTGAACCTGCCCACTCTTGCTCCGTCTTAGCCGTTGGTTCTCAGCTTTCTGTCGAATGGTACGCAGTGGAAAGGCACCAAAGGAACTGGAGGGGCTGAGGATGAGGCGAGACATCCAACCATGAATACGATTTCATCATCGCTTTCTTCGTAAAACTCCGAGCACACCGGCTCGCTTCGTTCAGCCTTTACATAAAACAAAGATATCCTCTAGACTGGATTACAGGTGGCATGATGAATTTGAAGCGCCGATAGAATGCTAATAATTAAGGGTGTGAATGCTGTAGATTGGATTGGGATTTCTAATACTTACATCCCTTGGGAGACGATCTGTATCAGGGCGGAACGGATCCGGTAGACATTGGTAGGAGGCGAATGGTATGATGCAGCCAGCATATTTCAGACGTCAGGCACTTTAGGCGATCAACGTGGTAATGTGAGTGACGGCAAACGCCTCTTTCGAATGACCGTCATGTCACAGTCATGCCATAGTCATACTTACGGCCGTTTAGCTGGTGAGGTGCGTCGACGTAGAGAAAACTGACTCTTCCAGGGGCCCATGCACTTTCACCCGACTTTTAATCAAGCATAATGTCATCAGGTATCACTACGTTGTTAGCTGTAATGCGACGCAAATAGAAGGTTCATGAGAATAGTTGATTGGTAGAAGTGCTACTTTGAAATTGCTTCCAATGTGCTGAGTATTGCACGTTTGGTTGGAAGTTTCAGCTTTGGTATTCAGCCAGGAAGTTGCTGAGTCCTAACCACCTACACTAGCGTCTGTGTCTACGAGCACGTTAGGGACCTTTTACATTGAATGCGGTTGGCTGATGGCGGTAAGCTGCAGGAGTGAGCAGTGTGACACTGGAAGGCTAAAATTAGAACTGCGAATACCAAAGACAAGGTAAGGCAGTGCCTCTCCTCCCTTTAGCCTATTGTGGGACAGTGTTTTAGCTTTTGAGGGAAGGACTTTCGTGCCGCTGATTGAACAGTCGTGACTGCTTCTACAAGCGATGGTGCTTGCGCCGAGTTTATCCAGATGCCAGTCTTTTGGCCCTACCACTAGACTTCGTCCTTGGATTTTGCAAGTGAATGATTCATAGCCAGGAAGGTTGTCTGCCTTACAGCACCCACTCGCGATGCATAGTTTGTGAGGGGAAAGAATCGGTGCCGCAGTCATGTCCGATTAGGCGGCAAATCACACAGTAGAAGCCAATGCTATGTTTATCCCCTTGTAGATACCATTTCTCACCAACAAGAATCACGCATAAGTTGTGCTATGAATCGGTGCAAGCCGCTTCTGTTTTCGGTTACTTGTCATCTGTCAATTGAGTCCCTAATCTTATGGTTGTCGCCTCATTTTGCGTTGTTCCTTAAAACATATTTCTCTCCTGAACGTCATGCATCCACAATGAAATGATTTCCACCAAGATTAGGCTGTTCAAACCAACTTTGGCTGCAGGCTCGTCACGCTGCATGCATCACCTTTGCTAATTGTCAACCGACAAATCCTCACGCCCTAAGGTCGTACCATTTGTCTGTCACATGACGCGTACTTTTCAATGTCTCTGCACTTTCGTACGTGGTTTTCCACGAACGGGAAGAGTTGAAGGGTCAGGTGTTTACACCATTAAGATGACAGCCGAACCACCTATGCACGCCCTTTACTGTGGGAGAGAACTTTTTCCAGCCACTAAGCGATTGGATTCCTTCCCATTCCTCTTTACCAAAAAATGCGGTCTTTGTGTAGATCTGAACACTTTACAAAGCGCGACAATCGGTATTTTTTAGGCGCATCAGTTCCACTCCACAGGATAGAGGTTTTGGCTTTTGTTATCCTTGTAAAGGCAGTTGACAACACTTATCAAATACTCCACTCTACGGCACTCATTTTTCACCCAATAAGATACTACTGAAAGACCCACAGGATTCATTCATGAAAATGACATTAGTAATAAAATTTAAAAGGAACAAAGAGGGGACAATGACTTGGTAACTACACGGCGAAAATAGCCCACAGGTTAGCCTCGATTTCCATTGGCCAGGAGCAGGCGTGATCCCCCATGTCCTACGCTTCTCCCTCGACCACCAATCAGTGTAAATCATTAAGATACGTAGACCCTAAACCCACCTACATAACGAAAAGGTTCGGTTCAGCGTGACTCATCACCGTCTCTCCGTTGCCTTCTTGTTTGCATACCTGCATTTGTGTATTTACGTTGTACCTCTGCATTGACACCCACTCCCTTTCCTGCGTTGAAAATGTTGCATAAATTAGGCAAATACTCCAGAGAAATTCGTTAAAATTTCTCTTCTTTTTTAACAAACGAAGGGTGAGACAAATGCTCTAATTCTTGGTTTTTTGTGGCTGATAGGTGTAGTTGCAAGAATCGCTATCAGAATTTACGGATGAGACGGTAACAAAACTTCATGTTACTTCTAATGAATCCAACGCATCGCTGCTTTCCATATTTGAGTGAGATAAGCTTTCAAATGGGGGGCTTGAACCCCTTTCCTCTAAAACCACAAATTTACTCACTCAGCCAATTAGGAAGGGGGTGGATGGCACGAGTGCGGCACAGACACAACAGTAGCCAATCAGATCGAAGGAAGAAATCCATTGGTTTGATTGCTTTGCTTTGAGCACAGGATTGTGCCACTTTTTGTCACCATGGCTGGCATTAATTCAGCTCTCGTTTGAGGTTTGGGTGTACACCCTTCCCCCTTTTTGGTTGGCTAAGGCAAGTAAAAAAAAGTTTGGGTACTGATTTTGATCAGCATAAAGCACCCCCCTTTATTTATCTTGCTAATAGCAATGAAGCTTTTAATGAAAGAGCTTCGTTCTCATAGTGAGGCAAAGATTTTACAATTTTTTCCATTTCGTACTAACCTTCATAAAGTAATTTTTTGGCCGGAAAGCTCAAATAACATTCGAAACCATACCTTAACTTTTGTTTTGATTGGCTAATTGAAATGAATGCACATTTCCCTATCCCCTGCCAAAACAATTTCGTACATTCTCGACACAATGTATCCCTGATCATGTTCTTAGTTACGCGCTTTGAATTTTTTGCTTCTTTTGGAATGACACAAACATTGGTCTTGCGTGACAGGTTTGCACCATCGATGCGCCTTTATTAATGACTTGGCATTTGGCTCGCATTCTTCAAAGCGCAAATGTCGCAGAAATTCATTTGTTAAGAGTTGGCGAACTAAATTAGTTACATTTTTTTGACGTTTTTTCATCGGCTGTCAAAGATTTGAAAAAGCACGATGCACGAAAGCAAAATAACAATGGAATGCGAAAAAAAATTGAGGTGAAGAGCTCATATCTTAACAAGTGCATTTTATGTTGGAGTACTTTGGAATGCCATCGCAATTAGTGGAGGGAATACCAGTACTGTATTGCTTCAGACTAACATTGAACAAATGTCAGCATTTGCGGCAATGGTTGCCATGGCAACCGTTAAGGCATCATCACCCAAACGGCGGAAGCATTCGTCCATTCATGCTGATTTCGCACCACGACTTTATTAAACCATGTATCATTCTTAAAAGTGAAAAAGGCGATCCTTCCTACTTTACGATGCAGTGCCATTAATTCAGCCGCAAACAGCGTCAGCAACTTGGTCATTGCAAATAACGTTTTTCCATTAGGTAGTTCTGTGGGTCAGCGGGATGACTCACTTGTGCCCCAATCCGTCACTTTCTTGCTTAATTTCAATCATCAGCTTATGTGCTTGTCTGTGTTTCTTCCTTTGGCTTTCGAAAATAAATTTTACTGCTATATAGCCTTCCTATGGAGATACTTTTCTTGTCTGACAATGGCAACTGACCTGTCTAATTGTCAACTATTATTACTGGCACCTCCGCAGAGTGTTTTCCTCAACTAAAATACAGAGTTGCCAAGTCAAGAGACGGAGCTTGATCAACTAGTGCGAAGTTTCAACTTTCACTAGTGTCAGTTGAAGTTTTGATGGTAACTCTACGGCCTGTAGATATTGTGGGGAGGGAATTGGCCTGCAATTCTGGATGTGGAGTGTTTCCAAGATGGGGAGCGCAGTTGTCATACCGACAGGGGGGACTGGGAGCCGTTCCACAAACTTACAACCGAGACGTCACCAAATTAGGCGTTGTGCCAGGTAGAACTATTCACACGATGCACTAAGACATGAAGAGCTACAAGCACTCTGCTTCTTGTCACTTGTTAAAAATATTCAGTCCTGTTGCGTGTTGTTTGAATCAGTGAATTAGGCTCAATGACATTTCAGGAAAAAAATTAGTCGCGACACATCTTAATTACAGTGTGCATATTGTCCCACTTTGGAAATAAAGGTTTATCTGAAATTGTGCGATAAAGCATTCAAGGTAACAATGTCTCACCTTCGGCTTGAAGGCTGTGATAGTTTTGCCATCTTCCTGCAAAAATCGCTCCAAACCTCCAGTCTGTAATCGCTAAAGCAACATTTTCTACTTTAAGTGCTTACGTTGTTGCCTAAAACATCCCTCCTTTGTTTACAATAGCATCTGTCGAAAGGCTTGTCCAGAATATGGATTGGGTAGACAAATTGCTTCCGAAATGAGGCATCGCTTACATAGCTGATTTATTTCAATTTGACTGTTATGCTGCAGATTGCAAGTGGTTGCTGTGAGACGGTCTGTGTTTGCTCAGCAATGCCAACCGAAGGCGGCTGATTAACGAACCATTGCCGTGGTGTGCAAAAAAAGCTAAGACATGCGTTGGGAACCCCACAAATTGAAGTGGTGTTAGCACAGTGGAGTAGAAATTAAGTTCAAATTAAAGCATTGCAACTGCTGACTAATTTTTTTTTTATTAAGGATCGTAAGGTAGTCAGTGGGAAGACTTCAAATGTTCCCCATCTAGTGGTGAGTCGGCAGAGTTCCTCGCTCTCGGATACCTCCCTCTCACCCAGTGAGTTCGATCGCATGATCAACACCAATTTTGCCCAAGTCTTGGCCGCTGCTGACGACATTGGTTTCGAATCCATGCGAAGCGACGCCACAAACATTACCAGCGCCGGATTGAATACGCTCTACCTCCAAGCGAAGTCGACCTCTACACCGTCTCTCCTGGTTGAGGTCTCGCTTTCTGACTCGGCAAAAAAGACAGTTAATGATTTAGGACGGCGCCTCCATGACATTGGACCGGAGTCCGGCATTGGTATCTCTCCTGCAGATTTCGGTGATTACGGGTCTGCTGCTAACACTAATCCAACAAGTAGTAACCTCCTTGCTCCTCCTCCTCCTCCTCCTCCCATAAGTGGGTCCAATGAGAACCAGTGCAGTCTGAATTCTAGTCTAGAGGTGGAAGAAGATGTTGCTGTGGAGGAGGATGATCCATGCCAGATATCAGTCTACACCACACCCGAAAATCGTGTTGAACGGCAGCTCTACACCCTGGATGGCAATCGTCGTTCTTCCTTTGAAAGTGTCTACTCTCCCCCAGTGGTTTCGGAACAGGTTGTCCACGAGGTAATTCACCAGACCACCCCCAAAGCAACTGTTTTACTTCAAGACGACAAATCCGAAGTACGCCCTGCCAAAGAAATTTCCCCCCCTCCGAGAACCCGTCAAAAGTTCGGCGCTGCAACCCCTCCCGCCACCTCAGTGACCACATCAATCAGTGAAATTATCTCTAGTCCTCCTACAGAAACGGCTCTATCCTTCCCTGACAAGAAAGAAAAGGACCATAGGGGGCAGCAAAGCGATGAGGAAACGGAGGTTTCCATAACCCGATCAGCTGCAACACTGGGAAAAAAGTGTGAATACCAAAGCGAGAGCCAATCAGAACGAAGTGACGCGAAGAATGAACGCGGTGCTGCTGTTCCAACCGTCGTAACAGTGCCTACTGCTAATAATCTGCGTTCAACCACCGAGGAGAAAATAGTTCCAAAGCCCCGCATTCAAACTATTGTCTCGAGACCACGACGCATGGAGCCTGAGGAGGATTACGAGTGGGCCAAGAAGGTTCAACAGATAGCCCAATGGCAGGCGGATGTGAATTTGGCGATGCAGGGAGTAAACAATGGAGCATTTATTTGCTCCCCAGTGGAGGATATTATGGATGATGAAGCTTCCGATGTACAACGACCGAAACCCTTAAGAAGGAGGAATATCCAACAAGAGCCACTTCATCAGCAGCAGCGACAACCAACCATCGTAACTTCAAGGACCTTTCAGTACCAACCGAAGCCTTTCAATGCAAACAAGTTGGAGAGTATGGTGAGTTGCGATCTGATGCTTGTAAGTGGAAGAGAGGGCGTTTTTAATTTTTTGATGATTACTTAAAAGCAACGTCTCTTACAACCACATCAACAACAACAACAGCAGCACGACAGCACGCACGAGAGCATTTGGCGGGACGACATGTTTTCGCGACGGTTTGGTGGAGCTCAAAACCACCTGTACAGTCCATCTACCAGACCTCTCAACTCCCAAAATCCGCTTCCGACTTACCTACAAAATGGGTAACTTTATAAACGTACTTACTCGTCAATTTTATGATTTGTCAACTTTAAAAAGAGCTGACAAAAAAGAAAAATTTTTCTGCAGAAGGTATTTGTAGTTATATCAATTTATTGAATTCCTTTTTAAGTGAAAAAGCTTGTTAATTCTTGAAGCTTGAGATATTGTCAACCGGCCGGCGATCCGCGTGAAAATGCCACCTACCAGGTGTATGACTGGACAGCTCGCAACGGCAGACACTCACCTCCCTCCATGCAATTTCAGCCCAAAGGTAAATGCACAAAATTTTAGCGTTTTCCGCCTTTTTTTAAAAAATGGCACCTCCCAAGCTTGGTGTGATATGTAAGTGTGCCAATAAGGGAACGTCAGTTGTTCGGTAACTGAGGCGGAGCGATTCGGCTCTTTTGAATGCTGTGGCGTCCATTTGCAGTCAGCCTGGTGGTGCCCTACGCAGGGGTGGTGAGGGCGCGGCCCTCCGTGTACGGCGGCGAGGCCTTCACTCCGTATCCACGATCCCACCTCTCGGGTTATGCGGAAGCGCTCAGCCTTGCCACTGCTGCCAACAATGCAGTGGCAGAAGCATTCAGCAGGCGCGGCGGCTGTGATGGTGAGGTGCATGGGTCATGCATGCAAAAAACCTTGGGAATCGGAGTGATAGCATGTCACAGGCGAACTGTGGCGAGATCGTTCCTGTGCGATCTGACTGGTCAGGCACGGCTCAATTTAGTAAACAATGCTGCATGACCACTTTAAAGGAAGGAACGTGAACAAAATGGTTCTGGGATAATTTTCACTAGTTTCAGAAATTCTTCGATGCCCCGAGCTTAGCTAGATAGTCGCCTCGAAAATGTTTAGCCAGCAACAAACTGGTGCCATTTTTTTCGCATTATTTAGGGTTTGAAAGCATTTCCCTTAAAAGGGGACCCTAATTTTTGCTTATCATGCAATGATTGAGCTGACGGATTCGGTGAGATTTGGGCATTGACCAGAGGCGACTGTGGTGGGAGGCGGGCAAAGTTGTTAAAATGACGCAAATGACGGAGTCACCTCCCTTGAAACGTTCACCCAACTGCGAAGAATTGAGTTATTTATGGTGCCATTTTTCATGAAGAGCTTTACTTATCCTTAATTCCTTAATTTCTGGCGGTGAAATATTCTCTGCGGGTTATCGCGAAGGCTATTTAAAAGCATCAACTTACAATTCGAAAGCAAGCCTGCAGAAGGATCAATTTGTGTGGAGTTCACACGCAGGCGACAGCTTTGAGGCACTGAAGCCTCCAAAAGAGGGTTGTCGGTGGACACGAGTGATGGGCTGGCTGTGCGTCCGCCTTCGAATGCATCTCCCCCATATGCGCGATTCCGGCACGCTGAACGGTTCACTTCTGCTTTAACAGGAAATGATTGATTTGTTTTTGCTTTGCGCAAAAGATGTGCAAGGAAACTTCGATTCTGGTCAGGGCGGCACACATTTGGCTCAGATTTCACTGACGAATGTTTCGAACGCACCAAATGCACTAAAACAAATTTTAGTTGCTAAGTCCTACGATGCATTGGGGGGAGAGGAAAAGCTACCTCCATAAATAACCTGCGTTTCATGACCGCGGTAAAGGGGCTGTGTTGTAGAGAATGGATGAGGATTTTGCTGCACTTGAGTGAGCCAAGTCAAATGCTTTATGCAGATTGTTACATTTTTCCAAAAAACTGGAAGCTGCAGCTCCTCTGAAGAGTATTCCCGGCTGGATGTGATTCCTTTTGATCATGTTTGGTCCCATAGATGCGATGGCATCGTAAAGAAAGCACAACGTTAGAAATCTCAATATCCATTTAGTCGAGCTGTGGAGATGGGGACACAACCTCACCACTCCCACTCGGTTGAGTTGCTTTTGTGGCAAATGCATGCTTTTGCATTGCGAAACCTCACATTGCTTAAATTCACACCCACGTTAATGCCCATCAAAGTTTCTGCAGCCAAACAGCTCCACCGCCACCACCACCAACCGACTGCGGCGTCAGCGGTGCGCGCCGCCCCCAATTACTGGTAAGTCGCCCAGCGCCCACGCCCAAACGAAGCAGAAAGCATGTATCTGTGACTTCTTTGCTGCCACTTTTGTTAATGTTCTTTTTTAAGCACGTCCGCGCAATGCACAGCCTTCGGGTGTTCGAGAAACTTCCATTTGAATGCCTCGACTGCCTGCATGAATAACCTGCGCAACCGTGCAAAAAATCTAAACACTTCCTGTTTGCAAATAAATTTCCCTTTGTATAAAAGAGTATATTGGGTCTTTTTAGATTTTAATAAATATACACTGAGAGTTTTTCATTCTCCATAAAACCCTTTTGTTTGAATCTGTGATGAAGTTCTTGAGGGCTGCCTGAATGCGCATGTCATTTAAACCAAAAACCAAGAAGACAAAACGAAGTCTATGCCCAGCTATCTTATTCTCTGCCCTAAGTTTCTTCCCTGTTAGCCCGTTTTCCTTTCCATATCATCGTCCAGATTCGGTGGAGGTAAGGAGTGACAATGGGAGAATGTGGACAACAGGACGCGGGGCACCGAGTGCTGCAGTGCAGCAGCCTGCTCCTCGCCCCGTGAAGTAGGGATTTCGTAGAAAGACACTTGCATCACAAAGTTATCCAACGCCTTGGCCATAAAATTTGTTTGCGAAGAAGGATGCCTCTGACTGCGTCAACTGTGCATGCATGACTGGTGAGAGGGTCTCAGGCGTCATCACTGAGTGAGGCGGTTCCTGACGCGCCACTTCAACGCCAGCCCACTTCACATGCACACACAAAGGAAGTGTGTGCAGGCTGGCACAAGTAGAGTAGGCGGTTAGTTAGGAACTCCCCATGAGGACTATTTTCATAAAGTGAGGTGGAGAAAGGAAGAGGAATGCCCAAAGGCTAGATCATATATTTATCCACTAAGGCATTCATCTTGTACAAATTTCCCCTGCTGATGTGCATGCAAGCAAAATTGTGCATCGTTCCTCCCCGCAATCACACAATAACAACCCCTTGCATCTAAACTCTTTGGAAGGAAGAAGCCATGCTCATTTGCAATGTGAGTGATTTGAAAGGCTCCAAAAGTTCAACCACTTCCGCCATACTTTGCGAGCATAGTGGGAGGAAAGAGGGGCGAGGGCTACAAGGGCTGCCAAGTCTACGCTTTGTAATTCATGTCGATTCAAGGGGGAGCGACAGTAAAACTCTTAAGAAATTTATCGGACCACTCTACTTAAAGGTGCTTAATCACAGAAAAGGCCTAAGCATTCCTTTCGAATTCAAATGCTAGTATTCCTCTCTGTACACTGCAGAATCGTTGCAGAGAAGGCGTGCAATGCCTCCCGCCATGAATGAGGCAATCGCTGTTAGTCAAGAACCACGCAGCCCGGCAGGCACTTTGCCATAACACTTGGATTTGATTAGCCAACTTCTTAATTGTTTTGGCCCAACCAAGAGGTGCATTAGCGCTTTGTTGGGCTCGCATTGACAATTGAAAACACTTTTGTCTGGAGTCTGAGAGGTTTGGACTAGATTTTGCGCGATGCCACTGCTGTTTGACCACAAGAAGGACCCAGAAGAACACGCTGCTAGCACTATAAATAAAAAGTGGTTTGAAGTTGCACGTCGACATGGGAAGTTGATTTTTCGACAAAACAGAAATGCTCCAAACTTTGTTGTATGAAACCCTTCAGTTTGATGATGATTTTGCAAAACGTAGCGCAAATATTTCTCCTTACCATTGTTTTATTTACACACTGCAAACCCATTCAAAGCAACCACTGCGACTGTATTTTGTGTACATCAAAGGCGACCTTTTGGGCTATTTTTATTCAGTCTAAATCACACGCTGTGTAATGATTTGGCAAGCAGGAAATAGAAAATTTTATGCCACAAAGGACTGGAGGGACTTGGCGTGGCCCTCGTTTCGGGTCGTTTCAAGTGTCACGATGTAAAAGAAAGAGACTTGCCAAAGGCAAACAAATAAGTGTGCACTTCATTCCAGTTCTCATCCCTTTGGCTTACTCGCCTGCTTGTATCCCCAGATTACAAATTTTGATCTGGTGCGCTTATTTGAAGGCATTTGAGCTCAAAATGCAACGTAAACAAACTTGAGCTGCTAACACGCATTACATATCATTGTTAGGTGGCCAGTAACAATTTCCCCTACTTCCCTGCCGATTAAAGCGCAAGAGTTCCTGGGACTCATCCAGCTCATTTGGATTCCCTAACTCAATGTCAATAAATCTCAGTTTTTGTCCGCACCAGACACACATGGAGCAAGCACTGTGGATCAAATGGATTGCTCTGAGACAAAGCGCATTCGCCTTAAACCAATTTACGTCGTTTGGCAATTTCAGGGCAATTATTATTATTATTCAGTTATTGTCCCAAATTGATGCGCATATAATAAGACAAAAAATGCTTCATTCTGCACACGCAAAAACACCTAAAGGACCGATCATTCAAAGGAAAGTGTAAAATCTGCATGATGGTTAGTGCATTTCGGCTCGAGCTGGCTACCTGCGCATTCCCATGCAACTGACATAGAAGCATTTTACTTACAATACTTAAGTAAAACATATTTTGAAAATGATTTTAATTCTCAAGTCATATTAGGCCTCTTGATTACCAAAATGGTGGGCGTGGCAATACTGCGAATTTCCAAGGTGTTGGCAACCCAGTTTATAGACCATCCATAACTGGAACCTACATAAACGGTAGGCAATTCAGCTTGCACTTTTTCTGAGGTTTTAAAGAATAAAAACCCCATGAACTTACGATAACTATTATTCCAGATTCGCACCCACAGCACATGAAGTCGCCAGTATTTACTTCGTTCTTCCACGGAACTGGGCGAATCAGGGTGCCAGTGAGACCTATTCAGACTTCAAAAGAGGCGTCGCCAGTTTTAACGCCTCGAAATGGATACACAAGGGTGTCAAATTCTGGCAAAACCCTTCGAAATGTTATCACGGTGGTGCCTCAGCCCTTTGTCGATAGCCCAAGTCGTCGATCGCCGCATTCTGCCACACCAATGGAGCCTCGTCATCCATATTATTACTCCCCGATGACCCGTAGTCGAAGTGTCGGACCGACTGTAATTCCGCCCCCAGTTGGTGCGTCCGCTTATCCTCTTGTCACAGACCTGTCAAAAGGTCTTCGAAGTGTACGCGAAAATGACGGTAAGGTTGCTTCTCTAGTTCAAGCCCTTCCGCCAAAGAAGTTTATCCTCGGTCGAGTGGCTTCGAACGAGGACATCTGCATAGAAACGGAGACGCCTTTTGCCTTCAGTATCGCAGCAAAAGGCAAACAGATATGTATTTCAAAGGTGGCCTCTGCTGATGACCTCCAGAGAGCCTCGATAACAAATGCTTTCAGCTCTGAATTGGTAGATCAAAGCAAAGTCGAGGAAGGCATTCCTGTGTCGTTGAGACTGACCTTTGGTTCCACACCCTGTATGAATTCTATAACCTCTAAGTCGGATGCACGGGAATCCTCGTTGAATAAGACCTTCCGTTCGGTTCTACATATCAACATGACTGGGGGCGGAGGGTCTACAGCAACATCCAATCTTCAAAGGCCACTTATGCGTCCGCCATTACCTCTAACAAGTAGCGTTACTTTTAGGGGTAGCCTTCCATCCCTACCAAGACCACCAATTCGAAGCCCTTCGGCTGTGCAAACGGCAAATCTCACCTTCTTTGAGCAGGATATCTAATTCGAAAGGTAAATCAATGTCGCTTACAATTTAGGCCAAACTGGGAGGTTAAAGTTAAATTTTGCGACAGCGAAAAAATTGTTGGAATGCTTCTGCAACCGCAGGTGACGCACATTTGTTGATTGCACGTGACTGGTGGCTATCCCATGCATAGTTTTGATAGCACCACGTGAAACACACGAATTAGAAAACTGAACAAATAAGTGAGCTCTGAGCCTTTTCGAAAGGTTCGGTATGTGAGCACAGGTCTGTGAAAGCCACAAATTTTCGAAACGGGCGCACTTTACATGGTTGGTTGACATAGCCGTAGATACCATAGGCGACCTCCCTAAAGTGAATTTGCTTGTCAGTTAGGTGAAGTGGCAAATGTGGACTTCTCCACCTGTGCGGTGGGTAAGCCCTTCCCCATCCCCCGAGCACAGCTAATAGTGGAACCTCGAGGCGCTGAATGGCTACCTGGCTGCACACATCACCAAGAGAAAGTAACCTCCACGAAAGCCAAGAAGCCTGCATACCCACATGCAACTTTAAACAACCAGTATTTGAATACGGGAAATTCTGCTCAAATTTGAGAGAGGTGAAGAAATAGTACATGTCACTCCGTCACTCAAGTGCTCTTCCCTCCTCAATCGCTCTCCCAGCACCCAACGCAACAAGTGAATTGGGAAAAAAACTTTTACATAAATGACACAATCCGTCAAATAGTACGTAACATTCAAAATTCGCGTAGATAGAAACTTTAGCCTTTTATTCTCTGCTTTAGCAGAGACCTTCTTAACTGTGGGGCCTCTAGCACTTATCGCCATCTTTTTATCTACGTCCTAGAGATCATCAAAAATATTTTCCCGATATCAAAGTGAACGCCCAAACTCGCGGACCGTCACTCTTCGGAGAGGGAGGGCGACGGGTTGCGGCTGTCGTCATATCGCATGAAACATCATAGCTTTAAGAGAAAAAGCGTTTATTTGAGGATGCAAAATCTATTAAAAATGTTCATTTGTGTTTTTACCTGACTCGAAAGTGGGAAGAATGTATTGGTTGGCCTTTTATCTACACCTCGATGTGGTTGACGCCGCACGGCTGAAATCAATCGGAAGAAGGTGCCAGAGACGCACTTTAGAAGGTGTAGACATGAGGTTTATTAGTTTAATGGCCGGAAGAAGAAAGGAAAGGTACTGTAACTTCCTCATTCTTGAAAGTGAGACTAATACGTCGACATTTTCTGTGTTTGGCGTCAGCAAAATTAAGACAATTTGGGCAGCGTCGACAGCGACTCTGGAAGGCTAGGAGGAAAGCAGCATCCGCGATGCACAGGCAGCATAAGCAAATACCGCTAAACTGCTCCCAAGTCATTTCCTCCTAATGATGGCCGAGCCAATGCCATCTGGCATGGCTCAAGAAACAGACGGCCATGCTCGCAAATTAATCTGCTTAGGGACTTAGTTCTGAGAAAATGCGTGAGACAGAGATGCTGTGACAGATTTGAAACTCAGCGATGAAACTACTGTTTTGGCGATGAGGAAGCGGCATCACCAAAGAAGGCTGCTAAAATACTAACTTGGAAGACAGGAAAGGAATAAAATCGTCTGTATTTCATTGCCATCCCTGAAGATCCTCTTCGTCTACTCTCTCATTCACATACTAACGTTGTCGGCGTTTCAGCATACAAATAAATCAGTTTGTTAGTGAAGCGAGGCAAGAACTTTCCGCAGTATTAAAAGATGGTTGCGAAGTGCATGTGATCAAGAAAGGTGTCGATTTTTAGTCTAGAGAAAGCAGATTAAACCAGACACCTCGTGGTGTTTATCGTTGCAGCCAAAAGTGAGCGACTCCTCTCATTGGCTGTCGAATTGCGAGACCCTCTGTGGTCTGCCTGTCCGTCCACCAACTCAGTCGAGCATTTGGCAGCTCGACGAGATCAAGACGGCGGCGCGGGCGAGCGCAATGCTGTTGAGCGTGATGGTGGGCTCCTTGATGCTCCTCGTGGCATGTCGCGGAGGCGGGGTGGGTAGTGTTGTTGCGCCATCACTTGTCACTTCTATGGACTCCAAAAGGGAGGCAAAAGATCAGCCGAAAAAGGCCACCTCCTCCCTCGATCCACTGTGGTACGGGTCGCTGCGACGGGAATGTAAGATATCCATTTAGCTTAAACATGCCCAGAACAAGTAAACTATATTTTTACGTACTTTAGACATGCTCCGGTTCATTTGTAAAAGTTTGCCTGGGGATCGAAAACTGAACTAACAGTGAGAAAACCGAGCAAACATTAACAAGCTAATTTGATGGGCTCCAAAGGCGTTAAACTTCTGCGGCCAAAAGCATTGAAAATGCTGATTGTCAAGTTTCACATAAAATCGTTCAGGAGGTGCTGCAGCGCAATTTGTGCAGAGAAGACAGCCCTTCAAACTCCGATTTCTATGCATGCAATCAAAATTAGCATCGCTTCTGATCCACTATTCGTCAAAGTAGCTCAGTCCAAAGTATTGAGTTATTGACGCCCAAAAATATGTTGAGTGGACTGTCAAAGGCAGTTTTGTCGTTATTTGGCAGGTTTGACTTCTTTTCATGCACAAACTCAGGATCAGGACACGATGTTGAGACGAAAATCAGATTGTCTAGCCAAGTTCTCTGTGAACAATATCGCTGCTCCAACTGTTGCAGGTCACCTATTTGTGCTGTCCAAAATAGCCCGATTCGACCAACCTCTCTGTAGCAACTGCTTTTACTCACTTTTGGCAGCAATCAAAAGTAAAACATTTTCACTTGTGCTTTTTCGTTAGTCGAAAGCACTCAAGTCTGTGGGTTGGCATGCTTTACGCCGTTTAGGGAGACCACAATAACCGTTGGCACTGCCCAAACCAGCCCTAAACCCCTTCATTCAGGAAGCATTGTCACACCTATGTAGAGAGGGCTCTTTCAAGGCGAATTTGCGCTCCTGCTTTGTGACGGTGCCGTTCCCTTGCATCAAAATCGACCGTTGAAGCACTTGAGCCGCAAACAACTGGCTGATATGCTTTCTGCACTGACCTGAAAGGCTGCAAACCTCTCATTTGCCTCTTCACTGAACTTTGCTGACTAAGTGGCAGCGATTCTACTACTACATGCCCTAACTTCAAATGCTCGTAGCGCTCCAAATTGCTTGGTCAGGATATTTGCAAAGCACTTGAGAGAGCAATTTGCTGCTTCGGTGCAGCGTGTCACACCACCCTCCAATGCGGCAACACCTGAGTGCGGGAGCGACCCTCGACGAATCGCCGTGCATTCCCGCAACTTGAGCAGACAGTACGGAGGAGGGGGGCAGGATGGCCGAAGGCCTCGATGATTGACTTGCACACCAATCGGTATTACGCTATCAAAAAGCCTTTCGGTAGAGTTCGTCTCATTTATTGAATGAATCTAAAATTCGCGAACCGCTAGTCAACCATTGGCGTAACAGTTTGGTCGGTTTAACCGAAACCGTTGTATCGCCATTCTTGATCTTTCATGCAATGCAAAGGTCAGTTTGAAAGGCCAAAGATATTTGCAGATGCTAAAAGTAAGGATTTATCGAAAAAAAAACAGGCCTTTAAATTCGTTTTGCACAATTCATTTCTCCTCCGTGCAAAATTCGAGCAATCCATCCGATGAGATAGTTTATTCCTCTCAGAATACCCATTTCGTCTTCGCAAAATTGGCTTGTTTTTTTAGTTGTGACACAGACAAAAACGGCCTCCGAGCAGGAGTTTGAATTGATGAACTACCTCTTCCACAAACAGGGCTACAACCCGTTGATTCGCCCCGTGGCAAACATTTCCGAGGCGCTGCGAGTCAACGTCGGCCTCTGCATGATCAAGCTCATCCATATCGTGGGTTACTTCACTTAAACGAAATTCCCTTCACTTTCTTTTTTTTCACCAAAATTACCCGAAATGGCAAAAGTGATCCCAGCTGTTGGAGGTCAGTGGGTAGATGCCTCTGGGAGGCAACGTGGAGCGAACAAATCGTCTGCTACGTCTGCCACAGCAGCATTGTTTACCAGCATATCGAAAGGGAATTTGACAGCTCATTTGTTGGCCTGAAAGGGAGAAAAGTGGCGAACAGATGGGCCGACTAGTGATGCCACTCCGCCCACGCCTTCGCATATCAGTGCAGTTTGGATTCCCAACGTCAGTACCGCCTCTGAAAAAATTCTTTTTATTTCATCAATGCCAATGGACGACTTGTACTTTTCTCCCTTCATTCGATTAACGAAAAGGTCAGTCCTCGTCAAAGGGACAAAAGCTCGGTAGCAGAAGAATGCATTTGGTTAAAGTCGTGTTGATGCGCTCTCAAATCCTTCCCAGAGGGGGTGTGAGGGAACAGTTCACCATTTCCACAAAGATTTATCGCGTTGCCCTTTCACCGTAGCTGCCGCCAAGCTGTACTACTTATTGCAGCAAAAACCTCTTAAAAATTATTTATTTTGACTTTTTTTTAGGATGAGCGCAGACAAGTTATGAAGAGCAATGTCTGGTTACCAATGGTGAATTTGCCTCCCTTTATTAAAATAAAATGCATTAATTGCCTAAATAATGAAAGCCTTTTTTTAATAATGCGACTTAGTTATTTCTTGTTTTTTTTAAACCAATAAGCAAATAGCTACCTTTGTAGCGCTTAAAGGCGCTTGACAGCTGTTATCGATGATCGGATTGACAACTTTACAGGTCACCACATACTTTTATGTCGTATTTGATACGTCATCAATTTGTAGCCTACGAGGCCTTTCCAAATACTTCCAGTCGTTTGCGTGCATATTTTGTAGGGTCTAGCTAGGCGTCGGTCGCGGCTGTGTTGCAGTCGTGCCGGAGATGCTTCTCTGACTCCTCTGCGAATTGTCGTCTGTAATAAGTCCCTCCGTGGACCTAATTCACTGACCGCAGTCCTACTTGATTGGGGTTAAGCTAAAAACATTCCTTTCCACTTGCAATTGGGTTTTGTAAAATTGGCATGATGGGAAGTACAGCGAGAAACTGCATGAGGGGAAGTTTCATCCTCTGTCGGAACGGTGGGAGGAGAGGCACCGGCAAATGTACCACCTAGCCTTTAGTATTGTGAAACATCATGTAGCGCAGGGGCCGCCACCTCCTCGGATAGGGGCCAAGGTCGGCAAATTCCTCAGACTAGTTCGTGTCAGCATGAAGGTACAAACACTGCGTATATTTCATTCACCTTTCATTATTCTCCATCACAAGGTGTGGCGGGACTATCAATTGACGTGGGACCCTGCAAAGTACGGCGGTCTAAAGGTGATTCGTGTACCTCACAATGAAATCTGGAAACCAGACATAGTACTGTTCAATAAGTAAGTAGTATTTCCATTGATATAAAAGGACAAACAGTGTTTCATTCTTTTTTGGGTTTTTATGAACAAAATATGGACTCATGATTAAAGACTTGGGCTGGTACCTGAATGGTCAGTCTATCGGGGCGAGGTCCTCGAGTGATGAATTTCCTTGACTGGAGGATCGGGATTGTTGGCTCTATCAATCTATACGAAGTTGATCGTAGGCATAACAGAACTCCTCTTTGAATCGGTCAAATGATGATCCAGTAAAAAGGAGTTTTTTTATTCAGGGCTTACATTTTTGGAGCCTGGTCATTCCTAGAGGCTGTGCATGTGCTATAGGTTCGTCAGGCTTCCTTAGTACGCATTGGCGGAAGTTGGAGGAAGGCAATCTTTTAAACCTCCTAAAAATGCCCCTAAGGATTCGTCTTTTATTCAATTTGTTGCTTAATCTTATCTGCTTTAAACTCATTTAATCGTTGAGGTAAAAATGGAATTATCCACCCATTCACTTTGCTAAATGAGGCAAGGACTCTAAAGGCAAGAAATGACGTCTCGTCTGCCATTGCATTCAATTATTTTCTTACAAAGGCAATCAAGCAGATGGAATTCGTTTCTCTATTTTTGTAGTATCAAGTGAAGGTGGACTTAGAATTAACTTACTCCTTTATATTTGTGGCACGAGTTTTAAGGCAATTGGTTGTGCCATTTTTAAGAAATTAGGAACTTTGCCTCCATTTTCTTTTCGTTTGCGTGACCCACTGCAAGCCCTGGCACTAAACCTGAAACTTAAAGGCACCGTTTAAGTGGGCTGATGTGAAACCGCTTATCGCCTTGGCAATCGCAGACACCTGGTTTCGGCCTCATCAACTGCATTTTGCACACGGCTGCCAGAAGCGATGCCAGCCAATGCCACAAAGTGGACAGAAGGCCGCAGCGCATGAGTACTGCCCACAGTCAGAGGTTACACTTCGCCGAGGCCATGCCTTTGCCTACTGTGGTATGCATTTCCAAGGAATATATCATAGCGTTCCTCATTTTGGCAAAGTTTGGTAGTTTTTTGGAGGTGCACATTTTTGTAATCATGCTGTTGTGCAGGCCTTGCCACTTGCCTCCGAGGGCGTGGAATGGCGTGCGTGATTGAATGGCGTTTGACTGCAGACATACACCACTGTTGGTGAAAGGAAGATCAAATCCTCAGAATCCACACTACCTAAAACAATCTCTCATCTAAGGAATTCACTCCTCTTTCAGAGGAAATTAAACAAAACGACATGCATTGGCGCGAATCGTAAGGCAATCACACTGAACAGGATGAAGTGCGGCATTCGTGTTGGTGTGGACAGTCTGAATGATATTTGGTGCCAACTAAGCAAGCAGCGAATGTGACTTTATTTTTGGCACAGAGGTGAAAAATTAACATGGTTTCCAATTTTGGTAACTCATGAAACAAAAGGAGATAAGGAAAATGCAATCATCCCCAGCATGGAGGTGGATGCGGGCATTCCAGTGGGAGGGGGTCACGCCACCCCATAAGCTGGCAGTCGGGAAAAAACTTGTCCAAGATGACTGTTTTTCTTTGGTGCAATCAGCGAATTTAAATTACTCTGTCGACGGCAGCCATTTAGTCCTTTTCTTATACATGATGGGCTTTTAGCGAGCTTAAATTATCACCTTTTCCTTGATTGGCTTGGGGCAGTTCTAGACAAGTGGGACCAGGACGAATAGGTCTATAAACTTCGGAATTCTGACGAGGTCATCGTGTATTTTTTCCAGTGCAGACGGAAATTATGAGGTAGTCTGGCAGCCCAACCTGCTAGTGCACCACGACGGCTCGATATTGTGGATGCCGCCGGCAGTCTATGAGAGCTCCTGTGCCATCGACGTGGAGTATTTCCCCTTCGACGAACAGGAGTGCGAAATGAAATTTGGCAGCTGGGCATTCGACGCCTCAAGGGTAACTATGCTTAAATGCGTCGATTCCAGCAGGCAAAGCTTATTAATTAAGAAATGCAACCGGCTTTGCTTCCATAAAACCGACCCTTACATTTTATGCATGCTAGAAGAATTGTGCTAAACTCCATCCCACCCCGTACTGCTTTATTTGCAAGAAATAGAATCATTCAGTCATTGCGATTTATTAAATTTAAGTGCCCAAAAGTCGGTCTTGTTCGAGTGCGTGGCTGGCCACAGACTCTGCGCCTGGCAAAGAGCGCTTCTGGATTTTCGATTCCATCAACGTGACCTTGTGAATGCCAATGAAATTCAAGTTAGACAACATCCCCGCAAAAAATATTCAAGAACGCTACTATTTGATTTTGTGTGCCTTTTCTCCCTGATTACCCAGCAGAGGTAAATCGAAAAGGCACCAGTGGGTAATTATTAGGAATCGCAAAATATTTACATACGCGTGTAGATGGAGGAGTTTGGATTAGCAGGGAATGTCTTGCATTAGTTCAAGGCGGCACAAGGCATTGGCTCCAAATTCAATTTCCCAATTGCTACAGCTAGCAGTGAGTGGTGAGCCCATCAACTGGTCTTGACCACAGCCAGATCAGTGGAAAGTCCGCTTTTCATCCAATTGTTAACACCCTTGCCTCTGGAGGTGACCTCAATGTCATAGCATTAAGTAGGAGGATGTCGTTAATCAATCCAGGAAGATTTAAATCGGATTGCTTATTGTGATTCGCTCTTCCTCTCCCTAATTTTAGCCCATTTCTAAGCTATGTAAGTGGAAAGACGACGTGATCATCGCTGCAATCATTTGCCTTCCATGCAGCGCACATTTGTTGGTTTTTAACCACATTTGCCTCCACGCCTTTGGCGTCACCCGCTTTAATCTGCGTGGGTGAAATCAACGAAACCGATAGGCTTTAGCCTTTGTCATGCTTGACCAGCAGGTTCACCATCTCCTGCCTCATCCTCTCTCGATATTTGCAATTACGTTTCTGCACATTTTAATCTTGCCGAGCAGAAAGCTGAAAGTCCCTCCGTTGATTCTGCTTGCCATTGTTTCGCTTGAAGTAGCAACATGTGGCAGCACCGAATGATCTCTCCATGTTCGCACCACGTCACGCATTCTAAAGATCCCCTTTGGTCGAAAGATCCTTGTGTTCAGCCCATGGAGAGGTTAGAAGACTTGCATCAGGGCAGCTTAGAGACTCATTATGTTGGTCATTGCAGTGTTAGGCTTTACAG
Organism: Taenia pisiformis; assembly: GCA_023968675.1. Taxonomy (NCBI): domain Eukaryota; kingdom Metazoa; phylum Platyhelminthes; class Cestoda; order Cyclophyllidea; family Taeniidae; genus Taenia; species Taenia pisiformis. The sequence goes on from CM043732.1 coordinate 23,002,433, forward strand.
TCTCACCTAAAATCTGACATAGTCCAGTTTAAAACCGTTTTAAAGCCTGCCCCTCACCGCTTTGACTGTCATCTTTTACCGACCTTTGGCCATTACTCTCGAGAAAAGGGTAAATACGTAAGCTTACCATCCAGGCTTACCATAAGTGTGCATGGATAATGTAGCATAGGCAAAGGAACCGCGAATCTTACGCATTCGCCTATGCCGATGCCTCAAAATGTCGGGCACGTCATCAGAGCCGGCAAGTTTAAAAGGTTAGAGGCAAAGGTCAATTGTTGGCTGCATTTTCTCCTCAGATTTCCCTCGGTTTTTACGCCTCGCTGGACTTCGTCGATCTCTCCGACTACTGGCGAAGTGGCACCTGGGATCTGGTGGATGTTCCCGCCCGGATTGTGAATACATACAGTGGAGGAGTTAACAACACCTACATCGTCTATACCATCAAATTGCGTCGCAAAACCCTCTTCTATACTGTCAACTTGATTGTGCCCTGTGCGATGCTCTCACTGCTGAGCATCTTTGTATTCTACCTGCCCTCTGATGCCGGGGAGAAAGTGACGTTGGCTATCAGCATTGTCGTTGCCTTGGTGGTATTCCTCATCCTCGTTAGCAAGATCCTACCACCCACCTCTACAACTGTCCCACTGATCTCAAGGTACCTCATGTTCACCTTCGTCTCTGATGTCTTTGCCGTATTCGTGACGGTTCTGGTAGTGAATTGGAACTACCGTTCCCCCAGGACTCACACCATGCCAAGATGGGTTCGGATAATTTTCATTCAAATTCTTCCACACCTACTTTTCCTTAATCGCCTTCAATACCCCGACTCTGAGGAGGAGAAGGTGGAGAAGGGGAAGAAGCATGAACCATCACCGTCGTACTTTGCTGTCAATAAATTTTCCTCGGACAATGAGGATGCCTTCATTCAGGACTTTCCAGGAGGCGCATCACTTGACACTACCTCCTTCGTGACTACTGACTCTGTGGAAGGAAGTTTTTCAAACTCCGTGGACCCGATAGGAATCGGTGAAAATTTCTACGAGAATCTGCAAACTCAATGTATAACCGCCTCGGAGAGCCAGATGTCTGACTTCTCCTTGGAAAGTGAAACCCCTTCAAATGAGAAGGAGGTGATTCTACTAAAGGGACAAGCAGCAATTCTCAAACTACAGCAATCTCCCCATCGAATCGGAGCAGGTAGATGGCGACGCTCTGGCCGAACGAGTGCGACCATGGCTAAAATGAGGAAACAGGAGGGCTTTAGCCTCCTTGAAGGTCTTAAAGCAGTGGAGTATATCTCGGATCGGCTGGAGGAGAAGCATAAAAATCGAATTGTAAGCTCAATTTCGTTGTTTCGATCTGCCATAAAATTGTTGGTTGCACTGGATGTGTTTGATTAAGCAACAGCCGTAAGCTCAATGCCTGCAGAGGTTTTCGATAAACCTCATGCAGGGCATTTGGATACTGCGTCCCGGCAAAGTGTCAAAATCATTTTTCTGCAATATCTGCCCTAAGACACTTTCATCTTCCTAAAGTAAAAAGCTACTAACAATTGCAGACATCGTTAAGGAGTTTTTCAGGCACTGTCTGTAACTTAGAGACGAACAAAGGCTAAAAACAGAACTGTTTATTCCTGATCGGTTTGAGTTGGCTTGAGGGTGGAATAGCGGGGAGGTACGAAGTGTGTCCGCTGATAAGTGCCTTCAATGCCAATCCTGTTAACCGAAAGGAGTCCACCAAGAGCGGTAAGTGTGTTAATGCTGATTTTGGGGCTAAAGACCTTTGCGGTAAAATTACGATTTGACTGACTAGTTTTTTATTAAAGGGGTCTTTTCGACGGCGGGATCAAAGGAACTAGCAAACCATCAATTGCCTTTACCGAGTATTAGAACACCTTTATCCCCGTAACACCATCTGTTTTGCGTGTGCATTAGACGTGGAAGATCAAATAAATCCGTCAAAATCAACGCAAATGGTGCCACTGTACCTCATACCGCTTTCCTTGGCACATACTCACCACCAAAGGAGCTGGGAACTGAAAGCAAGTTTTACCGGAACCTTGGACGCACCGCGGTCTGCGGGATTTAATCCACTAGAAAATGATTGCAGATGATGATATCACTCCAAAAATAGTAATGTGAACAATTGTCACTACCCAAAGCTCTTTCCAATCAATCCACCTACCCTTTTGAAGCCACTACTTGCTTGTGGTCATTTAAGTAGTATTCGTGTAGTGTTTTTTCCTCTGATTTTTTAATTTTCCCACACAAATTATGGTCCACGTGTTGTGAAAAGGATTAATTTTACAGCAGAAAATAAATAAGCAAATAAAAGGTGAATATTTTAAATGATGATATTAATAAAATGCTGGAAATCGTCTAGGGTCAGGTCATTGGATCAGTTAACAATGTGGTGCAGTTTAAGTCTACCGCGTCATCAAATTCCTTTCAAACGACCTACTCGTCGACTGCTCCACTCTTTTATTTACTTCAGACACGCACGTGTCCTTAATACGCAGAGCAGAAAAAAGGCGGGTAATCACCACATGCCATGTCAACTACGCCCAACGGAAACCATTTTATAGCCTTTTACCTACAAATTGCCTTCCTAGACATTTGACTGTCGAAATGAGGCAAAGAAAGGTGGTCAAGGCGATGAGGATGATGAGGAACGGATTGCGAAATGATTGTAAAAAGGCGGAAGATGGAAAGGGCAATGCTGCTTTCATTCCTTAAATGAAGTTTAATATGTCCTCGCAGAAAGGAAGTCCTGAGGTGCTGCGAAGAGAATGGGGAATGATCATTCGCTCCTACATTGCGTAACGCAAATTTACTTGGTTCCCACTTCTTGCCTCTTCATTGCTCACTGCTCCCTTTTACTTCCAGGTTGTGTGCAACTGTGTCGAGGTAAGGGCAGGAAGAAGATGCATCGCCTGCAACAAAACACTCGGATTGGCTTTTTCCCCTAAGTAAAATAGCGTATTTCCCCATAAACGATGGTTGTCTGGGGACCACACTGCGACTCCAACCTTTAAGTCCGCCATTCACTGGGTGGGTTATAGCTAGGCTGCTAGGATTGGAGACATGTCTTGACAGCTCTACTCAAAAACTCCAACGTCGAGCTTCTTTACCCACCTTTGGGTAAAAAGTTCCATTCCAAGGTTGAACAGGAATTTGTCGTGGGATGGGAAACGAAGCAACCTCGCTCAGCAAGGCGAATGAATTCAAACTGAGCCCTTCTGGTTTGCCCTCACCACTGAGGCATGACGGTTGATTCCTCTCAGCGTGGCCTTAGTTTGAGTTTACATAAACTTTCAACTCATTACATTATGGCATTTAAGGGTAATCAAAGCACATCAGGTTCAGTCAATTTTGTGACCGGTAGCTGAAACCGGAAATAAATAACAACTTCTTTGTCACAATTTAGCTATTTTTAATAATATTCTTTTACATCCCATTTTAGGTGGTCCAAGAATGGAAGTACGCAGCTTCGGTAATGGATCGTCTCGTGTTGGTCATTTTCACCATCACCTCCATTGTGGTGGCCCTGAGTCTGCTAACTAACGCGCCGTCTCTCCTTTCACCCATTGACCAAGACGCCGTCATCAACAAGTATTCCGTGTTGAAGAGGACCTGACCCAAGCCCTCCGCTGACGCATGCCCTTATGCCATAAGACAACGTTTGAACGAACTACTTTTCTCACTACTATTAGTGTGTTACGGAGAAAAAGAGACGATTGCCTCCTTCTGCGTATCTGACAGAAAATCATTGCGAGGGTCAATTTAGTCAATTGGAAAATATTTGTCCAGAGCCTTATTCCACAGGAGGCAGCGACCAGGACGCTGCCCCATGCACTATTTCAAGTCGCATTTCATGAACATTTGTGCATCTGGTCTAATTGGGCCAAAAAAAATTGCGCCATAGGGAAGGTGAGATGGAGGCTCCACAGTAGCAACTGTTCCACGCTCAGTTGATTCATTCATCCACTCACTAATTTATTTCTCTCTCCAACCAGTTGGGAATTCATTTATCTACCAAAGCATCAGTTGGAGCCTGCTGAATCACTGAGAGTCGCAACGGCTGTACACAAAAACGCCGAAAAATTTCTGGTCAGCAGAAGGCATTTGCATGGGCTTGTTGGACCGCCAGTAAAATTGGGCGGCGGAATAAGACAGTCGGCTAAGAATGGGATGGAGTTAATGGTGCCAGTTTCGTTGCACCTCCACTCTGTAGAGAGGCTGCGCATAATCCTTTTCATCGTGGAGCTTCCAGGCCGGAGGAGAGGTCCCACCTGTTTGGGTTGATGGCTTTTTCAGTGAGCAGCCATTGGCACCTGCGACTGTAAAATGCACTCCAATCAATGCGTGAAGGGCAGTAAGCGATTAATCGCTCTGTAAAATCTCAGTGGAAAACTCTGCGTCAGTAACATAATCCTTAAGGCCCTTCAAAGGCACAAGAATGGCCTATAATACTTCAAATTAGGTGTAGTCGCTGCCGAGATTTTTGTTTAAAATTGGCCGCTTTTTCATTTATGTGCCCCAATTTTTGGCCCTTAGTGACGTGCTGGTGAACAGTTCACTTCGCCTACAGGAGACCTTTCCTTCCTGTCGGGCTGCAGCTGTAGGGGCAAATTCAGCGTCACCTTTACAAGGGCGATAGGAACTTCCTCCCACATGCCTGCAAAAAAGCGAAAGAAAATTTTGATTTGTTTCTTGCTTTCTGACACCTTTACAGTTGCCACATTAGCAAGACAACTTGTCGTAGATCATGCGAATCACCAGCCGTTTGACACATCAATATGTTGGTCATTGTGGTGGTCCCTGTTTGATGGATTGGTCGGGTGGATATTTCGCCCCTAGCGCCAGAGCCATTTCCAACAATGATGGCCGTAGCTGTCACGTGACTCAAACAGACATGGTTCAATTATATGGGCAAGGCGTGGTTGAATGTCCTCCACCCTACTTGGGTGACCTTTTTGTACAGGCGGACATGAGATGTGGTGATAAACGTTATAAGGTCATGACCCATGGTCAGTCAACTTTCCTTTTCATGCCTTCCCTCCAAATGCTCGAAAGCGTCTGCAGAACTTGTGGTCTCGTTTGGTTCACCATATGTGCGGTCAATTTTTAAATGTGCTGACAATCATGGCAGGGTCAAGGTCATGCAAAATATCCCATGAACGCGCGAGAATAGGTAACCTCCTCGTCCCTAGAACTCAGATCCTCCCACGGCTGTCGTTGAAGGCTTCTACAAAACTACCCTCCATGTCAAGTTAATGGGATCCAACAGCACCCATAAGGGCGAGTTTGTTAGCACAAGGTCAGGCGTTTCTCCGGCAAAAACGCCCCTATCCTCAACTTGGCTGTATTCTTTATTAGAACGCTGGGATTGTTCAACATTTGACAATTTCATGGGCTGCATTTGCATCCACGGTCCACCATAAGGAGACAGGAACAAAAAAACGCATAGAGTGTCCTTGGGATGCGGGTCTTTTCCACATTATAAATGGGGGGGGGGGACGGTCTGCATTCTTGGGACTGAATTAACCCCTGGGGAATAAACATACCCGCTCATCAATTTTAACTGCTTCCTGACGAATAAAATTCGAAATTCAAAGCAAAGTACGCAGCAATATTGTGGGTATTCATTTAACCACCTTAGAGCATGGGCACGTACAACCTTGCAGCACCTGGGGAAGCGCGTTTTACCATCAGGAAAGTGTAATGGTTCCCCAACATAGCAGATTCATACGTGACCGGCCTGGCGCCATGATGGTGAAGTAGCATTTTTTTTCAGAAAATAAAAATCATGTTTGTAAGCATATTGGTAACTTGGTCATGACCTCGATTGTACGGACAGCGGGTGATCATGTTCCTCACTTGACCTGACACAGGAGGTCAGGGTCGCTGGGGTGAGATATTGCGCCCCCGTCCCCTTCATCCTGCGCGTACACCCACACCCAAAACAGACACGCACCAAAGTCATCGATTCGACAGTCAGTGTGGTGATGATGCCGCACACGGCTGCGACCTTGTTGCGTTTCCCCCTCTCGCCCTCGTTCTCCCTCTCCCCTTCCGCCGCGCTCGCTTCCTCCCTCGGCCTCCCTAATGCTGCACCAATGAAGACTGCGTTAATTACTGTGTGTGCGTGCAAGCACAACCGCCCCTACACACCGCGACGCACCACATCACACTGCACCATACACCCTCCCGTTTGTGGTCTCGTCTCTTTCGATCCGCTCTCCCTGTGTGACCGCGTGTGTACCCATGTGCATGGATGTGGATGAGTGTATTTATGTCTGAGGATTTTCGCAAATTCAAGCCGCCCAGTCAACTGTAAGTATAGACAGATGTCAAACCACTTTTGCTGCATTTTTGTTAATACATCTGCTGGGGTAGGGTGGACAGTTGCCACACTTGGAGCCGGCTTTTCTTGCTCTATAATTAATCACACAATGCCTACTATATGGGTTCAACCTTAGTCATCCAAAATTTATTTGTAAGGGAACATTTTGTTCCCCCATGCATTCGCCAAATTAGGACTGTCTTGGTGATCCGACTTGTCAACAAGGCGTGTGGGTGTGTTTGTGCGAGTCCTCCTTCTGCACTTCCCACTTGGATTTCCACCGTTATTGAAGGTACCACCACACATTGTCCCGTATGTTTTGGAGTTGAGGTGGATGAGAATGGCGGCGCTGTCGACTGCTGCGCTTGGGGTAGATGGTAAAGGCAGATGACATACTCAAGTTTTCGCTTCTAAATTTTTCGGACGATCAAAGTTGTCCCAGTGAGAGAGATATGGTGACACCTTTGTTGAACGACGGCTTCTGGTCCAGCCGTCTCTGTGAACTAATGCCTAACAATTGCACAGGAGCGTAATTTAGAATGAATCCCCTCCTTCGCGGGCTTCATGCCAAGGTGGTACGGGCTCAATTCAGGCAGCACCTGTCAAGAAATGGCAGCACCGCGTTCCAGCTTGCCTGACTGGGCACGTTTTGCAATTAAGCCTGATGCATTTTAGGTTGGATGTACAGCAGCCTGTTTATTCCCGCTGACAAGTCAACAAAATCGGTGTTTGTGACACCGAACCATTAGTCTCCTACATAAATCCCCAAGAATAAAAACCTCCAGAAAGAGAGCTGCTGAGTGCTTTCGAGAATCGTTCCCTCTCGACACCCTTCCTCTATAAGTTTATTCCTCCGTCCCTTTAACCAGTATTTAATTGCCACTACCTTTGAAATTGTTGAAGGACCCAGAGTCAAAAATTTTGGGGTTCTGTGAGGGGTGGAAATAGCATTAATTAGGACTTTTCATTTGTAGTTGGACGTCTCACTGTTGTAGGATTAAAAATTTGACAAATATTTGCTAAAAAATGGGAAATGAAATGAATTTTACCATGGAGGCGAGCAGCTTGTCCTTCGCAAAGTCGATGGGTTCAGCATTTGCCTGTAGCGTCCGGAATGGCCCCTGAAGTCGAGAGAAGGCGAAGCATAGGGCAGCATGCATGCGCATTCAGTAGCGGAAAGGCCGTCCCAGCGACCAGGCCAACGAGGCCGACCAGCAGTCCGAACAGGCAAGGCATTGCATTGCCATCCAACTTATCCTTGCTCAAGCTAAGCCGAACTTTTTGCATCAATCCCATCTTTCGATTCCGTTTATAAAGTTTTTTTCTTAAATCCTTTCAGGAGTTAAGCCAAATGATCAAAGGCTTGAGAATAGGCTAAGGTCTGTGATGACAGCTCTGCATTTCTATAGATTGCGGGAATGGCTTCGCCTTGATGGCCTTCCACGCACTGCTCACGAGCTATCATGACTAAACAATGAAACCTTACTTATGTTAACCTTTGCCAGTTTTGAGGTTTACTTTCAAAAATTAGTCTCGCGTTTACATGTGACGATTTCTGATACATGACCAGCATGAATAGTTTCGTGGGTATCACCAGTGTCTTACAATTTCCTGAGCGTTCGGTGAAACCAATGACTTTAACCCCGCTTCGCTTCAAGCGGGGTTTCCACCCAAAAAGCCTATACGCATGGCAAAGCTCCTCCTTATGAGGCGGTTAAATTCGTCCTAGAATGAATTGTTTGACTTGGTCAATGTTGAAGGCGAAGACAGCACGTGTCCCACTAATTCCACTACTAATCTTCGACTTTCAAGTACACGCCATCTTCTAGGCTGCCCCACCATCATTGCCAAACCTCGACGTTATTTCATTTTGAAGGAGGATGAAGATGGTGGAAGGAACACTATGAGGCATTTATTAAATTGGATAAGTAAAACGTTGCTGTCCAACAGCTGGAATTAGTGTCGCACGTGTTTGCGTCGCTTTATAATTCACAGGATGGTTACTTGACTTCCTGTGCAGCTTTCCATTCGTCGGAATCTCGTCCCCAACCTTCTTGCCTCTGCTTAAGATGAGGTGCATGCCCTAGAATAGTCCCTTCATTTTTCAATTGCCATCTCACCCATTCAAAAGAACCTATCGTTCGGATCACCTGAGGGACAGTTGCAGCATGGGTGGATGCGGTCAAGTTGACCCCAGGACGTCCGCTCCACCGTAGGAGTCTGTGTCCAAATAACCTAGCTGTTTGAAGGAGAATCAAGCAATTGTCTGCACCTACTTAAAGGAAATATGGAAGTTAAACATCTGCTGTCAACGGTAGTCTGGAAATACAAATCCAAATTAGATGTTTTTCGTCGATTATTAACAACCTCGAGACATGACTATGTGGGCTTAGATTTTGATAGAAGCACTCAGACTACGCATTGGAAAGCGAATCTGCGGTTAAGGAGTCCAGCGACACTCCTCTGCCGTCGTCTGATTACCTTTAACGGGCGATTTTACTGGCCGATTCCGCACAAATTGAGTCCCCGCTTCGAAATGGGTCTGATTTCAATGAGAACTTGGTTTTTAGCAATTTGTGTTAAAAGCCCTCAAGAAGTTTTCTTCGGAAACAGATGCCCGGGTGGCAAGAACGTTTTTTCATGATCGAGATCGAAGGGTGGCAGGGGAGATGAGTTTGTCTGCTGGGCCCACAAACCTCGGTGAGGTCTCTCAGGTTGGATAGTCTTTCATTCTTGAGTAGTAAATCAACCAGTTCTTCTTCTTTCTGATGATGCCGCAAATAAACAACTGCTACTTATTTGAAAAATAAGTGAATCCTAGCTTCCTTGTGTTTTCCGTCCTCTTCTTCGATATGTAGCTGTTCTTACTTGCCCTTTTGCATTCCATGGCTACTTTTCGCCTCTGAATTCAAGCGAGGTGTCGACAAAGAGCGCCTGACCTTCAGTGCTTTAATTTATCGCCATCTGTAACCGGAACGTCCTCCATTCCCTCTATCGAAGCAGCACAAAGGGGACGTGTTTATTGGTTTTGTTGAAAGGCGTTTTCATTGGATCACCTTCCTCTCTTGCTTGCTTGCCTGACATTTCAAAAAGAACTGCCTATGCAGAATATGGTGCATTAATGTCTTATAGGCGCCGGATTTTGTGAAATGTCAAAAATCGGGCGAATTGAACACCACTTTTTGCCAACAAGTGTCGATTGATAGTAAACTGCTTGTAAATAGGTAGATGCAGACTCAAGAGCTCCTCTAGCATTTCTTAATGGTTTATTCTAATGCTGTCACAAATGGGTGACGCACTCACCGCTTGGAAAAATTTCATGGGTGAGGCAAGGATTGCGGACCGAGAAAGCGATGATAATGATGGTGGCTACCCTTTTTTACCCATCTAAAGGCACAAGTACTTCTTCCAAGAAATCCGATCCCTACGATTGCGAGATCTTGCAGTGCCGAGGGGGTGTCCCTAAAAGGCATTCTTTTTGCAAGTGCTTTGAGCGCATCTTGGAAGATGGAGGGACAGCTGAATAACAGATGTCGGTGGTGGCTGGTCTTTGGAATGTAAACATTCCCACGCCTGCAGTTCAGCATTCGCAAGCGTAGTTGGGCCTCTCCTGTGCACGAAGGAGTCCACACACTCGCCCTCGTTAGTCAGCCCGCGGGACGGCTGCAAATTTTGCCTCGCGAAAGTGCATGAAGTTGTGGCCTTCGTTGCCGCCTGTCCGTTCCAACTCTGCGCTCCATTGAAGACCAAATGTGCAGAAGACGGAAAAGAGCCCCTCCGTGCTAAGAACTCTTTTTGTCTAAATTGATTGTCATGCTTCACCAATTTCTCCATTGTGCGCTTACTTTGTCACTTTCCCTACGGACAACGGAGCTGGGAAAGTGCAAAAGAGCATTTTTCCGAGCACCTCGCATATTGATGCCACAGCTTACAAGAAGTATGAGGGCTAGAAATTTTTCCGCCTAATTGAAAGTGACCGACCACAAAAATTTTGTTTAAGGCAATGTGTCTTTGTGGTTACAACTATTAAATAAATTTTATATGGGGGAATTCGTTTCTAATCGCATTTTTCCCACTGCTTTAGTTAGGTTCCACCTTCAATCATTTAGTCGGTCCTAGAATGCTTTTATATATCTTACGGAAGCATTTGCAAGTGCGGACAGTTGGCGACCTGACCGAGGACTGAATCCCCCGCTCTCGCCATTTTTCTGCTAAAGAAAATAAACTGCCTTGTGCATGAAATGCACGTTTAGTTTAGTGGTGGAATGCTCTTCTGCGGCCTTAGGTGGCATTGAGTGATCCGTCAGTTCCCATCGACCACGTTGGCAATGAAAGGCATTTCCATGCACCGACACCTTCAACCACGTGGCCTCTTCCCGCCGTTGACCAGCGATCGCCGCCAGAGCGGCGCCTTTCCTACAAATGCGCATTACACTTTGACCTGCCTTCAGCCCGAGGAGGTCATTGACATCGATGCACTGCATTGCTGCGCTAGCAGTGGGACGATGAACCGCCACTCCTTTCGTGATACTTTCAATCCACTAACTCATCACAAAGGCACTTAGACCGATAGCCAAGTGAAGGTTGACTTTACTCAGACAAATACACTGCGGTCTGCGATTCCTTAATGAGTCTAGCAGCTTGTTCCCTGACGTGGGACAAGGATTTTGTTGTTGCAAGCGACCCTGTAATCTAAGCTACTAACAGAAACTTTTGAGGGTAATTATTTTCCTTCCTAATTCCCTCAGGCTAAAATGGGAGGTCAGCTATCTAAATTATTTTGAAGCAAATGCTAAATGGTTTGTTTGAATGCTTTCATCTATCAACACATGCATGATGTTGTGATTACCCTCCACCACAAAGGCGGGTAACTTCTTTCCTCTTCATCACCAACTCTGGACAGCAATAACGACGAAAAAGGAAAGTTAAAACAAAGAAACGGGCATATAAACCTCGTTTTTAGCACTTAGTTGTGCATTTTAAAGGGATGAGGGCAACCAGTCGTTACATCACGTGTTTCGGTGGTCGCCTCATCTAGCAAAGAGCCGTGCTGGCCTTCCCCTGCCTACTCTCGCAATTTTTTTACTAAAATGCTATTCATTTGAGATGACGCTACTGATGATGGATGTACTAGCTATATTTGTCTCGGATTATTTATAGAAGATGAGAAGAAATACGAGGGGCGACTTGCACGTTGAGACTGATGAAAGTGGTGCAGCTTACCCAGCAAACCTTTCTAAGGTCCACAGCAGCCCGTTGAGTCCTGTGAGGCTGAATTCCACCACGTTTGCTGCCGACTCGCAGCAGAGAATTGCAAATTCGTCAACAGGATCTTTCGCAAAATTCATCCCACCACCTTTCACGAAACCTGATCGAGCATTCCCAAGGCCATCGATCAAACAGGTAGTCACTCTGCTCTTCCATGATTATGGAAGAGCCAACTTAGCATGCAGCGAATTCATTGTCCGCAATGCTTACCGGAGGTCTTTTGATGCCACTTCCGATTAGGTGCGCTATGATAATCAAAGACCCACCGAAGTGGAGCCACTTTTGCACCCAAACAGTTTCTCGGATCACAGCTGCCTCAGTCAAAACACACGACCCCAAGTGGGCTTTAGCGACTCACCCACCGCCCAACCCAGCACAGCCTCCACTCCGGGTGACCGACCGAGTGATTTTCGATGGACACCCAGCGGCTACGTCGCAGAGGCACAAAGTGAGCCCCTCAAGAGAAGGTAAGGAAAAAGAAATGCGACTTTTAACGCTCAGGTGGTTAAAACGAAGGCCATCACAATACGCATCATGTCACTTCTTTCAAAGGCGACAAGCTTGACTTGAATTTATCATCCACGTTCCCATAAGAAGCCCTGATCTTGAATGTTATGCAGAGCTTCTCTTTACCCTCCTACTCTCCCAACTCGCATTGCCTCCGATGCACATATGTTAATTAAAGGTAGCAAACACCAAAAGTATTATCTTCATGACGCGAGGGAACGGTGTGATAAATCTGGTAGCGATTCATCAATGCGTGTGGGTTTGATCACCTTTCTTAAGAAAAGGAGAATATGTACTGCTTGCAGCTAAGGCGGCGCAAGTACCGTTCATTTACGCCTCCATCAACAGGGCAATCCCACCTGGAAGTTAATCAGTCAGACTCGAGGACAGGAATAATTGTCGGTGATGAGGGCTGGAGGCTCAAGAACCATCTCCTTGTTCCCTCCTTCTTTCCTTCCCAACTAATCGACCAGCTTGGTAAAAGTCAAAATTATTTTGTTCCACTGTTTGGAAGTTAAAGGAGCAAACTTACCGGCAGCCGTCGCCAAACGACTTCCAAAAACTCTTGAAGCCCATACTGTGCGTGCTTCCGTACAGTGATTTGTACGGAGAATAAGCACTCATTCCCATTAACGTCCACCTCCTCGATATGACACTATTTGAATCCTTACCGACAATACATTTCCTTTTGTGAAGAAGTCATTGCGGTAATCAGTCCAACACCACATGCTACGGACACTTGGCAATACTCGAGTGCCTTCTTTGCCAGTGGGATCAAAACTCTTCGAAAATGAAAGGCGCTTTGGACTTGTGCGTCGTAGGGTTGTCAAATTGGTTCCCGCCCCGGAGAACGCAGCGCACCGTTTGCTGCAAGGTCTTAAGCAAATTGCCAAGTTTTTCTTTGTGTCTCGCTTTAAAAGGCAATGAGGGTCACTTATTTTCGTTAGGAGCCAAAACTCGAAGGCCGAAAACGTGGCGCAACGACCTAAAATTTCCCCTAAGTCAAGCGGAAACATTTTAAGTGCCGCTTTTTGGGATTAAATAGGACAGAATCTCCAATAGCGACTAAAGCTGTTTATCCTCAATTTGACCACCAAATAATGTGGCTCTAAAATAGCTTCCAACGGCGAGCATTTTGTCATTAACCGTCTGCTGGTATTCGTTTGAAAGAAAATTTAACTTGCACTTTTTAGGATTTCACGGCCAAACGACTTGTCTCACGCGTCAAGCGTTTCTACTACTGCGGGAAATATGGTAAGCCCATAATCCCTTCCTTTTCCCTTTCTCAGCAAAGTCCCAATGAAAGACTTGCATCTCAGCGGCTATTCCTCCTAAATTCGGTGGGCTACATATCAAATCTTGGTGAGTGTGAGGACTCAACCTCTTAGTAGCCAACTTTGAATGGTAAAGTGCTCCGAAAGCGACGATCCCCATGTATCGAACGGCTACCTCAGGACCAGTGAGGGTGTGACCAGCCTTTCGCACTCTTCCGCGTAATACGTGAAGTGCCATAGAGAGTTCCACTGTGTAGCTTCCAAACTGTTCCATGCAAATCCAGTCACCATCTCTCAGAAGGTAAAGCATGGCTGTTGCGCAGTTCTGCCTGACAATATTAAGCAACCGAAGTTTTCGCAAAAACAAATAGACGGGCCCTGCAACATTCATTGGTGTTTATTTATTTGCATTTGTCAAAATGCCTTTACTCAATTTTAAGTCTGCTACGTTTCTCCCTGCTGCATCACATATAGATGTTGCCAACTGTCATTCCGAGAATTAGAAGACACGCAGACAAGCCCTGCAATCTTCCCACCCCGTTGCAGTAGTCCGTTTTGCAACAACGCATTTTTTCTATGGCATCAATAACGCAAACAGTGCGCGATTCAACATTACAGCCGCGGACGATCTGCCCTCCTTCCACTATTTTTTCCTGCAGAATGAAAGAACATGAGATCTTCAAATTACGGGGTGGTAAAATGAGTGACTGCTCAGACGGATAGGTGGACTGACGAGCAAATGAATTGATGGGAGGTAGGGTAGAAGGCACATGGATTGATGCTGACTATGTGAAGAAGAGGTAAAAGGGAATACCAAGTGGCCAATTTGAACGCACTCGGACTCACGTAGCACTCATTGCAAATGGCCGGGGACTCGCGAATCTCCACCGCATGCTCACAATTGTAGCAGGTGTAACAGATCAGGCCACGAATGTGCCCGGGTGGATTGACGCCCTCTGAGACGTCCATCATCAACTCCGAGACGTCGCCCTCCCTAGCCAAAAATTCTCGTAACGTGGTCTCTTCAAGGGTGAGAAACTTCTTAAACATTGGCTCAAAATCGGCAAATTTAGCGCGCAGATTCGCAGCTCCGAGAAGCAGTAAAAGCAAAGTTGTGGCCTGCCACATCGTTTTACAGGCTGGGATGGGTTTCTGGGCTCGAAGCTAAAAAAACTGTGCAGCGAATTTTCTTACAGTTAACTATGTGCAGAAGAATGCTTGAAAGTATTGATTTACTAACAGTTTAAAAAAAACAAAAGCTCTTATAAATTTTTTTAATTTCCATCTAAGTATTCGCAAATTTCGGCGATGACGCGGCTTCAATCCCGGGGACCCCGAAGCCCAGCAAAGCGCATGGCGTTTTCAAGGCGTGGGTCCAATGCTGATTCGAGTGGAATCACCTTCCAAATGTACGTCAATGGCGTTGAACAGCCCGCGTCGAAGAGTGCCCCGGATGCAATTAAACGTCGTCTGCTGCAGGACTACGAATTGAATCGACTGAAGGAAGCCGAAGTCAATGAGGTTCTTCATACGTCGACTGCTCCTCCGTATCCTACCCCACCGTACTTTAAGGAACTTGTAAGTTGAATTATAGAAATTAACAATTAAGCGTGGCAGTTAGCCCACATCAGTCGTTCTACTTGCAAAAAACTTGAGTATGCACCTAAAACATATTGGTGCCACATAAAGTAAATTTTTTTGCCCAAAAAGACCTCTCTTCAGGCTCGTAGAGGGGGAGCCTCAAACACGCTGGGTAGGCATCGTAACCTACTCAAGCGGAGTCAAATTGGAACAGTCTACATTCCTTCACAGCCGGTGGACTCCTCCATGACGCGATCAGAGTATAATGACAGGGTAAGTCTGAACCCCAATTTAGTGGCTTGCATTAAAGAAAGTAAGTAATTCTTAGAATAGTTCTGCTAGTGGATTCGCTATCATAATGACCAAACGCATATGACGTGTTGTCAAAAACATGCATTCTTTTCCACAAAGAGCAATGTGGCCTACCTGTTGCCATCGCTTTTGCATAGGGAACGGCCAACTAAGGCAAGGCACAGCCAGCCTCCGCCACATGGCCGACAATGTCGTCGCATTAAGGATGCCCTTATTTGTTGTCCATACTGCGAAATTGTCGTAGCTATGCCTAGAAAACTGCTATACTCGATCCATCAACTTCTGATTCTCTAATCACAAAGCATTTTCCCCACTCCATGGGTGAAATTTAATTATGTTCATGTGTAATTCATATTTGTACTTTCTACTGACAAAGGCTCAGTAGAAATGCTACTGCTGCATTCAAATTAAGAATGACAAAGCGCAGCGTTTATTTGATAGGAAGGCGAAATGGGATCCTACTGGGCTTTCAATGCTGCTCTTAACCTGAGTCATATGTACTATTCGATAAAACCCCCGAACTGCCTTCCGATGCTTGTGTTTTATCATTTGCACTGAGACATTTACCGTTAAAAATATTTAAGTTGTTCTGCGTAACATACGCAACAAACCGGGATTCCCCCTTAAAAGATGCGTAGGCTGCTATATTTTTCAGCTGGACTTTATGCAGACTGCATTGGGTAGATGAAATCTCTTGGTTGATTTGTGTTTTATACTTAACTCCCCCAACTCTAGGGTTCTCCCAGTTTTCTACCCTGCACTCATTTACAAACACCGTTGGTGAGGATTTATAATTTTCAATTTGGATACAAAGACGTCAAATGCATTATTGCCCCTCAGAAACAAATGCTTGAAGTGTTCACTGGTTGTCCTAATGAGCAGCTACAGTTAAGAGCCAATTACGTTCGGTGCCACCTCTTATCTGTAAAATCTCTTTTTTGAACTAGCGTAGCAAATGCTTGGGTCTAAGTGAGTACAATTGCTCTGGTCCAAAGAGTTCTAGAGGGTCATAATCAATGCGCATGAAGTCGCAGGCATTCCGTCCCTCGTATGGCAACACACCCACACACTCGGAGGGCTGTGGTGATTCCTTCGGCAGCAAAAGTCGCGGTATCCAGCGTTAGGGGTTAATAGTGCCTTTTCTGGTCCTCTCCATTAACCCCAATGCTAATTGCCCCATAGAACCGAAAAGCAAAGTAGCCTGGTGGAGAAGCCATTCTGTCTTGTTGTTTAGCATAAATCTTCCTTCGCGTTCTGATCATTTGGCGAACGGGATCAGACAGAATATGAGGAAACAGGATCAACTCAATGCCTATGACAGACAAGTTGGTGTAGTCTGCCAAGTTGACATACTGCCCCGGACTCACCTCCATGCCATCGAGCATCACGCGTTTGCCCCTGTTCAGATGACAACGAATTTGTTGTTTCGCTTTTGGATGTGATGTTGTGTGGGCTGAAGGGACTTTTCTTTCAAGACATTAAAGACCAAACAGTGACAGCTGACATCTGCCTATCCAAGGTACAAAACAAAAAACTCCTCCTCGAGAGTAGGCAAGACCAGTCAGTCATTCAGCCACATGAAGGTCCTGCGTCTTTTAGTCGATGTAAGAATCATATCGGATAACGACAAATCGACATCTGACTGGGCTTATCAATACCCCTCCCTTTTAACTATTTCTACTCTTCGAAATTATCCAAAGTGTGAACCACCTCTCGATGGATTTGGGGAGACGTGTGGACTACCGTAACCTTCATAAGCCAACCCTGTTGAATCTGCACTCCTTCCCATTTGTCTATCAATATGACCATCGTCTGAATGGGGAGGATGGCTTTATCGAAGTCGCCCCTTTGTATGATGCCTGAGCAGCTGGGTTTTCAAGGTCACTTGCGGTTTGTTATTCTTAATTTTTTTTGCCACCCATTTCAAGATGCTAACCTTGAAATGACAGGCTTTGGAAGGGCCACTACAGACCAACTAATCTACGGTGGTGCCAATCACTTCTGCTAATGTAGGCACTGACGCTACTACAAGTCTTGCAAGTCAACTTTCATAATGTTTTACATTTTCGTGGTTTTAAGAGCTCAGTACAACAACTGCGACATGATTTAACTTGCAGTATCTCCCTTGTGATGACAGGAAAGGTAGCAAACTGTTCCCTTTAAAAAAAACAACCGAAGAACCGATCTTTAGTCACTCCAGATGGTGCATCTCCAATTACCTCGCGGAGTGATTCATTTCCTTCTCCCTTCAACACCCAACATGTACACCACAGAAATGGCCCCACAACAGGCACGCTGGAAGCCGTGACGTGGGCACCACCAGATCGCATTTGTCTCTTGACCGACCTCGTGGACATTGTGCAGACAGCCAGCTACGGCATCCGTGGTTAGGGCGATTGGCACTATTCAGTCCACAGCCTACCAACAGACAGGTTGACCGGAGTCGTCGACTTAAAATAGTCACCTCACAGGGAAAAGACCGAATAAGCGCGTCTCTAGTAGTCACCGTTTGAAGTTTTAGCGGATTCAAGAATGTTTTTAGAGCCTAAATTTACATCAGGTAGTGTGGAAAAAGGCACATGAGGACTTCCGCAAGCATTTTTTTCCGTTAGTCGAAATCTATTGACGAACTATTAAGTGCTTTTAATGATTTACTTCGTTGGCCCCAAATCAAATAAATCATTAAGGCCATAAATGGATTATGCAAGGGGTAGATTCTAGCACTTTTATTTTAGATTGAAGCTCAAAGTAGGCACAAATTCAGTATTTGTTTACCAGCTTGCGCAAAGGAAGCCCTACAAATGGTAGAATGGTTTCAGTCGATAAGGAAAGAGCTTTTGAACAGTTTCCATCTTCCCCTTCGGTTGGGATGACTTAGGGCCTAGAAAGCTAATCCTTCATGCCTCAAGAGGGGGTTGACCCTTTGACCCCAAAAGGAAGATATCAGGCATAACCGTTTCAACAAGTGGTGGTACTTGCATATGTTTTTTGCCCTTGAGGTAGGGAGGCCTAGAGAGAGTACAGGTTGGATTTAATGACATTTCCGTTGGGGTGGAAGGAGAGTAGGCCCTGAACGCAGTCTTTTACATGCACCACCGATGACGCATCACTTTGCGTTCACCGCACACACGCACACACCCACCGAGACACATCCACAAACCCGGCCAATCATTGGACAGCGGGGTGATCGATTCCTTCGCTTTTCCTACCCTTACCTCTGCCCATACACAAACACACACACATCGTGGGGTTTGTACACTTTCCACCACCCACAACCATTCCCATGGTTGGTTTTGCAGATAATGGATTACCGTGGTAGCTCAACACTGGCATCACGTGTTGCACTAGAAGGAGGAGGAGGAGGAGGCGGATACAATTATTATTCCTCGGGTTCCATCTCCGCTGTAACCAGTCCAACGATCGCCCGAGGATCAATACGATCCACAGAACAGGCCAGCCCTAACTCGGTGATTGAAGAACTGCAAGGCCGGTTTCAGAATTCGACGCGGTCGAGGGAAAAACGACCGATCCTGAAGAATGCATCAGTTAATGCGGAGTACGTGACACCGGTGTATCAGCGTAGAATAGCCACTTCCAGCACTGCCACAGCAACTCTAGCTTCTAGACCACATCACCGATCGGAACTGGCACTACCAACGACAACGACGGGTTCGTTTGAACAAACTTCGAGGCCAATCAATACGGCGTCTACAGTGCGCCTGGATCCCTATCCCAATGGAACCCTACGGGCTGCTGGAAGCAACGGCTATCGTGGAGGTAAGTACAATTCCTTCTATAGCCAAATTCGCTCTATTTGTGCTCCCCAAGAGAGCACAACACTGCATTGCCCCAGAGGCTGAAAATCTTAAGACACGAGTGTCGTGGTGAGGGTCATCAGAAACGCGCGTTGCTTACCAACCCGAATGAATGCCACCGCCTTTATCTGATGCGCGACGTCATTTGAAAGGGCTTTTGGAAATGCGGTCGCGTCTGCGTTTGCCACTCACCACATTCTGTCCAAGAAACCTGTCTAACGCCGAACCAGACAAATGAGTTAATCTTTTACTGCTTTTAAGCCATTATGGCGCGTTGGATAAGTCATGAAACCTTGTAAAAGCTCAGCAAGCCTATATTTAGAAAACTACAAATAGCCAGGATGGCACCCAATGCGCGAGGCGGCACGAATGCAATGGCCCAAGTTTCAGTAAAAGTTGATAGTCTACTGGCGAAAGTTATGCAAACCGCTTCTTCAAATCTTTTCGCTAATTGAAAATACATTAAGAAGCCAAAAGGCATGAGGACTGATTCATGCGTTTCTTTTGGCAAAGTGTCCACATGCTGAAACACGTCCACCTGAAGTAGCGAAGCAAAATAACTATTCATGATTAACTGTAAAATTTTAGAAAAGCTGCTCCTATTAGTAAATGGCCGAGGCTGTGCGAGCCTTCCATAAAAAACTTTTCGTTTTCTTATGTTAAATAGAATTTTTAATTAAATTTAAAGCGACAAGTAAGAAATAAAAACACTCGCCTTCCTCTGAAATCGCGCAACCGCCTTTGTGCAGCCCATCGGGGGTGAGGAACAGTCTAATTTCCATTAATCCGCATAAATTTGGACAAAATTACTAAAAGCGGATTTGGAGGAAGTTTCATCTACACTTTTGGACTTGCTTGGTGTGCTCCAACATCTCCATCAGGCCATGTTACCTTTTTGGCAAAATTGACTTGTTCATCTTTACAATGTTGACTGATCGAGTTGTGTGTAATTTTGTCGATGTCTAACTTCCAACTTAAACTGCAACAACTAGTGAATTGAGCAAAATCTCCCCCTTAATTCTCGCTGCCTATCGTTCCGAAAACAAACGGCATCGACCTGTAAATGTCCCCCCTTCTCCTGGACAAAGACGGCCAAAATTGGGCAAGTAATTATTTGGTGTGAATCATAGCCACGCCCCTTTTGTCCGGCCAGAACTGCGTCATGTGTTGGGATTCGCCAAACCAACAAAGTGTCTTGATGGATAAACAACCCCCAACAAGGTGGGAATAAGCATAGGCATTACGTCTTTATCGCCCGCAAGTCTTGAAACTTTGCTTCATGCTGGTGGGAGGCAATTTAACCCTGGCTAAAATGTACATTTTTCCAATTATGTATAAAAGGACCCACCTGCGGTACAAGCTAATTATTCACTGCCCCCATTAATCAAGCTCGTCTATTGGTCATTGCAGCTGAATAGGCTGAACAGCTGTGCCGAGACTGAGGCATGGTATGCCAACATGTGCCCAGACTTGCCCTCATTTTCTTCCCGGCAAAACATCTCCCGTTCGTTTCTCACTCTACCCAAGCCATTTCGTCCCGCGTACTATTAGACTATTTCTCAGACAGGTCAGTCGAGCTTCACTTTGAAAGCCACACAGGTCATTTACACCGTCCTTCGTCCCCTAGGCCATTCCCAATGGCTGCCCTCTGTCACACGTCAGTCGATTCAAATTCCTTTGCGCAAGGCAGCGCGCCTAGCAAAAACTGTTGCTTCTAATCACGTTTCTCACAAGATAGGCTTGTAAGAGTGCCTTCGCGTGTAACAAGTTTCAACCTATGCCAGGTGTACAAGCTACTTTTCAGGGATCGAATGTGTCGAGACTTCTATTAATTCCAAAAATTTACGATATGGAATTTTACTCTACTTACTTTTATTTAAGTAGAAGGAGTTGGTCATCAATTAATAAATTGGCCTTTGCCTTGCCCTTTGGTCCCACTCAAGGCACACATCCTGTTACGAGTCACCTTTGAATCGGTGCTAGCAAGAAATCAAACAGACAGGATGTATTATCACCTCCCCAAAAACGCTTTACATATCCCAAAGGCATACGGATGAAGTGACGCGTGCCTTAGGATAAAGCAATCAGAGGATGGACTTAGCAATGCAAAAGGTCAGGTCATGTCAGCCCACAGGCAATTAAGACCACGCGACAGAGGCAGAACTATCAGGAAGTCTTCTAACTTCTTGGCTGTCATTCGTCCACACTTGGCATGCATCAGACATTTGACTGTCCCATTTGACACTAAGAGGAATCACCGATATGGTTATTTTTAAGTATGGTAGTGAAAGATGGCGTGCACAATCGAAATTAGGAAAACCTATCAAAACTAAGTGCAGGTATTTATAAATCGTCCATCACTAGAACAAGGTAACCGACGGATGACGTTACGCAGTGGCAGGCTCTGCTATCACACGTTGCACACAATTCACCCAAAAACCCAACCATTTAACAGGGATAAAACCAGTTCGCAAGGCTGACAAGCTCCAATCAGTTGAAGGAAGGGGGGAGGAAAAAGGGAGCGCGCCTAACTGTAGGATAAAAGCATTGACCTTGTGCATTTCATTTGACGTGTCTGTAAATTTTGGCAGAAATCTCGACTTTTGCGGATAGTTTCTGTGCAATCACAATAACTTTTTTAGCTTTTCTAACTTATTTCTAAGCGCCCGGCTTCACTCCAACTACTTGTTGTTTTTTTAGGTCCAAGTTTCCGACGCCTGCAGACGCTCTACGGCACAAGCATCAGCCAGAAGCGTTTCCCATCCGACAACGCCCTTGACATGGCCTATCCAGAGAGCAAGCCACAGGCATGTCTAATTAATTATTATTTATTTATTGAATTATTTATTCGTAAGTTTCAAATCATACCCAGTTTTAGCTTGCAATTTAAGGTTCTGATAATGTAGGGATAGAGTGAAGGCAGTACTTTGCAACAGCCGCAGTTGTGACTGAAATCAACAGATTAACCACTCACTACTTCAAATTTGAAAATCCTCAACTTTTTAACGGCTTAATTTAATGCTCTTGGAGTCCCTTAAATGATATGTGCTTCTATTTTCCTGCATGTCGTGCGTATTAGCATTCACCGCGAAATGTTTGCTATCGTTCACGCGAGTGAAAAATGCACCATCGGAGTGCAGATGCTTTTTGGCTGTAACACATCACCACACCACTCAGCCGCTGCCTTAAATGGGAAACGATACATTTTTTTAGCTTGGGCATAGCCCCAACTGCCTTGACGTTTAAGACCCCAACAATCTTCTTGGATCACGATCTGGTAGAAGCAGTTGTATCAGCACTGGCTGGCGGCACTTGCTACCCCCAAATCCCTCCCCCGCCCCCCAAGCCACTAAGACTTCTGGATGTGTATTTAGCTAATGACGGAGGTATTGACTTTGGATGCTGCATTTATGCTATTGTTGGGACAGCCCTATCGTCACTTAGAGGGGTACAAAACAATCAGCCAATGACAGCTTCGATAGATGCGTGCGTGTGTGCTACCTTGTGGGATCATCTATGATGCCGTGTAGGGTGCCAATGGTCAAAAATACTGACCACGGGTCAGATTACCTTTCAGTCTACCTTTGCACAACGGAGAGGTTGATCATGCCTGTAGGTTGTCGCGGTTTGTCATTTCCACAGCTTTTGGCTTGTTGAAGAACAAACCACTAGCAGTGTTGTTTTTTGCTCAGTCTTCACGGTCCAATGTTTAAAGCGTCCTTTTGTTATTGTCCTATGCAGGTTTGAAGTATGTCCTTCTTTTCTTGCTTCGCGGAGATACATTTCTTAAAAAGAGTAGAGATTTATTGCCATCGCTCGTTTGTTAATTCTACGTAAATAAACTGTTTGGAGCATTCAAAGCGGTATTATGAGCGACTGTCTACACAGCGTCGAATTATCTATGAAAAGTATGTAAAAGATCTGAGACTTCATTTACTTTTAAGTTTACCCCTATCCGTCAAAAGTTTATCCAACTTGTCATTTATACTGTTTACGACGCACAGCGCCTTCCGTTGACGCCTGGGGCGCAGATTTCAGACTTGTGACATGATTTCACAAAATGGCCAACCGTGAACTCGCGCAGTTTCGGCAGCAGATGAAGTGCTTACGCCCTTTTTAAGGCATTAAAGGCATCAGTTGCACTCTCTTGTATTGCCATTCAACTACTCTCGAGGGCGCAAAGACGAGCAGGGCGCGGTCGTGGACATTAGCGTGTGAGGCGCCATGGCAATAACCTACGCGCACCACTGAAGGCTAATCAGACACGCCACGGTCTTCCACTGTGCAAATTCCAATCAACTACTTTTTCGTGGGGTGTCATTCTTACCGGAAATTCTCTCACCACACCACTCGGTTTCATTTGGCTGGACAATGTGCGATAAGTTTACGAACAGGCTTTCATGGTTTCGCTCAGTGTAGGAGTGGAGTGCCTTCTCTATGACCTTTTTTCACAAACTGTTGTTTTTGAAGCCTTTGATTTCACCATTTTGCTAGCCGCTAATAAGTGTTTTGATCTTTTTGGCAACCTCTGATATGGTTAATCATCAAAAGCCGCTACTGTCTGCCAGACATCTATGACGCCAGTTAGTGCAGCCTGTCTCGAAAAACGCTTCCTCTCACCTTTGTTTTAATTGTGCCTTGTTCCAGTGAGGGGTGAAAAGTTTTTTATTTTTCTAGTGATCAAGAGCCCAAAGCAAAGTCTTGCACAGACTTGGGAGATTTGACAGCCACTTTCTACTTTTTCAAAAATTGTTTTGCTTGAAGAACAAAAATTCTGAAATAAGTCAATTTCACACTTCCTTGCGGATTCATGATGACCTTTCGTGTTCACAGATTCGCTTGCCCACTTGCACACACGAAATCACTTGTCCTATTGTCGCTAAGAAGGCCTAAAAAGCTTGAAGTCGATGTGCAATTTTAACTGCTTCAGTCCGTTGGGCGCCCCCTTTCGCAGATTGTCTTGCAGCAGTTCCCGCACCAAAGCAGCAGCACCCGCCTCCCCTCCAGCTACCAAGAGCAGATCCTTTAATGGAGGCGGTTATTCTATCATTGCACAGAAGCGTCCACTGGTCGATGGAACAAATCAGACTGGATCCATTGCTGACGTGTGCCGCAACCAGACCGGTCATTCATATCACCTAAAATAATGAGCCAATGGACAACAGTGCAGCAAACATTTGTTTGCCAACGCTCTGGCTGTGTGTACTTGAATTTTCGCGAATTCGCTTCCTGTAACAAAGGCACGGGAGCATGTGTATGAGGTCAAGTTCAAAAAATCTGGGTGGTGTAAAGTGCAGTGAAATTCATTAAGAAAGTGGTTCGACAATCTGGAAGAAAGGCATTATTAACACACGCTGCTCACCATAATAATCCAGGCTCTAATAAGCAGAAATGCATCTATTTCAGCAACCGAGTTCTCTGATGCCACAGTTCTACGTTTCGGGTCGTAAAGCAGGCACAGTGAAGATTCAAGTGCGCAGTCGAAGCGAGCAGGCTAGTCCCACCAACGGACCCCCAAGCAGTCCTCGTCTGGCTGGTGTCGCCTTCGACGACCGCATTCGCTCCGAGCAGGTCATTCTACCACAATCTGCGCCAGCTCCTCCACGGGTATCCGGTCGGAGCCGGAACACTTCCTCCTCCGTGGACGGTCCCCAGGTGCATTTGAGATCTCAATTCTCCATTGTCTGCTGACCAGCTTAGTTGATTGCTACTACTAACACAGGTCAATGCTTGGTGACATTTCCGAGCCAAAAAGGATCAGCAGAACGTTGTGTCAAATGCATCAAAATCTAATCAACTTTCATCCAACCTAAGTCTGGCAAATAAGCGAAGAAAGATGAGCAAGAACAAGACGAATGACTCCTCTGTGGGTGAAATGTTTTCAGACGTCTGCCACTGTTTACTAGGGTGTGATGTGTCATTTTGTCAAAAAAACGTCTATTGAGAGAATTAGGATGCGCGGATTGACTGAATGAGGAATTGCAAGCCTAACGTAGTGCATTCTTCCTACCAAAATCTGCTTACAATTTAAGCGCCAACTGTTAAGAATGAAGTATTGTTCAAGCCAAGCAAAATATAATTGACCTTTGGAATAAAAGTGCGATAATTGCAGGTAGATTTGGCACTGCTTAATTCATTCAAGTAGCAGTCGCCGTCAAGACCAATTCGGAATGAAAAGGTCCAAAAGCGTAACCGAACTTTCGAAGCATTGAATCTGGAAGGAACAAGTTCTCCAGACAGAATTCTGGTGTGAGCTGGCAAGTAGTCCTATGGTATGTTCACTCGTTTACCGCTGCAATCAAGACACATTCCTCACTGGTCGGTCAGTCAAAAATGTCAATGTCAAGTGGTGTTCCTCGAAATTCAGATTTATCAAATTCAACGGTAAATGCGAATGTCTAATTTTTGGCATCTACTTACTCGACAGTCTTTGTGTCTTCTCATGCGATGTAAACATACACGGACTGTTTCCTTATCGCCAAAATTTCAATCGTCTCTCATACGTTAGTCAGCAGCGAAAAGCACGCACATTCTTGCTACTTGCGAAGAGTAGGCTTTCCAAACCGTTCACCATTCTAGGTTATTTGATTAAAGGTGCTATTAGTTCTGAGGTGAGGTGACTACGATAAAGGAGTTATCTTCACCAAACTATGCCTGAATAAAACATTTGATTTTTTCCGAACAACAAAATATCCCCCAAAAACCCAATCAGACCGAGGACGAAGAAAATTTGGTGCTACCATCTGTGAGGGAGATAATCCGCCAAGTGGAGGAAATGACTCTGAAAAACAACTCAGCACACAATAGCACCACCACGTTGTCCAGACGTCAACACCACCCTCAGCAGCAGACAGTCAATCCTGGATCAGCACAGCATGTGTCGAGGTCAGTTGCCCGACCCGTGAATGCCGATCAGCATGGCGGTGCTGCAAATCGATCCCATTCGGCCTCCTCGATTTTGACCAACGGAGGCAGTCTGTCTAGATTGATCAATCATGACGGAGCCTACCACGTCGCTGGTTCCAGCCCCGCCGATTTATACAATGATTCCCTCGGCAAACGGGTAGGCTAGTTGAGCATGATAAGTGTAGGTCCTCTTTGAGCCATCAATAATTAAGTCATCTTCAAATATTCCCCTGATTAGTAAATACATGAGGCACTTTGGAGGTTAATACTTCTGGAAAACCCATTTAGATATAATCTAGTTTAAGAAAGGAAAATTACATCCTTGTTCTTGCCTCTAATTGGCCAACTGGCTGGTTGGCTAATTGAGCATCACCAACAGGTGCATTGAGAGAAGGGACCATCTTGTTCTCTTCCTTCCGTTTCCAGTATTCCACGACACGAAAAGAAGACTATGACTCTGACAGCAGAAAAAACGCCACAAATTCCGTAAGACCACTACCTACCTGGGCGGATTGTTGACGAATGCCTTTGCAAATGCATGCCCCCACTATCAGCATGATTGGGTCTTTCAGACCACCAGTGGAATGCCTTCAAGCCTGCTGAATGCAAGGCAGTAGAAAACTCTGCTACTTAGTGGATTATCTTTTTTTTGATGTCTCTACACAGACCTTGCATATCGCACGGAAAGGCGAGCAGATAACCAATCTTCCTCAGGACTATCAGAAGGTAAGCCAAGTATGAATCCTCGTCCAGTTATGCTAATCACCTCTGAAGAGGAAAGAAATCATTAATGATGGAGTCCTTATCCGACAGTAGTTGGGGTCAGTTTTGGAGAGGCAATGAGGGGCGGTTAGCCTCACTGAGAGATTCGCAAATGGAACAGCAGCCTATCGCCAAATCTCTTCGTGTGACTAGAAGAATAAGGGATCCTGAAATAATTTGAATCCTCACATTGTCCAGCTTGCTACCTTTTCCAATCACTATATGCTTTCTCTTCCAGTTGCTTGAAGCGTTTCTAGAACAGAGAAGGGAAATTCAGCGATTGCGCAAGGAGATGGTGGACAAAGATCGGCTGATAGCCACCCTGGAGAAGGACATTCACATGTACGAGCCGTGGCGTTGAGCCCTTCCACTAGCTCGCTCACTCAACCACCAAATGAATTGCGCAGAGAATAGTAGAACACTTCAAACTTCACTCCACTTCACTTCCAATTTGCCGAGGTTTTGTGAGGTCCCTTTCGATATTATTTTACCTCTCTCTCTTTTTTCCTTTCACTACGCATCCCACCACCTCGTCGTGACCTGAACTTCTATTCCGTTGAATTCTACCTTCACCCATCTTTTGGTTTCCCTCCTTCTCCTCCTTCACCTCCTCATCCACAGCTCTGACTTTTCGTAGTGCCTCTTCGAGCGGTGAAGACTAAGGAGGAGAAGGGTGGAGAAAACGATCTTTCCTATGGTCAACCCAATGGCAACACAAACTCCCACCAATCACCCACTGATCGACTGACTGGCTTGCCTATCCCACGTGTTCCTCATGTCTTCTACTCGGTCCCTTCCACACACACCAATCTGCAACCAATTGGTCTTGCATTATCCCTTTGTTTCAAGAGAACGGAAGTAAATATGTGATTTGATTGCATCTTTTTGAGTTTTACAAAAGGTAATACCCCTTAGGCTTATCTAAGATGTGAGTTTTGTGCAACGCAAAGCGTCACATCTGGGTCACGTCCGATTTGGATGACCTCAGAGGGTGGCTGTGTCGCCTTGACTGCAGGATTACCTGGCGGGCGCCTGTGTGCGCCTAGGCGGTGAATTTGGTAGGTAAATGGGAAACGTATGCCTTTCACGAATTCAAAACCTTTTTGCAGCCAAATCGACCAAGCCGGCTAGCCCTAAGGCCTACCCGTCCAATCGCCTCTTCACTTCCGTTCCTACCACACTTGCCCGCGCTTAATCGTCCCCAGTCCATGATTGATCACGTGACTGTCTGAGGTAGAACAGCATATCGAGAGAGGGAGTTTGACAAAGGATGATATTCTTTTGTTCCTCTGAGTGGCTTGCCTCAAGTTATTCCAAAGAAGGCATTTTTCGAACCCATCTTTGCCTTGTGTTGAGGTGTACGGAGCAAGTGGGCGAACTTCACCTATACGCAGTCTGTTATGTACAAATGATGAGGACATTCTCACTTACTGAGGGGTTAGTGAGTGAATCATTGGGAGCATCACCGCTACATATGTTTGGTTCACGAGCGTCGGTTGTCAAGTCGTATGATCCATAATTGAGACCAATTCTACTGCAGTACAACTTGCTTTACACTAAATGCTCCCTCGATACTTTTTGTATGGGAAAGATGAAAAAAAGAGGTGGATAGGACGACAGGCTAACAGGTTGACAACGTTTAGGTGCTTAAGCCCAGAGGCTTCGAAGTCATTAAGGGCTGGCGCGTTTGCTGTTGTGGCAGAAGCATCGATTACTGATTGAGTGAATAAGGCATGAGTGGATAGCTTCAGAAGTGAGTAGTCGTGCAGTTTCTAGAAAATGGAGAGATTCAGGACAAAAGGAATCCACATTTCCTCTTTCTGCCCCTCCCTTTCGAAAAAGAGTGTCAATCATGGACTTTGGAATGCTCTAGAAGTATTAAAGTCATTTCCATCGTTGACTTCTCCCCAATCAGTGACCATTTTTTGAAGACAGTGCAAGATCAAGACTAATCAAAACGACGTAAAACCCGGTTGGCGGAGTTGGACACGAGCGATGAGCTTCAAGTGTACGTGAAGTTCCACCTCAAAATTTCCACCTCTGAGTCATAGCAGTGCCCACACATGCCCATGCACGTACAAACTAATCTAGAGGCCATGATGGGCTCAAAAAAAATTCAAAGAACTCAACTCACATACAAGCAAGAGCTTGAGCAGTCATCAACGGCCTTCGCAACGTAGATGAAACCCTTTACTGTGACAGTAGACAAGAAATACGACAGGATATCGTCTCCAACCATACTCTTTATTCACCTACAAACTGCACGAAAAGTAACGACTCGACCATAGTGGCAAAGGCAGTCTCACGTCTATGGCATAACGACAAGGGAGGAAATAAGGAGAGAGGAAGGGCAATAAGCTGTTAAGAAAACTAGAGAGACGGGAGCGGATAATGCTGACAGCGGTCATTGCACCTGCGTTGGGGGCGGTGGTGGGGGCATTAAGGCTAAAAAAGACGCGAAACAAAGAGCCAAGTTAGTCGTTGAAAAGATGCAGCATAAAATTTGAAGAGAGATGCAAAATTGAGTCGACATGAAATTTATCAAATAGCTCACGCTCTTGGGCCGCCGACTGACCCCGAATTATGTTCATATCAATGCACCTAAAAGAAGGCAGAAAATTACCAAACAGCGGGCTATTGAAAAATCCCACGCAAAAGCATCAACCAGTAAAATATGAAGACAAAACACCCTCCTTCCCCTATTGGAATCGGATCACCCAGCGTAGGGCGAACAATGCCTAATTTGAAGCCCAAAGGTTAGAACCTCCCTTTCAATCGACTTACTCGGGCCTTTCCCTTTGCTTCTGAAAATGCCTTCTACGAAGATAAATAGCCAAGCCAGTAATCAGTCCCAAAAGGACAAGAACTGCCGCTGGAAGAAAAAAAGAGGAGTGATATTTTAAATCCGCCGATCTCCTTTTGATGCTTTCAGACTACATCTCATCGTGAATTGACCAAAATTATTCAACAGTGGGTACTCCACAGGCAATGAAAAAGCATAACAGAAACCCTATCGGATCATTTACAGCCTGCCGAGAAATTTTCTGATTCGTTTAGCCAATTTCGGTGAATCCAACGGCTACGAAATGGGTGATGCGCGTGACACCTTCGCAGTGGAGACGAGGGCCTCTGTGAAACGCCAACATGCAGGCCAATGCGAACGAGATGCACGCAATTCTACTTTTAATAACCCAATCAGATGCGCACCAACTCGACTAAGGCAAAAAAACTGGACGCTTCTTCCTCCTCTGTAAGGTAGGCAAAACACGCACTTCTACAGGAATTAGAAAGAAATAAAAAAAGCCTAACAGAGACCAAATCTCCCGCTCCTATCAGTTCCACCTATTCCTCCTTCTTGGCCACACATTCTGGAGTGATTTAAATTTCTAGCCTATTTTGAAGGGACGGCGGCCAATAGAAGGGGCTTTTAACACCTCCACTGCTCGCAGATAACCAGCCAGCTCTCATCCACTAATTTAAGCTTCTTTTATCCTTTCCCATCAAACAACATTTTTTTCGATAGAAATGCTTTAATATGACACAGACATGTGTGCGTGTGACCCACTGGCTCAGGTGTGAAAATTGAAGCGTCGCATATGTGTTGCACCAGTGGATAACTTATTGTATTCTACATTTACTAGGCAAAAAAGGATATTATTAGCACCATAGTTCACGGGTTATAAGCATTTCTCAACAAATTTCGGCACTTTGGCCTAGTCGCCCCCTGTACCCATCGCAGTTTCGTCCCTCCCCGTCAACTTTCTCGCCCAGTGCCGGGAAAAAGCTGCAATCGACACATGGAGAGAGTTTATCCAAATGGTACTGAAAGATGAGGACGGGCATGAGGCGGCATCACCCTTCTCGAGGTGTTACGTTGACCTTCACCAAACACACTGACTGGGCAGTTCCATATCATTCGTAAGAACATCCAGTGAGGCTGCTCACCTAGGCATCCCCTATCAGAACTGAAGTGATTTGTGGCTTGGAAGTATGGCACGGCTCAGAGACAGGAATGACCAGCCCGGTTAGCAAGACGGCACAAGCTAATCAGGAAGCAGGGAATGAAAAAAGCTCGACACTTGCTGTAAGCAAGACACGTGAAAGAGGGATGCAATAAACAGACTGACGGTTTTTCGATTCTCCCGCCCATCGACTACCAGCCTTCCCAACAACTTTTCTCACCAATTAAGGCAGGTGTCGACAAATTGTTGCACCCTAATCCACGCTGAACCATTGGTCTAACTTCAAAGCATTTCAATGTGCCTATAATAACAGACGCCGCGAAGATTAAAATTATATTTCGAGAGATATATCCTACCACCACACCTTCCTCTGAATCTGATTAAACACTCATCGAGAGGCAGACAACTTCGACCCGTCCCAGGATTGGCTAAACATTCGCTTATTCGGGTGAATTCGCAGCATTAGAATCGCAGTTTAACAAGCATTTTGGGGAGCTTAGAGCCGTTGTAAGAATAGAGAGATGAAAATAGGGAAGAGAAATGAGAGAATAATGGCGAGTAGACAGGCTC
The DNA here is from genome assembly GCA_023968675.1 of Taenia pisiformis. NCBI lineage: Eukaryota > Metazoa > Platyhelminthes > Cestoda > Cyclophyllidea > Taeniidae > Taenia > Taenia pisiformis. Next base: position 23,033,735 of record CM043732.1, read on the forward strand.
TGGCCAAGATAAATGCCGAGTCAACATTGCGCATTATGGTTACTGTAAAAAATGAAGTGAAATTTGAACTACCAATAGAAATCAGACGGTCTAAACATCAGAACCTAGCGAATCGGCACATAATAGAGTGAAAGAACAAATAAAACATTTTTTGAACACCTACCAAGGACAAGAATAATGAAGAGTGGTAACGGCAAGTTCCCGATTCGACCGGTGCCTGCAATATGCTCAGTAGTCAGGAATGCAATAGAAAAGGTGGTTATAGATCCCATTAATAGAATGAAATGACCCACAGAGATAGTTCGACTCGTCAGACCCGTCAAAGCAGTTGTCAACACCGTCACAAGTTATGCTGTCCGGGATGCAATGATCCCGTGAGTTGAAACAGCGGAAATGCTCGGCCGGGCAACTGAATGTGCTCCCCAGAACTGTTAGCGTGCAAAACAAATGTTTTATCGACCACAGAGAGCAGAATAAAGCCTGATTTAGAATGAAGAGGGCAAAATACGAACTGCGAAGAGTCAGTTGGTGCAGACAAACTTGGAATGCTACTGAAGTGAAATCAGTAGGGGGTGGTCGCCTGCAGGGTGTTTACAGGTAACGCATTTTAGAAATGCGCCGCCACACCAAGCATAGATAATCTGGCAATCTCACATTAATAACATGAGTTTTTACCAAGTGAGCGCCAAAAAATACGATAGAGCTGATTACTTTACTGATTGAAAACTGCAATTTTGTCTGCTTCGGCTTTAGATTAGCGGATCAATTAGATTCACAAAAAGCACGACACTTACCTTCTTACATTATCGGGGCGTGCGAAGAAATTAAAAAGCGCTGATCCCTCCCACCCTGTGGCGGTGCGTTTCAAGGCGCCGATAAAACATTGTTTATTTAATACAACAGACAGATGTAGTGAATGAACGAATGAAAGCTTGAACAGGGCAGATGGAGACTTATTTTTAGACATTTGGGCGAACTTCGGTACAGTTCAGCAAGGCAAAGTAGGCCAGTCCAGGCACCTCTAGGATTTGCGTTTTTACTTACGCCTGCAGTCTTGCCAATGCTATCACAGTCTTTCTATGCATCCGTAGTAATTTTCACCAAATCAGCATGGGTTTTCGCGACTTTAGGAAAGAACTCGAGGCTGCGCATTCTGTAAATGGAACAGCCGCGCCATACGAAGACCTGATGTCTTATCAATACCGGGGGCGTAAGCAGTGAGGGAACTTTGAGCGAATCGGCCCTTCAAAGCCCATGGGTGCCCTGTAGCCCCAGTAACGATGGGAAGACTGATCACTAAACCATGCTGGACCAACCAGAGGCGGATGATTCATCGAAGGCGATGACAAAGGCGCAAAAAGGAGCACACACATGTTGTTGGGAGGAGGATCCATAATTGTGGTGGTGATTCAAGAGCGACAGCCTTGTGATTACTACTGCGATTTAAATCACTTAAAGCACGCAAATCAACAAATGAATGAAGGTAGAATTTTTCTTAAGTCATATTTTTAATTTATCAATAGAACTAACACTGTCCGACTTTATGGAGGGAATCGTCGAAATACAATGGGTTATGAAAAACGTGCAACAACTCAGGAGCGCCTTTAAAAGAGCTATCAATATGAATAGTTTTTTAGTGGCATGCAGGCAGCAGATATGACTAGGCTAGAATCAGTGCCATTTGATGGTTTGGAAGAAAAAATCCCTAAAGAAAGAATTGCACGAACCACGGCAACACGACAGGAGTGGTGGTAAATCATTTCGATCGACATTTACGTAAACTGCGGCAAGCGTGAATAAAATCCAAAACAATGGGAAGGGGCAGAATTCGAGGATTGGACGCGTTCAAACCAGTGACAACACTATTTAGGTCGGTTTGGATGCAGAGGCCTACTAATACCGGTAGTTTAGTAGGTGGTGCAGCCGTCATCCCGTTGCACTGGGGAGAAGCAGTTATTTTACGCTCGATCTGAAATGCGTGGTAAAGGTGGTTGGATGGCAGCTCTACCAGTGGTAATAATAAGCTGTTCAGCTACCCAAAGTATTGAAAGAATTAGACGGAAATAGGGGTCGACCAACTACCTTGGCAGTGTAAGAAAAAGGATAGCTATTACCGAGGATAAGCAAGCGTAGACCTACAGAATGGAGTGACGGTGATCTCAAAGGTGCTTGCATCACCAAATTTGGCCGCATCAAACTCAACCATCAGCTTCCGTCCCGGCATTGAGGTCTGAACTACAGTATTGACAGACCCTGCACCAGTGTCACACATGACCCTGAACTAGAAAAAGACAGGAACAAAGTAGCGTGAATCCTTCCACCAACCAGCAAACACACGCAACGGCATTATATTCTTACCGCTCGCCATCTAGCGCGAACAAACTGTCTTTACTTTTCGCTTTTAAGGTCAGCCCCAAGGCCACCCTCGTCCAACTCCTCATAATTTGCTGACACTACGAGTGCACGCACTTCGACTGTTTTAATGCCCACTAAGGTCAAGGTCAATCAGGCAATGCAAAGCACACGAAGTAGAGACACCAGCCATCCAGCAGTAAGGCACGCCCATGCTCGACCCACATACCTGTATCTCTTACCCATTGATGCTCAGGTTGGAGGTTGAACAGGACACTAACCCAAACAGATAAAGTCCAGCCTGCAACAATCTCCACACGAGAACGACCTCTAGCATTACACGTGACCTTAACTGAGTGTCAAGATCCGGAAGTTTCACCAAATAGTTATTTCTAATTGAGTCCACTTTTAATGCTCAACAAATAGGCAAATAAGTGATCTACAGCAACACCAATTCGCTGAATCCATAACTAACAACTGAGATGCCGTCAAGTCTAGTCATCCAGACAAACGGTTAAGGTTAATGTCACCCAAAAAGCAGCCAGAACAGCTTAAACAGGCAAGCATACTAGGAAGCCGAATTTGAAATGGGTCATAATCTTGAAGGGAAGAGAGAGGTGAGTCGGATAATTTGAGCGTGCTGAACTGCCTGGCATCATTGTCTCGAAAGACAGAATGCGCTACGATGCTCAAATAGCTTGACAATTGCTACAGTTAATTATTCTGAAAGAGACAGCAAATACGGACCCTCTTGGCAAGCAACATTTTTGCCAAACTTTGTAAAATTCCGTCGTCTTTTGAAATATCACCTAAGCAGCCAGAACGCCAGCCAGAGAGTGAGCTGCAGTTGCGGGAGTGCTGTGTGCAAGGATAGGCGTCAGCACCTACACTGTAGACTACTTCAAGCCAGACACGGTTTAAAAAGGCGATAGACAGCAATGACTAGGTAGGAAGTAAAAATAGGCATAAGTACTGCAGACATGCTTGTAGCCAATAAATAAAGCACGGTAGGGAGCGATAATAGGATACTCAACCGCAAAGCCGTAGGCAGCGTAGTTGTGTATTTGTCCAAAATGATTATAAATCTATTCCTTCCTAATATCATGTTTAGTGAATGGAACACGCTTAACTAGCCATTCCAATTGCAGCATTCAAAAGGACGAGAACGTCTTGGGAGCATATGTGATTCAACAGAACCATCAACACAGTAAGAGAAGTGATAAAATGTGGCGAGGATTCCCCTATGCTAAAATTTTTACTTTTCCTCTAAAAAAAGACCTCACTCGATACACAGCACTTCATAATCTTATTTTATTTAACAAATGGGTCAACAGCTTCGTTGGTAATTAATCCACTTCGCTTGCGTAAAAATTAGCAGAACAAATGCTTGACTTTACTTTGAGTAAAAAAAGGACAGCAAATATGCTGAAAGAAAATGCACCTGAGAGCAGATTTCAAGATGTGCAAATACATGGAGCACTTACTAGTTGATTATCATCACTAGGTTGGTGAATTTTGATTGAAGGAAAGTTTTCCGACTCAGGAATCTCGTTAGTCCTTAAAGTAGAATATTCAGAGATGGAAAAACTAGGACAGTCCCCTTGTAGCTCCAGTTTGTTGATTCGCACACTCAGGTAGTAGTCAGCGTAGACGGAATCGAGAAAGCACTTAGTGCTTCCACGAATACCGCGGCCAGAAAGAACAATACTTTCAAAGCGAATAGGGTTTTCGGGACTCTGAAAACATTCTAAAGCCTCAACTAAAAATGAGTAAAAGGAACAGGAGGAAAATCCCTACTGAACTCCGTTCTTGAATCAATGTGTGGAGGTAAGAGTAGGGAAAGGGTAAGAAATAGCCTAAAACTACAATAATTATTGAACAAGATACTTACCACAGCATTTAAAGGTGATTCTAAAAATGACAAAAGCATATAAGGCCCGAACCAAGTTAAAACAAAGACCATGTTTGCAATTCGAAATTCGAAACCACAATGCGAAGACTTACACGGGAGCGACAAACGAAATTGAAAGCGCATGCTTCAAAACATTTCAAAATATGAAATAAAGAAAGCTCTACTACAGAGGGGTTAAGTCTATGCGCTACAATTGCGAAAATAAATTAGCGGAACGAGGAGGCCAAACGAAGTATACCAATAAAAATTGCCATGACAAAGCAGCAAAACAATGGGTTCTGTACAACTAAGCTTGATTTTTGGTTTCTGCGGTCATAGATGCAGTGCTTCGGAGCAAACTATACCCCGACTTACTTCCGGTTACATACAACACCACGAGTAACAAACTTAAAGGAATTCATGACCGTAAACCAATGAGCGCATAGTAGTACAAATCCTTGAAAATAATATTATTGTGTCGATGAGATAAAACAAATACGAGGCTAAGTGAGAATTGCAAATCATTTTTACTTGTGAAGTCCTAGCGAGGACTTAAAGGCTGTTGCGTAATTATATTTCGTGATTAAAGGTAGAAAATTCTTGCGAAAAGAGCTACTTTAACTGGCGAAGACAACATATCTAACTCTCGCCGCAGTAAACCGAGTTACAACCTAACTTTTAGCTTACCTACAGAAATATGAGGCATTAAACTCCTAGTTCGTTAATAGCCCTGCTCGCCTTTTTAATACCTATCGGTTAGGTTAAAAACCTCTAAAGCCTTAAAGGTCTTCTCTCCGCCGGATGATTTAACTTGTGCTCTCTTATCCTTGGGGTTTTTGTAAAGCACAGTCTTGGACTTTGCATGGAATATGCAAAGGAAATCAAGCATTACTCGTCGAGATTATGTGAGATGCCTGCATTTAATGAAATTATTTATTCGGCACACACCGCTTTCCAACATCAGATTCAAGCAACTCATGTCGTACCTTGATATTACTTTTTCAGAAGGTCATTGCAGCATCCCGAGTCTGCCTTGAAGGCCAAAGATGACAAAGTGCGCGGCAGTGTAAATGAATGCATTTAATAATGGAAAAGAATGTGTCTGCTGGTATTGTCCAGAAGGCCAGCACATGCGGGCAGATCAGTATGACCATCTCAATAAACAAATGTCAAGCTTCAGGCCACACAAAAAAAGCGTTAACGTCTTGATTGTTTTTTTGTCCATCTAATTTAATCTTATTCCACAGTATTTGAACACGTCAAAATCGATAGCTGCAACGTGACATCCACACGACGATTTGCACCTACAGTACTTGCTCTGACATGACAATGTCGCCTTATATGACTCGGTCTAGAGTCAGGCCTAAAATGATCGCTCCACCTCCCGTATGCACCTCCACACCAAGAAGATCAAGATCAAGACGCACATCACGCGGAAAGGTGAGGGGAGACGTTACACCTACGGTACGGAGCCCAACATCGCATGGGAGTTCCAATATATGTAAACTAATGATGAGGGCGTATCAACTCCTTACTTATTTGATCTCCGCGGTACTTGTCATTGGAGGCTGGATACTAGTCCAACAGTTTTTCCTTAGCAAATTCCTTCCTTAGACCGATTACTAACTCCCCTAAACAAAGTGTACAGAAGTGAATAAGATTTTTGAGTTTACGTCTGATCAGCCTTCTGGTTTATCTTCCCCTCGCAATGCCATCAAAGAAGAAGGTGGGAGAAGTGCGCCCTGTGCCAGATTTCTTGATTCCGCCTTACGCGTAATTTGAAATAAAAGACAATGTAATTAGCAAACCAAACTGCGCGCAATTCTCGTCCGCCTATTAAGGAAGGTCGTTTATTACTCAAGTAAGCCGATTGATTGGCATATCGATTTTCATGTCGAAAAAAGCAAAAAAAAATGCGGCGATTCGAGGTGATTTTAGCTATTACCTTAGTGCCGTTCACTCGGTCAAACGGTCGAGAAATCTTTAATCCGAATGGTCCTGAGTTTGAGGGCACGAGTGGGCACTTCAATTACGCCATATTTGCCTCCGTCGGAGTGAGCCACTCCAAAGCGGTGGAGATGTGCTCCGCCTTTTATCCCCAGGGAAGATTAGCCTGGCTAGGTGATACAAATGTGGAGCCTCTGAGAGCCATAATCGACCAGGCTATAGCCTCTCATTACATGAATTTAAATAACTTCTTTTGGATTGATGGTCAGCTGGAAGATGCCATTTGTAGACCTCAGAATACATCCTGCAAGTGGATTGCATCGCCTTCCAGCTATGTGGAAAGTGGAACCACTGGGAACTTCATAAGCGATAATGTGGCATTCCACAAGCCTAGAAAAGTAGTCGCAGCCAACAAGAGAGCAGAAGTCGGGCCCTACTGGCCCGTTCTACTACCCAATGTCAACATGGAATTTGAGGCCCCGGATGTGTTCATTCTTACTACAGCGCCAGGCTACGTGAAGGGCGGATTCATTTGCGCCCATCGGGGCGACAGCAGCGAGTGTCCCTTTGGTTTCACGCAGGTGGCCGTAACCCATCTGCCCGAAAAACTTGTCCCGAAGAGAGTAACTACCGGTGAACTGTGTGATTGGTGAGAATTGTCTGAACGACTCTTGCTGTTTGAGGCTAACTTGAGGTTAGCATTGTTGTTCTCCCAACCTCCCTTTCGAGGATTGTGGAAATTGAGCTCATACTAACTCCTTCCAGATTGGCAAAGGCCAGGTTTGGACGCATTTTGGGTAGGGTAATACTCTGTATGGGTCAAGATCAATCTGGTAGGCAAGTACATATTTTGTGCTAACGCTTTCACGTCAGTTGGCGAGGTAGCTGGCGGGTAGTACCAGAGGCTTCAAGGGTCACTTTCCATTTGAAGGTTAAGCATAGAAGTGAACATCTTCCATTGGGTAAGTAAAGTGTTGCGAAGCTTTGACATAATTCGGTACAATTATATTGCTCAAAGGATCGATATAACGGAGGCAAAATGTTATTCCATTGGTATGTGGCAATCTTTGTTGCGCTCGCCTCCACTTCACATTTTTCGTCAATGCATCATGCCTGAAAGCGTCGACGGAAGCAAGTGCGACCAAGTCTGCGCATCCTATGAAAAAAAGCCTCACTTGGCTGGGAAACCTCGTAAAATGCTTGGAGCATCTACAGTTATCAACCCAGAGATGAAGTATCAAGAGGTAGACAGATACTATTCAAGAAGACACAAACTCTCTTCCTGATGTGAGAGAATAACATTCCACTTCTGACATGCTCCAACGATAATTATGAAAGTCGTGGGGCCCACTAAACAAATGAGCACCACATAGAACAAGCCAAAAACAGCTGATAGGATGACCACTTGAAGGATTTTCAAACAACCTTTTGGCTGATAAAGCACACAACACAAAATATTCACTCACGATTGCACCCCCCACTTCAAAGCACAACTCCGACAAACTTGACATGTGATGCAACGGAAGCAAAGGCATTCCGAAGGGCATAAACACATCAGGGGGCGATCTTGTTCTGTTGCGAGAAAAAAATGAATATGGACAACATAGCCACGGAAAAGTTGGTAGTTCTAGGAGTCATTCAAATGAAATCTCGGATTCCAGGGACTCCCGTTGGTCCAAATCCCAGTACCCAAATGACCCGGTCAAAAACAATCAGAAGATACGCGATACACCAAAGAGCAAATGTACAATATTAAGTACGAGTTAGGAGAAATAAGGTGACAGAAATAACAGGACTAAGAGGGGAGAAAGATTCACCGGCGACCCCTACCACCTCTTCCGCGTCTTCCGCTACCCCGCGACCCCCTACCCCGTGTTGTGCCACCACGACCGTTGAGAGCGGCGTTGGAACCAATGGTGGGGGGACTAGATGCTTTGTGAGCAGAGAGCAGTTTGCACATCTCATCGGAGCAGAACACGCAGCCAGCGAATCTGGAGGGAACAGCTGAATCCCCCGATTTTAACTTACTCTGTGAAGGGTCAGGAGAAAAGACGCTAAGGGAATTGGAGACTGTTTCAATGATGTCGTCAATACGTCTATAGGGAATAAATTGTCGCTGTATCCCCGAACTGTCAGATTGGTTGTAGTGCTGTGAAGATACTTGGGCTATTGACTGGTAACTACGGGTTGGCTCTTTCCTAACTGATTAAATAGCTCCTTTCTCCAATTGGTGAGAGAGAGCTAGGCGTCTACTCAACACCCGGGATAGTTATTTGCCATTCAAACACGTGCACACCAAATAGTGAATTTGAGCAGCAAAATTACTTACTGTATCGATTTGGAGGGCAAGATGACGAGCTGTACACACCTCACAGGTCGCGTTTCGGACAGAAGCAGATTTGACTGCTTCGGAGAAGATGACAATGGCGTCGCAACTACGCGAACGAAACATCAGAGGGTTAGCAAGCTGGAATTAATGGCAAAGCAGTAGAAAAAAGCTGCGGGGCATAAGTGGATGTGGTTGGAGTAGTAATGAACACTCACTGATTGCAGCAGAGGCGGAATTTGGGCGCATGCGAGTCGTCTAATACAAGCGTTCCTTGGGGACATTCCGTGCAGGCGTCCACGCCATTCACAGCCAGCGAGAAGGCGCAAGTGGGATGGGGGCAATTAGCGCACCCAGTGTTTCTTCTTTGTCCCGGAAAGGGTGGATTACTGTAGCAGTAGGGACAGAAGACTATGCTCTGTAAGCCAATCGGAGAGAAAGAAAATAAGGAATCTCTTCAATAACTGGTCCTAGCACCGAAACGTATTACCTTTCCCTTGGTTCCCTGTGTCCACAGCACCAGTTCAAAATCATCCAATGGACACTTCGTCTCCTTATATGGCCGAATTGATCCATTCTGCGGCACTGCGTAGGTGTCGGAGCATACCGAACAATGCAAGCGCTGTGGTTTCGAATCCACCAACTTCAGATAGCGTCGGCACTTTCCACATCGTGTGAGGGGTCGGCCACACTCTGCCAGACTGGAGAAAGAGACCTCAAATAGCTGGTCCATAGAAGCAATGTGTTCCACGAAATAGCGGTATTTGGTGGTGAAGATGGCAAGGACGAATTGAAGGACACGATGAAAGTCAGCTTCACCGATGGCAATGCGATTGAGTTGTTCTTCGACGGCGCGACGCATGTGGGGTAGGACAAGTTCCGCATCGATGGAGTGGTAGCCGTGAACCAAAACCACACCCAAAGGGGTCGGCTTCAACCGACGACCGGGAATAATCTGAGTAAAGAAGAAAGGATAGGTATGATCCTCGCAAACACCGTTAATCGGGAACGTAGAAGACATTAGCCGGACATTTCGGAAGCATTCAAAACCAACAATAGGTGGCACACGCGTACCTCGACATAGGCCCTCTCCACAATGTTTTCAATGTGGACCGGGATGGAGGCATCTGTTCCAATCCCATGTCGCTCCATGGCCGTAATCAGTTCCGCCTCCGTAAGGTACCCTGGAGGGCTCGTCAGACCCTCCACGAGACGTGGCTTCTCTCCCAGCGGTAAACTTGAGCCTGGAGTGGTAAGCGCGGCTGCTAAGGTTACATCGGGACCATCACCATCGTCGCTATCACGACCAATGGCCTGCCACGTGAAGATACGTGTATAACCGGGATCGAGGACATGAGAGGCGCGGGTGATGAACTTTTCATCACCGATGTTCAACACCACAGTGGTGGTCTCGTACTTACAGTCCGGCATGAGCTGAAAAAAGGAATTCGAATGATTTGGCTAGCATTTTAAAAAGAAGTGTACGAGTCCAGTGCCTTCCAAGTCCGGTTAAGAATGGACCCAAAGGCATTAATGACTTGCAATAAGTTAATGATAAACATCACAGAAAGTTTACTGGGGAACAACTATAAATTCGATGCCAAAAAACCTAACCTCGTTCCAACACCACTCTACGCGACTGTGCTCATTTAGTTCAGGCCTATCATCCTTAATCATGCATTGATTCACCAACCGAAGGAACACCCATTATGGAATTGCATTGGCTGAAGAAACTCACTCACCGTAGCTATGAAGTGCTGCGTCACATATTCGTAGAGACGGCCTGCATCTCCAGAGAGCTCTGTGGTGCATCGCATCGGTGCAATAGGCGGATGGTCGCCAGCGTTGTGACCAGCGCGTGGGTTATGAAAACCCGACTTTAGGAGATCACTCACCACGTCGCCCCATTTCGGGTGGTTATTCTGGGAACAAGTAGGTGAAGAAAAGAAAAGAGAACGCAAGCATAAAATTAATTTAAAGAGAATCTAACGACACTACCCTAACTCTCAAAATTTGGTTGAACATATTATTATTAAGCACACTAACGTTAATTTCGTTTGTCGTTGATGTCTCACTACGCAACCTTGAAGTTAATAAGATGTACAAGGGCAATGCGAATACTGCAATCAAGTGCCACCAACCGCTACCAACTACTGACCCTTTTGAGTTTTATGTAACGGGTATTAATGAAGCTAGGGCTTGGGGAAAGGAGGCGTACATGATGTCGCAGAAGACCCTTTAAATCCATTGAGGGAGGGTAAGCGGTTGATTCAGTGCGAGGATAGCTAATGAAGCCAGAAGTGTAGAGGCGCTCCGCAATAGCCATTGCAGCGTGAGGACCTATGCCAAGTGAGGCACTGGCCACCCGCAACATCTCCACCGTGTTTAGACCCTGGGGACGCGGTTTCACCTTTACCTTGCGACTCACATCCATCACCCTGGTTATGGGGAGCGGAACCAAAGAACAAAAAAATTAAAATAATGCTATCGTATTTAGTCATCGGTTGGTGTCACTGAATGCTCGAAGAAATAAAACTTGGTGGTGACTCACAGAGCCTTGTCGGCACCAGCGACAGCATTGAGGAAGACGGTTGCAGCTTCCTTGTCAAACAACCGATCACGACTCCACGTCAGAGGAAGCCGGTCGCCCTGTTCGTTAACCACCACCTAAGGAATAAGGGGCTGGTAATTAGTCGCCACCAAAGAATAGAAAGCCAATGCGTGCTCCGACAATGGCAAAACGCTGATTCTCAAGTCTTAGCTTTGGCTCTGTATCATAAAAGCAAGTACCTAACCACCCTTAGAGGGATGAGGTGGGAAACAAAACGACACTAACTGCACTCAAATAGCAAGAAGACATTTGCCTGGTTATTCTAAACTCAACTTCTCAGTTTTGCTGAGTGGCAGGCATGTGAGAAACGACTGGATGAAACCAAACTACTCGGTCGCAGAAACAGTGTTCAGATAGATGGCGACGGCTTATTAGGCATGATCCCTTCCCAAAGAAGCAGTCGGTGCAATTCACTTTTGCAAAGAATTTCAGCATACCTCTTAAATGGCCTTAAGGGACGGCAGCCCATGGCGTAAAACTGAGGCTGACAGGAAACCATCGTCAATCATGTGTTACATCGCAAAAACCACCGAACAGACGGAGGTAGGCCAGGGTCTGGCTAGGAGCGAAAGCTGAGAAAGCGAGCGCATTTAATCCGAACCAAATGCGATCAAATTTCGTGAAAAACTTTTTGCACGAAATTAGCAACTTTGGAATAATGCTTTGAACAAGTCATTTGTGGATACGAACACTTCTCTGAGGAAAAGCTAGCTACAAATCCCACCGACATGCAATGAACCGTCACTAAAACCCCGTAATAGGACTCACCTCAATTTCTATCACAGCTTGAATGGCCAAATCCCCATCCCATTTCGGAAGCATGATGCTCTTGATGCCCGACGCTGGCGCCAAAACGTGAGTCACTAATTCCAGACAGAAAATGCCACCACAGGGAAACAAGGATGATAAGATGGGAGCTAACCCATCTCTTTATAGCCATGTGAGGTATTGTATTGCCTACTGGCTAATACCAGAATCACCCCTTCCTGCAAAGTCACGAGTTAAGGTAGTAAAAGTACACCCAAGCCGTTTGGCTTTTGAAAAGCAGACTGTTCCGTCCACAATGAAAGGCGCAAGCATTTACAAACACTTAACCAACTCTGAAATAACGTGTATATAACCTTAAAGCGCAGTGTGCGATAATCGAATTGCTTAGGGAGCGCCAATGGCACTACCGTTCAAAAATAGACATCACTTCACATCGCAAGCAAACAGGTCAATCAGGAAGCAATTCGAACAAAGACGGAGACAACAGACTCTCATTTTCGAACAGTAAATCATGCTTTCATAAACCACACTTTCAACAAATTTTCCGCGTTGAGACTTGCCTAGTAAAGCGGACAATTTAAAATCACATGAAGCAGATTCAGCCCACATAGAAAAATATTACTTAGCATAAATAGACTCCCCGGTAGAGTAATTTCTGACTAACCGAAGCAGTAAGTCGCCAAAAAGGTTCAGGCTTGAAAGCCTGAATACGATCGTGGCGTTTGACACAAAATCCCAAAGTCGGTGTCTGGCAAGGGCCAAAGGAGACAAGACGACTATTCAAATCGCCGTATTTTCCCTAGAAAGGGAATAAAGAAAGCGAAGTAATAAAAGACAAACCAAATGAGAGCTTTGTGAATCCAAGGTATTGAGCGGGTTAGAAGATGAAGAAAGCTACAGACGTTTAGATGACGTGACAGGAGCAAACAAGTAGACTGAAGATTTCACCTGGAAGAACTTGGTTTGGAAACGTGTAAAGGCACACCCGATTCGCAGGTCCGTTTCTTGCCTTGCATCCACAGACAGCGCCTCGTTTTTATTTGGTTGGCGGAGATTTTGCATAGCCACTTGGACCTCGTGATCTGTGACTGCGGTGAAATGAGCCCGGTAAACCTGTGCCTATGGGTAAAAAAGGTATGTGATTACAGGAATGACCAGAAGCAATTTGTGAAGGGGCTGGAGACCAACCTGTGAACCCATAACTGGAGCCACTGCATCAATCACTTCAAAGCAAATATTCTCACCCTCCTTGTCGCAATCTAACCAAAGAATAAGAGAAGACGCTCCCTTGGCTTCCTTTTGAAGAAAATTCACCATGTTTAGTTTTGGATTCGCTTCCTTTTTCTCAATCTTTGCAAAAAAGAGTTCAATCTACAAAAAGTAATCAAAAAGAGAAACTAACTGGGTCCACAGCATCCCAACTGTTAAAACGACCGACAAAATCTAGAGCCATGACGTGGCCACACACTGAGGTCATTTTGAAACGAACCGGACTCCCGCGGAAGGTTCCGTTCCATTCGTGTATGCTACAGGCACCATTACTGCCTCTGCGAGACACATGACTACCGCGCGACATAATTTTGGCCAGAGCTTCCGCCAGTGAGGGCTTTTCAGCCACCATCAAAATAACGTGCATCTTAGGGCCACGAGGTTCGACTAGAAAAGTTTTCAAACGAAGGCATAAAAAAGGACCGAATGTGCAAAGCAGATGATACTTTCGAAAGTCATTTTTTGCATCAGGTCAGGAAGAAGCCCTATGACAATTAAGCACGTGTTCAGTAAAGTCAACGAGAGTGATTCTCCATCTAGTGTACGTAATTATGCTAGGATTAGAGTAGATAAATCACGAGCTTCAATGTAAATAAGCAGCAAGTGTGCTTCATGATTGTTCTCGTCAGAGATAAATTGGGGAAGGCAAATGAGAACCAGGCAAGAACTAAGGTACCTTGTGCTGCAGGGGGCCAATTAGGATGTCGGCTACCGAGGACCCGTAATCAGGGGGCATGATTGGCCGACTCGTGTGGCAGAAGCCTCTCTACCTTTATTCGCGAAGGGGGAGCGAAATACCATCTCGCAAAAAGGGAAGTGGGTCTTGAAGTAGGACTGCAGGGGTATAAAATCTAAAAGTTTACCAATTTCGCCCATGAGAAACGCTGCTTACTACAATCGTAGGCGAAGTTAAGAATAAGCGTTCAAAATCGTGCCCTGCAAGATATTGACCAAAGAGTGCCATAAAACAAAATGCTAAAGTGTTTATCCGAAGTAGTCTTTTACTCCCTTGCTCACGCACTGATTCATACGCAATCAACGAAACATTGGATGGAGAAATTGAGCACATCAATGTAATGTTTAAGCCTTCGACTTATTGGTGTTCTCTAGGTCAAGCTGCCGTTGGTCAAGAGAGGCATGATGATTTCGACTTTTGTTACGGCATTCTACGCGCTCTCCTCCGCATGGTTTCAGGTCTCATCTCGGTGACAAATCGTCGTTTTCCGACGAACTTGGACGCTGACGCCAGCAATTTTACCTTTATTCAACTTGCTGATCCGCAGTTGGCTCTGCTCGAGCGCTATGGAGAGAAACGTGACCCACCCTATAAATGGGATCGCGAACTTGCCCTAGTGGATCGCGCTATCTCAGCTATAAGCAGGCTTTCTCCCATACCCAAATTTGTTATCATTTGTGGTGATTTGGTGGATGCTGAGCCTGGTCGTCCTGAGAGGCATGAGCAAATTTCAGATTTGAAGTCCTCTCTGGAAAAGATTGCTCCTGGTATTCCTGTTTTCGTCTTGCCTGGGAATCACGATATCGGAAATAATCCATCACCAGCCGATATTGATGACTACAAATCTTATTGGGGGGACGATTACTTCACATTTTGGTGTGGTAAAGTGAAGAATATTGTCATTAATTCCCAACTGTACTTCGATCATTCAAATTGCCAAGACGAGTTTAGGGATCAGGATGGCTGGCTAGACAACGAACTTTCAGTAATTGAGAACAAGAATGCAGAAAGCGTTCTTATTTTTCAGGTGAGTTAGATTGCGCAGCATGAGTACCCTCTATGTTCAGCACATTCCGCCATTTAAAAAGTCACCAAACGAGGAAGAGGATTATTTCAACTTACCGAAGAATGTTCGCGAAGATTTGCTAAGTCGATATTACAAGGCTGGTGTACGCCATCTTTTTTCCGGCCATCTCCACTACAACGGCGGTGGGCTGTGGTATCCCCAAGATGGAGATCCCAATGTTCCACTTGAAGTTATTTCCTCTTCCGCTGTGGGATTCCAACTCGGGTACGACAAACCGGGTCTTCGTATTGTTCGTGTCACCCCCACCGCCGTCACCCACAAGTACTTCACGTTCGATGAGCTGGAGCAGGATACAAGCATCACAGAACCTCGATTTTAAAGTTCATGACTTTCCATCACCCTACTCCCTCTTCCTATTCTACGTTGGCTTTTTTCCGAATCCTCTTCTCTTAATTTTATGTAAACCGATTCTGAACTAATGGCTGGAGGACTCGAAACTTTTCAGTTGCGTATTAAATACAATTTTGTCATTTTTTGGACGTGATCTTACGGGTGGTGATGTGTTTCCGGGTCGGAACAATAGTATTCTTCTCTTAAAGGCTGCGTCCTGGATACGAGGGCTTCTCGGGTGTCCACTACTCTCCAATCGGGTGGCCTCAACTACTGTGAGTAAATATTTTGGTACATCGCTTCTACCCTCGCTTGGGGTGACCCACGAGACTGTTCGTGAACTTGATATCCCCTTGACAACGGGCAAATCGATGAAACCGAAACCACAACGGTTTGTATCGCCAGTGAGTTCGTATTTGTTAATGCAGAAATTTTGCCGAGTGACGAAGTTTTCTCATGTCCGGGTCTTTGTCTAGTCTAGTATTCGAATAGGTTTTAGCTGAATGCATCGTGGATTTATGCAGGTAAATGGCAAAGTTTGTTTGGCCATTGCTTGAAACTACTTGCTCCTGAAGTTCTAATCAATTAATCGCTGTTAAATCGAGCATTATAAGTGGAATTGCCGTAACGTCATCTCAGCCTAGGGAGAATGATCTTGCATAAAGTGACCCAAATAGTGCATGAGGTTTTCTGGTGCGGCTCAGTGCGGTGACAGCTAATGTCCTGTGATACGGAGTAGGAAGTTGCATATGGAACGGGTGTCAGCTCGTTCCTGTGGTGTTCCAAGCAAGGTCTCTGCTCTTCTCCTCCTTTGAAGCAGCAAACATACCTGCTTCATAAACCCACTAACGCAAACTCAGAGCTGGAAAAATTCGTACCATTCGTTGCATCTCACTTGGAAATGGCGCAATGTAAGGTTGTTAAACGCGTCATCTAAGGATGGAATTGAGTTGTTAAACTTCGAAGCAGACCAGTCATTCCTGGGGCATCCATCCATTGCTGATGATGACGAGTGTCAGCTTGTTTCTCATTTGTATTACGTCACGGAAACCACCCACACCAACTGTCGACTTATGATGAGAAACACCTTTTCACTACGAAAGGCAATCCATCACCTACTTCACGTCCAGTTGGCGATACTTCGTGTCCCCATGCGGTAGCGCGCGGCTAAAAACGTTTATTTCCCGCAAGCTGAATATTTGTTTGTTCCGTTTAGTCATGTCTAATGGTTTTTGAAAAGCTGTGTTCCCTTAGAATCTTGCAGGACTAGTCCATCAATCAGAGGGCAAGATAGCACCCCACTTGTGAATGTGAAAAGGTGTGTTTTAGTTGGCGTGATATGCGGCGACGGGAAGGCCCTTCCCCGTTCTCGTCTCATCTCCCTCAATTTCCTCAAGTTACACTTAATCTGGAAGTGTCGACCGCCACTTTTTCTTGGTGCTTGCACTAAATGTTGAGCTGGAAACTGGTAACGAAAGGCAGGTAGGATTTGTCTGTACCAGGTTTTTCCTAGCGTTTGCTTTCTTGAGGGAAGATAGTAATGAATGTCACTTGAACAAATCCTGTCCGTTACCTTGCTGAACCGACTCTAGGAGTAATCTCAGTGTTGATCATCCTAGACTGAGTTTATTCTCCATATTCATGAACCATTATTAAGTCTCTCCTGTTTGCAACTACAGCTTCTGCTTGGCGTTACCGTCGATCTACTTCTTTCACTTAACTTGTAAACAATCTTATGAATGATAACTTGCTTCCGTCCGTCACTTGTGTGTCAAAAGACGTTAAATTGTCCTTCCATTGCGCACTAAAAGTTTAAGTGGTTATGTTGAATCGTCAGTCAAGTCATTGTGTGGTAGCTGCTAAATAAATTGCGCTGGTGATTAGATGACTTCAACGCTTTGATTTGTTTCTTCGTTGTAGCAGCACTCCCACTTCATTGGCTTGACGCCTTCAGCTCTGCGACCTCCGTTGCATCAGAACGGCAACTCTTTGAAGGTTTCATTTGGAGGCAGATGATCTTAATTTTGAATAAACATGCCGCTGGGAAGGAAATAGTTCCTCCAGCACTCAATATTCAGTGTAAACTTAGTTTCTGTTCCTCATTGATCCTGTTTCGTAACCTCTTTCGTCCCCATTGTGACGACTTACCCTTAGGTTTAAAAGAGCAAAAATGTGCCGGTTTCTCCATCCCTCCCCCTCCTTTGCCCCAAATGAACAGTTTATTGCTTGGCAAATTTCCCAAAATGTCTCCCTTTTCGGTAGTGCCATTAGCCCCTTGTGAAGTTGGAAGGGTTCTTCTCCCAAATGGGCTCATGGAGGCTCGTCACGAGTGGCATACACGCAGTCTTTCGTGCACTGCAGAATCTGATTGGATGGCTTTAAGTTTGAGAAAGAAATCGATGGAGCGTGAGATGCACCCACCTCCATCTCATTTAGTGCCTTTTTATCTCCTTTTCCTCTGATAGTCGCAGGGTGGTTGTTTGCTGTCGGAAACTCACAGTGTGACGTTGGTGTCAAATGGTCGGGGAGCTCCTTTCTTCTACCATTAATGTCGAATGACGTCGTGGTCAGACTGAGTTCATCAGTGAGAGGTCAAATCAGCCCTCGTGATATGCGAACTCATTTGCCACCTCTTTTCTCCCTTTCGCAAATTAAATTCGTTTTTTTTCTACTTTAATATAACCAGGACTGCAGAATATCTTCGACATAGAGCTGTTTATTTTCCTGCAACTGTAAAATTTGTGATTCTTTGGCCTTAATGCGCATTTCCATTCCACATTAAAGCCATGCGTCCAGGTTTTGTGACATGTTGTTTGGTTGTCATCGTCAAAACACTCCTTCGACCCCACACCACCATGAAAATATTCGTTTTGTGTAGGGAAGAGTTTGTCAGAGGAGAAGATAGACGTTGAGCTGATGGCGGGAGAATTGGACACCACTGAGCATTACGGCACTAGAACAAACCAAAAGTGAGGCCTTTTTTACGCATCGACTTTCTCAAAGTTCGGGTTTTATCTCTCTGTTGACATGAAAATTCCCATCGCTTTTTAACTTAGTGTGAAATAAACACTGCTCCCTTCGCTCGCCACTTTAGTCCACGGTTCCTAAACTGGGTAGGCTCATAACATTTTCTCCGACGAGTGGTTGCTCCCGTTTGTAGAAGCCATCGTTTACTCGTAGCTGTACGTTTCAAGGTTTTGATTTGCCTGAATTACTTCTCTTCTTTGATTATCTTTCCGAGCATCCGACATCCGCGGAAGGGCCCTCTTCTAAGAGCAATCTCTTTCGAGTCTCCGCCTATGGCATCAGTCAATCAATAAACCTAGCTCAGCTTTCTTCATCCTTCGACTATGTGGCCATGGGGTACGGGTGTCTGCGTCTGCCTCCTGAAGTGACCAACGAGATCCTCTTCTTCGCCACACCATTTGATGATCATGATCCCACCAAACATCGAGATGTTCTTGTCTTCAAGTAGGCTTCTTTAGTTATGTTATGTGTAGTAAGGCAGCCGTTTGTGTCAAACTGAACCCAGTGAGCATATCGAGTCGGCAACAAGTTCGAAAAGGGTGCATGGTGAATCTGCTTAAACCTGGAAACGTGGCAATGAAACAGAAGTATTCTGCTGTGTTGCAGGTTTGCACACCCTTATCGTTCTTATGTATCCAGTGGATGCAAGCCCTCCTTGTCGAAATGGCCCCCAACTCCTGTCCCTTTTATTTACGAAACGAGAGATTTGTTTTGCTGCCCAAACGCGCCAACCAAATGCTCATTTAAAAAATTGTAACAGAACTACCTGTCCATTGTAGCAAATTTTGTCACTGGTGTTTTGGTTCAAGCACTCCACATGGAATGAGCTGAGAATGAAGTCGCCCTACCTTTGTCTAGCGGCTTTAGGCAATACTCTGGGCCCGCTTTTGCTTCTTGTTTAAACATACACCTATCCGTCGCCTCCATTTTCATTTATTCTTGCATCTAATCGATGACAATTTTAGCACCCGACTACTAGTTCTCCCATTGTTAGTAGTAGCACCTCTGCACGCACTGATGCTGAGCTTAAGGCGTCGTACTTGCTAAAGCTCTGAATTTGTTTGAAACAACGATTCTCCGGTACCAGAATGGGAGGATAGAACAAGCAGAGGAAAATGGAAGGTCATCATCGTCTTTTTCTGTCAGATATACTAATCGCCCTGCAATGAATATCACTATTAACCGCTTCTTATGTGGAATAAAATTGTGCTCCTTTGTTCGTGAATCTATCGTCGGTGCAGTTTTTTATCATGGTGACTGCTTGATATTCTGCTTGTCATGCTGCAGTCCCCTTCAAATGTCATCTCACTGTAATATAGTAGGCAAGGCTACCTAAGAAACTAATGACGGGAGAATTTAATAGGCGAAAGAACGGCTGGTGAAAGAGGATTTATTGCCCTTTGGCTTGGAGAAACTCGTTCCCGTGGTCGCAGTCAAGGGCAGATGAGTGACCAACTATGAAAGTCTCTGCTCGCTTTGAATGTGCCGTGTTAGACCTATGTACCTCAGCGACTAGGTCGAAAACATGCAGTGTATGACCTCATTTTTTCTTTCTTTAAACACTCAAGGAAATTTCATGGTTTCTGGGAGCATTGTCGGTGATTATGCGTCTGTCGCGTTGGCGATGGATGCCGGGTTGTGGCGTACATTTCGTTTCCGTGCTGTTCCAGTCAGCATTTTTATGCACACCTTCTGTGTTCAGATTGTTGTCAGTAAATTTGCATGTGGTTTCCACTTCTTCCTTTCCCTAACTTTCCCCTTTCCCACTTCCTATTCTCCTTTCATCCTATTCTTCATTCTCCCTTTTTGTTTCTTGCCTTCGTCCTGCGCTTTCACTACTCTCTTCTCTCTCCTTCCTTTTGGCATTCCTCTCTTCTTTTGCGTCTTCCACCCTAGCTTCAAATGCATAGCTCCTCAAGCGCAAGCTAAGCGTTGCCCTGCAAGAATATGCCTCCTGTTTCATTAACAGGCTAGTCCTTATAATTTCTGATTTAGTGCTGAACGCCTGCATTTTAAGTAAATTCGTCTATTCAATCGGGCATCATAGGGTTCTGGATTCACGCATTCAGTAATAAACAACTCTGTCCACCAACTTATTTATTCTTCTGGCTTTTAGTGATGCCATAACCTTGCAAGTGCAAGGAGACTGATTTAGCTTGACTGTCTGTCTTGTGCCACCTCACTCATTTGGAGCTCCTCTTGACGGTGTGTTTTCTTCCTGCCTCATCTGTCGTTTTCCTTTAGGACTGGCGTTCTTGTTTTTTGGAATGTCTCGAGGTCTGAGGTGAGACTGTTTTTTTTATTCCTTGGTGGTATTGGAGGACAAAACCCTCCAACCGGTGGCTAGGCCTAAAACCAATCAATTTTTGTAGAGCGAGCTTATTATTGCCAAGATTCGCAAAGAATGCAACGGACCCATTGCTCCGGAAGCAGTGGAATTCGAGGAATTGGTTTACTCCTTCACCAGGTAAGTCCTTCTTAAAAGCTTTTTCCTTTAAAGTGTTTCCATTTATAAATAACCGACCTTGCTGACGAAGAGTTGTACATTGTGATGTCCTCTCAGTCATTCTTACGAGGTCTCACAGTTTAATGTGGCTCAGGTAGGGCCCTTTCATATTATAATCTACCCTGTTTGACTCAAAAGAATCATCTGAACCTTGTTGTCGCCTAATCTTGGCACTCTTGGCGGTGGTTGTCAAAACCTTGAGTTGATCGAGTTGCCTATATCAAGCCCTTTGCTTCTTTCGGGGCTACTCCCTCTCATTCAGTCCGCAAGAAGCAGGATGAGAGTGAACTGCCAGCATTGCTTATTCATTATACCATAAACCCGTTCACCTTCCTTGAATTAACTTTAAACTGTTTGGTCACGGTAACGCAAACAGGTTGAGGTCTTACGCCTAGCCAAACAGCTTATGATACAATCATCCTAACACGACAGCCATCACTCTTTCACACCTAAAACAACTCTGACCTACCGCCACGGAATGGATCATCAGTATCGAGGCTTGCCACTTTCAAAAAGCATTAAGAGTCCAAGGGTATGGTGGAACGGAAAAGCTCGTATTGATTAAGTGAGCTGCAAAACAAATAGCATTTTGTTAGCTGGCTCCCTTCTTCTGCCTTTTGGAATCGGATTTCCCAAGTCTTCTCATGTGTCGTATTCAATGACAAGATAATCGCTTGAGATAACGCGAATCGTGTTAATTGTCCTAGCCTTACAACTTCATTAGACACAGCCTTCTACTCCAGCAGCTGTCATCTTTATAATGGTTGGTATCAGCTTACAGGGCTGTTGAAGTACTGGTGGCTTGATCGCGGTAGCCGAGTTATCAGCTAAATGTGGCCCTTTGTGACCGCCTCAATCAGACCAGCTTCCCTTTGCTGGCATACACCAAGGGTAGAATATGCGGTTCCAAATATCATAACACAGAGAAAGCAATCTCATCTTTACAAAGTATAGAACCTGCCTTCCTTTTCTCCCTCTCTCTTAGTGGACCAACCCGTCTCGATGTTGAAGACATCCGCCTACATGCACTTCCATCGAAATCAGATAATGCGGAGTCACAGGACGCCTATGAACTAGCCGTTCAGACCGTGACCATGGAGAAAATCGCCTTTTCTGATGCTTTAGCTTCATCGGGTAGGAACTTTTACCGCTCCCCTTCTTTCTTGGCCCCAGTTCAGTAGCTGAATCTTTCGAATTTATCTATGCTTTGTATTAAGAAAGGGACGTTCCAGTCACATCGAGACTTTCAATCATTAAAATTGAAGGAGAAGAATCCCACAGTGCAGGCCTCCCGAGAGGTTTCTTTCGTCTTCCATCTTCATGCGACCATTCTAAATGCGGACCTATCTTAAGGTAGACTGCCCATTTTGTGGAATCCCTTCAAACGATCCGTCCTCGATGGGATCTCCTTGCAGTTCATAATCTGATGAAATGTTTCGCCCACCGGCTGGAAGTTTACAAGAGTGGCCCCTGTGGGGTCGGATGGTGGGAACGTTGGTGCCTATTCAACTATGTAGTGGCCTAGAGTGATTTTGTTGAAACATTTTCAGCTAAGAGTCATTGGTGGAATTAAAGTTTTGGCCTGTTACTCCACAAATCACACTTGTCACCATGTTAGCCCGCCTTGATTAGCTGTTTGACCCGCCAGCCCCTCGTGGTGTGGTTATTGAAGTAGACCAAGTAATGATCAGCCTGATATTAGTATAGCATTCTTCCACTTTGAATGGCAAAACGGGACGAAGTAGTGATCATAAGTGCCTGCTTTTGGCAGTCGCATTTTGATATTTAGAGTTATTTAGGGCTAAGTCCTAAGCCCTTGGCAGGGGACGAGGAGGGAGTGGTCTGCGTCGATGCTTATCACTAATCTTTTTAGCTACAAATTTCACAATGCCTTATTTTGCAGCTTGAAATCACTAGCCAAAGCGAAATATTTGGCAGTTACCATCTCGTCAGTAATGCACCGAGTTGTCCATATAGTTCCACACAAGGGCTCCGATCTGTGTGCATTCACATGTAACCTTGTCATGACCTTTTCTAATCTTCTTCTTCCTGGGATCATTTACTAGACAAAGGCACTCCTTATTTGATATCCCCTTCCAGTCTCGCCAAAGCATTAGCCAGCAAAGTTAATGGGTGGATTGTCGAACGCTCACATTCTTGCCTGTATTACCGAAGTCGTAATCGAGATTCCCCTCGCCTTTAAGGTCTCTTGGTGCGAAGCCATTGTAGGTTAATTAGTCGGTTTAGTGTCCACAGATTTTGTAGATCAGACCACTGCTGGCTGTCAACTTCAGTGCTGGATGTCATGACTGTGAAATTAAGAAGCGGAGGTAGCAGGATTGGGGTCCCAAATTCAAAAGGGAGGAAGTACCGTCACCGAGGTCAATTGGAAATAACCCGGCTTCAGAATAATCTTACAAAGTCTTATTTGAACCTCAAGACTTGGGTTTTAAAACGCCGAAATGTACAGATGCCCTTCCCCGCTGTTGCTCGTCACGCATACGCTTTGCATATTGTGCAGCAATTCATGACGGTAACAGATCGTACCAAATTGTATGACATCGAATAATTTTCCGCTTTAAAACAACAAAAGTTGTTGCGTTTTTTTTGATGCTTTCCAATTCGTCTACATAATAACGGCGACTGGCATCACTTTTCTAAGCTTCCACAGGCGGATCAGCCAAACACTCGCTCCCATTTCAATTCTTCCTTACCAAACCATTCGTGGTTGCATGTTTAGCGTACACCGATCCTCAGAACACATATTTGGTTGATTAGTAAAGCTTGGCTTGACCAAGCCACCACCACGTCGACCGAAATAGGACTGTGCAGGAATGGCTTCAACTCATCTCCTCGACAGCCACAATGCTTCAGCGACTTACATGGGCTCACTTAAACGGTGGTACCTTCCATGGGAGACCAGCACTTTGTTTAGTACCATGTCATATGCTATTATTTTCCACATAGGCGATCACTGTCTCAAGTCCACTTTGCAAATTGCTTGACAGACCCCACCCTTTTCCTATTTTCAGTGAAACTTTCCTTGCTGGAGACTAGTTTCGATGCGGTAGCCGTGCAAATGCAACCCTGGATTGATGTAAGCAGATGCACAAAACCACTGACCCCGCTATCATTACCGTTATCTCAAGGTCCCTTTCCCGTAGAGAATGCAAACTGGTCTAGGGTTGTTCTTCCCAATGTCGTCAGTGATTCGGAAAACCGGAGAGCTCTTCACCTTGCGGTTAGTGAAACCAATTAACCGACTCCTTTCTATGTAGACACCTGCTCAACATAAGCACAACGATTAGCGAGACACCGGACTTCTACTGGGACCGATCCGAGGTCGAAAAACTCTTTCAGAGTCTCAAAAATGCACTCAGTGTGCGAAGTCGAACCAGAGTGCGCATTCGTTCCCTCTAACTTTTATTACGATGCATGCGTATTTACATATACCCCTTCATTTGCAGATCCTCAACTCGAAGCTAGACACGTGTTGCGAACTAACGGAGATTCTGACAAACCATTTGCAAGCAAGACATTCTTCACGGCTGGAATGGATGATCATCTTCCTCATTATGATTGAAGTTATCTTCGAAGTTCAACGCAGCCGAATGGGGAAAATGTGTCAGAACAACCAAGAAAAACATGACAGATGAGGCACCCCGTCAAAACTTAGACAGAAAACCTCTTTTAAACCATGTCGATAATAAATTGGTTTTCACAAATCTTGCCATTTGCAGCCTGCGGGGCACAAAAGAGAAATAATTTCAGTTATAGGCTAGAGGGTAAACACAGTTCTTTATAGTGTATCAAACCTAAACAAAAGCAATTATGCAAGAGGTGGAAGGGAACAATTTTCAGGGGGAATAAGTCGCAGACTAAATGCAGCTGCCTAGGTGTCGGATTCGGACCTCCCTGAGATGAGATCCTGGGCGCACTTGTATTCCTCGTGGTTGCTTAGATCGTCACAGTCGGCCATCGCAGTTGCCAAAACGTCAACCGCTCTGGCCAATCGACTTGAACAATCCGAGACCATCATTCTAGATTCATCAATAAGTTCCCCCTAAAAAACCACGCAATAGAAGCGCGGCGGCATAACTAACCGTTTTTTTTATCGTGTATTCATCTGCCCCGGAGGCTTTCTTTTCTTCAAGATCTCTTTGAAGGTCAGCTAATTCTTCTTCGTATTTGATTTTATCTTTGGATATTCTACGAAAAGGTGGCATAATTTGGCGATTACCTTTTCACAACATTGGTCTTAATTTTGAGCTGACGAAGCCTGGGATCCTGGGCATTCGCTGCCATTACCAAAGTAAGCACCGCAGTCTTGCAACAGCAAAACGACAACCAAGTGAACACACGAGAAGCAGCCCGCCAAAAGCAAATAGGCAAGGCAATTGCTAGATGATTAAGTAAATAAATAAGATTTAAGCCTCACATAAATATGCAAATTACGAGGAAATTTCTTAACTAATTTGTGCGCGTGCCCTACACAAATCGAGTTGTCTATCACCTATAAGCTCGAAATCTGTGTGTAGTGGCTAACAGAGAATGAAAGCCTTAACCCTCTTTAACCTTAATTTTGGGAGTTGCCTTCTTTCGCATAAATCAGAAGAAGTATAACGAGAAAAGAGAATGTCAATAAATGCTTTGATTGTCTGCACTGCTGGTTGGCCTTCGAGTGCTTGGAGGCCTTATTGGCCTAGATGCATAACCAATCCCTATCCCGTGCCATTAGCCACGTTTTTCCCCTCCATTGGGCATATATATTCCGTCCTACCTTATGTCAACTTTGGCCTTCTTGGGATACCACAGTGAGGTACTAGTTAAAGAGCAGGCATGCTGCAAGACGGCTAAGAGTCCCAAAAATTTTTCGAGTATCAAAGAACGCGAAGCAGAACGAGAAAATGACATGCGCTAAACAGAGCGAAGGATCTGTCTAATGACATGGACTGCAGGTCAGCATACCTAAGCGTGTAAATATGGGCATCTAAGTGATCAAAAGCCATCTAGCAGCCCAAAAAAATGGTACTATAGACTTTGCTCGCACAAAAACTTATGACAAGGCCTCAGCTCGTATTACAGTAGCTAAACCACAACTGGTCAGACTGTGGTGCCAGTTGTTTTATTGCATCTATAACACTGTTTGTTTAAACCGTTGGCTAGCCTTAGACATTTGTTTTTCAACTAAGTGCGTGGGCTGGCTTCCTGGCCATTCCAGCAGCCCTTTTCCTTCCCATCCTAAATACACGCATTCAGAACTATGCTAAGCCTTTTTTGTCTTCTAGGGATGCTTATAACGCTAAAACTATGTATTTTAAAGTCTGAGGACTGCATTTGTGCCATAAATTTACGACCAGAGACCATGCGGTCGAAAGACATTGCCTACCAGAATTTATGGTCATGTTTCATTTCAAGAGTTGTGATGATCTTGACAAAAGTCCTTGGGTGCTAATTATGCATTTAAGGAAAAATTGTGGGGTACATCTTGACTGAAATGACTTTATTCAATTACCAATGGCTTTAATTTGCAGTGTTTGGCAGCAATGTACGAACATACAAAAAAATTCTTGCACTTGCTGGAACTTACGGGTTTTGTTGTCTTAATTTTGAGGCGGTCTTGTTAATTTTGTGTTGCTGTTGTGTAAGTCAAATGAGATTTGGGGCGTGTGGAGATGTTTTCTTCAGGGCGGTATTGATATTATTCATTGATACTGTCTTAGCGAAAAGAACTATTTGGGTATTTAGCGTCAAGAATTCACTTATTTCTTGGCTGGCTTACAAGGACACCCTATATACTAATGGTCTTTCCGATGAATTGGTTACGTTCACAATTGCTCTCGGTGAGTTTGTGCTCCTTTTCGTCATGCTGATCATTTAAATGATGGTCGTTGTTGTCCTCTTAACATAAATATGGGGTTTTAGTGCGATTCCTTTTGTTTGCACACCTTTTTGGTTTGCTTGTTTATTTTGACACTCTTAACTGGTTAAATTTGCGACATACTCCCCAGGGCTTTGCCGTCCACTTTGCCGCGGCAGAGCTTTGGGGTGTTAAATTATGTATTTTCAGGGGAAGTAGTTTTGGTTTGTGATGGAACATTTTAGTTAGCCCTATAGCTGATGTTCACAAGTGATGGAAGGAAATTTTTTGATGACTAAAGCGCTCTTACGCTTCGTGTCAGCCATGTATCACTTTATCGGACCGTTAAAAATTGATTTGAGTAGTTAGGACATTGCTGTGACACTTAAGCATTTAGCAAGGCCGCAAAACTGGAAGTTATTACCTTTTCAACTGCGGAAGTTCTCAATAATTCCAAACTCTTTTTAACTAATCGTCATTTTGAGTACATTACTTCCACATATTTTTTTAATCCTTTGAATCAATCTCACCATCTTTGTGTGAGGCATAATGGGTTTCTGCATGTTCTTTGGTTATATCACGCAAGTGTTGGTTCTTTCTAATGTCTTTAGTATAAATTTTGGTGCTCTGCAGTAAGTGTTGTAAAAAATTACTTATTGTGCAATATAGTGTCAAATTTGTTTATTTTCTTTCTAGTCTTCACTCTCTTTCTGGTGGCTGTTCTACTTCCGCCAAAGCAAATTTGGGCTCTGAGTCTTCTGTGCCTGCCTTTTCTATTGGCTATCACCACTTCTTTCGTTTTCGTTCGGCGGCTGAATGAACTTGCTTTTGACTATCGTCCATGGAGTTGGCGCTTTCTCCTTCTCAAGTTCTTTCCCATTCCTATGCTCTCCTTTCTCACTGTATTTGCCTGCTTCCACGTGTTGCCACTATTCTTTCACCGTCATCGGTTGGATGATCGTCATCGCTTTCGTCAAAACATTTTTCGCGGCTTTATTGGTGCTTCTATCATACTTCTCCCAATCATTCTATACATTTGTGTCGCTATTTCAATCGATCACACCTATACCAAGCAGTTATTTATCAATACTGCGAAAAATAGCACACCTTCCGTCTGCAGCTATTTCTATGCCCTTGGTGGCCGGAGCAACCATCTTATTCACTCCGTTCTACTGCGCTACTCCGACTGTCTCTATCCTTACTCGCTAGCCAAAGTACTCACTGAGCAGCGTTTCTCCCTCCTACCCGAGATTTTAGCCCTTAGTCTCACGCTCTGCATTTTCGCCGCTTTCTTAATTGAAGACCTTTACTACCGCTTGCAGGCATCTCTAGAGGAACAGTTGGTCCAACTCTCAATGGAGCCCTTCAACTTCCTTTCTGATAACTGGAATCGTCTGGACGTGTCCTCTGTCTTTCTCTGCTTCTGGCTTATTAAACTCTTCCTCATTGTGCTTCTTGGCGCATCTTTCTGGCCAATCGATGCTAAGGTCATTGAGCTCCTCTCTCGCGCTACGGATGAGCACGGTGTGCCCATCAAACACTCCCTTAACTTTACCTTCTTAAGTGCTTATGCGAATGAAGAAAGCCTCGTTAATTCAACTAGCCTTTCGTACCGTCTGCTTTCACGCCTTCTTACTGGTGCTCTGGCTATCGGTGCAGAAACGTGGACTTCCGTCTACGGTGCAGCTGTGTGTGTGGGGCTCCTTTCGGGTTTCGTTGTCAATTTTCTTGCTTTTTGCGTCGATCCTCTCGGTGCGAACATCGCTCAGCTCATCCAAACGGCGGAAATAGCGCCAGTTGCAGCAAATCCTTGGATCCCTATCGAAGAACAGCTAACCAGCAACGAGCACATTGAGGTGACTGCTGTGGAGTTATTGCAAAACACCAGTTGGAGCTGTGTCATCCTCTTCGTCTTCCTTGCTATCCAATATGACCTGCCCAACCTCACTTCCCATCAGCGTATTTTCTGTTTTACCCACCTCCTCATTGTTATGGGCTTCACATGTGTCTATCCCGTGGAGTCTCTTGTCAAGGCCATCTTACTTCGCCTAGGTTTACCAGGCTTGGACTCACCCTGGATTGACCATCTCATCCCATTACTTTTCTGTGTGCTAATGATTGGTCTTTCCGGTTGCGTGTTTATTCACTTTCCCGTCTGGCTTTCCTACCTTCCCTACACGGGACGCGGATACCAACCTTTGGGCGGAAAATCCTCTCTAACCGACGCAGCTGGTGGTGTTGGCGGTGGCACCATCTCTGCCTACACTGGCTACGCCCAACGCCTCCGTACCTACCTCTGCGGTGGTCAGCTCCTTCTAGACGTAACTTGCACTCTTTTCGAATACGCTCTTCATCAAGCTCACCATCGATGGCCTCTGTGGACGAGATTTCATAGCCTCCTTGCCGCTTCTCGTCTCTTCAATATCTTCATAAACTACCTTATCTCTTTGCTCTCAGTGCTAGTGATTCTCTGGCTCATATTCTATGAGTCCTTCGGAGTGTGTCGGGTTTTCATCCTCATAGTACACGTCTTCTTTGTTCTTTATCCGGCCACCTGTCGTGGCTTCTTTTGGCTGAGGACCCAGCTCTTCCTCAAGGATACGATGGCATCCATTCCGGCACCAACATCACAGCAGTTGGATGCTTACGCGGACTGGTGTGCGATTTGCTATGAGGCCATGTCGGTGGGAAACGCGAAACGGACGCTTTGTGGGCACATGTTTCACAGCAGGTGTCTCATGCAGTGGGTCCAGCGACGTCCCATCTGCCCCATGTGCAATGCCGACATTTTTGCCTCTTAGGGAGAATTTAAAGACAACGACTGGAGATGTGTATTTTTTTTCGACCTCCAAATCTTCCCCTCCCTAGTCTCCCCATCCCGTCCTCACTATCGTTGTTTCTGTTACGGCAGATGAAATATATACACAGACACGATTGTATTGCCTTGAGTTGGTTTGCTTAAGGAGTACTTTGTTGGTGCTTTTGCCTACTCGCATGCTGTTGAGTGAATAAAACGTTTGCATCAACGGTTTTGTGTGTGAACGGAAGCTTAGGTGGCATTTTCCTCCGCGTGTTGAGGAACAGAGGCAGTGATTGACTCTTCTCTAGGAGTGTTGTACAGCTGTGACGTGCTTCACCGCCTGGATGGAGGGTGTGTGCGTGTGTGTATCTCCTTCCGCCTGAAAGTGAATCAGACTGAATTATGTCGATATCACATCTTTTCACGGTTACACACCATTTGATGCAACTAACTATAGTTATGGGCTGATAAGGAACGCACGTCACGTACGTGTGGTGTACGCATTGAAACGTTTCTAGTATTCAAATTGCGGAGCTAAGGAAAGGCCTTGCAAGACTAGTAAGTAAGTTGAACCAACCCCTGTTTTGTAGCGGATGAGTGCTCTAAGAAGGTTCGTCTCTGTCTCACTGATGGCCAGGATTGGATGCGGCGTTGGGTTCTACGCTCCCCTACTTCAATATCTGAGACCTCAATCCTGCTCCTTTCGCTTCTCAACTTCACGCCCACAACGTCCAGTACTGAAGGTGACACCTGGTTGCGACCTAGTTTACGAATCCGCAGATGCCGAACCCATTAATCAACCTGCAACACCTCGTCATCGAATTGCCTCAAAGCAGACTAGCACTTCGATTCCAACTTCAGTAACAACAGAGAAGGACATGAGCATCATTTTCACCTGCAATGTGAGTATTTTCAATCTCTACCGGATGACACTTCAGCATAATTGGAAGGTGGATATCAAGTTAGATGTAATCCCGACCAGGGAATGGTTCCACAAAAAGCGGGAGTACTGTACCTGTTTGCCGCAGGTCGGGGTTATGATTCCGAGCCCAAGGCCAGTCGCCCTGATGACTGAGGAGGTACACTATCGACACAAGGTTTACCCTACAACGCAAAAGAGGGATGGCAGCACCGGCAACTAATTAAACTGCTATGCTTTGTTGGACTATGGAGATTACGTTTGAAAAAGCTACCTACCAGAGGCTTATTTCATGTCTAATTTCTATCGCGATATAGGGGTCCGCCCTACCTGCCTACATTTGAGGTTTTTTTTTTTTGCTTCTGAGGTGTGCAAAACACGAACTCAAAAGTTTTTCTCCAAGTTGGCCTACACCCGCGGTCTCGTTATCATTCGCTGCCCTTCCTGCCAGTCGCTTCACCTCATCGCGGATAACTTGGGCTGGATCAAGGAGAAGACTCCCTGGTGAGGCAATGTCTTGTAGTCCTAAAGAATTCACCTCACTGTCTTACTCTCCCTTGTTGATTCTAGGCGGATTGGTGAGCAGAAGCACCTACTTATGTCGGAATCTGGGATATCGGAGAAGGGAAAATGAGAAACACAGGCTCGCAGCTGCACTGTCATCCAAATTCTGTAAATACATCTCACGATGTCTAACGAGCTCCGTCGACTCCTGAAGCTAGGGGGGAAAGGAGGGTGAACAGATCAAATCCTTGTCCGGCCATTCCGCGCTGCCTCAATACGCAAAAAATAACTCCATGAGGTAGCGCAAGGTCACGCACTTGACATCACTTGCGGCACTTTGGCGTCCACAACTAGCACTAGCTAACGACAACAGGGCCCCCCAGATTAGGCAGAAAGCACAAGGCCGACAAATGCATTTTGTAATTATAACGTAGTGAACGTGGTAACATGGGATGAAGTGTTACATTTCGTCCGCAGACGTGCGAATGTCGTCAATTTTCAAGATCATCTTACACAACTGCACCGCCAGCATAATTTGAGCGCGCTTGGAGGTGAGAGTCTCGAAGACATTCTGCTCTTTCATGTCGCATGTACCCGTATGTAGACAATCAATGCCAAGGTGGGGGTTCTTTTCTTGCACCTGGCGACCCTTCACGTAGGCCACAGTCTCAATTGATGGAAGGCCAGCATTCTCTGACAGAGCAACTGGAATGGATTCCAGAGCGTCAGCGAATGCGCGCATCGCGTATTGCTCAATTGTGGAGATCTTCTCTGCCTCATCAGCGACACGAATTGCACATGCGATCTCGCAGGCGCCGCCGCCAGCCACGACACGTGGATCGCGGACCAGGTTACGCGTCACACACAGCGCATCATGCAGTGAGCGCTTGGCCTCTTCGACTATCATCTTAGAAGAGCCCCGAATGAAGCAGGTGACAGCTTTGGAGTTCTTGCAGTCCTCGATCACCAACATGCGGTCCTTGGTAGTCCCGAAGGTCAACTCCCGCACGACACCGGCGTGACCAAGTTTCTCTGCAGTTAGCTCCTCGAAACGTGGAACAATTCGGCCACCAGTGGCAATCGCAATAAGTTCAATTTCGGCTCCGCCAACCCATCTGACCGCGGGTAATTGACGACTCAGAAGTAAGTGATTGGCCTCGTCATCGAAGCCCCACTGGCATATCACTAAATTTGCACCTGTATTCTTGACCCTATAAAGAATTTTTAAAAATGGAAAAAAAACGCGAAATTAATATGAGACAAATGCGAAAAGTAGGAACACACATGTCAACCATCTCCACAAATTTGTCCTGTTCGTATTGACGCAATTTGCGATAATCCTCGACGCTCTCAACGAAGAGATTGTGCTTGGTTTTCGGCTTGGGAGGTTCGAATGGGCAAGTAAGTATCGCAAGTTTGGCATCAGTCACCTTTTTGGGCATTTGAGGGTGTGAGAAATCCTTGTCAACAATAACACCCTTGACGAGAATCGAATCCTCCAGTCTACCACCAACTTTGCCTTCCACCTTAATCAGCTCGAAATCGACGTCTTTTCGTTTGATGTCAGCGACAGATAGGATGGCATCAACAGCCATCTCAGCGAAGTGACGATGGCAACGGCTGACACTGACAATTTTATAGTAAGCTATGAGCAAAACCTACATCTTCGACCCGAGGGCAGTCATAGCAGTCTTAACAAGGGGTTCACGGTTATCAAGCGAAAATTTGAAGTCCTCGCTGATCTCATCCAAGACACCCACACAGACCTTAGCAGCAAGTTCAAAGCCGTCGGAAATTCTAATCGGATGGATACCGCGATCCAAAAGGGCCTCCGCCTGTTCCAAAAGAGCCCCAGCAAGGACAACAACACCAGTGGTACCGTCACCAATTTCATCATCCTGGGATCGACTCAGCTGCACTAGCAATTTTGCGATCTCGTGTTGCACGTCCATCTTTTCGAGAATCGTCCTGCCATCATTCGTGACTGTCACATCACCATCTGGACTGACAAGAAGCTTGTCCAGACCCTTGGGGCCAAGAGAAGTTCTAAGAGTGCTAGCAACAGACTTGGCTGCCAGAATATGCGACTAATGAACATGTGCATAAGCCAACTCAACTCAGCTCTACCTTATGCGCCTGCAAACCAGTCAAACGCTTTTTCTTCTCCTGATCTCTAAGGATAAGGAAAGGCCTCCCAAACTCATCAAAAGCTAACTGCGACGCACCATTGAACACTTCCATGGCAAACCGAGCGAGGCACGAAGATAAGTCTCGGCTAAATGAAAGATTGTAGCCAATCACAGAGTGGTATGGGTCGCGGAAAAGAAGCGAGGTTCAGGTTCGTAAATTAAAAGTAAGCGATAAATCGAATATTCCCATGCTGGTGGGTAGGCTGATAAACGTGCTTAATTAGCGTAAGTGCGTGCACGATTGTCACACACCTTACTTACATTAAAAATTGTGCCGGTGGAAAGGCATGCACCAACCCCGTTACTATGTTTTTGCGCCTAGTCATGATGAGTTCTCTCTTACTGACCCAAGCGCAGCGCAGAGGTTGCCGAAATTTGAGCTTCTAGAGAGCATCGATAACGGGACTCAGGGCCAAATGAAGCATCTGAACCAATTTTGTGATTTAACATTACGTGGTATCAGTCGAATTAAGCACAAATACAACGACTCACCAGGTGCTTATCGCAGTGGTGCTTCAAAGGCACAATGCAGCGTTCCAAAGCTTGCTTGAAGCCAAGTAAAGGCACAGTGCTTAAGCGAATCATACCTGTTCAAGAAATGGAGAATGATCGCTGCTGATGTCGTGGACCAGCATGCGGCAAAGGCAGTATAGCCACCAAAGTAACCGCGATAGAAACTGGGACTCAAACGCACATTAAATGCTTTTTTTAATATTTCAGCGTGCTCTGATATTTCATCAATGCATCTTTGTGTCCCTGAGGATACTTGGGTCGCTGAACTTGCAAGGCGAGTTAACAACCCCCAGTTATTTACTTCAGTGATGCATATACTATTAACATATGTAAGGGTTCAACGTGCATGGAAATGGAAATGACTGGCTAGTCAATTTAAGTGCATGAAAAAAACACGTGAATTTTGACGCTAAGAATGCAAAAGAACGGATATTCTGATGCCGGATATTCCATACATGCCAATTTTATACCCATGCCTTAGTGCATATAGCGCAGTGGTTAATTTCCGCTCATCAC
This sequence comes from Taenia pisiformis, assembly GCA_023968675.1. NCBI lineage: Eukaryota > Metazoa > Platyhelminthes > Cestoda > Cyclophyllidea > Taeniidae > Taenia > Taenia pisiformis. The sequence goes on from CM043732.1 coordinate 23,067,886, forward strand.
AATAATTGGGCAATGCTTCCTCTGGATTTTGATTTCGGTTGCAGTCTCATATTTGCCATTTTGCCTGACTTCCAGAGCATGCCAGTACCCCTGATCCCTTTCTGTTTTTTGCACATGCATATGTGCATGTTCCTAGTGCGTTTATTGTTGCAACTACCGGCTTCAATTTTGAGCCCATGGGCAAACGAATTGCCCTATCCACGTGGCGCTGGCCTCCGGCCTTTCCAACAGCTTTATTCCCTCCGCTGGTTAAGAGTACATATTTTGCCCTGGTATTCTGCCCCCCCCTCCCCCCCACGATTGCAGGGAAGTCTTAAGAGACAATGCATATGCCGTGGTGTATAAAGCTAACGTATTTGCTTGCGAGATTGCGAGATTGTACTCTGATGATCGAGCCTGAGAGATGCATTAAATCAAGTTTTAAAAATGAGAGCACTCAAACTAGCGCAATTAGGTGCAATAATTTGTTTGGTCTGACTGATAATTAGCTTTCACACACTTGGGTGGCCGCTTTGACCTAGCTGCGTGAGCCGGCCTCCTAGTCATCCCAGAAGCTAAATATTCTCTGTCTGTTGAGCACATATATTCTGCCCTGTATGCAGCCTTATTTCGTCTCCAGTAGGTTCTTGGGATGATGCATTTCAAATTTAAGTTCATCATGCCTCATGCGTTAAATTAGCAGTTTAAAATTTTCCTTTAATTTGGCTGATTCCCCCTTTGATCAATACAACGCATTCGGATCTATGGGACCCTCCACGTTTTCACTAACTCTGCAGTATGCAATGTTAATACTGCAATAATCAAACATTTTTTGCAAATTGATGTGAAGATGCGGTGGTCTAGTTTTATAGTGCTTTGGTTGATTAGATTGTTGGTTGACCTTCCACATAGGAGGCGGCTGCCTTGAACCTAGCTGTGTGGGCTGGCTGTCCATGCCAGCAGCCCTCTTCCTTTCCGTCTAGAATACAACTATCCTGATCCACACCCAGCCTTCTCTCGTCTTTAGGGGATGTTCGAGGCACCACAATGATTGCAGCCGAAAGCGGACTTAAATTTGTGCATTTTCTGCCTAGATTTAGCCTGCAAGTAGCACATTACAACGGTGCAAAAGAAGTGCCTTTGCTAAAGGGCTAAGAACTGCGTTTATTCCCGATACTATTCCACTTTCGTGCTCTATACGAAAGCTATTAACAACTGATTCGATCCCAATCGTGGACCATCTGGAAAGGCAGCTGGTAAACTAACCTCGCAAAGGATGCAGGGATCGCCGCCAGAACCTCGTACTCCGAAGTCATTTGGCAAGACGGACGAAACTCCGGGTGGAGTCGCACACCCGCGAGGGAGCATTGACGTGGTGTCAAATCTCGCCTCATTTGCGCTGGTTAGCTCGTGAGTGCTTCTCGCAGTACTGATTACGTTGTGATGACTGACGCAAGAAACGGATAAAGGGACGCGTCGGGGGCAACGCTCAACAGAAGAGAGGAGCTATGTAGTGTTTTGTTTGTTTGGACTGTTGGTTGGTCCGACGCATTAGCGGCGGCCACCCTGAACCTAGCTGGGTGGGCTGGCCTGTTGGCCATGCCAGCCGCTTTCTTCCTTTCCGTCTAGAATACAAGTATTCTGACCTATCCCTAGCCTTCTGTCCATCTTTTAGGGACGCTTAGGGAGGTGCATTCCCCTTGAATGCGTGCATTCTGATCTGTGGTTAACCTTCTTTAGCCTTCTAAGAATGATTAAGACGCAAACAGTCGCAACAGTGTAGCGCTCTTGTCACTCAGACGCATCAAATAAAGTTATGATGCTGTGGTCATTAGGAATGAATAATCTGCCAAACTGCCCTTTTTGGGCCTTGGGAAAAGTTAGAATTCGACGGACCTCTTTAGAGCTATCAAAAAAACATTAGCAGTTCTAAAATTACCATTGTTGTGAAAAGCCCATGTCCTGTAATGCCCAGTTTAAAAGCAAAAAAAAATTCTAAAAGTGTGCTGATACTTTTAGTTATGCTATTTATTACTTCGTTACTTTACAACCAAATTTAACGCAAATTAATCCCCAGGTTATGTATTAAAGCATAAGTCCATGAGACTCTCAATAATTATTTTTGTGAAGTGCAAGCCACAAATTTTTCCATTCGCCGGACTTAGGGCGCCTAAATTGAGTTTAGTTTCACTCTTCCGTCAATTGTGGGAAGAAAGGTGGTGAGCGTGTTTTCTCGATTCGTGTGCATTCTGCTAGGTTTTGTTCATAGTTTTTCTGTTTGCGACATCCTTAATGTCTTGACACTGCTTTTTCCAGGATCAATGAAAATCGATCGGAAAAAGATTGTGAATCGATGTGGATATGACCAGAACGAATGCATGCTCCTTGCTAAACGTTTGTCTGAATGCTCAGATGAGGAATTCTTGAAGGAATTGCGAAAGATCAAGGTTTGGAATTATGGAAAGTGTGAGCTTGGTCTCTGGGCTGATATTCTCGATCGTCTTGACGCAATCCTTGAGGATGTGACCACAAAAGTTGGCACGTGGACTCTTAAAGTTGATGCCCCTGGAAGCGAACATCTCGTAAAAGATGTCGTTACCGTTCTTGAGTTCACTAGTCATCTGATTGAGCACAGTATATATCGTTGCCTTTATGGCTCGTGGAGTCATATTCTCGCCCTATTTGCCACTTCGAACATGGATATTCTATTGGCCGTTCTTGGCCTTGCATACAATTTCAGGTAAATTCCTTTGTTTGGCATAGCTAACGAACTCTTAGTAAAAGAAGCAACTACTTCTCCCGACTTGATCCGAGTAACAGGTCGTTGATTCTCGAGCGACTTGTGTCGATCGCTGAGTCATGGGGAGGTGCGGAGAATGGATTCGACCTCGCCTCATGCTGTCGAATGGAGCATGTAAGGCTTTGCTCATAATAAACTCGTTTAGTACCCTCCAAACGCCGGGAAAGTTATCTTTGAATACTATCCTGAATCTGAGTTTGACGGGCAATCGGGTTCCATTTCTCGGCCGCATGTTATTGATGAACAATTCAGAAATTGTACTAGATCCCCTTCGGAGGTCATGGAGGAACTACTGAAGATTCATTCTGTTCCACCCTCAAAACAAATGGCTCTTTTTGCTCGGATTCGTCTAGCTGTGTATTTTTCAGACCCTGAAAGGCGCCTGAAGTGCATAAAAGCTCGTCTACAGGCTATTTCCACCCTTTGTATCCCTTTCATCTTATCGACTTATACTAATATTTCACTAGGCTACACATTCGAGTTTGACGATCGTCTCATTTACTTCGGATTGGTCGATGAATTAGTGGACGTTCTTCAGCTTCCGGATGGTGAAGTCATGTCCATAAAAGCCTGTGCTCTCCGCACCATGACGGCCATTTTCAATCTCCAACGCCTTAACGTGAAGTATACTCCTTTCACCTAGTATGCTTTAGCGGTCAATTATTAATTTATCAAACTGCCTTTTTGATGAATTGTAGCCTCGTGACAATTCTTGAATCCACTGGAATGGCCAACTTTCATGGTGCTTTGCCCACGCGCATTAGGCGATGGATCCAGAGTTTAGTCGACGGCACCTGTGATGCCTCTGGGGGCAGTGTCAACCAGCAATATACTATCGCTCTACTCTCATTCCTCTACCATCTGGCAGCTTTTGAACAGAACTTGAGTTCGGGTTAGTCGGTTAACTAGTCCCAAAACTTATTGATTTCCTTTTGATCTCTAGTCGCCTTTAACCGCTCGTCAGTCTCCATAGTTCGTTGCTCTTTTCGATGCACGATCACTGTTTGAGTCTCGCTGTCATACTCTGGTAAATAAGGTGTTTTTGCATGTTTACGTGGGATTGGCTGCTTTTGCATCCTCATTCCAGGGAATGCCCATAACATTAGTTTGCGAACGATGAATTCCAGTGGGATACTGGACTCCATGCTGCAGCTGATAGCTTGGCATGTGCCACGCAACGACTGCCTGAGTTATGTGACCCGTGCTGTGCGCGTTACTGACCAAATTCTCTCCAGTGTCATCTCCAATCGTCAGCTTGTTCTCGACCGTCTTATCGATAGGCTGGACTACGAGGCCGAGCTTGTCCTCCATCCCCCTCCTGTGAGTTAATTTCCTCAACTCTTTATCGTGGTTGAACGATTCAAACTCATTTTTATCGAGGAGTTCTTTCGCCAACTACCTGTATTTCTTGTCAGGAATTAAGTCGTTGTAGGAATGCAATGCTTCGATTTTGTTGGTGGAGTTGCGATTGGGTTATCTTTTTGTTCTCACAGCAGACAATTAAAGCATATCGTTTGGCTATGACCACTCTGCCTTTATGGCATCATTGCTAGTCACTTGCATGTGGAAGGGTTTCGCGAAAGCTGTCAATTACGAGGTTGGCTATTCGAGAAATTGATATAAGGCTGTTTCGGTGCCTGTCATGAAATGCGTGGTAAATTTTAGTGGGTCTTATTTCTTCTATACCTCACCTTTGATTCCATGAGATCGTTTGGAATGTTGAATTACTGTCAAATAACATCGAGCAGGCATTGTCTTGTCCCTCCATCGATCTTCGACTTCCCGTATATGCGCTGTCAGCACAGCGTACTAATCGCCATCTTCGCATAAACCCATAGTCATAGCCAGATCATCTAGGCTAATTTCTCTGGCAGCCGGTGCTCAAAGGTTAAGAAAGCATTATTTAGAGTTAATCTCTTCCTTTATTGCCTGTGCGACTTCTGCCTCCATAGCTAGTGGCGCCAAATAGGTGCGTTGATATGGCTAGAATGCATCTTTTTTCAGCAGTAATGTCCCTTCTACTGTTTTTGATGGCGCCAATCAGATTGAATAAATGGTTGACTTTATCAGTTCCCGAATGATGAGGATGTCCCTGTGGGTGATACCATGCAGTTATCAACCGTGTTAACGACGCCGACGGATCGCTTGTGCTTGTGTGGGTGTTTGTTGTAAGGTCGTCACTAAGTCCGTGCACATGTGCGGGTGTGCGCGCGCACCTCTTTGTGACCCGTTCTGATTTATGTGGAGTTTAGGGGGGTTAATGTTCATTAAAGTAACCAAGGTACTTGACGTCGTTCTTACAAGGAAGCCGTCAGGAGAGGTAACCCCTATATGCTACGCATGTCGATCTCTAAAGAGGTGAAAAGGCGCACGGGCTTGAGGGTCGCTTTAATTATTCTCGCGAAAAATTGTTTATTGTTTGGTGACTTAAGTGGTATGAGTGGATGGTCCAGGCAGGGTTGGAGGTCTCAGATTAACAAATGCACAAATAAGAAACGTCATTTGTACCACCGAATTACTAATTAGATTAATCGCTTCATTGCATCACGTTCTCCCCAAGGTCATCTTCAAATAATGCAGCGTGTGATGATCACATTTGTATATGCCGATGCAAGGAGCCCTTTCTATTAAATCACTCTGCTTTGAGGACGCGCCTGGTTAATTTTCCTTGCGGTACTGGCTGAGGTGTTCACATGGCACCATCTCCTGCCCTCTGATCCTCTTCAAGAGGGGTCGATAATTCATTTTTTGCCCCAAAGCTCGCATCGTGAAATTAGCGTTGTAAGTCAGCTTTGGCGGTGCGCTGTAGCAGACCTGAACGATTTGGTAGCATGGATCATATTAAATTTTCCCGTCCCTTTTAATTCCCAATTTTTCACTGAAGTACGAGAAGTATCCATGACTGGCTACTTAATTGTTGGACTCCACCCATATCATATCTTGTGGAATGCATCACTTGTATTTCCATCCTTCAATCATTATTGAGGCAGAAACTGACTTCATGATCGGTTGATCCTCGTCCACTCGCTGTGGACATTTATTGTTGTCGAATTTTTCACTTACTCTGAGGCCAAGTCGAGACGTTAACCTGTCACTCCGCGTCTCCTGTTTTCCTCTAGGAGCTAGCCAAAGCCAGCACCAGCAATAACCAAACCTCGCCCCTCGGTGTGCTGAACACCCAGCGCTCCGGTCTCATGAAGTCTATGCTGAATCTGTTGAAACGCCTCTGCCTCGAGGCAGACTGGTATGAGCATCTGCGCACCGCGATGTCTGGGAATCTTCCCATCGTCTTGCATAAGATCTACAACAATCGTGTCTTCCACGCTACTCCGCATCTGGTTCTCTTTGCTCTGGAGGCAATCACTAATTACATCTACACTTACCCCTCGAGTATTTCTCATATGCAAGTGAGTTCCGTGGATGTCTCCACTGATATTGTTCTCACTCTAACGCCATAAAGTGGGTGCATAGAAGGAGGGTTCTTTAGTACACACTTGCTCCGTTGTCTACTCAATATGCACAAATTATTTTTGACTAAGGTTTGCCATTTTCCTGCGGAAAATTTTTTTGGCACCCATCTGGTTAATTATTTCCTCAAAACTAATCCCCTTATGCTATATTGATGGGCTGTGTTTAGAACGTTTTCCTTACGAGTAGGTATCCATGTGCCTGGGTTTTACGCTTTGAATGCAGATTTAATTCGTTGTCGTGCACTGTTGCATGCACGCACCATCACTGATACTCGCTGTTTTGACAGTACCCAGTCAACCACATGTATCCACCGTTGCCTGCCACATAATAAGGTTTAATATCACTTATGTAATCATGCAGGGCTAAAAGTTCTAGTTTTGTCCTGAAACATCCCTTGTGCCGTACGTAAGCGTTGTGTCCACGCTTAGCGTACGTGCACAATTCATGTAATGGCGATGTTTGGGTCAGGTTTTTGTGCATTGCGGCAAAGTTTGACTCTAAAACTCGTTTTAGGGCATGAGACGATTTGGGCGCGATTGGTGGGTCAAGCACGCTTTTAAAATTCGTCGCTATTCGCCGTAAATCCTGGTAGTCTGCTGAATGGAGGCTTCATGGACTACATTTTAGCTGTTCACGCAAGTGCGGTGGGAAGTGGTTACCATCTGGCGGTATGATTCGGTTTCAGTTATCACATAAACATTCTTCACTTAAGACCGTGTACTTTGCATATCTATGGCAAAGAGGATTCCACCCAACAGAATTGCGTGTTTTAGGGTAAGGCTGTGATTGCATGTTGTCTTCAAGATTATAATTCAAGAGGTGTAGTGTGTTTGTAAACGTTTAGTGCTGTTCGCCCATGATCTTGTCGAATTTTTTGACCATGGGGGAAGTGGTCTTGTCCATTCCTCTCCTGAATTGTTCCGTGCTATAAATGATGCTGTAATGTGATTTATTGTGCTTCTTTTCGGTTCTGCGTCCTTCGATTGTTTTTGTGGAATAGGCCACCAACAAAAAATGTGCATGTCATACGTCTGCTCGTATGATCTCTATCAACAGGAACCAATTTTTCCTATCGTGTGTGATTATTTGGCTTAATTCCTTTTACTACCACATGATTCGTCATCCAATCGTTTTGTGATTCTTCCGCCACGCACCTATAAGTGCTCTTCGAAGCAGCAGTCTGTATTATTAATGGTTCTGTTTGGCAGACGTCACTGACTTGCTGAAATTGCCAATCTGTTACTCGCAAAATGGTATGTGCCATTGACGGGACACACGATCGTCCACCCACAATTCATTCACTGTATCGTCGCGCAGAAGCAAAATTCCCACTGCCTCTCATTGTTCGTCTCTTGGATATCATAATTACTGGGTGTTTGTTGGAGCCTTTCGGGGAATGTAACCACCTTATTATTTTCTCATTCGGTGGTTTTGTGGTTCGAGTCGGGCCACTCTTACGGGGATGTTCGTCATTTGAGCCCACCATAAAATGTGACGCTTCTGGGTACAATTTGAATCCCAAAGGCCAATTTTTACAGCTATCGGCCAAGGTGGTGCGATGCGATTCTCTCTAGTGTGCATTTCTATCGATGGCCTTATACAAGCCATGAACCGTTCATACGCCGTTCCACCCGTGCATTAAGCGAGAGGTCTTGCGTACAGCCGATTTCCACGAAAGGGGTATGTTCTATGAATGCCTGCTTGCAATTCTGTAGTTATCGGCTGTTTCAATTAACTGCCTCTCTGCTCGCATTAGCCTACCGTACAAGCTGTTTGCGCATTGTTTATTGGTCTCACCCCATCCCGGTGTCTAATCTTGATCCTGAGATTGTGCATTTACTGTATTTATGGCGCTTTGAAAACAGTCTAATGCACTTCATGGAATTCGTTGTGCATTATGGGCATAATTTCTGGCTTTCCATCGTGCCTCCGATCCTTTAAGCTATGAGATAGCTTTCAATCTGGGTCCGCTTGCACTTCGCTAGTCCTGCAGCCATCCAACGATTTCCGCAGCATACGTCTTGTCGACACCTTTATTAATTATTTTTGTCACTCCAATTTATCAGTTGAGATTTACTTTTTTAGATTTCATTACACTAAAGCTTGAATCAGACATAAAAATCGTTTATTTAGTAGGTCACCCAGTTCCCTTACGAACTACGGCAAAAGTACCTATTTTTGAAAGCTTTGAGTGCCCCTCTGGATGTTTTTCATCTAGTTTTACTCGGCTACGAAAAATAATGGTGGAATATTAGGTGCACTGAACATGTTTTGACCTTGTACTTTAATGCCAGCTACTGTCTTCTATGATTTGATTCATTTACCAAGCCACATCGTCCCTTTTCCCTAAACGCTTCTTCCAATCTGTCATGAAGGATAGTTTGATTAAATGGCATGATAGATAACCCAAGCAACATAATTCAACTCTATCATCAGTTTGGAGAAATGTCCTAATACCTTTGTTTGTAGGACAAGGGCGTAACTTCGGACATGCTGGCCGCCTTGACGGAGAACCCTCTGCCACAAAGTCGCGATTTCCTCGTCCATCTACCCTCCATTCTGCGCACACTGGCTCTGAACCCACGAGGTCGCACGGCGGTATGTTCGAGTGGGGTGCTGCAGAAGTACGTTGAGACTCTGGTGAGTCCCGAATATCTGCCGACGATGCGGGCAAAGCGACTGCGCGACTTCCTCTCTCAGATCAGCTACAACCTCTCCATCGCCGCCTCCGCCGTGGGTCAAAACAACCCCACTAACAATCTCACCGCAAGCCAGATGAGTGCCTCTCTGCATGAGCTCATTCGAATGCACTCAGACATCCGTGGGATTATTTTTAACTCCATTTTCAAGGTGTGGCTCATCTATCTGCATTTTTTTCAGTTCATTTCCACTAATTCAGTCGTTTGGTATTTGTTATTGATCCACTTAGTTCATGTATCACATAGGAATCATGACCGCCTCCATAATTGACATTTTCAGACGTTCAAGGTCGGTTTGGGTCGATGCGAAATTAAAGTGATTATCGTGAGCAGAAGTTCCTTCAAATAGGCTTTCCCTTGTAAACTTCTCTCTGAGACGCTCTGATAGAGCCCCGTTCCCCAAATGAGGCCAAGGTTGTAGCTCTTTATGAACTCCGCCCACCTACTACCCATCTTGGAGATGCGCTGGACGTTGTCATTATGAGGTTTTTCGAGGATTTAAAAAGTCCTTGAGTCGACACCCATGGCGCCAAAATGGTGATTACACTTGCGGAGTCCCAAGAGTCCCTGCGGTTCAACATCCTGAATAGACAGTTTTTAATACATGGCTGTCCCCTTTTCGATTTCGTTCTTATCGCTTCTCGCACACTAATACCGAAGGTTAAGTCACCCATTTTCTTGGCGTTCTGATTGGACCTTACAAATAATGCCCTCCTCCCCTCTTTATTGAACGCCATTGAGCAAGGGCTTTTCCGGGAAACACTGCGCAGATACTGTACTCCAATTTCTTTTTACAGCGGAGTCCATCTAAAGACAGAAGTATAGGTGGGTAGGGTGTGATTCTAAATTTATGTGTTTCTGGAATTTCATTTTACTGAAATTCAGCTCTCCTCCATAATGTTCTTTAATTGGATTGAGTTTTGTTTTTTCGCACCAAAGGCTTCATAAATGGTTGCTTCCTTCCCGAGACAAGTTACGCCCTCTCTACAAGTCATATATAGCGGTGGTTGCTGGAATTGCATAGTTCTCATTAATTGCTTTTTCGATGTCCTGGGGTAATCTACTCTTCCGCTTCATTTGGCTGTTGGACTTCACCATCCACCCGTTGGAATAGCCTCCCCAATTCGCTTTTACTCCCCTGCAGTGCTTCACAAAGATTGTTGAGATGGGCAAGACTCCAGCCTCTCTGGTTCCTACCACCAGCATTGACAACACCACTCCTGGGATGCGTGGGGGCTCTAGTGCGAGCTCCAACGCAGCAACTTCCACTACGGTGGTGGCAGGGGCGTCCACCCGTTCCAATTCCGACCTTCATCCTCCCGTTAGAATCCGTCATCGAGCTGGATCTCCAGATGAGGACGAAGACGTCGATGTAGACGTGGACGTAGTGGAGGAGGATGATGAAGAAGAGGAAGAAGGTACTTATCTTGATGCTGAGGTGGAGGACGTCAATATGCTTCTCTCTGGGAGTGACGGAGCTGGTAGTGATGTGGACAACCCACATCATGCTATTTCCATCAGCGTATTGGCAACTCCAACATCGCCGGAGCACCCATCAATTGTCGGAAGCTCTGACACGCTCACCACTGCTGTACCCACTGCCGTCACTGCATCATCTGCCGCTGCAGCCACTCCAATGGAGGTTGATGAGGAGGAGGGCTCGCAGAACATCTCCGACTTCATTCTTAATGTGGTGAGTAGCTTCAAGTTGATTCAGTGTTGAAGTGCTTTTATGTCGGTGAGATGTAATAGGAATCATTTCTACTGCAAATGTATTTCAAAGGAGTCTCATGTTGATCGTGACGTATGTCCAGATTTTTTCAGGATCTTGGACGTATCTGGCCTCACTCGTGTTTTAGTTTCTTTAAAATCTTTAATAGTTCTTTTCTTGCTGACGAGCGCTACAGCCTTGATGAAATCTCTGTGGGCTCGGTCTTTGTTTGAAATTCAGTTAGCTCAAAATTTTTCGGTGAATAATTTTTTTCGTCAGCATTACGACACTAATGTCATTGAGTGACTTAGTACAAGTCGTCCTTCAGCCTCTCAATTTTAAGGACACGGACTGAAAAATGAACGTAAGGCACAATTTAGCTGTTACAATTGTGAAATTTTAAAGTAGCCTGAGGTGATGGGTTAAATACCATCAGCGACGACTTGCAGAAGGGCGTGGTCGAAGCAATGATTCGGTCCCGAGGTCGCAGGATAGGTGTATACTGATGGAGCAATGGCATTGGAGATAAGTTGAACGGCTACATTGAAATGTGACTTCTTACCCACGTACTTATTAATTATTTGCCAGTCTGGTCCTTGCCTGTGGAATTATTGTAAAACAGGGACCAATGAACCTGTTAAATATTTTTTTGGAGTTGTTTTTGAATGCGAAATGGACCGTCCATTTCAGAATGCTAGGGTTTGACCGGTAATCGACAACACATCAAGGAGATGAGATCGTTCCATTCGCTGTAGATTTGTCGGTGAAATTCACTACCGTCATCCAACTCTCATCCACTTATGGGGTGCTTGAACGCCCCATGTAGCCCTATTTGGTGCCACTCATGAATCACATCGCATTTATTTCACTCGACTAGATGTGACTACAGTCTTTTTGGTTCCAACTTGGATGCCCTGCACATTCATTTTAAGCCTATAATTACCCAGATTGAGGTGTTTAGCACCCGCACACTAACACAGTGGTGCATTAATGTGGCGTCAAGCCTCCATTGAGGCTCTATCTCGTACTTATGTATTAAAAGGTGGGATTAAAAAACAATTTGGGCAGTGACATTGTAATAGTGCCGACATCATGCTTCCGCTGTTTTTGATCTCCAGGACCTTGGGTTTAATAAAGCTCGTCTAAGACTCCTTTTCGCACTGACTGATACGTAGTGATTGACTTATACTCCAATTCAAGCCAGTTTCTAGACCCTTTCACCCCGCTAAAGTTTATAAGCTACCAATTAATATGATGGGAGCTTGAATTCGCTTCTGCATACCAAAATATGCAAGTTTCATTCGCGTTTTTGAGCGAATCGTTTGATTGCAATAGTATTTGCGTAAAAGTGGACTTCCTTCCCTCTTCTCGGTCGCAATTATCTCTTCTTGATCGCAAGCAATTTCCTTTACACACTTCGCTCTAGAATTGTATCCTATCCTACTGTCACTGTTTTGTATACGCCATACATGAAGGGGTAGGAATGTGGTGTTATTTTGTTCTCTGTTTCAAGAAATATTTTCTCGTTTTTAACCCTTTTTGTGTTACCAAAACGCGTCATTTTTAGGCTTTGACTTGGGATGGGAAATAAGTCGTGTATTTCAAAGTTCACTGAGCAAACAAATGTAATTGGTTGCTGCCAGATGGAACACTACCCATCTAACACTTGAGGAAGAGATTTTTTTTCTGTGGCTATGGCAGACTGCAGATCCAAATTTTCACTTGCTGAGGGCCAACAAACTGTTCCGGCCGAAATCGTTCCATCTATTTACCTTCTCGGCGTAATGCATGTAAAATTTAGGCTTCCTCAGGGGATTCGAGCACTTTCTCTCAAATCCCACTGGCCTTCATCACCTCCCTGGCACATAGACAGCAATAGCGCAATAGGCTCGAGTGCCTAGGGTCACATAGTCGTATTAGGGTGGAGTTCAGGGTGGAATTGTTGTTGAGATGGGGTGATTGCTCTTCCGAGAAAAACATTTTGGTGGCTCTTAACTTGAAGGAACTGACTTGCCAATCTCGAACACGCATAGCACAGGACGCACCGCTTATTCATGCATCGATGTTTTCTGAATGTGGTCAGTTGTTCTTTTTAAAAGTCAAAGCTATGAAATAGTCAAGGATCCAGATTTCAGCACAGGCATTGTCCAGTCGTGCCTCTACCCTACACCGTTCATTACTGGTTTCAGTAACTCGTTTAATGTATATTCCAAGTCTAAGGAACCTGGATAAGGTTACAAATAGGCACCGCAAATGGCGTGGTTCGTTGTGCAAGCTTCAGTGAATTTCTAATACATCGTGCATGAGGGTAAATCAAGTACGCTTTTCTTTGAACCCCAAACTATGTCCATAGTTTCTAAGTCATCCAGTTCAAGCCAAGCCGTACAGAATTTTTTTGTTGATGGCGTTTGAAGTGTTAATGCTGCAATCACACCAATTTTCTCGAAGGCTGGGCATAATTTTGCAGCTCTAAACTACCATTGCCAAGTAGTCTTTAATTTTGTCCATAAATCCAAATTTGGGTCGTGTATCCTGTGCAACTTGAAATGTATGATGATAATTACCGGGTTACCTAGCAGAGGTCATTTTTGACCACATGTTACGATAGTTCTCGATGAACGGCACAGTTTATCCTTTTAATGCCCTCAGACCTCGTTATTGATGAATTTGATAAGTTCATTGGGTTTTCACTGCCTCACCTCACAACACCCATGTTTCCTTTCATTAACGATATCTTTTTGACAAATCATAGCACACATCTGAAGTGGTTCCAAAGTGCTTTACTTGTCTTTTCGTTACCGCTGTGATGGCAATGGTCTAGCCCTTCATCTCAGTCCGTTTTTTCTCCCTCACAGAGCAAGTTCATGGAGCGCCTACATTCCTACGTGCACGCCAACGACCTTGCACCATGCCAGTTGCACTCGCGGACAGGTGTGCAGATGCTGTGCGATCTCCTCCTCATGCCTGGTCTGCCTTTCGATTTCCCTGTCTCTTTCTCCTGTGCAACCTTTTGCAAGTCTGTTGACCAACTGCTCAACTATATGTCCGTAGAGGATGTTGTCGAACCCATTCTAGAGGTGCGTTTACACTGTCATGCTTTTAACAGCACTTGCGAGATTTTTGTGTGTGAAACGCAAATTTCGAGTTACTCCAATGGTTATACGAATTCTGAGGTCAGGTTTGGCGTGAGTATCACGGTATATTAAATGCTGACTGTTGGTTTGGCCAAGCGTCCAGCTATATGCCTGTTGCGAGAGTTGTTTACCAGCTCTTGTAGTGCATTCTCGCCCACGGGTATCCGAAAACTGCAGACCTTTTGGTGCGGTATTGTGGGGGTCTCTGATTTGCGCTTGATTCCAGAAATGATCACTCGCTGGAGCTGTTGCTTGTTTTGAAAAAACTGGAATTGTCCTTTCACTATGGGGTCAATGTCGCATCTTTGGACTAATCGACCAGATTTTCCACTTTAGTATTCCTCTTGACTATAAACGTGTGTTCAGTGGCGTTCTCCTGTATTAATGGGCATTTCTTCCTATTTACGGGCTCGTTTTAGCTTTCCACCATTTTGTTGCGTTCCTACAGTTATTCTTCCGATATTTTGCAGAGTACAAAGGTTCCATTTCCTCTATTTTGTGCTCTCTGGAGTGAAACTACGAGTCGTTTGGTTCCCTTCCTCGTCTCGATGAAATTCCTTCTCGAAAGAACTTTATTTACTTTGCGGAGAGCGTTATCAGTTATTCATTTCAATTTCCCATATCGGCAGGCCATTTTCAGAGGTGACTTAAAATATCTTGATGGTTTTCTTTCCATCGATGGACGAAATTTACTCATTGGGTCTTACTAAGTGCGGCATGGATCTCGTCCACGTATTAATCTACTTTTCCACTTGTCGACTTCGTCGTTAGCCTCCCGAGCTGTCACAATATTTGAACGCCGAAAGCTCGGCTGTTATCGTCTCCTGTGGGGAACAAATCGCAGAGTTCCACTTTACTGTTACGCAGGCGGCCAAAGGAGTCTCCATATCAGCACACATGAAAGTCTCAATCCATGCACAATTTTTGTCCCACACGCTCTCAATGAATTGTTTTTTGCATTAGCCGCCAAGATATGGTCTATTGTCACCCCAGTTGAGGTTCTCCCTTCTAGTGCGCATCGTCGGGGGGGTTCGTTGTAAGGATGTCGCCTTGCCATGGGTAGATACAATTAGTAGGATTCATAGCTCGAGTTGGTTTCTTTCACTTTAAGTCTGATTTTTCTCTGCGCATCAGCACATTTGGTCGTCCATCGTAATTATTCCTTTGCTTGTGCTGAATGTCCAGCTTATTTGGGCGTAGGTCTTCTTTTAAGACTCGCTGAAAAGTAGCGAATCGCATTGGGTTTAGTAGCTAATTAAAAACACTTCCCAAATTCTCTCATGATTGCTGGGATTCACCGCAGAATTCGGTTTTCATACCATAGTACCTCATCTTTGTCGTTCTACCACGGTGTGGGTCTACATTCTCGGTTTGCTTTTCTTGTACTTTTGTCTTGTGAGTGCCTCTCGTTCGTTACTCATGGCTCGTAAATTTGTTTGCTACACGCGACGATTGCTCTCTCCACTTTCGTGGCATTCAGTTTGGCTCGGATTTTCCAAAAGCAGATTCAACTTTTCCGATCCCTTAATTGACTAATGGCCTTGGTAGGAAATTTGACAAATAGCTGTTTTTTGTACATTTGAAGACAAAATAGTTCAACATCGTTAAACTGGGATTTTTAAGAATCAGTTTGTTCACTTCTGTCTGAGTGCCTCCGTGGAGATAATCTGAGGACTAAACGTTGGATCGTGGAAGTCGGGAAAGCGACATGCCTCATTTCCCATAGGTGCCTAAAACCCGGAAATGTTGGGTAAAAGCGCTGTTTTTGTGGTTCGGTCGAGAAAATCAAAATGTGTTAGGATTCCTCGCGAGTAGATTTGGATGTGGGAGATCACGTGGCCGTTTTACCATAGTGCTTGGATTGAGTATTTTGAATTCCCATCGTCTAGGTGGTGCTAACGATAAGCCTGAAGTTGTATTTTTCACGTACCAAAACCTACCTTTGCTCGCAGACGCTGGAGAAGTCTATACAACGGGCGAAGCACCTGCGCTCTGGCCTCTCCCCAACGACAGACACCACCAGCATTCACCAAAGTGGTACCAGTGGAGCGCCGACTTCTCTGCTTCTCGCAGAATTCAGTGCAGGGCGCACTCAATTGCTCCACGAGTTGGTCTGCATCTCTTCCATCATCTGTGTGGTGGTGCAAATCGTCAATCACCTCAAACCGGAAATGAGGGGGATCTTCGGCAACCTTTGGAACACGAAGGAATTCCTCCGCGATTTAGGGTATGGTTGTTCGAGGCATTATCTACACTTTTGGTACGGTGCTCTTTATGCTTTATCCTTACTACCATTTAATACGTGCTAAGGATGGTGGGTGTTAATTCAGTTTTCAGGGTATCACTTGTTCTGAAATAAGCAACATATGCGAGTGTGATTCGCGTTAGAGGCTATGCCTAGTCATGGTGGTTTTTCTCAGCCTTGGTAATATTCGTATTGTTTCGTGATTTCTCCATTGTTTAAGTGATTTTTCGTCCTTTAGTACAATTTAGTCTAACATTTGTGGTTTCCTTCCCGAAATGGCTGCTAGTCGGTGGAAGCCTAATTCACCGTTCGAATGGTTTTTTTTATTCCGGCCATGTTTTCCCATAATCATGGTGTTCTGGTCATCTTTCTAGCATGAGGTAGTTGGAATGTCAGAAACGTCTTGTTCCTTTGGCAAGATGGTCCCAGCAGTTGGTCGGATCCTATAAGATTGTCATCTCTTATCTCTTTCCTTCTAATCAATCATTGAGATGTGGGAAGTGAAGTTACTTTGACCAAACATTCAATCATGCGGCGTTTATTTTAACTTATCCCTTTGGAGCTTTGTTCATTTGTCACCTCCTTTAACTCTCTTTTACTACCCTTATTCCTCTTAACTCCTTAACTCACGATTGTTTTGCATTGGATAGACGGCTTGTAGTTGAACCCACCAACTTAAGGGAACTGTTTTCATCTCCTACTTACATTTCTCAAGCATCGTATTTTTCACTTGTGTAATTGTCGATCTCACTGCTATTTTCCATTTATTGAAATGAATGAAACGTCTGTGATCCTTCGTAACCCTTGACGTTAGTACGGCCACTGGCCTTTAAAAGGACATTTGGAAGCGATATTCCTGCGCAAATAGACTAGGCGTTTGGCGCATTTACAATAGGGCGTCTCGCAGTTCTTTCACACCTGTGCGCACGCATGAACGTCATGTCCTTCTAGTCGCTTTGCTCCTTGTTATTATTGTCAGGACGCGATTGAGTCTCTCTTCAGAAGTGGTGGTCTTTTAAGCTGCTATTTTTCAAATAAAAAGTGGAATAAAAATATACTTGTTAAACTCCATTTCAAAGGCGCCAATGCGTCACATCCATCGCATTTTAATGGGTAAATCGTCGAGGTTTTAGGGTAGCACTTCACTTGGCAGATATCACTCTACTATAGCAGTGAATTCGTGAGCGCATGGCGAAGTGTTAACTTCTCAAAGTGATTTCAGTGTGTGAATGTTTCTAGAGAACTCTACCATGAGATCTTGTGGGAGGCGACGGTTCTCCTCTCTTCCATCCGCGATGAACAGGAGCAATCCTTCCCTAACACCACCGCGACGACTCCCATTAAAACTGTCACTGCTGCTACCACTAGTGATATTGGAGCTTCCGGTAGCAGTAGCATCTGTCGGGATGTTTGCGGTGTCCTCCCTGACCCCGTGGAGAGGAGCCTCTTTCCACCCTTCGTCGAGACTCTAAGTATCTTTAAGATAATCTCTCCGTCGCGCAACAACTCCGGTGAGTTCTCTGCCTCATTTTTATCCTTCTCATCCAGTAAACAAGTGCATAAACATTTTATTTTGATGTGTTCGATGATTATTGATAATATTGCTTGGGAAGGTAGGTTTTATATTTTTCGTTAAGTCGTTGGTTGTTTTATGACTGTCGGTTTATATGACTTCTCAATGCAAATTGTCACCGTTATTGGTGTGAATGTAACCGAATGAGATAGGTATCCAACAAGCCTGCATTTTGATCATCATTTTGTGTCTCCCCTCACGTCCAGGAAACCCGAGTGACATGCACCATATCCTCTACGTATCTTCCTTCATTATCAATTCGGTGAACGAATTGTGCACCACCCTGACTCGCTTCTGCCTCCTGTTCCCCCCCCCTCCACGTCGCTTCATCATGCAGTTCTCCAGTCCTCCACCCCAAGACGCCCTCACCCCGTCTGCCCGATCGGCCATACTGGGACGCGTCGCCCTCTTTATGGCGGACAGACTGCTTTGGCAACCACCTACACCACCACCACCACCTAGGATGATCAACGCGCTATGGTACTCAGCCTTCCAGTTGATTCATCTCTTTCTCTTCGGGACCTCCACTAATCGCGTGCCAAGCGTAATAATGCTAAAGACCTTCTCTATGCTCGGCGGCATCGGCTTTCTCTTTGAGTGAGTTGGTGTTTAGTGTGTGACTTTATGCGCATCCGTTCCTTTGTTCATCCTGTTTTTCATCCTTTCACGTGCATACCTGCACATCTTCCGCTCCATGTCCTTACATTTCATTATATTCACATGATTTTTCGTCTTCCTCCCTTTGGTATGCAGATCCTTCAACGACTTCATTATCAAAGCAATGGCGGCTCCCCTAGATAAGGGTGAGTTTTTTTACCAAGAAAATACTGGCATAACGAAAGCCGATCAAATACCCTAATGCACCGACTGTCTATCGCTGGTGTGTCTTGCAGACACCGTGGGAAAAGTGGTTGAGGGTTGGTTGGCTTGTGCCGACCGTCTCGCCGACGTCTCTGCATTAAAGGTCGAGATCCAACGTCTCAGCGAAACCGATTCCATTGGATTTGACTTGGACAAGTATTCTCACTACCTGTATCGTCGCATTCTTGAGCCACTTTGTCTTATTTGTCAGTCTGGTGTCATCGTAAGTTGGTATCCCTAACCTTCTGCTCTAACATTTTGCAATTCCATTCTGTTTATTGTCTCTCCTTCCAGAAATTCCTAACAAAAAAGGGAGTGGAACACCTTTTGAGCATCCTCAAGAACGTCGTGCCTGTTATCTTCGCGCCAATTTCAGAGGTTGCCTCATCTTCTTGCACTACTTGCGACGAAAGTCATACCTCATTGTCTGCACCAACGGTTTTAACTGAAGAGAGGTTGGAGAAGGAACAGACGGGGGTGGAGGTAGCTGAAATGGATACAGTTGGTGACATTCTCTCTCCCTCCTCAACTGAGGTTCTCGGGGAGTTGGGCTTCACCATGGCAGATTTTCTGAATACTTTCGGGATGGTTTGTAGACGAATGCATTTCCTTTCCTATCGTGCACTTGCACTGCCTTTCTCCTCTCTCTCTACAGGAAGGTACGACGAATCGAATCCGTGATCTATTATCCAAGCGGCCTTCTGCGAAGCTGCACCCACCTCTTTCATTTGAGACGTCACGACAGCGGGGCACTTTTCTCAGGGCAAAACTCTTCAACGCTTGCCTCGAAATTGCCAAACTGCATGACGGCGATGAAGTGAGTTTTCTAAATGTTCGAATTTATTTACTTCTAGTTTATAAGTAGCGTGTATACTCCAGACTTCACGACCTCTACAGTTGATTATGATAGGGTTGATATGTAATTATGATGGTTATCAGAACTGATGGGACTAAAGGGCCTATGCAAATCGTGAAACTGATAAGGTCATTCTCTGCGGGCCCCATGTCGCTATCAGCATCAACGCTCCAAGGGTTTGCATTGAACCATCATATGCAACGCATCCTGACAGTTCTACTGAACTTACGAATGCCATTATGGAGATCCCCTATCTACGGTGCCCCAAAACTAAGGCAATATCGAAGCGTTTCCCGAAATCCTTATGGTTCTTAGTATCTTCCCCCTGTTGTGAAGCGTCGCGGGGTTATTAGTTTTTAGTAGCGAACCCCTTTGGCGTTAAAATTTGGTATCCGTCGAGCAAAATCAAGGTCGGTGTTAACTTCCAGGTACTGCAGCAAATCGCTGACGTGTTGCTCTCCAGCAAGGACGAGTCGCACTGTGTCTTCGAGTTGGTTCGCATCATTACCGGTGGTGAAGCTGATCATGTTTACGCTACTGTCCCTCCCACACCTCCCGAGAATCCCTCTGCAGACGTCGAGGTAGCAATGCACCTCCTTGCCCTCTTCTTCACTCGTTGTCGCTTCGTCTGTGTCCGTGCATTCAACCGATATTGCTTACCCAACCTCCTTTGCCAACTCCTCACCGGTCGTCTCTGGCCTTCCGTTTCTTCCCCTCCGTTTCGATCCAAACTCCTCACTCTCGCCGCCCTCTTGCTCGAACAATACATACATATGGCTATAGCTCTTCGCCTGCGCCAGCGCCACGTTAGGCTCTACGCTGATCGTCACAGATGGGCCTGGTTTGACCATGTTGCAAAACAGTGGCATGCTTATTGTCCCGAAGAGTTTCGTCTTGCCGACCGGGCTTTTCACGATGGTGTCTATCGCTTCACCCATGAAGACAGGAAGACCAATGTAATTGAATTCCACCCCTTATTGCTTTCTCCCATTGAGAAAAATAACACCCGTCCCATCGCTCTGTTGCCAAAACTACCATCTTTCAACACGGAATCGGAGGTTCCTTCAGCGTCGGAGGCTCAGTCTACCTTCACTGATTATGAACGTGATATTCTACTCGATGAAGAAGAAGTACCGTTGGAACCTCTTTCCTCTACCCAGAGGCGTTATTTATGCCTAGCTCTGCTGGAACACTTCAAAGACACCAGACTGGACGCCAGATGTACTGATGCTTTTCTGCGGCTTTTGTTGCGACTCGCTGCTAGTAGCTTTGATGATGTGGATACCCTTATGGATGGAGATGTACTCTGTATTCTCTTCGATTTCCCTCACGACTCGGGGTTCGCTTTACAGTACTCAGCTTTTGTAGGACATCTTATTCGACAACTATTTGACAACAAGGCGTCACTGACCGCAAGTATGCGCCAAATCATTGGGCAGTTCTTTCATGGCGAATCACCACTGCTGCAGTGGTGTTTTCGTGATCTTTTTTATACACTCTCGGTTCTCATTCCTCTGATGGCGAAGAACGAGGAAGTCGCTATGAGTCTCTTCAAAGAACTCTCTGTAATCGATATCCCTGAAGGGAGCTTGAAAGGTAAGTTTTTGACTCCGAATAGGAATTTGTTTAAAAATCTTTGATTTGTTCACACCTTCTTTGACATTTTAGACGGCGTTCCGTCAAATACTCTCGTGATGTCATTGGATCCGGCTGTGGATGATCCCAAGGCCTTTTCTGTGGAACTGACCGACCGGCAGAGGGGCATTGTCACTGTCCTCCTTAATCGTATTCTTCAAGACACGCGGTGGTCGGACACTTCCGGGGAAGATTTGGTAAGTTTTGACCTTAGCTGTTCTCACAAAATCTTCATATTCGTAATTGGTGCTTCATTTGTTTTAATTTTCCCCAGACGTCGGCTGGGACGGGCAGTATAAATGCTGGAATGAAGGGTGATGTTCCTCCCCCGAAGTCTTCATCGATAAGTACCCACCTAACCAAATCGGATTATCTGCGATATCTCACTGATCTAGTGATGACCTCTCACGGCGTGGTGGAGTTTGTTGCCAAGTTTAATGTCACTGCTCACCAAACTTTCCTCAACTACCTTTTCAACCAAGAATTTCGTGATCCTTCAAGCATGGATCTGACAATTCTCTTGCTGGAAACCATTCTCTTTTGTTCTTGTTCTGCCACCCAAAATGCGGTCATTGCTGAATTCAAAGCCTCTCTCAAATGCCTTCTTGCCTCAGGTTCGATATCTACTTTTAGTAATGACGGCTTTGGCAAAAATCAGCGAATCATCTCCCACATGCGTTTCCTCGAATGCGCTCTCGCTCTCCCTTATCCCCTTCAAAGCACTATCATTCGTCATCTCTACAAACGCCAGATTCCTGCTGACGTTGCTAAGTTGATCGCCATAGTACACTGCAATGTGAGCAACAGTGTTGCTGCTCTGAATGTGGTAGTGAAGGTCCTGGACGACCTTTCCATTCTCGATCGACAGATTCTGCGTCGTATTGCCCAACTCGAACAACAGTCCAAGCGCACCTCTACTTCAGTAGCGGAAAACCATGTATCCGTGGTAACTACAGTTGCGGATTCTATGATGCATACAGCAACGGAGACAACTCAACCCGTGGCTTCGGCTCTCGTCCCATCAATCGTTGGGACTGGCGACTCGGTTCATCCTGCTCCATCTGCAGCGACGACATCATCAACGCCAGCTGGAATTAGGTTGCAGCAGCGACAGCCTTCAACACCGAGTCGGCAGCATGTTACCGAAGAGGGTGATACATGGGCATTGGCAGAAGACGCCAGCGAAATGGAGGATGCAACTGTGGAAGATAGTAACGCCATCCTCATTCTTGATGAAGTTGTCGTCGATCCTAGGACTGGAGGCGGTAATAGCGGTGCTGGTGACAGAGGGATTGGCGAAGACGACAACACTGACGATGCTAGACGAATTGATGATTCTTATGCTGAGGAAGTTGAAGATGGGGATAGTTTTCATGATCTTGAAGACGGTGAGGGTGATGAAGACGAGGAGGATGATGCGGATGATGGAGAGGAAGAGGACGATGATGAAGATGAAGGAGGGGATGATGCTGATACGACAGATGAAATCGATGAGGATGAGAGAGGTCCTTATGGAGATCACTCTATGGACCATGAGGTAGATGTTGACGATCTGGTTGAAGCCCAATCTACTGGCAATGGTTCCTCCAATCAACACAATAATATGATGATCACCTTGGTAAACGAGGTGTTCAATGTCGTGGACAGTGCAATTGACAGTATCAGCGGAGGTGTCGGTGTTGGTGGCAGTATCAGAGGTGCACAAAATCACAGGCGTTCGGGTGGTGATATCGAACGCGGTCTGATACTCCATTTCACTCCATTTAGTGGAAATGACAGTGCCACAAACTGGGGATCTAATGCACACCATCCCGTTGTTGTTGGTGGTGATCGGCTTTACGACTTTGCCGGCCCTCGTAATAGTGTGGGCTTCCCTCCCATGCAACATGGGTCAATATTTCTGAATGACTCTCATATTATTGGTGGAAGTAGCGGTGGCGGCAGTGTTAGTAGTCTTAATTCTGCCATTCGGCATCCTATTATATCCCTCCCCTCGCAAAATCCTTTAATTCAAGTCTCCGAAGGTTCAGCCTCTATGGGTTTGCGCTCTGTCAATGGTGGGATGAACGATACTACCACGACCATTAGTCTTCGTTCTATTCGAGCCCACCCCTCCTCCCGCCGTGATTCCAATGCCATCTCCTCAGCTGTCCTCACTCTCTACCCACAAAGCCATCGTGGAGGTGGTAGTAGTAGTTACGCGCGCGTTACTGGTAGCCAGGCCGCAACACCTATCCTCGTTCGCACCAATCTCGGGTCATCAATCCAGCCGTCGACCTACCTCCAAGCGGCACAGCCTTCCCTCTTAGTTGGACAGGGCACGATGCAGTACAACACGTTTGTCTATGACAATCCCACCAGCGTGCGCTCAAACAGACGTCGTGCCACACAAACCACTGCCGGCCTCACCCAGCGACGATCTGTGGAGCTGTCGGAATCGGAAGGGGACAAGGTTGTTTGGGAAATGCTGACGGATTTCTGTGAATTCCAGTGCTACACAGTGGCTGAGAGCCTAAGGCTATCTGGTTTCGTCGGTGTTGGCACTACTGGTGTTACAGCCCCACTGAGCTTATTCTTTAATATGCTTAACTCTTACCGTCATTTCGTTGAACTGGCGCTCATCCTGTGTGGTCAGGAGATCATGGATATGGTAATGATTGCGAGGCATGAGGTTGGTGTGGTGGCAGTCCGACGAAGAAACGAGGAGTATGCTCGACGCCTAGCCGAATATCGGCAGGAGATGGCTCAACGGCACCAGCAGGAACAGACGCAGACGGAAACTCCGGGTGACAGTCACGGTGCTGTTTTAGTCGATGATTTTGTCGAAAATGCATCCTCACCGTTGAGTCGACCTATCGCTACTCCCAGACCTGATGTCATCGACTCTGACATTGGTTTGTTTTCTTTAAAAGAATTTGAGTGGGCTAAATTTAGGCTCTTTGCCATGGATTTCATTTAGATCGTTTAATTGCAAAACTTATCGCCGGATTGGTTGATAGAGTAATCTGTTCTGGTTCGATTACTTAAATTAGGATATGAAGTAGCTCGACCATATCACCACACTTCAGGTTGCTGCAGCGTGCTTTACTCTTCCTCTTTCATCTCATTTAGACTCTCTTCATGATGAAGGAGAATCTGTGCAGCTATTCCCCGCTCTTCTGAACTCTCCAAACTCCTCATCTAATGGAAGAAATGTTGATGAAAGTGCCCCACCAACAGCAGATGTGGTAACTGAAGCAGCCACTTCTACAACCGCTACAGCTTCGGCTGCTGAAACTTTGGAACCACTTGCTCCATCAACATCTGTTGCGTCAGCTTCCGAACCCCAAGTACACGAATCAGCAGCACAACCCCCTCAGATCCGAGTTCCGATCACGGACGAGGAGATTATTGCTTCCATGATCTCTGACGGCATGGATCCCTCCTTCTTGGATGCTCTACCCGAGGAAATGCGACGTGAGCTTATGACGGATCATCAACGCACTGTTCGTCTTCGCTCTCAACTCTCCTCCATTCAGAACAGCATGCCAGATCACGTAGACGAAGCCTTTTTGACCAGTCTTCCACCCAACATCCAAGAGGAAGTACTGGCTCAAGTTCGACAGACTGTTGTGTCTTCAGGCGCAGAAGCGGACGCTGGATCTTCCAACACAACAGTGTTAGCTGCCAATGGTTTACCTGCCCAGGGAGATGGGAGCAATAACAACAACTCATCCTTCCTCGCTTCCCTGCCACCTGCGTTGAGGCATGAGATCTTCACTGATATGGAAGACTTCCAGATAGACCTTCTTCCCACGGAAATGCAGCATGAGGCACGTCGTCTACGTCGTCACATGGTCGAGCAAACCGTTAGACAAGAAAATCGTTCACAAAGCCATCGCAGCCAGAACCAATGTCGTCTTCTTCCTAGTCGTATTTTCCCAGCATTCTTCGGTCCTATTAATTCTCCCGACTGTGGGTGCTGTCCCCAATTTTTTCCTTGTAGATGTTGTTCGTAGATATCTTACTTTCGTTATTTTTCAGCTGGTGAAGCACAATGGCGAATGAATCGAAGCTTTCAGGGACGAGGTGGAAGTCATTTAAGCCCCCTATCCGCCGCAACATTAAGCGGACTTCAAAGCTTCTTCACTTCCACTTTGTCTGCACGTGGTCAAGGTGGATCGAGACCCCTCATGGATCACGAGGGACTGGCATGTATCGTCGCGCTCATCATTACCTGTTCTACATCGCCTTCGCTGCGACGTAACACGTTCCCTACACTCAAGCGCTTACTGCAAAACCTCTGCTCCCATCAGCCCACTCGTGTGTGGCTCATTTCCACCCTAGTGCAGATAGTGAAACAACTCTCGGAGGCCCCGCTTTCCCTCCCCATTTCCGCCAGTGCACCTTCCAGTTCCAATACTATCTTTGGAGCGGGTTTTGAGGTTGCGTTGGGTTGTTGGGTGAGGAATCTGCAGCCTTTGGCCAACGGCCTTTTTGTGGTGCATCCGCAGGCTGCCAACAACGTATGTTTCATTGTGTTGGATGTTCTTGCGGATTTGGCTCAGTCGTCTGCCACTCACTTTTTCCCTCTAACTTTGGACTCCTCTGTCATCTCGGAGGGTGACTACGAGCCCGCTGACGTTAGGACTGATTTCTGGGAGGTTGTTACTCGCCTTAGTCGTGGCAGTGGATCTAGTAGTAGCAGCAGCCCACGCAAGTCCCTCTCTATCAGTCCTGCTCGACTTCGCTCCACGACTAATGCCACACCAAGTCGCTGTCGTGGAAGCGATTCGGTGGATATTGCCACACCTCCAGTTGACTACTTCTCTCATCTCGTTGGTCTGCTCCGGCACCCGGTTGTCACCTCGCGACCGGTGCTGCAGGAAAAGCTACTTTTTCTCCTTGTTCGGGTTGTGGATGAATTTTTTAGGGCGAATGAGCCGCCTCGGCATGGAACCTCACCTAGACGAAGAAATGCGGTAGGTTTTCTTCGTCCAACCTCCATTTGTGTATCTTAAGCAATTCCAAAAGGCATAGAGTCTCTGCATAGCTTAACTATCCGCTACTCCCCTTGGCGCCACCGTTGCCGCGGCTGTCGGAAACTGAAAAGTGCACACAGTGCTTAGTGAACTGGTCTGCGAGGGGATTATTTTTAAGGCGAAGTACTGAAAGGTAGAAAAGATCGTCGAAAACAAGCATTCATTGTGTACTAGACACTACTGCAAAGCATTAGGGAAGGCCATCCATTATCCTTAGATTAGAGTCAGAAGCAGTCACTTTGACTCCCGTCCAGGATTGAAACGTCTGAAACTTTCTTGGTTATGGTCGTAACGACGAACTGGGAAGCTATGTTAAGGTTAACTTACAGAAATGAGGATGGCTAAATCAAGGTTGTGTTAATCCTACTGCAGGTTATCACGGCTTCCCGAGATCTGGGAGATTTTTCCCCCAATGAAACGGTGGTCGGAAGGCAGCCTTCCACTGCCCCCTCTGCGAATAATGCCACAGAACCAAGCAGTTCAACGACTGTCACGAGCCTCATCGCTCCGCTCAGCCCCTCAGTAATCCAGAGTCTCTGTGATTTTGTTATGGCGCGCAATTCCACTGACCAATCTCGAACCCTAGCTACTTGGCTCATTATTCTCATGTCGCGGGCCAACAGCAGCACAAGAGAACGCTTCTTCCATGTTCTTGCTGTTGGGGCTGGTGAATTGGCGCGAGTCATTGAAGCACAACTCTCTGCTGTCATTGACGAAATCAATCAGCTCTCTCCAGCCTCCAAGTGTCGTCGTCATCAACGTGGAATAAGCGGTAACAACACTGGAGGTGGTGGAAGTGGCGATGGCCCCTCCACTAGTTTAGGACATGGTCTCCAGCACTCCGCGTCCATGACTCGTCTTCCGGACAGGTTTGGTTCTCCTGGCACTTCCGTGTTTGTTGGTGGGCCTTCAACATCTCTTGCTCCACCACCGCCTGCTCCTACGGGTGGGGAGTTAGAACTAACTTCTCTCCAACCCCTTCTTACTTCGCGTAGTCAGCAATCACGCTTTTGTCGAATGCTTCGGCTTATGCTCCATCTCTCTTTTCCACCTGACGTATCTATGCAGTCAGTGGATGCACTGTCCTCGCTTTGGAGACGACTCAGTATGACTCTTGATTGCCTCGAGGAAACCAGCGATGCCAACACGGTTCTCCTCTTCCAACCCCTCGTGGAGTGCCTATGTCTGGCTCACGCTAGCCCGTCGCAAACCACGTGCATGAATGTCTTCCACTCACCCTTCTCCGGGTTACCTCGTCGTGGAGCCATTGGTGGAGGACTTGCCTCCTGGACGGGCATCGACTTGCCCTTCAGTCTAAACAGCGGCTTTTCTACAGAGGATCAGAACATCATCCTCTTTGACGGCTTCCCAGAGATTGCCACTACCTCGGAGACTGTCACAGCGGCCAGTCCTCAGATTGATCTCACGCGTCCGATGTCACCGCCGGATTGGACCATGACAGACGCTACGGAGTGTACTGATAAGGCGTCTACCTCACGGGACGCAACTTCCTCCTCCTCCAACACCAATCTAATCGCATGGTTCGCGGAGAGACATCGAGTCGGGTTGAACCACATTCTGCGTCACTACGTGGGCAACATCAGTGAGTCTGCCTTCACGGTGTTCCTAAGTCAGCCTAGGTGTCTAGACTTTGACGTCAAGCGGCGCTTCTTCCGTCAACGCTTCCAATCCTTGCGTGCAAGGTCGCCGCAACCGAGGTCAGAAGAAGAACCCTTGGTAGTTTCACGAGAGCGCATCTTTGAGGACACTTTCACTCGACTGCATTCTAGAGGCGCCGACGTGTGGAAACACAAGTTCGTCATTCGCTTCCAAAGTAGGTCTGGTTGGCTTGGCGTCTGCATGTGTCCGTGGGATTTTGTGCTTCTTCCATCCTCCAATTTATTTTACCGTCCTTGTAGATGAAGAAGGTCAGGATGCAGGGGGGCTCTTGAGAGAGTGGTACCTCCTAATGAGTAGGGAAATTTTTAATCCCAACTACTGCCTCTTCCGGGTGTCACCATCGGACCGCGTCACCTATACCATCAATCCGGCTTCGTTTATTAACAGCAACCATCTAAGCTACTTCCGGTTCGTTGGTCGATTCATCGCCAAGGCTATTTACGACAATAAACTGTTGGAGTGCTACTTCACCCGCTCCTTTTACAAGCACATACTTGGCCGACGTGTTCGGTGAGTATCTTACCCACTGAGATTGGATGTTGTTGTTCTGAGATCGTGGTGGATTTCAGCCTGTTGCATAACCTTGTCGATTGTCTGAAAAACTGGTGGAAATGAATAACAACCTCTTTCTGTTGGCGTTTTCCCTAGATTCACGGATCTGGAAAGTGAAGACTACGACTTCTATAAGGGTTTGGAATACCTCCTCACGCATCATGTCTCCGAGTTGAATTATGAGATCACCTTCTGTACCGAGGTGGGTTCCTCTCGATCGGCCTTATCATGCTCTCCTCTCATTCTTCAACTTCAAGTCCTGTTCCACTTATCGTAGATCAACGAGTTTGGCAAGAGCGAGACACGCGATCTGATCGAGAACGGGCGCAACATTGTGGTGACCGAAGCCAACAAGCACGAATACGTGCGTCTGGTGTGCCAAGAGCGCATGACTGGTGCGATTCGACAGCAGTTGAGCGCCTTTCTAGAGGGCTTCTATAGCATCATTCCTAAGAACCTAATTAACATCTTCAATGAGCAAGAGTTGGAGTTGCTTATATCCGGTTTGCCCAGCATCGATATTGACGACCTACGCGCAAATACCACATACTCGAAGTACCAACCCACTTCGCCACAGGTGGAGTGGTTTTGGCAGGCTCTTGAATCATTTGATCAGGAGGATCGGGCGCGATTTCTGCAGTTCCTCACGGGCACAAGTCGGGTACCTCTGGGCGGCTTCGCCAATCTTGAAGGCATGCATGGACCCACGAAATTCCAAATCTGTCGGGCAGCTGTCTCCAGCACTAACCATCTCCCTTCTGCTCACACCTGGTAAGTCAGCTGTCATTCATTAGGGTGGGACCTTCGTTTATCATTCACGAGGCCTCTTCCCCCTCTTCACCAGTTTTAACACTCTGGAACTACCACCCTACGAGTCATATGAACAATTACGGAAGCGTCTCCTGACGGCCATTCGAGAGTGCTGCGAGGGCTATGGGATGGCCTAAATGCTGGCTCCTCTCTACTTTCACTCCCTGCTCCCAGCTCGAGCTTGAGATGTTTCCCCCCTCTCCCTTTCCCATTTTTTACATGTCTGCCTTTCCCACCGCAGCTTTTTTGCGTTTCATGTACTCTAGCCTTTCTCCCATCCCGCCCTCTTTGTGCTCTTTCCTTTCCCACTCCCTCTCCATCCTTGCAGCCTCTGGCAGCAAGACGCGCTCGATTGCGCGTTTCCCTTTTAGCACGCGAAATAAGGCGGAACGTAGAGATGCCTACTTCAGCTAGATGCCGTCTCTTTCCCGGCCGCTCGTTCCCTCAGTGTCCCTGTAAAATGTGACTTTGTTTTGATATATATATATACCTCAAAACCCTTTCCCGGCCCTCTGGGCCCCGCTTACCACCATCTCACAAACTTTCAACTCTTCTTCCCTGCCCCCCCCCCTCTTTCGCATTACCATTTAGTCGAAAATCGGCGGTGTCCTTTCGGGGAGGAGGGAGGAAAGACGTGGGTTCGCGTGTCTTAGAACGCGAGTCGGTGGTCGTCTCAGGGGCTTGAAAGGCTGGATGTGGCTTTGTGTGGGCTCTGTTGAACAACGTTTTTGAGTCACAGAGGCGATATTTGATTCCTCCACCGGGGGTAGCCGAAGTCGGTGAGACTACAGCATCGTGCTCCAGGCAATGCCGACCGGGGTGGGCGGGAGAAGCTTTAAAATAGTTGCATCCAGTGTTAATGGGATTTGAATTGCCCATTTGTAATTAAACAAGGGAAGTTATCTCCGTGGTGCACTCCGTCCACCGCTCTTTCCGAGTGCCGTCGTCAAGTTTGCCTCTCCCCCTTGGTTGCCGCTTTAGTTGTGTGGGCTTTGGGGACGTCGCTGTTGGTTGTGCGACGGTAACAGCGCATATCAGAACGGAAGATGGCATTGTGTACTTATGCGCATAAAACACATATAGAACTGAACCTTGGAAATCATCAGATGTGGTGAAGTAGCGTAGCTGCCCAATTCGCATTCAAGTAAGCGCCATCATCTCATGCCTGTCTAAATTAGCTGTAAAATTTTTCTTGAAATGCAATGGTGCGTCCATAACACTAATAAAGGGATCCGTAATAATTATAGACTTCTTAAATACCTGTTACTCGTCCATGAATTCAGTGACGCGTGCAAACATAATTGAGAGAACACTGATAAATATGGAGATGTGAAGCGTTATCAACATTTCGAAATCTAAACAATGGTTTGAGGGATGGTAAACTACTATTGCTACGTAGCCAGTCGGACTTGACTCGGTTTTCCGGATCTGCACCGCGCTGAAATATGCGGACGTGTTACTAGCTAACCGATTAGGGGTAGATGTGAATACTTTTTTATGACTTAGCTATTTTGGCAAGATTTGACAGTTTTTGAGCTTTTATAGCTGGACTCGCAAGCATTCAATTTTATTTGAGTTGATCTTTGACGGTGGGAGGTTTCAATGGATTGCTTGCATCTGCTGTCGCGGATGGTTTGATTTGCTCTTAGGAATCGTCTGCGTCGTTTGGGTTCTCGAATGTTTTTACTATATGTAGGCTAGCTTCTGCAGTATCACGACTTTTTGACTGTTATGCTGGTAATTTTCGGCTGTGAGATGTTCTTTCGATTTTGAATTTGCTAACATTCTGTCTTGAGATCTCCTACTTGCTATCTTCCTTCTTATTTCTGTCACTTAAATTTGTTTTTTCGACCCAGGATATCTTGATGCAGGCATTTGAAATGGTGCCCATTGTTCTGATGGGTCCAGCCGGTTGTGGTAAATCGACTATAGGCTCCCTACTACAAAGTAAGCTCAATGGTACTTTCATTGAGGGAGATAACTTCCATTCCGATGAGAATATATCCAAAATGCGCTCTGGTGTACCGTTAACGGACGAAGATCGGCAACCGTGGTTGGATCACCTGCACTTCGAAATCGCCAGAGCCAGGTTATGTTCCCACTCCACTCCTATTGTCGTCGCCTGCTCTGCACTGAAGCATCGATATCGTGAGGTACTTGCTCGTCCTCCGAACACGGACCTTCTTTTTGTATTTTTGGAGGCACCACAAAACGTTTTGGAAGCACGGATTCGTCAGAGAAGAGACCATTTTCTCCCAGTAAGTATTCTTCAAAGCCAGGTAGAGGCACTGGAAGTGCCGTGTGTGGGAATGGAGAACTTTTTGACGATTGACGCGACCCTTCAGCCTGACGAAATTGTTGCAAAGATATTAGCACATTTGAGCTGGCTCAATTGATTTCTTTGTTTTTTTTTCTTTTGATGCATTTGACTTTTCTGATTGGCATTGGTTCTCTTTCGTACATGGAATTTCCCCTATATTCATGGTCTTGTGTTTCTCATACTGGGTGAATGACAGACCTGAAATTGAGGCACTTCGCGCATGCGTGCTATCAGTTGGTGATTAGCTAAACTGTCCGCGATGTGCCAGCAGTTGGTGTTAATCTCCACATGACAAGTCCATCATCGGTGGCTGGGTAGATTTAAATCCCGGTGTGACATGTCTTGGTGTCTGTACTTTTCCAGTAATCCATAGAGGGAATGCTCTCCCGAAGATGCCTTCTATCTTGGCAGTGGTAATCAGGGCCGGTGTAGATTGAAACAGAATGTGAAGGGAGGATTGCGTCAAAATTTACGGGTTAGGAGTTTCGCGGTTGGTGGGAGCTGGGTCGCTGTTGGAGCATTCAAAATGTAGTGATTTGTGACGGAACGCCGGGGAAATGCTACAGACAAGGATTCGTAGGTAGTAGATTCGCTTGGAGCACTTCTCAGTTGTGACTTTTTTCAGCCCTTTTCTAGGCATACATCTGAATGTCGCTTCAACTCGTGCCTTAACTGTTGATCAGCGGCGAGGAGTCGATGGGCGTAACGCGTGCTCGTAA
The DNA here is from genome assembly GCA_023968675.1 of Taenia pisiformis. Lineage (NCBI taxonomy): Eukaryota > Metazoa > Platyhelminthes > Cestoda > Cyclophyllidea > Taeniidae > Taenia > Taenia pisiformis. The sequence goes on from CM043732.1 coordinate 23,099,952, forward strand.
ATACTACAGAGCAAAATTTCTTATTTATTGGACATTATCACTGCTTGCAGTTGCCTTCTGACCGTTTTAAGCATTCATCCGTTTACCATAGGTGTAACACTGGCTATTCTGACTGTCGGTTGCGGTCGCCCAGCCCTTTCCTCTGCTGAATACGCACTCCGCCCCGGTGTCATGCCTTCTTTCGCTTTCAAGAAAGTCTCGCGTCGTTATGCTGGAAAATTATGTTAGCAAAGACTTAAGAGAAGTGTGTATTACTTGCGCGTATGTTATCATAGCAATTCGTACGATTTCCTGATGGATGTCCAGAATGAATATCGGTAACTAAACCATACCTCAACTTTCGGGACTTTTTCGTGCACCTCGTTCTAGGCAAGGGATTTTGGAATATTGCGTAAAATCGTTCAAATGGAATTCATTTTTCATGCATTCACCCCAAACGCGCGTTCTAACGAACCCTTCTAAATTAAGAATGCCCTCTTACAATAAGCTCACATGTCACTCTAGTCTCAATGGGCGATGAGTCAAAGAGGACGAGGACGTTGAGTCAGATTTGTTGATTGGCTCCATACACCTGTACATGGTAAATTTAATCAAGGAGAATGTCGAATAACTTCCCTTTTAACGGTGGCGAGGTCAGTTGTTGTCGTCAAGCTGTGCAAAAATTGGCAGCGAGAGGACAGCAACTGCGATAAAAACACACGATGGAGGGGGATGGAGGGGAGCAGAAGGAAAAGTAGGCTTAGAGTACTGATTGCAAGAACCCAAAGGGAAGATCAAGGGGAGAGATGAGACCCAGAATTGGTAACATCACGTCTGTCTGAGTTTTCAATCTCTTGTTTTAGATCTAGCCGGTGACACTGCGACGATGGTGTAAACAGACCGCATTCCACAGGACGATTTAAAAGAAGGTTGGTGGTCTAGAGGGCGTCTACGTTGTCATTAGAACGTTGCAAAGACCCCGCCTGCTTGTGGTCTGCTAAGGCCTTCAAAAGTTTTAACCGTGTCTTGTAGCTTGACATCACCACCATGAAGAGTGACTAAAAGACAAACAAAAAAGTTAAGGACACAATTTCTTGTAATCTACATCTGCAAGCCGAGTCAACTTTTGCACTGACGAGTTGCGAATTAACTGCGAAAATATGCTGTTGCACTCACTACGTCTTAGTCTCTGTAAATAGATTTCCATTAAGATAAAATAAATGTGGTCATGCCCTCCCTTGGCAGCCGAAACACCTGCCTGAACGTGATTGTTTGTAGATCGAGTGCCTGCAGTCATTGCTGCAATTGTTTTTGGCCGTGGTCCACTGAGGACGTCAGGCGCTGGGGTTTGGTCAGCACAAGCGCATTGAAAGCGACAGGTTTTTAGATGAGAGGGACAAGGCTGTCAAGTGCGGTTACTTTCACTTCCACCATGGCGGAACGACTGCAATCTTATTCTTCCTCTCACCTAGTTGGGCAGTTGCGATCCTGTGTTCATGTTTGACACAATTTCTCTCATCAAAAGTGCCCAATTAACGGTGAATGTCATTTAATAAGGCAAAGGGTTGATTAGCCAATACTTGTGCGCAAAAGTGGCATCTCATCCCTACTTGTCTTACAGACTATGTTTTAAAAACGAACGTAAAAAGCAAACATTAGCGATTTTGCGCAGAAAAGATTTTTTCAAATGGTGTGTATTCTAACTAAAACTCTTTAGTGTTAAAGAATTTTAGCCATAGGTATTTAAGCCAAACTCATGAACTATTTCAAGCCATAGTGTGGAATGTCCTCACTCAGAACTGGTAAAGATGGGTTTTGGAGCGGACACGGGGTAGACCGAGAGGTGTTTGAGCCGCATGAGGACTCGAGACTCCACATTCCTCGGGTCTTGGCCTGCATCTCGAAAAGCCGTCCACTAGGTGTCACAAACGTCATACGTTCTTTGCCAAAATGCGACGACCATTCTGGGTCAGTGTTTTAATAACTAATTGCATCAAATTATGTATGCAGGAGTTAACAGAGCAGGACTGCCGATGAAGGACTTGGAAAAAATACCCTCACAACCACCAACGATGACAAAACAAGGAAAAACGAACTGCATTAAGGAGGAAGACAAGGAAACAACAAATCTCCACTTTGCATGGAAGTTATGTGGAATAAATCAGCAATGGAATTTGGACAAGAATGTAGCCGAACAGGAGAAGAGGTGGCATCATGGGGGTATTAGTGGCATCCCCACCTAGATCCGCGCGGCATGGCCATGAAAGATGAGAGCACACGAAATTGAAAACAGCAACGGAATATAGAAATGGTTTTTGAGGGACAACATAATGGAAAAGGGGTAAGGTTGATTGAAAATGTCTCCCAACAACTGAAATCGAAAATTGTTGAAAGAATGGGAAAACAAATGAAATTCAAAACCAGTACGACATTTCTTAAAATGAGGAAATGCCAAATCACTTTGATGGATGACGCTGAAGCTTTTGTACCAAGTGGTAGGATATTATGCTGCGAGTCCTATTTTTTAATGGTGTCGTTCAGAAGTGTTCGAAAGGTTTCTCAGACGTTCGTGTGTAAATTGTGGGGCGTAGCCTTCAGCCACGTTTGTAGAACAATTCTACCGCAATTTTTACCAAGGAAGAGACCGACTAGCGCATTTTAAATATTGTTAAAAGCAGATCGAAAAAGTCTCTAGTATAATTTTATTTTACATACTGTACGCGTCGCGTGCACTTTGGGCTGTGGCCTGGCGAACGACCAGACAGACTGACTAGCGGGTTTGGGGTGCGGCACGCAATTTTGTATCCCTACCCTCCTCTATCCAACGCATATATGATTGGCTGGACCCAAGGGGTCTACTCAGTAGTTAATTAACCTTCCCACCCCACCCTTGCACCAATCACGGTGCCGCAGACAGCTCCTTTAGGCGATGCACCAATCCATGCCGTGAGCTATGTGCTGACGCGTGTGGTGAACCTTGGACGATGTTGCTTACCCATTTGAGGCTAAACCACAAACACCACAAAGGTTTCCCCATAGGTCACACGCAGGATTACTTGACAGTGTGTTAAAAAGCATATCAGTGGATTGATGGGAAAAGAGTTGCCAATAAGAGGGAATTCACAACCTCACACCACAAAACGTCTTCGGAGGGAGGCAAGACCAATGATTCGGTTGTGAAGGCGGGGGAAGAAGAGGAAGGATAACACCATCCTGCCTCAAACTCTAGGTTTCTGGGACTTCTAAAAGTAATGCTTATCATTCTACCCTTTTGACAAGCGAAACGAAAGCAACTGGAAAGGTGGAATAAGAGAGGAGGACTACGAAGTGGTAGGAACTTGTGTGTGTATGTATGCTGAAGGCATAATGCATTGTTAAACTAAAATTCAAGTCCATATTTTCATTTACCAGTTGTTGTACCAGACAAGACATGAAGGTATGAGAATCCCGCAGCTTGTTGGTTTGAGGCACAAGCCGGACGGAACCATTCGGTTCCTTTATGCATTGGGTAAAGAGCTGTTTGCTACACTGTAAGTTGAGCATGCACGGGTAAATAATGCATTTTCGAAAAATCTCTTCTGAAGCAGCAATGTATAAATTTGAACGAGACCCATAAATGAGGAGCTACTGGTTACAGAGCATGAATAAGAGGCGAAAACACTCAAGCAATCCAACTATTCAGCTTTGTTAATGGAGTAGAAGGCAGCTTAAAAAATAATGACTAAATGCTTTTGCTGTTAGCTTGAATTTCGATATAGGTTACGGTTGCTTAAGTGACCTCATCGCACCCTCGAGGTGAGCTGACCCCTTGGCTGTGCCAGCAGCCGCATCTTCTGTCTGATCTCTAAATGTATGCATTCCACACAGGCATTATGCCTTCTGTTGCCTTTGAGGAAATCTTGAGATTCCACGACCATGTTGCGTTGATGGGAAAATCGGCTTACAATCCTATAAATATTTTTAAGTGGAAGTGGGCATGATATGCAAAAAAACTATTTGATAATTTTGCGAATAAACATATTGAATCATGACCTTGATACTTTGTTTGAACCAATGCATCTGCCGATGGGGGTCTTCGTTCCTACAATCTCTTCCCTCTTTGTACTTTCCCTTACTTTAGGGCTGTAAAAATGCCCTTCTTCCGCTCTATTGTTATCTGCAAAGGAGTTTGAAAAATTTTCGACCGTTTAGTTCCCACGAAGTGGTGTTTGACAAAACCCTTCTTAATGAATAAGGCTTTTCTTCTAATGGAGCCTCCGTTTAACCAAAATTCATGCACTTGTTCAGCAGAATCCACCTTTAGGATTTAGAATAAGAAGCAACCGGCTTTCAAGATGTGATGCAGAAAGCCGACCTGGTGTCCGGGTAATTGTAGTGTCCTTCATGAAAGTAAGGATGAAGTGAGTTTATCTATGGAAAGGGAAGCACTTACAGCATGAACGCAGCGTTACGCATTTGAAATCGCTACCCTTTTTGGGATGGAAAGCTGGTATAGCTCAGTTTTTCATGGGTACATTTGATACGTGTTACAGATGGGAGTTACTCATTTCAAAGTCAAGGTTCCAATCTCATATGCCACGAGTATGTGACGCGGGTTTGCAAAGCAGCCAACAGTTGTAGTGGCTTCTAAACAAATACGCCCCGGTTGTGAACCCGATAATGTCACCCTATGGCAATGGGACGTCAGGACCGTAGGAAGCGATTTTTCTCCTGCAGCTTTGGCACTTGAGTTGGACCACTTTATCTCCTTCTCCTTTTGTTTAAACTGCAATTTGATGTTTAAAAACGGTCACATGCTTCTCAATCACCTCATCTGTTGATTACTCTTAAGACGTCATGCGGAGGGGGGCTACCAAAAGCTAGTTCACATCACAAGCGACGTCTTTCTGTTTGCGCGTGGGGACTGCTATAAATAGATAGGAATAAACTTTACTTTTAGCCCCTTCAAATACCATGCCACGATAAAAGGAGGTAGGAACAGGACCGCCGTCTTGGGATTTCATAATACGTCCAAAACGGCCTCACTTTTTAACCAGACATCCAGTTCATGTCTCAAAGGTAGGTGCTAACATACTTTTATAAGTACTTAAATAAAATAAGTAACCATCAAAGAAACCAAAAGTAGAAATCAAAGGTACTTCAGTGATCTGCCAATAGCATGCTCAACTTCGAATTGAGTGGAATGTGGGGCATGAACAAAGGCAGTTCAAGTTTTTTTGTTTCCTTAACTAGGGTATGGGGAAAGGGATAGCAAAACTGACACTTCCCATTTTATTCGCGTGATGATTTTATTATTCGGTTATTTGCTACCTAATTATCCCCTGGAGGGACCTTCCTTGTAACCACTGTCGTTTCGCACCCACAAAGGGCAGCGTGTGTTCTAGAAACCGGGGTTACACCAGACAGGTCTGCTGTGGTTTAAGCTCATCCAACGTCTGTTTAAAAGGTGGTCTAGGCAAATGGTTCATCTGCTCCAGTGCATCATTTGCCAGTGAAAATTGGCTCCCATCCCCCTGAATTGACATCTTACGCGTGCCAATGGACGGAGCGTAGCTTTCATAGTAGAGGTAAACAAATTCCGATACAAAAGAGCATGCATTCCTCCGGAGGGGCTGAGAGAAATTTTTTGCCAAAACGAAAGTCTTAGAGTTGGTTTGAGTGATGGAGTAAGAGAAGGAGTAAGTGCTGCTAAGTTGTGGTTCACTACTTCCATACACACTGCATCAATGTTTCGTGACTGGCAGAGAGGTTTAAGATGAGGCACGACCTGTTCCTTCCAACTTTCCCTTAACCAGCGAATCCATCATTTCTTCTCCTAAACACCTCGCTCCATTGCGCATCACGAATCCAAGCCATACACCACTTCGCCCTCAGAGGGACATATGAGCTGTGAGTGGTGGACCGTAGACAAAGTTATTTACCCACTGAAAGCCAATCTACAACCACCACGGTGCTTTCTCCGTCCACCGCACACAATAAAAGTCCTCCACTTCAAGAAGAGTCCACTTAACAAATCGGTGAGAATCAATGCCAGAAAAATTGCACCTATGTAAGGCAGCACACGACACCATACCACAAAACTTCAATGAATTTTAGTTGGGCTATTATAAGCGAATGAAGAAGAGATGGGGAATACTAAGCGCTATGACAAGTATCAATGCGAAGTTTATCAGTTCATTAATCGACATGGTACGCGGAAGTACGCTCAAGATTTGGGATAAAGTGAGGTCAGAGAGGGGTAGTCTGCAAGAAGGAGGATTTGGCGATTAACCTTCTTTGTCCCCTAGCGACTGGTATCGCACTAATACATTTCCAAATAAGAACGCAGAAAAATTAATTCATTGTAACACAAATTCTTTTGCTAGTTCTCCTTCAACTCGAATTTCAACACCATATATTCATTTAATTATGTGTTTTATCGCTTTTTTTGGACCTAACAGCTCCTTCAATATCTTCCCATTCTGCCAGCCAATCAGATCAGTCACATGTCTCCTTCATCTGATTGGCTAATCCCCAACGCCAGAATCACTAACTGCTTGAACGATATCCTATCTTAGAAGCAAGTACATTATTTATCAATTGCCCATATAAAATGATATTTTATTCTTGCCTCTGACTTTTTTTGATACGTTCTGATCATTATTGTTGACATGCCACTTTGATTCCCAGCACAGCCTTCTTCAGATGCCCCACCCTCCCTCTTTTCGAGGCCTTCACCAATAACCGTTGTGGTTGCACTTTGGCCTTTTATAACCAATTCATGGTATTAAAGATTGCCATATCTTAGTACTTACTAGACCAACGTCTACCAGAATCGCTCCACCCAGTCCACAGCCGTAAAGGGAACCAGCCGTTTTTATCTGAAGAGAGGAAAACGAAATGAGGGGAAAAATTAAGGATGGCAAAAAAACCGCCTTCGCTTAAGCTTTACTGCTGAGCAGAAGATTTTAAACCTAGCCTGTGTTTTTATGGTCTCCTGCACGTTCCAGTTGGAGGGATATTTCCAAGGTTGAATGTATATACCTAAAGGAGATAAAAAATCACGTCAGTTCATGGAGTATTCATTTTCGTCAGTGTTTGGGGAAAAGGAGGCAATGCATAAATTATCCTTTGTGTTTTTATCTTTAGGTTTTGGTTCCCAAAGGTATAAAGCTGTGGTGGAAAAGAAGTCTGAGAAACCTTAGATTTCCTCACTGAATAAAGAGACTGGATAATTGTGCCTCTTTCATTCCTTTGCTGGTGGAGAAAAACGGACTGCCTGCTCGATTGCACCTTTGCCCACTTACGACGGAGAATGTTGCCAAAAGTAACAAAGCATTAAAATGATTTTGCGAAATGTAAACTCGCTATCATCTTGTTTTGTGCGGGTAAATTAATCCCAAATTTTGAATGAGGAAGATGGCAGACGTTAGTGACTAAGTGACCCACCTAATCTACTCCAAATAGTTAAGCACTATTTTTGGAAAGAGAGGAGTAAAAGAACCAAGTTTGTTCCCTCTCTACGAACCTCAGGAGATAAAAACCAAAAACCACCTTCTCCAACTTGGGAAGGCCGGCGTTCGAAACCACTATCATTTCTTAAAATCGCCGTTTTAGAAGGTCTGTCGCCGACGACGATGACTTAGCGCGCATCGGGGATGATAGTCAATGAAAAATCTCCTGTCCTTACAGACAAATGATGTTGCCTCATTTGATTTTAATGAAAAGTTTGGTCAGTTACCATCGTTTTGTTACTTCCCGACTGCCTGTGGCAAAGCAGCCATCTCATTCTGTAAGAAGTCCATTGAAGTAGCTGCCATGTCCTGTCAGTACTTAAGGTCAACTGGAAATGTGAATTCAACAACTCTTTCCTGGCGACCTTCGTGGATTCGCCAACGACATCTACAACAGCTTATTAGTTCATTACGGTAAAATTAACCAATTATCAGTCGTGTTTTGACTCAAATACCATGTTGTTGTAAATAGATGGCACGACACCGATGGGCCGACGCAGACCGATGGATACAAGTCTAAAAGGTAGGCCGGGAAGTCGATGAAAGAAAAGGGGTTGGAAGAGGACAGAGGGGAATGGTACAGTTGTTTACCTACCAAGACCAATGTAGGATAGAACAAAATTTTCCCCAACATTACAAGGAAGGGGCCTTGAAAAACCTTTGCCTGCTAAAAAATTGACAGGCTTGAGAAGGGCGCGGATTTGAGCTGAAGCGAAAGGGGGGAGAAGGAAGAGGCTGATGCTGGGGTGATAAGGAGGAGGGAGAGGGAGAGAGGGGGGAGAGGATGCCGAATGAGGTACGAACCCCCTGCTCCTCATGTCAGCCAAGGCAGGCATCCACCCGAATGTCTTGTTTGGAGGCTGTGCGTTATATGTACGGTAAGAGCTAATGCTATCCATTTCAAGAAGTCCGCGAACTACCTAGCAATGGCTGATCACATTTTCTATCCAGCTTTACTTTTCCCATTTGCCTTTTGCCTTCCTCGAAGTGTTTCATTTAATCACCAAATGCTGTTACCCAGAAATTATGCAAGATTATCTAGAAGGTTGAAGGAATGCCATTTCCAAGAGCAAGTGATTGAGGAGGCGAAACCAACAGTGTGAGGAAGGCGAAGATGGTGTGGAGAGGTGACCCATCCCTTCAGCTTTTGTCCAGAACAGTCCACCATCTGAACGTCTGACCAGTCCTTCTGCTTCTCAGGACTGCCAAGGCACTTTTCCCCACTTTCCAGTTATATGTGGACGTCCCATCCATTCGTGATTTTGTATGCTCGACGTTACGAATGGACAACTCACAATGCCATCCTTGCCACGTCAAATTATGGATGCATTCCTTTTGCCTGACTACTTTCAACCAGTCGAAACGAAATAAATTGATTTTAAATGCAAAATTAAAGTTAACATCCATTATTAAGGAAGGAAGCGATTAAAATTTTCTTCGCAAAGAGGATTAAAAACTCGCTTCTCTGGCATAAACAACTTGTCGTGTATCTGATTTGAGCAGCACCACTTGGAGCCTCCGGCCAACGCCGCCTTTGACCTTGAAATCCCTTTAGCCAAAGTTTGTCTTGCCCATTGCTCTTTTTTCCTTGCAAAAAATACTCAAATGAATTTACTCTTTGTTTCTGTTCAGCTAGGAATGCAATTGCATTTGTCCTTCTTCCTCAAAGGACACACACGACGTAAGTAAAGGAGGGTCACGAAATGAAGACGGACAGATGTTGCCTGGAGGCCATCAGCCATGATGAGGTGGAAAAGAAAAAAAAATGGTCTTTTTACTAATTGGTTAGCTGTCCGTAATTTCACGCCCTCTATCGAGGTGGCGAGGCATCGTTTGTGACCTCAGAGGAAGCTCTGGAGGCCACTTTCCCAAAAGTGACAAGTTCTGCCATTTCGCATAAACAGAACATTCTGCTTTCTTGTCAACTTACCCATCCTCATGGTTGCAGAAAGGAATGTCTCACGATACCGCGCCGCTACAATCATGGGAGTGGATAATTAGTGCGAACAACTAGTACCTCCACATCCCCACCAGTGGATCTTAAGGCCCCAGGTAAATGACTAGTCAGTGTCGTGAAGCGGACTACACACGTGGCAGGACAGTCTTTAATTAGCTTCTGATCAACCATTCTCATGAGAAACAATTGAACCAAGAGTTGAGGGAGGCGATACCCAATGTCTAGTCTTGATAGAAACAACAAGATTAAATGGCTTTTCACCTCAGTTGGGAGAGAGCAACTTTCGTCTCTGACTTCAGCCGACACTGGGGAGTTTTGAACCAATGACTAGTGGGTGGGGAATGATCCCCGCAGAAGCGGTGACCGATCTTTGGTTTCCACTTATCGCGCATCAGCTACTAATTTTAGCTCTTCCCCACATGGCAAATTGCCTTTTCCAGCCAGATGAAATTCGACGTCTGGAGGCAGCTCCCCAATTCCTTCTCCAAAGTGACAAGGAGGTAGCTTTACTATTGGTGCGCGGAAGAGAAGGACAACGATGCTACACGTGCGCAACACCAGAGGACGCAGGACTACAATATGGTCGAGAGAACAAATGAGCTGAAGGAATGCTTAGGCGGACATTGACATCCTTCGCGGTGGAACTTGGCAGCATCTTCGTGTCCTCAAGTCCCGGATCTTGTGCGACTTAATAAAACTAACTTAATATTTCACGGGAACGGGGAAAACACTCCACACTCAGGGCCCTTCAAAAAAAGACAAGCCCAGTGTCCACATAAGAAGGCGCACCGTGAAAAAAACAATTTTTCCAATTCCTTTCTATAATTTGGTTAATGCACCAATTTATTTAAGAAATGAATCAGCGGATCATTTCTTTGCGCTTTTCGAAAGTGAGAGCAAAATGCTGCTAATTCAAGGGAAATTGAATGACTTCTTATTTTGCATGCTTTGTCGTTTTCTGCGGTTGGGCCTCAGTGTCGTTATGCGCAAGCTTGGAGGGGTGAAGAATTGGGTAACCACCCAAGTGCATGAAACAAGCAATAGGGATTTTCTTGGAATTATTTAAGTCCTCAAGAAACACATCTCAATCTCTTCAGAGGACAAAGACGGGAAATTCCCTTCGGCGTGTTTACGGCCTTTAAACGGACGGTGGACTTGGATTCCAACCCGTGGGCTCCAAATTCATTAATCTTCTGCCCTTTTCTTAAAATCAGGCATTTTAAACTCAAAATACGGTCATTAAATTACCTTAATGAGCATTTTTATGAAGGTCACTAAACACCCTCTGCAGTTCGTGCATTTCAATAGCAAGGATCTCAAAGAGCTATTTTGCGGTTGCCTTTTGATTCTTTTAGGCTTCGTGGGCATCGTTTTAACCAAGGGTACGAAGACGGTGGGAAGGAAAACGATTGCTGCTTTGTAGCAACTTTTGTTAAACATAACATCTTTCCAAAGTTGGTTCGCGCACTAAGATGCTTAAAAGAGGCAAACAGAAGTGCTCCAGTGAAGATTTTCTCCTCCATCTCTAAAGGCAAAAATGATGAAATGTCACTTTCGCAAGAAATTTGTTCAAGTTTTTTATTCCTAAATATATTGACATTTGTCTGAGAAAAACACCCTTGTTTACTTTATTATTCGTTTTGGCTAATTTAATTCTGTGGATGGCCTCTTCCTTCCCCGCTGCTTCAAGGTGCTGCATGGCTATTTTCGATGAAATAATATCTCACTGCTCACAGCGGCGTCGTTTTCGTCTTCATAAAGGGGAAGACGAGGGTCGCCACTCTGGTGCACTACATTCGCTACCTAATCGCCCCTTAATTTTTCCATGAAAAAGAGCTGCTCAATCAATTTAGGGAGGAGGTCAGGGAAGGAACATCAGCGTATTTCACCGCGGTGTAGAAGTTTCACTGCGCCAGAGGGTTTCCACCTCTGCAATTGGCGAAATGCACACACCAATTGACTCACCATAAGAAGTGAGATTGAAGATGTAGTAGAAGGGTTCGCTCCTCCCAATGCCAAATTGTGCCACGAGGGACTCATTCGCTTTGGCCAGTACCGGTGGAACTCCACCACCAAAATATAATCCGGCAGGTGGAGGCACAGGTAAACTTTGTCTTCCATAGGCTGGGTCGTAGCGTGGACGTTCAGGGGGTACATATCCCGGCTCCTCCCAAAAGGGGCGCAGTGGAATGTTGCTCTGATGGAAACCGGGCCTCCGAACACCGGGCCCGGTGTAGACCCCAGCCAACTCGTGTTCACATACACTTGCAATCATACACCAGGCCACATTGGGCACCGCCAGTAGGAGAGAGAGCAACAGCCAACAGAAGAGGATGAGAAAGGTTGCCCACAGAAACTGCATCCGTTAAGAAAAAAAGAAGGAACGGTGATAAGTGACGATAATTGCATTGAACAGGGCACAAGATGCGAGATAGCCACATGGCAATGATAAAATTTGTAGACAAGCCGGTACACAGGTTCATCAAACTCAGAGCAGACTTCTTGAGCACCTTAAAGCTGGGACGTTGCTCCCGCATCGAGCACTGCTACCACTGGGGATTGTTACAGACTTTCGAACTCGCCTCGGTGCACCGTAAGCTTTGTCCTCACACCACAATGCCAAATCCCATGCGAAATCGCTTAAACTTTTTAATGCTTTGGCTGGAAATGTAAATATGCCATCCATTGACATTGAGCCATCACTCTCGCGAAAATGTCACAGATATCATTCCATGTAAGCAAGAGGCTGCTTTAAAATTTACACCTTTATGGCTCTTCAGACCCACCATGATTTGTGCCTACGTCCTACGCCTTCAAACTCGGCCGCTTCCATCGTTTGAAAGATTATGCTCGACCAAAGAAGCCGTGGTTACAAGTTGCCTTCCCAACTACGAATTCAGCAATGGATCGGGACAGCAGCTCCTAATGTTTAAAAGTGTTTAAATCAAGCGGCGTATAGACGTTGCAAAAACTTCTTGTTTGTAAAGGAAAACAAGCATTTAGCGATCTTTCAGCAAACATTCACTTTGAGGTCATAAATTTAAGAGAGTTATAAACCTCCACTTTAGGGGAAACTACACTTTCGCCAAATCGCAATCCGAACATATTTGAAGCACGAATTAGCCAGTTCGGGCTCGGCGACGATATCGAAATTTCTAATTCTGCTTAACATCGACTTTTGAGACGTCCCTCATAGAAGTAACTGGTAATGAGTGCAGCCCCCTTATTGATGACTTATTTTTGCTCTCAGAAAACTTTCCAAATGGACGACGAGGAATGCGTAGCATTACCAATGACCATTTAGGCAGTCTTGCCTATATGATTATGATGCGCAGCTCCGGTTTCATCACTGAATTGCAGGTGCCACAGTAGTTTGAAAAGCACCATGAAATTTATGTGCAAGAATGTCATCCTGACGTTAAGTTTGACATCTGCTATAAAACAACACGCAAACAATAAATATGATCACATGAATGAATGTGAATCATTAATCGGAGAGTTAAAAAAGGTTGCAATCACGTTGGTCAGCAATTTTACTCTAATAACTGATCGGCTAGTTTCGAATGATTAGCCTAGTTGTCCCTGCGGTAAATGGTTCAATACTTTCGGAAACATGCTCCAAAAGAATGGAGGGAGAACTTGAAGGCAATGGTGACCCTTTTAAAGGCTGTACGTGTAAAATGAATGCAAGTTGTTAACTACATTTGCTACCCTCACGAGGTCGTGATTCGCGCATTGCAGTCCTAACACACGAACGCTCATTCACTCCGACAGCATGGTGATTTACATTATCAGGTGACAATTGACAGCTATAAGGTCAGATGGAATGTTAACTTTTAAAGGGCAAAGCACTGACTTTTGAATCCATTGTTAATGGCTTGAAGGTTTAGTTTAAGTCACTGGTGACAGCAATCTCCGAGTGAAATATCGTCTATGTGGGCATCAGTGAGCTCATCCAGTAGCAATTAAAAGCGATAAATAGCCCATTTTCCTAAGAAATTCTAACGCATGTTTCCCTGCTTGTTATTGTACAAAGGCGCGAAAATGGTGAAGCATAGATGCAGCTTGACGCACTAACGCTTCCTTGCAGTGCGGGTTGGAAAATCCTGGAACTTTCGATGCCCCTTGAATCTGACCACTTTTGCTTGCTGCGCGTAAAGAGCTGATAGTAAACGTCGGAGCACTCATATTTGGGTGCCTCTTGTTCACTGAAACACAAACCTTGCAGTGACTCGGAGCTGGAGTCCGTTGCTTCTGGCAGATGAGTCACTGAGGCTGCCTGAGGCGTACCGAACACTTATGGCACCGATACGAATGAATTCAAATGATTTAGCCTTCTGAATTAAAGGCTCTAAGAGATACATCCACATGACGCTTCACTTTTATAAGATAACGAAGAAGAATGAAGACAGTTTCGTGAGGAATCCTCAATTGGCGTAAATGTCTTGCTACTACTCCCATCCCTTTGACATATAGTTGAGGTATTCAACTTAGGTGTAAATCCGCTCTTGTGTGATATTTATTTCTTAAGGGTAGACAGACGCGCTTCGAGCTTGCCCACTGCTGAACCTTGTCCACTTTCGGATCCAAGACCGCCAAACTTTCCCTTTGATCTGGGAAAGAGCGTGGTTGCAGAGAATAACTTGGAAACGTAACGCGGCTGCTCTTCAGCGGCCTTCCGAGTGATTGATGATAAATTCATCGATTCTTTCCCCCGAAATGCAAACCCACTTAGTCGGCATGTGCTACTAACCGGGTTTTGAGTAGAAAATGCCTTTGAAAGACACCATGCTACACACTTAACAGCTTCTTTTTTAAAGCCTTAAGAACCTAAAATGAAGGCAATAATATCTATGGCGAAATGCACGTATTGCCAAAACGGCTCATGGATGGAGGCTCAATCAAAGTTAATCGCAGATATTCATAAATTCTTAAAGCAAGGCAAGTAGTAGACCAATTGTTGATGCAGAAATTTGCATCATCACTGTTAGTTTCCTTCAATAATAGCATATGATTGATTCAGATCAAAAACAAAGTTGTTCAAGAGAAGGTTTAGGAGATTTTAGCCATAATACTTTGGCTCATTAGTCTGGAACTTACCACTGATCTCCTTGCATTTGGCCTTATTGGTATGCTAACCGACGAGAACACCATGACAGAGGTATAAAAACAAAGTAGACAGCAGGCGAAGAGTCACTAAGCTTACGACCAGTTCTTAGACTGTGCAAACCTAACCTTAAAAACTGCCCATTCTCTCTCCTGCTGCGCTTCCAACTTATGATCGGTACATTAAGTAGATGACCTCCCCTCCATGGGTGGAGGTTATAACCTTGAAGTAGAGTCTAAGGTGTTATCTTGGTGGGATCTCCGAAACAATGTATTTACTTGGACCAAAAAGGCTCGCTAAATGTGCTATAGGATACTTCTAAAGCTCTGCTAAGGGACTACAGCCTTTTACTGAGAAATTTTAGCACCCCCATGGCCTCACAGTTAGCTATTAATTGTCCCGCACTAAAGGCAAAAAATAAAGCGAATCCTGCTTTAGTCTCAAATTAAACTTGACTGTGCATCTCTTAAACGCGAAAATGAAATATGCATAATAATTTTAGACTAATCTAAAGGCTAACCGGGGCGACCAATAACTGCGACTTGGCAGTAAGCAAGGAGGGATTGCATTTCGCCAATAAATTGAGCGCGGTTGGCATAAAAAGCAGAACGTCGCAACCAACTTTGAATGTCGTAAATAAATTACATTTTCCCTAATGACTCTTCATCGCCCAAATTGGCCAACTTTTCGATAAATTATGAACAATCAAAAAGACTTCGTCGCGGAATCTAACTGACGGCAAAATAATGGGATAATGGAAGAGCTGCACTACCCCCTCGCCATTGATTCCACCCAAGGAAAATACATTGCGAAGTTCCCTTAAGGTGGCCAATTAATATTAAATTCGGTCTGCTATTGGCCCACCCGCAATCCAATCAGAATTTGAAAGTCCTCCTGTTAATGGACCCAATTCTATTGACAATGAGCACAACGGAAGGTATGAGGCTAAAAATGCCTTCATTCAAAGCGAGACTTTGAGAAAGTAATTCGCCATGAAAGATGCCTGAGCACAAATGGAATGCCGGCGGTATGCGCCAATCAGATTGAAGGAAACGCCTCATCCCCCGAAGAACAGCCAACCCACGCAGCCAATCAGAATACCCAAATTGTATGAAATTCAAAGGCAACTAATGAGACCCACATTCTTGTCATTTGTTGAGCAACTTTCGGATTACTAACGTTTTACTTTTTCTTTGTGATAGCTCTCAAATCCAAGAACTTTAGAACTAACGTAAATGGTAGTCAATCATAAGACAAGTCACCTAAAATCGCACATGCCATAAAAAATTGGAAATAAACCAACAATAGAAACCTGGTTTACGAGCTAAAAGTTGAGGCCTCTGTTTTGGAGAATCATAGAGAGGAGCTAAAATGCCCCAAATTCCCTTCGGCGATGCCTTACTTCTCACCAAGTGATTTTCTTATTAACTACCTATCAAATTAGCTAGTTTTGACATTATTTTTCACCACAATCACGATCAATACTTCCAGCATGTTGCTTTACATCTGCTTTATGATCTACAAGATAAAAGAGAAAAGCAGCTTCTGGGAGACCTTGATTGGAGGCATAATATCCCTTTCAAGCCAAACCCACTTCAAAAGCGACAGAAGAGAAGCTGGCATTTCAAGTTGTTAGTAACTTAGAAAGTAGGGAATGAATGTGACGGCTGTTTCATTCAGCCGCGCATCAAACTACCCAGATAGATTAACCACCATGGTTTGCATTCACTCTGCAAAATGGTCTCCTTGCTAATGCACGGTATGTGCTCAACCATGCTTTTCTAGGTCAACAGAAGCTGGAGACGAACAGTTGAGGCTTCCAAGAAGGTGGTAAAAACTGACGGCTTTGACAGACGGTTTGGGTATATCACCAAAAATTAAGTAAATAAAGAGTCAAAACAGATTTTTTGGGGAGAACAATAAATCAGCTTTTCGCTGTAGGATCAATCGTCCACAGTTAGACATCCACTGCAAAATCTGCCACCGCTGCCATTAACACAGTTTAAAAAATGGCGAAAAAGCTTTAGAGCTGCTAAAATCAAGGAATTTTTAAAGGGGCAAATAAAAGGTTTTCTGCTCTGTAACTTTTTATTTAAACCTAGCAATCTTTCAGGTCAACAACTCACCTGTCTATTGACAAGGTGACTTTTGGTTTGGACAACCTAACTATTCAAGTTGGTTCACTAGCTTGAAGTTCTAATTATGTCCATTTGAACTACCATTCAACCGATTCGGGGGCTTCACTGGTTTTCTCCATTACAAAGCGCGCCCGACTGGGGAATATCGCAGCAGCCAATCACATTCGTAACAGCATGCTTTATTGTCAGGGCCTTAATAAATCTGCCCTTACCTGCAAAAAGCTACTGCCTTTTGAACTACGACAGTGCGGAACTAGAGGGCAAATAGAAGCAGCCGAAAATGGCTTATTGTAAGAGGAGTGCTTAAATTGATGAGCAAGAGGGGTTGATGTTTTTGCTGCCTTATCTACCTACTAGCGATGATATCGGATTTGTCTCTTCGGAATGCAGGCTGATGGCAAAAAAGGGTTATGCATGTGTTAGGCTTCTTTTTTTAACAGTGAAGGCTCACTCCGTAACTTTAGTTAAAAAAAGGTGGTGAAATAGTGGTGTAGAAGGCTTTATCCAGTTACACAGTAATACCTTTAGAATACTCAACTACCTAGTGAATTTCTCGGCTCTTTTTATAACAAGTGAGGAGAGAAGCATTGTCAATGTAAATTGATTCATTTCCAAAGACCCATTCGCTAAACTATTTAAACTCAAAATTAGGATTTTGAAGCCCTGCCGCATGGCATCTAAAAGGTTCGAAAGGCTCTGAAATTCTGTGACAAGGAAGGAGTCAGCCTCGAATTATATGTGTCAAGTCTTAGAAGTCCTTTGTAATGCAGGATTTGGTGTAAAGACTTCACACGCCGAGATATCATCAATAGTATCACCATGTGTGTCAAACGATTAGGCTATTTTTGTTATTATGAAATTTCGACTTACAAACGCAGCAGTTTTGCGTCCACCCATTAAGCAGCCTTTTTTGAGAACTCGATGATGCCTTCCTCGGGTTCGTTTATTTACCACAATGGCGAAGGAGAGCATCATGAAGGCAAAATAGACTACCACAGCACACACCAACAACTCGGATAATTGTAGATACCACATCCTAAAAACACAAAAAAGACAGTATACCACTGGGCCAAAAATTTGTGTTACCAAACCGTTCTACGTTATTAGGCTAAAATTTGCGCAAGGCATCTAGACCTGTTTTTTTCCGATACAAAGGGCTAATTCGTCAACAGACTGTCTCTCAGCCAACAATTTGAGCACATTTTATATTCTGAACATGGACGCTTGTGCTCTCGTTGTGATAAAAAGAATTATTTATTCAACTTTCCATTTTTTTTACTTTAAGGCTTCGTGATGGCGCATGTTTAGTGCTAAGCACCCATCAGAAAGGCAAACTCATGGCAGAGAAGAGAGCTAATGTGACAAATATGGTGGCATAAAACACCAATAACATATTTATCAAATAGTAAAACCGATTTGTTTCCGTCTCCTTTGCAAATCTAAGATTAGGGTTTGGCGATTCTCAAAAAAATTATTTCCCAAACATAGCCATTTCACTTCATTTTGGCAGTACTTTTAGAATAAAAGATTTTTAAAGTCAAAATTCTAAAAGCTAAAAGAGTTTAAAATATGACATAACATGCAGGAAATACAAAAAACCATTTGAGATTTTACATCTTTGCGCCAGCTTTTGTGCACAAATGCACAGGAAATGGATAGACTCAGCCATGGCATTCTTTAACAACATCAATGCATGGTATAAAAACATGCTACAAACCACGGAATCGAAATAAAATTAGTCGCAAAAATATCCTCTGTCTCAATAAATGCCTTATAAAGAGTTCCACCAGCAACGGAAGCGCCGACTAGCACGAGAATAAACGCAACAACTGCAATAAAAGGAATTTTCTCCAGACAGTCATCATGCTTGCCTACAAATTAAGCAAAGCACATAAACTTAATTTGCTGTAAGGAGATTAAATTACATAATAAAAACTGTCTCAAAGAACACAACATAAAATTACAAAATGCTTAAATTTTAATCCCAATAGAGACTAACGCTATAAAAGCAGGGCAGCATTACACATCAAATACTTGTTAGGGAAACAAATTGTTCAAAAACCAGCAAAGGAAACGATGCAAGAAGAAACATTTTATAGCACATTAATTATATGAGATGCAAACTAGTACAAGTAACACAATAATCTAAACCAAGTAATGCTATTCAAGTACATGACCCTACGAAGTATACCATAAAATAATTAGGAAGCGTTACTGCGCATTTGATTGCAGCCATTTGCTTACCCATGATGTGAATGTGTTATTCACACACTTCACGACTCACAGCACGCGGTTAAGCAGATGTAGCTAATTGACCCAATTAGCACTTTACGACAGATAAGATTGGTTCATTAAAAAAGCTGATGCGTTCCTTTTTTACTTGAAGATCAAACTCGCCTAAGACTTTTACAAACTTACATTAAAATTATTAAACATTATTATTATGTTTGTCGTTTTGTAAAGTGCGTGGATGGTTGGATTGTGTTAAAATAAGTTTGATTATGATTAAATTCGCCTCGTTGGGGTGACTTCAGCATAAAGCTTTAGAAGTTAATGAAAGAGCTACTTTTTGGCAAAGTAACCGCAATTCGTGTTTAGCATATATTGTTGTTAAGTAATCTTAACTATCATCAATATTTTGCTACATTTACGCGACATAATCCTATTTGAACTGCAGGACCCATTTTGGGCTTTTGTTATTTCATGTAGTATAGTAGCACCCCGAGCATCCCTAAAAGAAGGAGACAAGGCCAGATGTAGGTCAGAATACGTGTATTCTAGACGGAAAGTATAGGAACTGCTGGCATGGCCGGCAGGCCAGCCCACTAGCTGGCTTCAAGATGGCCGCCACTAATTTTACCGACCAACCAACCGCCCAAACAAACAATACGCTACATAGCCTCTCTATTCTTTTGAGCATTGTCCTCGACGCGTCTCTTCATTCACTTACTGCGTCAGCCATCACAACGCAATCAGTACTGCGAGAAGTACTCACAAGCTAACCGTGCCACACACCGACATCCGGCGCAAATGAGGCAAGATTTGACACCACGTCAGTGATCCCTTATGGCGGTCCGACTCCACCTGCAGGTTCGCCCGGCTTGCCAACTAACTTCGGAGTAAGAGGTTCAGACCATCATCACTGCATCCCTCGTGAGGTCAGTTTACCGGCATCCTTTCCAGGTGGCCCACGGTTAGGATCGCTTCAGTTGTAGGTAGCTTTCCTTTAGAGCACAGGAGTCCTAGTCCTTCATCTGCACCGTTGTAACGTGCCACCTGCAGAACAAATCTAGGTAGGAAACGCACAAATTCAGGTTTACTCTCCGCTGCCACCACTGTAGCGCTTCGAGCATCCCTAGAAGATAAAGAGAAGGCTAGGTGTGGGTCAGAATACGTGTATTCTAGACGAAAAGTATGGGAACTGCTGGCATGGTCGGCAGGCCAGCCCACCAGCTAGCTTCAAGATGACCTCCGCTAATATGTCCATTCAAACATTTCTGAGCTCTTTGTTTCACAGTACTCGCAAAATGATGCTTTTGTAGCGTACCGAGCACCTCTAGAAGACGAAGAGAGGGCTACGCATAGATCGGAATGCGAAATATGGAGAAAAGGAGGTGCTGGAATGGCAGGAAGGCCAGCCTACGGCAGATAGTTTCAAGACAGCCACCGCAAATGTGGAGAACCAACCAACAGCACAATCAAACAAAGTACTATAGCTTTGTTTGCTACTGATCGTACTTGGTCCTAATGTTCTCTTGTGTTATGGGCAGATGTGTTGCAATTTTTTACACCAATTTCGATTGAGTTTTGCATTGTGGCATCCCGAGCCTCTCATGAATGCCAGCGAGGCCATTCTATTGGAGTTGAATACATTTTGAATCAACAAAGAGAGTGTAGTTACCGATATATCATAAAGGCCAGCCCACTCTGCCAACGGAAATGGCCAACTAGATCATCTAGGCCGGAACTCACAGCCAAAATAAACAAAGCGCTAGTTTTAGCACCCCGAGCGCCCCTAAAAGACGAAGAGAAGGCTAGACGGAAGGAAGGAAACTGCTGGCATGGCCGACAGGCCAGCCCAAGCATCTAGCTTCAAGGTGGCCGCCACCAATGAGTCGGGCCAACTAACAGTCCAAACAAACAGAGCACTACACTAGTTTGCTCTTTCCTTTTATTCCACTGGAAGCATCTAAGAATGCTGACCAATCGCGATAAAAAGTGTTGCACGCTTGGTAATTTAATGCATCATTCAATCCGGCTTTTAATCCAGCTCTCGTTGATCCATCCAGCAAAAATAATCAAATGTGAGTTAAGTGGACAGCAACTCAGCCCTTTCCACATCTACGGCCGCTGTTTGCTTTTATTGCTATCGCTTTGAGCGGGTTTCGTTGAGATCTGCAAGTCGGCAAGCATGGAGTGCGGCTGCCGGGTTGGCCTAAATGGCCACTCCAGCGACCGTGGCCAGTACTGGCAAGCAAGGCATTGCAGTTTTATTTCTCCGTTTCATTCTCGCACTGCTTTTAAACGTGTTGCGACCCCAATTGTAGTCTATTTCAAGCAACCTTGTGTTTACATCTTTAAGTGATTAACTATGTTCCCTTTTATTGTATTCACAAACTAGATCTAATTTTCCAGACTTTTTTGCACAACTGAGGTTGCCAGATTTGCCTCAAATTTTGCCTTCTTTTCCATGTTTCGGGGTACAAGGCACTATTTGCGCCGCACTCTGATATGACTTCTTTGTTAAAAAAACTTTGCACAAAAATATCCCAAGTGCCGACGTTACGCTTTTTTTACTGGGATCGACCTTACAGATATCTGAATAAGCGACGGTTCAGTCCAAAGAATCCATGCAATTTCAAGTCTCTCCTTTTAAGGTTAGGCTTACAGTTACTTCCACTTCACATCTGTCATTGAGGGGGTGACCATCGCGGCGTGTTTTTGTGCCTTGACAGCTCCAAACATCGACTTCGCGCGTTCGCATGAAATGTAGCGCTCTTCATGCTCATGTAACCGCACATATACGGACACACCAGCAGAAAAATGGGTAAGTTTGCTTTATTTTTCTATTGAATGAAGGATAGGCTGGCACAGATGAGAATGGAATGCGGGTGGGTAATGGAAACGAATCGAGTGAGCCCTTAGGGCTGCACATCAGGTAGTGAAAAACCAGTATACAAAACAAGGCACAAGGATCGTAGGAAAGACTTCGGCGAGAGTCAGCACATTCAGGGCATCTTACCGTTTTTCATTTTTTCTTTGAAGGGTAGCACGTCATACGAAGTGGGATTGGAAGTTCATGGACAGGAAAAATCAGGGGTGGGGGGAGCAAACATAGCTGATAGGAAGCCAAACGCCGAAGTGGTATTTTACAACAAATAAATCACTTTAAGCGAAAAAAAAATATTATGAAATATGAGAAAATAGCGAAACTTTTGCTACAATTCGGGATTGGTTGGGCTGTAGAAGGAATGGAGAAGTTTGGCTACGTCTGTGGTTTAATTATCGTAATAGACTACACTTGGTTTACATTCATTAAGTTGTTGTCTTTATCGCCCACACTGTCACGTAAACTTGGGCGCGGATTTGTCAGCGCCTCAATGGAGTTCGAGTAGGCAAGACTTTGATCCTCCGGGAATTTGATCACAGCGGAACGCACTTTGCCGTCCTTTCGATGATGCTTGTTATGTGTGCGTGGACGCAAAAACTTAACTTTCTCTGTGGTTTCGTAAGATCGAGTTACTGGAGGAACTGTGGACCATTTTTCCATCTCCGAAACTTTGGACCCTTGAGCAATGTCTCTCGAGCTGATACGTCTTTGATAAGGTAAACTCACATGAACCGGTCTCGTAATCGATGACCACTCTAAGTCATCCACATCATTCTGAATAAGAGATTCTGTATGTTCTTGCACTGATCGTGTTTTTATCAAGGATGGACCCTTGCCCAAGATGGGAGCTTCCGAGTTAGGGGATGGGTGTTGAGGCGCTTTTGGCACCTTACTTCGGACATCCGAGTTGATGGCCTTTCCTGCACGTCGATCCACGGCAAGGATGTCCATCTGCGAAGCTTTCCTGAAAGAGTTAGGATTATGTCTTCCACTTCTCTCTAAGTCCTCTTCTGGAGAGGAGCTCCTGACAGCCGTCTTACTGCAGGTGTAACTAAACGGTGGTTGAATGCTTTGTTCCTTTGTTACCTCCTCGCTTCCAACCGGTTGAGTGTGCCTTTTAGGTTCCATGCTTTGATTGCGCCGTCGTGAATGCGTGTTCGGGGGTTGGTAGCGTTCGTTCGTCTGTACTCCATTGCGTTTGGTGTATCGTGGGTTGTCAAATGTACTTTGCGGCATATCATCAATGCTGGAGGCGTGAGACGCCAAACTATCCGTGTTTTGTCCATATCCGGTATTAAATTCAAAGATGTGGGATTTTGGACTATGTGACCTAATGGTGCTCGGGTAGATTACCCTCTCCTCTTGTTTATTCTCAACAGAAGAGATAGATGTCGCGGATCCATGCTTCTTATATGGCTCCAAAACAGGTAGTGACACAGATGTTGTACTGTTCTTAGTCTCCATAGGTTTTGCTAAAGCCATTAGACCGCCGATGGTTCGAGCTGTCATGATATGTGGTGAAGAGGGAAGAACCGTCGGTACTGGAGCTGCAGCTGTGACAGCGGCACAAGCTGGAACCACAGGAGCGAATCCGCCATTCGATAGAGGCATCCTATTTGATGGAATAGTTTCTGCAAGTAGTGACACCTGGCTAGAATCACTAGAGTATTTACTTGATGCTGCAGGGGGGTTGGGAAGCAGGGTGGGTCGAGACATTTGTGCCGATTGGGTGAGTCCATTGTGCTGATTGCAGTTATAGGAGAACCAGGAGAAAGTCTTGGCCTCCTCTGGATTTATCCGTTTTTCTGGTTCCCAACTGAGGCAGGCCTCGATCAACTTGACCACATGAGTGTTGTCCACCTCCTCCAGCGGCGTCGGTGGAGAGTCAATGTACTTACCCGAGCTCTGTGATAAGGTACTGACGAGAGCCTGTGCCACGGGTACTGCACCAGGCGGCTTTCGAAGACGTCGGGTCTTTTTAGAGAAGTTAGGCTGCAGTTCATTAACTGTCTCCGACACTTGGCGAATTGTGCAGTAGAGTGGGATAAATTTTAGCGCTGTCTGCCTATCCTGCGGTCGGTAGTATTTACGCACACCATCAACTTCAGCAAAGTAGCGAGAAAAAACTCGCGATGGCCCTACCATCGCCCCTGGAGGCATTCCCAACTTTTCCATCATGCAAGCCAGTTGATCGAATTCGTCCTCACCCGGAAACAATGGGTAGCCTGAAAAAAGAAGGAGATTTAGCGCCGTTTTGACCTCCAATCCCCCCCTCCCTACATCTAAGCGCGATAGTAGTAGTTGTGGTGGAGCTAGAGATCGAAACCAGTCACAGGTGAATATTTGTTTGTCTATTGTTTCTCAACTCTCCACTCCATTTTTTATGTCATCCTTAGGAGTGAGGGAGGGTGAAAGTGAGGCATGATCCCTCTTCCATTCTTAGACGTCAGTGGCCTTGTACTACTTGGTGTTTCCGACGGGAGGAGGGGAGAGATATGGAAGTCATGCCATGGAGATGAAGCACTACCGCCATTATTATCAGTCCAGAGGGGTACCCTTCATCACAGATCCAACTTGCAATTTCTGCAATTCTGGCAAAGAAATTGGTAAAAGTCGCAAGGCGGAGTGCTCTAACCAACTGCGCACCGTCAATTAACTTAGAACATCCATGCAACATCAAAGACGTGCTGCAAAACAGGTCAAGTTGATTAAACCTTTCCTTTCACCCTCCCCACATCAAATAAATCAGTTATTTGGCTCCGAGTTCTTTCCCTTGTGACAAGGAAGGATTTCATGCTGCATACAGCAAATTGACTAATGAAAGGCTCCCAAGCCACTGGTTAGTTTGCGAAGGCAGAGCTGAGAAAACGAAGCGTGGTTTTTGAACTGTTCTTCTGTCCATTCTACTCATGATATTTGCTGCATCATTCTTTACAAAGGTACTGCTCATCATAACGGCTCATTATTTTCTGATAAGGAGATGTAGAGGGGAGAGCAAGGAAGGAATCATTTGAATTGCTTTTACCACTATACCATCTCCACCATTTAGCGCACATTGGGCCTTCCCCCCAAAAGTTCATTGAAAGCCTGCTTTAATGGTTAAATTGATCGACAATTATTGCTCCCTTTGCTCCAACCGACTAGCAGCCCTCCCCTTCCCTCGACGAGAAGACGTCCAAGGCATTACTTATAAGGCGGCGGTGTAAGTTAAAGTAACTCGTGGGACAGGAGCAGGGAAGGGGTGATGTCTGAGCTTATCAATGTTGAGAGACCTCCCCTCATCCAACACATGGCCTCTCAGAAGAATAGCTAAAAAGCAGGTAAAACGGTCCCTATCAGCGATTGGCTGCCTCTCTGTTCATTCAATAAATCGGTGATAGGCAGGTGGGAACGGCAAAATTTTCTGCACGTCGATGAATGGGTGAAAATGGCGAGAAGATGCACGTGTTTCCGTGTGTAAGCACAGGAATCCATGAGGCATGAGGCAATTGCCATGAGGCAATCCATTCATTTGAAAATGTGTTGAGAATCTAGGTGAGGTTGGGAAAAATGCTCATTTTTCGATAAAATGCATTGACAACTCGGCAGGCACACAAGACTGCCACATCCTCAGCCTGATAAACATTCAAGGTGGCAATGAATATGCAAATGGCCTTTTAGTCGCCGGTTTTGTGCACTCACCTCGTATCATTTCGAAGACGAGACATCCAAAACTCCACATGTCGATCGGCTGGCCATAATTCAAGCGCATAATGACCTCCGGCGCTCGATAGAAGCGCGACTGGATGTAGGGATAGCATTGTTTATCAACGAAACACGAGGAGCCAAAATCAATTATTTTGACTCGATCGCGAATGGCG
The DNA here is from genome assembly GCA_023968675.1 of Taenia pisiformis. Lineage (NCBI taxonomy): Eukaryota > Metazoa > Platyhelminthes > Cestoda > Cyclophyllidea > Taeniidae > Taenia > Taenia pisiformis. Next base: position 23,125,596 of record CM043732.1, read on the forward strand.
TTTGGGCCACCGTCGGTGGCGCGGCTGACGAGGAGAACATTCTCCGGTTTTAGATCACAGTGTATAATTCCCGCCCTCCAAACGTAGGAGAGACCGTCCAAGACGGAGGCCATGAGGCGTCTGACCCGATCTCGAGGCAGGCCCTGGTCTTTCTTGTCCTTGATCAGATCGTAGAGTGAACAACCGAGTAGTTCAAAGCTAAGGCACATGTGATCATGAAACATGAAGTGCCTGGTCAGCCTGACGATGGGGAAGAAATCCCACGAGCTCGTTGGATGGGGGTTCGACTTCTGAAGCAGCTCTAGGATGGCGATCTCCTCTTTGGCCTAAAATAGCATACCGCGTTTGGAAGAAGCTCCCATCGCGTTGAACCACACTGAGGTGATTTAAAATTGTAAAATGCGGAATGCGTATGCAATCGGGGAGGGTAATTCAACTTGACGCCCACCGCAATGGTGGACTATGTTGGAGTGCATACTGTTCAATTGAGAGTGAAGTAGAGAATGCCGACATTAGCTGAGACCAGTGAACAAATGCCATGGCACCAACATGCATCGCCCCAAAATATAAAACCATCTCACCAGTTTTCCCTTCCATTCTCTTACCAAATGTATTTGGCAACATTTCGTTTCAGGATTACATTCCAAAATTATTAATCATGTGCGTTAAGAGTATTCGCATAGAGGTGTGACTGCATACAAAAGTGGTAACGTAAAGGGCAAGAGATTGCAGACAAAATTGAGGGCATAATTTGAATTTCCTTGAGCAAATACTAATTTGTTTAGCATAGCTCGATTAATCGTTTAAAGCGGTCGAAGAAGGTGCGCGTTCTTTAACCAGGAGTCCTATCAGCAGTACATATCTGCACTACTTATTTGGAACAAACTTGCAAATTTAACCCTGTTTTTCTACCATTTGTTGGAAAACATAAGCAAATTTGTTTAATCGGAACTAACTTATACACTACGTCTTATCTCTGACAGGATGGTTGCTGCTCGCTTAAGTTGGCCTCAACTTTCCTGGATGCTTCTAAACTGGGCAACCTACAACAGGCGTGCAGACAATCAAAGACGGAGGAGAAGCCAGCCCCCCAAACCTCCCTTGTTTTTGAGACCGCAGGTGTTGCCCACAATAAAAAGGCGCCTTTAAATGGCATCAACAGTTACTTCTTTCATCCTGGGGCAGGATTTGGCTCATGCCGAACGACATTAATTTAGCCCTTTTTTTGCTGCGCCACATCTTTGTCTCCTCATGCGCGTGTGTGCGTTTTACGATCTACGGTTAATAAGAGAACCAATAATAATCCTTGGCTAATAATTTCACATTCTAGGTTTCATTGTATCAGAAATGACAAACACAATTTCGCTTAAAGCGGTGGATGAGGCGCAGGCGCTTCGATGACCACCTTGCCGTCGTGGCGTCGCATGCGTCTGCGCGCCATGGCAACCCACCTGTGCTGTGTCGATGCGTCCAACCACTGAGCTGGTGGTGTTGAGATCTCTGGGCTAGTGACGCTCTCGCCAAGAGACTGAACCTTTGCTGCCTTAAAGACTAGGGCTATTGAAAAGATCTTGCCTTTTGGCAACAATTCTGACTTGATTATTGATGTTTGGAGTTGGGCCAAAGCGCTAGCATGGATTCCACTATGAAAACTAGCTCCGTTGAGTGAGTGACGTGCGAAATGAAGGTGGTGCGGGACATATCCAACACTTTATCCCCCCCCCCTTCCCACCTAATTTCGCCTAAGCGAGGAAAAAGAGCTGCCGCAGTGCTGCGTGCACGAGTTACAAGCCCTTCTGCATGGGGGTAATTTGAGAGTCGACGAAAACCATGTCCGCAGGCCCTACAATCCTGCAATTTCGATGCAAAAATCCACCCTTTCCCTAACCCTCGCCACAATCAAGGGTTGAGGGTGGGAAAGGATTACTTTGAGGCATTGTGTATTCTGCACACCTCATAAAATTCTAATTCATTCATCTCCAAAAGACTAAGTTAACTGCTTCTCTCCATTCTACCCCATAGCATCTCATTCCCCTGCCCACCTTCCACCACATCAGTTCCACTGCTGCTCCTCTAAAACGCACATGTCAAAGAGTTCCCTACCAATGAGTTAAAATGAGGCGAGTCAGAGTCGTATGCCCACACAAGTCATTTTCAGGGTTGTAGTTGAAGATCGCCCTGCCCCTACCTTCTACCTCTCTGAGTGAATGTAAAAACTCAATTTCATCATTGCTGTGTCGCCTTTTCGCATAGTTGAGAATGGACGGGGTAACAGTGGCAGGAGGGAGGAGGAAAGGCGCAACTCTGGGTGCATTCACTTCCACTGAAACCTCATATTAAGTATTCATTTCCTTCCACTCCCCCACTCACTTCCCTCTCTTTTTTCCACCCATCATTTTCCGTGACTCTGGCACAAAAACGTGAATAGTAATGTGCAGCCAATGACGGGAAATTGCGCAGTTTTGGGAAATTCATCACAAGGCCATTGTTTTATTCTCTCTGCTTCCACAACATTTGCGAAGACACATATGCGCCTTGATGCATCAGTAGCTTTGTTCCACATTGGTCTCTCAGCTGAACCCTCTTGCTTCAGAAGATGACAAGGAATTTCATCAGGAGGGTGGTGGTTGGCTAGTAAAGAATGAGGTGCCACGGTTTAGCCTGATTAGTCTGCCCTTCGATCTTAACTTTTGGGAAAAAGGCGCCTTAATTGAGCTGACATCAACTACGAATGGCCGATCCTTCAGCTACTTCGTAACAGTTATGCAAGCAATAAATAAGTTACTTCTCGCATTAAATGAAGTACTCGAGTGTTGGGAACGCACCTGTTGGGTGAAACGAGGATCGCGTCGAACGACCTTGAGGGCACACTCCTTGCCATCCTTGTGATCGATTACGAGGACGACGTTGCCAAAACTGCCCTTTCCAAGTGACCGAATGCACTCGTAGCGGTAGTCAATGTGATCGTGTGGTATCTCATGAAAAGTGGTATCTAGGAGCCAGAAAAAAAGCCTTCAAAACTGCCCCTGCTCAGTGCCCCTTGCTCTCATTTTCCATGGCGAGCAGACCTCTTGGTTATTGCAATGAGGTTCTCCACTTTACATGTCAAAGCTGCCATTCTGGTTTAATTATGTGCTTGGATAAGTTTACCTCTTATGCAAAGGCGTTCTGCTATTCTAAGGCACATTAACACTACAAGTGGATGAAGCTGCACTTTGACGGCTTTGACTCACGCAGTCGTTTAAGTGGAGTTCATTACAATGCATGTCATACATTCATTATTCTTCGCATTTGATTCTTTTTGACAGTTGAGGCCATCTCCATGGTGCTCGGGTTTCACAATCGGCAGACACCCCTTTCGATCACAAAGGCCTCCAAACCTGCCGAGTTGGTTTAATGAGGTATTTTCGCTCTGGCGTGTCAAAAGCCGTGGGGAGCGAAGTGGACTCAGACAAACGAGACTCTCTCAGGACCTCGGAAACTAACAACTGCTTGGTGGAATATGTCACAACCAGAGGAAATGGTTGGCATACAAATTATATCAAGCAAAGAACGCCGTTCGGTCATTAAAACTACTCCTCAAGGACGTTCTCCCCCATTTTTCGCAACCGAAAGAGAACTGCCACTACTGGTTCAAATCAACCGTTATTCACACAAACCTCTTACTTGCTTTAACAATTACCTATTATTTTTGTTGGTACGACATACTATAAGTTCGTGGAAGATTCGACGTGGTAAGATGTCATGTGACATGTGAAATGCCTCGCTTAGATACTCCACTTTCATCTAGCCGATTTGCACCTACCTTTGGGGTTTTTTCGAGCGTTTGGACCAAAAGACGAAAGCTTGGCATACTCCTTTGACATATTTTCTCCTCGATAATAAACCTTAAAAGTGAAAAGAAAGGCATTACAGGCTGCGCAAAATGCAGGCCACAAAATTCACCTCTCTACCACATTTTGTGTCTTCCATTCCAGTTCCAGCTCAACTACGAGGCTGAATGCTCAGACGTACAAAGTACAACAACCTTCGTTGCCTTATGATCGGGCAGGAGGCCTCGTACGCACCCACAAAGTGGGCTGATCGTGTGTACACGACCGACTCCATCGTAACGACTGCGATCAACTAGTCTGTGCATAACGCCCAGCAATTGAAAGGGAAGCTAATCGTCACCCCGAACACCGCTAACAGTGTCAATGATGTGCAGTTCACCTTTCACTTCCGACAAAAAAGGAACGCGAAAAGACTGCCTAAATCAAATATTTAAATGGTAGAGTGATTTTATTTTCACAAGTTTAAATCAAGCCCGTTCAACCGTAAGGAAAGATGGAATGAAAGCGAGTGCTTGATCAGGTGGATTTGTGCTTCTTTGAAAACAAAATTCTAAGCTTAATTGTGTTATAATGAGTTTCGTACGGGCAAAAAGCAGAAGTTGAGAAAATGAGGAAAAATTTTGCTTTGGTGGGTTCGCGATTGAAAGAAGGCCAATAAACCATAAAACGGACTGGCAGTTAGGGGAATGCAACCCACTGCAGCCTTTCCTATTTATAACTGAGAAGATGGGAAGACTGCGTGTTAAAGGAAAAGGTGAATTCCTCATAATTTTGTTAAGGCAAATCAGCTATTCGAACCAATATTAGGATGGCCAAGCGCTTGCGTTTCGCTTACAAGCTTAGTCGAATCCCACCAAACAAAGGCATAACAGAGGAGGTTGAGACAACAACGCACCCAAGCAGCTAACCAGCCTACCCACCAAACCACCAACCACCTGGCTAGGCGATTGCACACAGGTGTGAATGCCAATTTAACAGTGAGTGAGAGTAGGAGAGAGAGGTGAATGGATGGATTTAACTAATAATAATTAAGGTGCATAAATGGGTCTTTCTGCAGCTATTAAACGCTACTGACCCATGAAACAACCCCTTACCCCAAGGTCACCATGAGCTCTCAAATACAGGTGTTACCGGTTGCAACAATCCTCATGCTCCGCTCCTGAGTGAACACATATCTCAACCGGCAAAGTACGCAGATCTCGTGATGAGTTGACGTGCAGACAGAGATGGTCCAGTCAGTAGTGGCACCTTAACAATTACCGCGTCACGGATTGTCCCACATCAATGATTGTCAGGCAGATTTTGCATACTTGCTAATGAGTTCGCCTGCGTTATGTAACTATTTTTGTGAATCCATGAAGGACACATACAGACACATGCACACACATGCGCACGCAAATATACGCTTTTTCAAATGGCCATGAAATGTCAATCATTTGCTGCTAACGTAGGTAGAACCAAAGAAGAGAAACCGTTTACTTTTCGCGAAAGCTAGCCATAATTTGTTTCGAAAAAAAAACTTGGCAAACTGCATTGTTGTTGGCCGGTAGTTGGTCAATAAATGTGTATCCCCTTCCATCTCTACTAATCACGTAAGGGGAGAGGAGAGATACATCAAAATGCATTTCCTGGATAAAAAAAGCAAAGCTATTTGCGGGAGTAAGACGAATCCTTTCCCTAACATCACATCCAGTCACAAAAAAATGTGTGCGCTGAGCCTTGGACACACGCACACACCCACACACGGTTAGGTAGCCCACATTTCACAGCTTAAGCCGAGCTGCTTTTACGCGTTGAATCACCAACAAAACCTACTGATCAACACGGTCAAACTCTGACGACCAATGCAGATGTCGTAGAATGCATAAAGAGGCAGAGGAGAAGGTGTATTAAACTAAAGTGAGGGGAACGATCGCTGTAGCCTCTCAAGTCTAATCAATAGGCATATGTAAATAAGTGGCGCACTTCGTTGTGTCTTTAGTAGTGCTTGCGTGTGTGTGTGCTAAATGCGTGTGTGCATGTGTGCATAAGGTCTGATGCACAGTGATTGCATGGATGCTTGCCTTCCAGCTTGACTACGTAAATGAGGGTTTGTGCTCAACTGATCATTCGTCAGTAGAGAGAAGAATACGGCGACCTCACTGCTAAAGTTTTCATGGTCCATGAATAGCTAAATAACCTTCTGTAGGGGGAGGGCATGATGAAAGGGCTAGGTAAATTGATTCGCCTTTTCGCCCGAAGCTAAAAAGCTCATCTGACTATTCAAGCACGACGAGTACATTCGTGTTTCGAAAAATTCAGGCTCCCATGATAATTTGATGATCAATTTAAAAAATGTCAAATAAGCACGGTTATACTTAAAACATAGTGTCACATTCAAATTTATGGAGCGCATAAAGTACAGAAACGAGGCCAAAGTGCAGGGTAAGGCTAGTTGTGCAAAAATAGGCCATATATAATTCAAAACTGAGGATATTATTCTAGTTTGTAACCAAAAGCAAAATAATCTTTTGTTAGTTAATAACGATGCATGGAAAAAAGCGGAAAATGAAAAATTACCATGCGTCGTTGTTGGAAACAGCAATTATTTTGATTAAATTATACCGCACCTAAAAATCTCACCCTAAAAAGAAGCTCTATTAACTACTAATGAAAAATCCTTGCTAAAATTTCCAGAAAGAGGGATTTAAAAGTCATTTCATGAGCCTAGATGGGCGATGAAAAGGGCATCAAAAAAGGGGGAAAATTTCTGACAAAAACGCTTATAAGATTAATGCTAATTTATTAACGAAACAAACGAACTTACGATACGGTGTTTTGAAGACTCATCTTTGTCTCCACCCAAAAGCTGACGGTCGCCTTTGCTAGATTCCTCTGTTTTGCTCGCGCTTTTGGAAATTACACACACCCTCCTTTTCTGTGACTCGCCAACACTTTCCAGAGCAGACTTATACACCATTTTTCTGGTTTTCCTTTTTTTAAAAAACGTTTTGAAAACTTTTCACTTTAAAATAGAGATAATTTCGGAACTTTGAGCTTCCAGCAGTGCACCCCTCATTCAAAATGGGCAGACTAGACGGAGATAAATTTCAGTTAATAATGTAAACAATTCAAAGACTTTAAAAACAAAACACAATAGATGCTTAAATTTGGTTATAAAAACATAAATTTAGAGATTTATAAGTGCGAAAGAGGGTTTGAATAAGCTTTGTTTTGCGTGGGCTTGCTTTATCTTGCTAATTATTTCAGGCATTTATGTAGATACCTTATTTTACTGGCGCATATAATGCATGCTTAATTAAAAAAGTAACGATTCTGAAGCTAGGCTTAGAGGCTGATATTTTGTTGCCTTTGGTTAATCCTTAGTGCATCATTCCCGCATCAGCCTTTCGTCTTTTTTGCCTTCCATTGAATTGGCTTTTACTAAGCCATTGTATTCTAATTCCTAGCTTTAAAGTGTTGTATGCTTAGCGATTCTATTCTTTGTCGACACCAAGTAAAATTTCGCGTTAAGACTTATTGACAATTCCCTTTACATTGCCTTTTGCCAGTGAAATTGTTGTCAAATAATTATTTTAATGAACTATCGTGCACTAGCTTACTGACACTAGTGAATTTGTCTCATATTCGAATGTGGTTCTTTACAGTCTTGTTAGCAATCCTGCGTTAGAGCAATCGAGAATATCCAGTCTTAACGACATGAGCTGCGTGGACACTTGCATAACTGACTCGGCTTCCAAATCAACGCGCAAGGAAAAGGAGGAATCCTCAATTTTCATGATACGTCTCGAAACAGGAAATGTAATATTCCCTCCTGTTAATCTCTATGCTGATTTTGTTGATTCGTGCAAACGATATAAGGTCATCGGTGAAGAAGGCAAACTCACAAGATACATTGTAAGTGAGAATTTGGAGTATGTTCTTCAAAAAAGAACGGAAGAACGTGATCGAGAACGTCCCGATGATTCGTTCCTATTAGGTCAGGTTTTGTTCGAAAAAGTTAGCCTAGTCCTGATACTCAACGCTTTGTAGGGCAGTTATTCCCAAGCTCTCGTGCACTTTAAAAGTGCCATACTAAGGTATGATGATCCTCGAGCCAAATACCAGATAGGCGTTATGCTCTTCGATGACTTGCTTGAGGGTGAAGACTTAAAACAGTATGAAAATCCCCAGGTAATAGAAAACTCCTCCAATATTGGACCAGAGGGCTGCATTTTATATTATGCAGGGGCTGCTGTCGTTGGATCGATGTGTCGGTTCACCACTAGGTAATGCTGAGATTGTGGATGCAGCAGCGTTCAACTTGTACTTGGCTTACCTTCAAGGCTGGGGGGTTGATCAGTCAGATGAGCTTGCTCTGAAGTGAGTTACTTACATTAACAATCAAACTACACATAATGCATTCTTATACGGACTTGTACATAAGGTACGCGGTGACCATTACCTCTCTACGCTTTTATGGATTTAGCTAGTCAGGAGCTTACCAAACCAGCTCTCTCTGGCTAAAACAGTAAACTGCGAGTTAACTTACGGTAGCTCTTCAACATTTCCTGCAATTGTAGCCACTGATTCAACTATGGAGAAAAAATTTACTATCGGTATGCACATGATTCCTGGGTTTGAATTTAAACCCCTAAACCACAATGGAAGCACAATCCACAGTTGGTAGCTTCGGCGCTCATGCAGTGAATTTACAACTGTTCTTTAATCGTACCATCCCCAAACCAAGATAAGACACAATACACGGGGACACTGTGCAACTTTTCCTCTTATGAATTCACTGCCTACCCAATAGCCATCTTCGCTCAATAGCAATATACTACTTAACAGCTGCCAACAGTTGTACCGTTCAATTGACGAAAAGGTGCGTGGATCCTACGTACTTCATCTTTGTAAAAAGTTTTCACTTGGGGCGTCAGAAAACCTAATCCCTAATATTTCCATTTCTGCGTCGCATATGCATTCTCAGCTACCCATTGCCTTTCGCATACTCTTCCTTCCACACTGCTCAGAAAAAGGAACTCTCCTCGATTTGAAACAAGCTGAACTGGGTCAGACTGATTCTGTAAATCAAACCCTGAACCTCTGCTGTAGATACCTTCAAACTGCTGCCACAAATGGAGATACCAAAGTCTCTGTGATGGCGCAAACAACGATGGGATACTTCTACTCCTCCGCTGACCACATGGATTTGCGCAAGGCGTTCTACTGGCACTCAGAAGCATGCCAGAATGGCAGTGTGGAGTCAGAAGGTGAGTTACTGACATACTTCGCAGAAAGTAACCATGATCACTCTTTCCTCTCGCAGCTGTACTCGGCGTTCTCCATATGTTCGGTCTTGGGTCAGCCGGTAAGGACTGGGGAACGGCACTTAATTGCCTCCGTGATGCCTCGGAAAGAGGCAGTGTTTATGCCACCGGTATGCTCTCCTTCCTTTACTTCCGTCGCGCTCTATATACTCTCGCCAGTCGAACTGCCTACTCGTTGGTGGGGAACGTGGAACTGCGCAACAGTATAATGGCTGACACTCGAGACGGAGGTGGCGGAAGCGAGCGAGGCGTTTTTGACATTCAAGCGCGATGCTACATACAACGAGGCCTAACAGTGGCCTGCTTCATATATGCCACTTGTCTAGATCGTGGGCTGGGGATACAGCGGGATCGAGGAATAGCCAGCACGATGTACTCTCGGGTAAGTAGCCATTGGAGCCCCGGTTCGTAAAGCTCATGAGATCTTCAAACTAGCCAATCAAATAAAACTGCGTAACCCTACGTAAACCTACCTTTAAGAGAGGTCATGTAGCGCTTTACCGCTCACAAAAACAGCTATTGTTAGTACCGTATGTAAAAAGCCTCGATTTTCTTACCTGACCCTAGCTTCAAACATATGTGAAACGTGGTTTCCGCCAGTCGGCGCTAAATGATCGATTTTTGAATCATTTTCATTAGTTGAAATGCACCACGATAAAGGTCATTCAAGCTAAAAACCAAGGAATGTCAAATCCACATGCGTTTCACCTCCTCAGCGATCTGCTTGGCGACTCCTCTTTGAAATCTCAACGCTCACGAGTCAGAGTTGGTAGTGTGATGCCATAGTGAGCGATAGTGAGTTACGTCATCTCTGCAAATTCCCCTTGTAGAGGATGATTCACCAATTCCGCATCGCTCAGGACCGAATGATGCTCTTCTTCGAGCCCACCATTTAGGCCAATCGCTGTCTAAATTGTAGAAGCATTTGCCCAAAAGGAGAGTAGATAAATGGATTGGGTTGAGAACATGGGCAGAGTGGCCGCTTTGCGCTCCACCTCTCCTCAACTTCGCCTTTTGATTGGTGAAGGCACAGAGGAATTCGACCAGTCCAATAGACACCGACGTAGCCACCTACCCTGTAACCCTAGATAACTTTCCAGTCAAATAGTTCCTCTCCCCACATTGTTGAGGCATTATTTTCCTGTTAAACCTAAAAAGGACCGAGAAAAATCCAACGCATTGAACTGTTGAAGGCATGATCGCTTTCTGGTTACTTTGTACCCATAATTCGACTTCTCCAATCATCGCGTTAGCAGTTTAAATAGCCCTTACTTTGCGGTACTCACAAATTTAGTTTTGGCTTAAAATTAATAAATATTGGTACGCAATATGTTTCCAAGCTGCCTTCTTGAGTGCGCTTGAGATTCTCTAGGACAAAACCCGCCATAACTAATCGCTGGATAGGATTTTGCTCATGAGCAAAACAATCCTTGCCTCCGATTTGGCTCTCCCCTGGTGGTCTTGTAGCAAATCATGGGAAAGACCTTATGGGGACCTTCCTCTCTCTCGTCCCTAGACGAGAGGAGCACTCTAAACTATTTGTCCAGGAAATAATTGATTCCCCGTTGGATACACAGAAACCCAAAACCCAAAATATTCTCACCATCTCTTTGGCACTCGTTTGAGTGTTGTTGCATCCAACCCTAATTTTTGTCTCAGTGGTTGCAAGATAAACCCCCCCCCCTTCTTCTCCCAGGCGGCAACACTTCAAACAGCCTGATTCTTGTGTGATGTGCGATGGCGGCACTGAATCACCGAGTATGGGGCTTAAACCGACCCGCAAAGTCAAATTTCATGTCGTCCACTTTTCGGAAACCCCATTAATCCTACCACGCTGAATTGCTCCAAATAGCAGGCAAGGCAATAACTCACTTGAAGGACCGATTTCAGAGGTGGCGCTTTGGTGGCTAATTGGCGTCGTCTTTAGCAGACGTGATAACCCTGAGGTCAGGCACCAAACAAGACTTAAATACTGTTACTGCACTTGAATGGGTTGATCATTCAGACAGAAAGCTTTCTTTGCCTCATTTTTGATACGATAATAAAAGGATTTGAGACGCGTTCACCACCTTATCCTCGCCGGAAGGCAAAATACTTAGTGGTTTCAAGTACCCCAAGGACACATTATATGGTCCCGGCTTGAGCTTAAGAAATGAAGGGTAGACGTCTCATTTTGATGTTCCTTATGCATTCACGTTGGCAGCAATGGAACTCATGCTGCTGTTTTCCGAAAGGCCGTTTTCTGCAGTTTCCAGACAAAAATTCCCCACCTCGAACCGTATTTTTGAGGTGAGGAGGTGAAGGCGGATGATACGGACTAATTTGGGATGGTGCTAAGAAGTCAAAACTTACGGAAGGAGGTGGAGGCTGGAAAAACTAACCATTTGCTCTCGATGGTGCTACTGAGTTATGCTACTAGGCTGACTCTTGAAATATGATTCGGATATGTTCCAATAGGGTAGGTCAGACTCCACCCGTTACACCTCCTACAGGTAATGAGAAGAGCGTTCAGTTGACGATACAGTTTGATTAGCCACTCTGCTGACGCATTGGGAACTCAGGCCTTCGATTTGGGCGCTTTTATTCTAGTGTCATCAAGCGAACGATTAATTTTTGAGACACCCAGGAAGGTGACGAAGATTCGGCTGACAAATACTAGCCTTTGGGCGCGTCTCACCTCACCGTTACCGTTGTCTTGCCCCAGCTTTCTCCCGAAGACGCAGCTCAGAACAACCAGAAAAGGCGTTAGACGGGCAGAATGGATGAGGTTGAGAATCCTGCTGGAAAAAAGGTAATAAACCATCGTTGACGTCAATTGTCAACCAATCCTTCAACTAACCAATCAGCCAATCAGACTGGGCAGACGTCAACTAGCAGCCAGGGAGATCACCCATTCAGTCTGTTTTGTTTTCCTCCTCCACAACAAAGCTGCATTGCACTGCTTCTTCACCTTCTCTTTTGTAGTGCGTCAACATCGACCCAACCACTACAAGCCGGCTACAAAACATGGTCATCCGTGAAGAGATTTGAGTAAAGTATACAGCACCTCAAGTCGAAAGAGAAAAATAAACAGACCAGAGACGTAGAAACACCGACTCTCCACTTATTCCAGTATGCATGTATTATAAAAAATATACATAATGTGCATTGGCCTATTAAATGCGCTAAACCACACAGAAAAGACAAACGAGCCATACATAGGCGTTTTTGTCCTTCCAACATCACACGTCGTTCGTTCTGCTGTCCTGGGTTTACACGCACCAGGTAGCAAGAGTACTAGAACTGAAGAAGGAATTACAAAGTGGGGGGCTAGGACGGAAGGATAGCGAGGGGATGCACGCACACATTTCACAGGTACAAGGAAAGCTGATCTAACTGGGGGAGGACTTCAAGTCATCGAAAGCGCAAGTTACTTTACGCATGAGGCTGGGAGCCACGAGACCATAGTCGTAGAGATTGGCAAGATGGAGGATGAAGTTGTTGCGAAGACGATGCCGGTGCAGACGATCGCCATAGCGTTGGACAAAAGCGAGGAGGAGATGACCCATTTGGCTATCACTGACAACGGTCTCGGAGGGTCGAATGGAGAGGAGGAAGGCATTCCAGATCTGCATAAACTCCTTCTCACCCTAAGAAGGAGGATGTGGGAGAATAGATGTAGGGCATACACTCAACCCCCCTGCACTCATTCGCCAGCCCAACTATTCGTTCATTCGTTCACTCAGCAAATCATCAATTCAGTCGCCTAAACCTGGTCACTCTATCAATGGTCAGATATAGGGGGCTGTTTCCGCCGAATGAACCACAGGCATCACAAATGGGTAGAATGCAAGCACAGAGCTTAAGCCTCGACAACAGGTCCTTGGTTTTCGAGAGGACTAGATTGTAAACAACCTGAGGCCATTTTACTTAATCGCTGCAATTGAGGCGATTCGACAGCTGTCGACCTATTCTAGTTGGACGATTGGGTGAAGTAACTGATCTTGACTTACGAATTTGTTGGCGCCTTTGAAGAATGACCCTTCAACATAGGATTGAATGCTACCGTTCATTCCGCCCTTGGATTTAACACGGGGGAGTGAGATGGTCGCTTCCTCTGACGACACAAGAAGAGATTGGCTGGCTGACAACCAGTAATAAAAGCTCCAGAAAAGGCCACTTAATTAGCACGGCCGAGTTTCCACCAGCTTCCAAAGTGATAGACAAAATTTATTAGCGGAAACGCTACCCTGCATATCGGTGGCCGATGGGTGAAATGGTGAGCTTTTAGACCGTCAAAACGTCAGTGAGGTGCGCAAAGAAAAAAGGGTGTAATGGGAAGAGGGTTGGGCCTTCGATATAATTTGGCTTGTGAGGCTTCGTTAATTGCATTAATTAATAAACCGTTGAAATGTATTAGTCTGCGATTCGCCCCACCTCGCTCTCCCCCAATTAGAACGTTTTTTCACTTTACCAAATGTGCGGTAAAATTAATGGGTGCGATTGGAGCTTGCGTACTCTATAAACCATACCCAACATGGTGCCAAGGTCATGGAAGCTCCTCGCTAAACCTGCTCTTTAACATCTAGAGAAACTGGAGAATGTGGTGATCTACTGCATTGCCAAGCCAAAGTTAAGTGATGATTCGTGTGCCATTCTCGGTATGACGCAATGAGAAGCACTTTGGAGCAAATCAACACTGACCAAACTGTTCGTTCACAAGTACATCAGCTAAGTTCATTTATTATGCATCAGCAATGGGTAACGCAAAAGGGTCCCCTTGTACCTCTGCCTACGCAGACGCTCAATTCACCCCTGACTGTTCCCTGAATGACTTACATTTAATAGCGAACTTTCCACCAACTCAATGTTCCTCTCATCTCAGCTTCAAGTAATGCACCGCTGTACCTCGTGTCAGTGAGGAGAGGACAGCGGCCAGAATTGTTCGCCCGCTAATTCCTCCTCCAGCAATGGTTGGAACTAGCAAAGCAGTAAGGTGGAAGAGTCCTATTCTTGTTCCCATGTAACAACACATCAAACTCCAAAGTAGACGCATAGGATACAGAAGGCAGAGAGGAAGAAATTAACACACTCCCTCGGTTACATGATAGAAAAAGGCAAAATACGCACTTTATTGACATCCGTGAACTCCTCCACCTTGCGTTGGTAGTGGTCTCGCAGCCATTGTGGCGCATCCTCGTCCTCAGAGTCACAGTCGTCGAAAGCTGTCGGTTCGATGGGCTGCAGAGTGGTGGTGTGAAAGTACACCCGCTTGTGACCCACCTCCAATGGACCGGCAGCCGCTACCGCCACTGCCATTGCTGCAGCTGCCGCGGCTGACATTGAAGCAATCTCCCCTGTGAGCTACGACACATGGAGGGAGTTAACAGAACAGTTGCAGCAGGATTAGATAACGCTTAAATCTCTACCGAGCCCACTCCTGTGTGCATTACATCTGTCTTCTGAGAGTGTCCCCATGTCAACGATCTCCATTTTCTTACTGGTTTACTCCATCAGAATCTCACCGAAGTCTACACATCAAATCCCATGAAAACTAGAATCAAACAGAAAAAAAACTTTTCTTACCTCATGACTTGAGCCAGAAAAGCGCTCCACTCCGCGCCAGTATATGAGTTGGCTGAACGGTAGGCGCTTAAGGGGCTGTCTACGCCGTCGCTGAAGAAATCGCGACGTAGCAAGCTTCCTTGCGTCACGAAGGTTATTTTCCGCCTCGCCACAGTAGCCCGTCCACCCACCAACCAGGGGGAGGTGATGGGGGTTACGCGAAGCCGACGTCTCAGTCAGACACACGTCTACTCCATTGTCCGGCGCGCTAGTCGTGCATGGACGGTAAGTGCGCGGAACGCAGTCATTTGAACCGTCGTAACTCTCGTCTAAGGTCACCTCAAGAACAAGATGGCTGGTCTCGCGTTGCCAGGATCCAGAGAAGCGAAAACGAGGGTGACAGCAGCGGAGATGGGCCATTAGACAGCTGGGATAGACTTTGTCTGGTAGAAAGGAAGAAGGCTAGTCCGCGAATTGACGCAAATGCGTAAAAGGGAGAAGCAAACTTTGGCCTTATGCCCTGATTTCGACGCCGTTGGAGGTAAATTTGCAAGAATTCGTAATATTTCTGAGAACCAAAGCGACCAATCTCCAATATATTGAGCCGCAGTTGAGCCGACTCTGGGTCCATTCAAGTGAACCAACAGGCTCCAATTAAGCCTACTATCAGCACTCTTGTGGACTGACGCTTCATTCCTCGTGATCGTAGTTGCATAAAGAAAACTGGATATGTGGCGACTAGCAGAGGTCAAGCCAATACCACCATTTCCCACTCGTTCAACTGGAAGGCACCTTTACCCGAGGATAAAAGTTAGATGGACTATCAGACAAAAATAGTCACATAACACGATACGGCATGAACAATGGCTAGTCTTTAAACGCCTTTTGTAACCAATCCGGCATCGTGGTGAACCAGAAATCCAAGCAAATGTAAATGATCGCATTTCTGAACAGAAATGCCAGCCCTCCCAGGGAAAGATAAAAGCAAACTTACCGCCTCGACGACAATCCAGCTTGCACCAGGGACAAATCATATCTCGAGTTTTCGTCCACTGCAAAATACGCTTCTCATCGCCACCATAAAAGAAGAGATAGACTACATCGATGGAAGTTGAGGCGGAGCCACAGGAATTGGAATTTGAACTAAAGTTGTTCGAATCCTCTGCCTCCTCCTCAGCCTTCACCGGCCCCCTATCATCCTGAAGTTGAAGCTTCGGAATTTTCGATGGAGGAGGCCCCTCCAACTCCGATAGCAAACGCTTTAAGGGGTTTCTAGCGCCCTTCAACGGGTCTACAAAAAGCAATTGAGAGTTAAGAAAGAAAGGGAGAGCAAATTTGAGCTCATAAACTTACGCGGTCTTGGAATGGAGACGGGAAAGGGTGAGAAGGAGGAAACAGAATGCCAGATCACACGGAAACGTAAGTGCGGCCATCTAGAGTACTCGTCCAACGCCGCACAAGCAGTTCCCTTAGGAAACCTAGGAAAGATCGAAGAGGATCCCTGGAATCCCACCCGATGGTCACCATTACCGGCAGTGGGTGTTCCGCCCTCCAGAGCCATAACTGATCTGGAGGGTAGTGAGATCGGTAGAGTCCTGCACTCTTCCGGTATCGTGATTGGAGCCGCTTGAATGCCCAAACGGAGCTCATAGATACCCGGAGTGAGTAGGAATGAACTAGCAGTCGATCCAGGCTCTAGAAGGAATAGATTAATGAGGACGTCAGTTCTCTAACTCACCAGGAGTGAAGAAAAGGGGCAACGATGAGGTGGAGTAGACCACCGGGTAAGCGGTCTGCCCCAGAGGTTCTCCCGCTTCTGCGCCATTGATGTGTCGTGCACGACGTCGTTCGATCACATGAACTTCCAGTTCAAGTTGAGCGCTACTTGAGCGTGAACAGATGGTGGACATAAGAGCTTCAGTGGGAGGAGCGTTATCCAACGCTGCTGCGGTGCGTAGCACATCAACAAGACGAAAACGGGCGGAGGGGACAAGAGGCGGACGGGTAGCAGAGGCAGAGGGCGCTTCACCGTTGCAGCTGCAGGCAACGTCGCGCGAGACGAGGACAAGCGAGTCCAGAGGGCAGAAGTTGCGACGCCAGGACCAGGCGACGCGAGAAAAGAGATTGACCGACGACTTAATAAAGGAGAATGAGCCATTTAAATCGCTGTTAATAAGCCATTTGTAATAGCCTTGGAGACAGATTTGGGATTCAAAAACCAAAATCAGCAGTAGTTCAGGGGAGCCTTGACGAGAATTATGCTTGATCTTCAAGATACAGACCATGATGTTGATAAAATGAACCCAAATGACGCCCCAGCTGCTGAATTCTCAATAAATTAAGAAAATGATGGATACCACCTTCTTCCTCCTGCTCTAAGACCCCATAAATGCACTACATTGGTAGCTTTACAGCACATGACCTCGCATTTTCTTGAGAGAACAAGAATAGTACCTCTGACTCACGAGTCCCTGCTATTTCTGGCGTAGTCAATCCGACACACCTAAACGCCAAATAGAACCAAATAGATACCTTTCACCCATAGTTGCTACTTTGACACCAACGAACGAACAATTGCGTGTAGAGGCCACCACAGACAGGCAGGCACGTATGCAAAAGACCATGACTACACTGGAATCCGATTTGGTAAATGCTTTCCACCACGTTCCGCGTCCTCTGATGCCACGCGAGAAATACGACCAGGAGCTTCAGCACATTTGAAACCGACATAAGCTCCATTTGTGAAGCAAGTAAGCTTCATTAAAATCAGTCTGGTTCGACAGGCAATGAGGTGAGGATGACTCAGGATAATGATAGCAGCATAAAGTAAACCACTTCGACCAATCTGCATTTGCGCTCCACAATTCGTTAAAGCAAACAATTTCAGCAAGATGCTTCTTAACCTGCAAGCTTTATTAGTAATTTTGGTAAGAAGTTCCTTCCCTTCATGCAAATTCACTCTGGAGGAAAAGCGACATATGCTGTACTAAGCGGCGAAATAATAAATAAAAACCACACGGACAAAAAACCAAAACTTCAATAATTCAGAAGAAAGCCTAGTTTCACTGGCATTCCTTATAAATGCACAAAAATAACACTCTCTGAATGCATACATATCAACCGCGTTAGGGACGCACAGCAACTTGGGAATAACGGCCCAATGCCCATAAAATGGTGGATTTATCAAAGGTTTCAATGAAAACATCGGGAAAGGCCGTTTCCATTTTAAAGGGGTCTAATCACAACGGAAACAACAAAATTTCACACAAAGGAAAATATTCCCGCCAAATCTGTAAAATGACCCATGGGTAGCAGCTTGAACAATCAAATGAGACCGGCCCTAGTCGAGACTAAAGATCTAGCGAAGGGAGTGACCAGAACGAAAAAAAAAACTGTACAACTTATGTACATCTTCAATAGGCGCTAAAGTTCAATCCCATTACTCCATCCCTAGCAATTGTGAGGGTGGCCAAATAAGCATATGAGGAGCCCTGGCTCTGTCACATAAATCGCTCTTGTGCAATCAAGTGCCGAACGATTTTGGGGAAGGAATAATTGTACTTGCATTGACCACATATCGAAATAGTAAGTTGAGCTCACATCAGTTTCATCGCCCATGGAGGAGCCATCTCCATGTCACTGCGATAACTCAGTTAAACTCGAAAAGCCACCCGATCTGCCAGAGTAAACGTTCTGCGTAGATCAACCAGACAAAAACAATCATGCTTCTTCCGCCTACTTGCCCGGGCATGACAGTGGTTCGGATCCATTTAGTCGTTCTACACCATGCGAGGGACGTTAAAACAAGGCTCCGCCGCACCTGAAGGGCAGGCCATTCCAGTTAATGAAGATGAGGAAGGGCTCTGGTACTAATGGCGTTTGGATAGAGCATTGTCCAGTTTTCTGGATTACACAGCAAAACAGTACGACTAAGCCTCTATCCAGCTTAAAAGAACGAACAAATCAGACAAATAATAAATAGGTCACGATTCTTACCTCCACAGTGACCCAATCATTCTCTTTTTCACTATCAAAGAATCCTTCCATGATAATTTCAATCTCATCCGGCCATTGGTGTTCCGCAGGAAGACCGTTACCAACAACAGCAGAAACACTAGATCCCGGCTTGATTGAACGCTTCGGTCGCGACAGCCCAGTCGATTGCATCGTCTCTGTCGATAGAAGTCGAGCAACCACCTCGGCAAGCGTTTCTTTGCATAGATAAAGGAATGAGTTTATAAATTTGGAGGGGATCATGACAGCAGCTAGCAGGCCAATCATTCACCTCTTCGTCTACCACAACCCCGTCCTGTCGGATGCATATATCTCAAATTTCTGGTCAGATGCGTTGGTCTGACACGATGTCGATTAGCCAGGTAGCGATAAAGGTGCGTTGGCACAGCAAAGGTACGTACGAACTCCTCGTAGTTGGCTTGGCACTCAGCTCCGCTTATTTGGGTAGGGGTTTCTGTAACACGGGAGGAAGAGGCATTATCACCGTTGGCGGTGGTGCCTTCTGCAGTAACAGGCGGTAACCCGGTACCGTTTTCCAAAGAGATGGACTTGTCAGTTCTACCGTTTTTTAGTGGTTTCCGCCTCCCTCTCACGACTCGACGACGTGGCTTGATATCGTTTATCTGCTCGCCCTCATTTGAGGGAGCAGCAACAACAGCCTAGAGGAAACGGCATTCATAAGCAGAACAGTTTTGATGTTCTAACTAACGTAAGATGACGTACAGGACTCACAACAGTAGGTGGGGACGGTTTGGGTAGGAGAACAGGTAGGTGAACTCTCCCATTTATACTTTCAGTGCTGATCCCGTTCGCCTGATGCTGTGCTTTCCTCGAAACACTTGATCTGGGCAGTTTTGACATTCCTACTGAAATGTAACATACGTGCGTCAGCAATTGATGTATAAAATGGCAGAACTTGCATAAGATTCGATAAACTGATTAATGAAGAAGTAATGGCAGTACGCAACCGCCCACAGGATAGCGCAAACTAGGGACGTAATTTCAAATCCCTTGCTAATTCTGAGCTTTTGAAATGTCAGGTTTCGCCAAAAAGTAAATGAACCATCACTGGGACAAATATTTCAGGACAAAAATAGGGATGGCAAGGAGGAACTTGTTGCAAAGTATTAACCAGCACCCGAGATAGCGCACGATTGCCCATGTGCAAATTTGAATACAAACTGAATGATGCACAACACGTTCTAATAAAGATACCTGATCAATTATAAGAAGAATTGAATCTTTGGAAACGCGCCTCATTTGAATATTTACTTAAACCCAAAGCAATGGAAAGGCCCGAAATTTATTCACAAGGCGGAATGAAAGAAACGCAATAATCAGGGTTTAAGCTCCCTTTGGAGGGTGTATCAACATTTTGTTCATTCTCGTGGTTAGATCGTACGGCAAAGGGAAGGGAAAATATTGAACGAACTATGGGTCAACTTACTGTATTGTTAGTGTTGTCAGCTTAACTTAACTAGGGAGTGCTGCACCAAGATGCAGTATGCATTAAAGAAGAGGAAACCGTTCCATATTTATGACTCGACCCCACAATGATGTAAATTGCTTCAAAAAAATTATGTCTTATGATGCACCTGCAATGCGATGCTTTAAACTCAGTGATAAGTTGTCGAGCTGACCTTTCTGTTTTTATTAAATGCTTTTTTGCAAAATCATTTTGTAATTTAACAAAACAACAGACTTGAGTTGAGACATGATGATTAGGAAAAATTGTTCCAAAGGAAAATGCTGCCATTTTGAATAAAAGTTATTCTTTTTATTTTACTTACGCTTTACTCAATTCTAATTCTCGCCCCTAATTCGCTGTGTGCCAACCAATCATTGACAAGTTTCCCAAGCGAAGGTCTGCCTCACCTTTTGCCGTCAGAGGATGTGGTTTTTGTGGTTGATTTTCTTTGTTAGCAATGTCTTGTGCGTTGATCGGAGCAATTTTAAAACATGTAGTGAAAGTTCATTTTGCATGCGGCAAAGGGCATTTCGGCCTTCTGCACCGAAATACAGCGTTGACATTGAAGTACTCCGAGTTGACAGTAGTGTTCATTTACAACTGATTGATTCTGAGTTGCAAAAGCGTCTAAATGTGAACATTGCTTATCATCTTGATCATACTTTCCGCTTGGTTATTGACGAAGCTGACCCGATTCGTCCTCGGTTTCGTTCTAGAATTGGTGACTCATTGGTCCGAGAACCGAAAGCTCTACCACTGAATGTGCGCAGGATAGGGTCGGAAGTCGTTCTTTCCGGGAAACAACAAGACAAAGCTGTTATTAGCCTCAGTCCTTTTAGGGTCTCATTCTTCTCAAATGGTGCTCTTCAAGTGACAGTTAATGAAAGAGACCTGCTTAACTTCGAGCATCAACTCGAGCAACAATTTGAAGAACGGCCTATCGTTGCTGAGACAGTGGCTGGTTTCACATCAGAAAATGAGACTGGAATAGAATCAAATAGCAGTGGAATGGTCCAAAGTAATGAAGCATCAGAGCCACCTTCCATAGAACGCGTTGCGGTCGATTGGTCGGAATCCTTTAAGGGTCATCGAGACTCAAGATCGCGAGGTCCAACCTCCGTTGGGATCGATTTCACCTTCCATGGGTTTGAATACGTGTACGGTATTCCCGAGCATGCGGACAGCTTGGCCCTTCGAAACACCAATCAAACCGACCCCTACCGTCTTTACAATTTGGATGTATTTGAATACGAACTAAACAATCCTATGGCACTCTATGGATCTGTTCCTCTGATGTGGGCCCACAGAGCAAACAGCACTGTGGGTTTGTTTATTAATAATCCATCAGAAGCATGGATAGATATAGAATCCTCTAGAGACGTTGATTCCGGTGGGAATTTATTATCCAATCTATTCGCTAGAGCGAAGCACTCCAACCCATTTGTTAAGACTCACTGGATGTTTGAAGCTGGTGTCCTCGACATGTTCATAATTCTCGCTGATAATCCTCGCTCTGGTTTACGTGTCTATTCAGAACTCACAGGTTCAACTCCATTGCCTCCTCTCTTCGCCCTAGCGCATCATCAGTGTCGCTGGAATTATCGTGATCAGGAGGAGATGAAGTCTATCAGCGACGATTATAATAAGCACAATCTGCCTATGGATGTTCTATGGTTGGATATTGAATATGCAAATGATAAACGCTACCTCACCTGGAACACGGCAAGGTTCCCCTCCCCCGACGACATAGTTGATGACTTGGATGTCAATGGCCGCAAACTGGTTGTGGTTGTGGATCCACACATTAAGGTGGACCATTCCTGGTCCACATGCTCGTAAGTGAGATTTCGGTCCTTTTCTTTTTCTGTTAATTTTTTCTCATTTTAGACAAGGCAAATCTGAGGGTCTGTTCGTGAAAGGCGTTGACAATGCAACTGACTTTGATGGGTGGTGCTGGCCGGGATCGAGTTACTGGCCAGACTTTTACCGTCCTGAGGTTGTCGATTGGTGGGCAAATCTTTTTACTGGTGGCGAATTTTTGAGCAAGAACCGGATGTTCTACTGCTGGAACGATATGAACGAACCTTCCGTGTTTAGCGGGCCCGAAGTTACCATCCCGAAGGTAAACATATTTTCTCACAGTTAATCAAGCTAGTCATTAAGTGGGATTATTGCCATCACATAAAAGCACCCAAGGGCTGAAGACTTTGAGCAAAAGTTGCCTGGGTACGATGCACTGAAACTGGCATGGTATCCAAGTCGTCTCACGGCAAAGCTTCCCCATTCTTAACTTTTTTGGTGGTTCTCGTAACCCTTCCTCTCTGCCGATAGTGAAACAATATTCAACCTTGCGGACTCTTGAGAAGCTCTTTACTGTGTTATGCTGGGCGCTGAACTAAAGCACTTTCACAGGGATATTCTTCGTGTTCAGTCGCCCTTAATTTTCTCCTCAGTGTTCTCCTGTAGCTTCTGTAGTCTTTTCTTAGCTTAATTAAACGTGTAATTGAAGTATATATAAGTGCAAACATTTTAGTCCAATGTGAAAAATTTTCACCGCATGCCATTACGCGACGCAAGGTCGGGGTGACCACCAGGTAAGAGTTGGCTACGGTGGGTTTATTTAGTCAATTGCGGCAGTGTGTGCTTTCTGAGGCTGTATCCTGCCAGTCAAACTGGTTTTGGCATTCCTTTCCATTTGACATCCTCCACCTCGCCCATTCGTTTCCTAAGTCGTGATAAAGCATACCTTTTTAAACCTGCGCAATAGCTGAGAAAAGTCATCGTATAGGGCTCTCATTATAGAACGAATAAGGAAACCTCATCATTATCTCATTGCACAACTGCTCCCATTTAAGTATTTTCTGCTTTTGAATGTGTACTAGGTTGTACTAATCTGGAGGTGGGTTTATCGAACCACATGAGACGGATTGAAAACTCCATTTCCATCACCTGACTGTCCATTCATTATCGCCTAGGACACGGTTTTTGGTGGGGAGTGGGAAAACCGGGACATCCACAACCTTTATGCGCTCTGGGTGCACAACGCTACGTGGGAGGGACTCCTGCGACGCTCAGATCGCAAGGAGCGACCTTTCGTCCTCACGCGCGCCTTCTTTGCCGGCTCTCAACGCACCGCTGCTGTGTGGACTGGGGATAATTCTGCATCATGGGATCACCTCCAGGCAAGTTCATCCTCCCACCAAATAGAATTAAGCTCGATGTTGGCCAGGGATGATCTGCTTATCATTCGGTCGATTCTTAGTATCCACTGCCAACATGCTTCACTAAGTGTCTCCATCAGGGGTGGTTGGACTGACACCAATTTAGTGCCCGAGTCGCGTGTGAAGGAGTTGAATTCTATGAATCTGGCGGCATAATATTACCAGGAAGATGGAGTTGAAGGACTAATGTACAGGACTTCATCACCAATCACCTAACTTCACTTCGTTATGTGCAACCGGCGAAAGCGCCCCCAGACGAACTTACTAATCGTACCTAGTTAACCATTCTGTTAGCCACGCTCAAGAAGAGTTGCCTTATTTCCTCAAAGTGATCATCGATGATACGAGTACACGAGGGATACAAAGTCCGACCTCATCTAATTAGCTCGAGTCGCCAGCTGTTGTAAAGTCATGAGACATTTGAATTCTTTGTGACAGTGTCAGTGACAAGCAAGCCATAGCTGTATAGAGGGAGTGGTAGCTTCTTAATTCCTCTACCTCTTTTTTGCAGATCTGCACACCGATGCTCCTGAGTATGTCACTTACGGGTCTCACTTTCTGCGGCGCTGATGTGGGCGGTTTCTTTGGCCATCCCTCTGGTGAGCTGTACACGCGGTGGTACCAGGCCGGTGCTTTCCATCCCTTCCTTCGCTCCCACGCTCATATCGATACTCCGAAACGTGAGCCGTGGAACTATGAGCAGAAGTACCTTGACGCCATTCGGTATGGCCGCTCCTTTTTCGAATACCATTTTGCTGTCCATATTTTGGATCTGTATCGAGTAGTGTATCACCTCGCTCTCGGAGTCTTACTTTAGATTTAGGTTCGAAAATTCATCGGATCGCTCCGTTATTTTCTATACAGTTCTGTCCCGCTTTGCTCGTTTTCCGCATCTCCTATTTTGTCCTCGAACAGGGAAGCTCTACGACTGCGCTACTCCCTGCTGCCCTACTGGTACACCCTCTTTGCGCTCAGTGAATTTACTTCCCTTATCCCAATGGCGCCACTTTTTTTCCACTTTCCCACTGACGAGAATAGCTTCAGCATTGACGATACCTTTATGGTGGGTGAGGGCCTCCTCGTTCACCCAGTGGTGCACGAGTCCGCCTCCAGTGTGGACGTCTACCTGCCTGATGGCACGTGGTACCTGCATGATGATTGGAAGGTGCGTCTCTATGGTAACAAATTCAATGGCTTTTTAATGGTAACTCTTGTGTCTCTCCTTGCAGGTTTATTCCGGCGGTCAAGTGGTGAGACTGCCAGTGGATCTGCGAACCATCCCCCTCTTCTACCGTGGCGGTTACATCATTCCGAAGAAGGCTCGTCCAAGACGCTCATCTGCCATGATGCTCAACGATCCCTACACCATTTTCGTAGCTCTAGACCAATCTGCCGAGCGGAATAACGCTACTGGGTACCTCTATCTCGACGATTTCCATTCGGAGGACCGAAGTCAGGCCCGTCTCTATCAAATGGACTTCCTTCTGGTGGACCACAGCTACGTGTTCAAGTTTTCCCTCCTCCAAGGTCGCAACGATGGCGACACGCCGTACATCGAGCGTATTGTCTTGATGGGGGCGCAGGTGGCGAAATCGAAGCGGGTGTACGTGACAACCACATCGGAGCCAAGCAACAGGCGGGAAGTAGAGTTCTTTTATTCCCCTCCGGAAGTACACTCCTCCGCTACGGACGGGACTCGATCCGCCCTTTTGGTGATCCGAAAACCCGAGGTTAGAGCAATGGCCGGTTGGAGACTGATTATTGAGATGTCGTAACCACTATCCCTCCGATTTGTCCGGTTTTATTTACCTTGAAGAAAGCTGATGTGGGTCGTGTCGACCACCTTTTTCTTTCCTTCCCATTTACATGTATCAAAAGGACAATACTGTTCTAGACTAGACGAAGGGTGGTAAGGGAAGGGGAAGAGGAGATAGGAATATTTATCGCTATATACAGGGCTGTGAGTCGTTTTGTACTTCATGCCGTGATGGAGGGGGTTTTGAAGTAGTTCACGGTTGGTTCCACCTCACTGATGAGGCTCTCAGTTGGAATCTGCTCGCTGAGAGAAAGAAGGCGTGTGATACTCGTGTGGCTGTATTTGCTTTTAGCGCCGGAGTCGTTGCCGTGTCTTGTCTAGGTCCGTTGCAATTTATGGGGGACGTGGGATGGGTTAATCATTTCACCAAGGTGCCTAATTTCAAAGGTCACACCGGACGATGTAAAACTTTGTTTAACAGGCGGGGTGCCACTGGTAGAATTTGTGGCCTTAACTTGGACTTTTTTGCCTCTATGGCGTTAGCTGAGGTTGTGTCGTGAATGTAAGTCTTGTCGATGGAAAACTGGTGAACGACTCACGCGAGAGTTCGTAGCAAGAGGACTCGTCTAACCTCTAGTACCCTCCACAGAGTGATTAAGGCGAGCACTCCCGCAATACCGCTTGTTAGAATGCCCAGAAATTCAGCTGAAAGGATCGGACAAAAATTGTTTCGATCTCACATAATGCTACTTGCTAGATTTGGGTAGTCATACTGTTTTGCCTTGATTTGAGCTTGGAAAATCTATATTTTTTTCCCAAAGAAGGAGAAAATCCTTATAGTTGTGATGGGTAAATGACAAATATTTTAAGGTAATCGCCTGCTTTCCTGAGAGTCCCAAGATTGAAGTCTAACTGTAAAGATTTATAGCTAAATCCAGTTGAAACGAAGCAATTTGCGAATAAATTTTCATAAACAAATTTACAAGTTGTTGCTGAGGATTCGATGTGATACAAGGCTCTGGGTGCATGAAGCTGTTGAACCGCCAAAGAGGGCTGCCTTTTATTCCACTTGACAAGCCATTACTTACGATTGTCGCATTTTCACGCCAGTTCTCGATCGTTAACTGCTCCGTTGGGACATAAAGATACTTATTTTAAGGTAGTCTGATGCATTTTAACTATTGTTTGGTTTTAATCTCCGGGGTGCGGCTTGGTTTCATCTTTTCTTCCTGGAAAATTACCTAAAAGCAAGCAGCCAATTTTCGATCATAGTGTTTTTGCAGAAGACGTCACTCAAAATTTAGTGGCATTCAATCAATGTGGGCTAATTTTCAGGCTTGACGATGCAGTTTTTTTCCCCTGTGGCCTATTTTGGCTCACCAAATACCCCAACTTTGCTTGACCTCAATATGAAGACCACGACTCTCCACTTTTCACCTCCGCAATTTGTGCATCATAACCTCCACATGGATTGCAATGCTTGAAAAATTAGTGCCTTTGTAAACTTACTTATGCATTTTTCCATACATTCATGCAATAAAAAGTGCTCCATTATCCTCTGCACTAGAACAATGGGTCTTTTGTTTCCTGCCCAAATTGTATAAAATCTTCTAGCTTGTGCGCGGCGGTCTGATGCCGGAGCAAAGAATACATTCTTTATCTCCCTAAACCTTTCAGTTTAGTCTATCTCTATGGCTGAAATTTAAGGAAATGTGATACATACAAATAAAGATGGACTTACAAATTGGTGAAGTTATGGCATCGAAGGTTATCAATTCTGTCCTCACACGTCGCTCCTCTGTGTTCACCTTGATGCGCAGCGAAACCAAACTAAAATTGAGCCATTTTTGGTTTAATGTAAGGAGGATTGAGCATTTGATTTGCACCTATCAAAATCTGCCTAATAGGAGTTGGAGTCAGTTGTACTGACTGTACGACTTGTTTGGCTACAAGCTGAGAACGCACTTAGCACACAAATTTTGAGCACTACCATTTCTACGTGGAGGGAGGGGGAGGAGGAAGAAGACAAAAGGTTCATGTATCGGTTTGGCATTTTTTGTGACGCGTTTGAAGAGCCTTTTCCGGAAGAGGGAGCAGGAGCGGGAGAGAGGTAGAGCACATTAAGGGGGCACGGAAATGCAAAACCCCTCTCCCTGCTTATCCCTCCAACGAACAAATCGGATGCATGCATTAAAGGAAGTTGCGGAGCATGCAGCTCTCTGCGATGCCCTTAAACCTCTCCTCCCTCTTCCTATAATGCTAAGCAGATCGAATTTCAGGGTGTTATGCCTCACTGGCCGTTCTACTGCCGTGTAAATTGCCCTGTGGGCGAGGAACGGCGAGCGGCGGGTGGCAGCGGTCGCGGGCGTCATTCATTCCTTTCTCGCACCGAAGGTGGAAGCTCTTCAGGCTTTGTACCGGCTGGTAATTTGTTTGAAGTTAGTAATTATAGAAGCATCATTGACCAAATTTCTGACATTATGAACTTGGGCATTGTAAAGCTTTCTTTCTTCCAAAACGAAAGGAAGCTAATTATCTATCTTGAATTAAATTAAGTTAAAGTTTTTGTCTCCATTTTGAGGGGCTGGGAGTAAAGAGGGAAATTTACTGTTTTTGATCAAAGTTGTACACATTGGTGGTCAAATCTAGGTCTCAAAGATTTGCAAAGAAGGTGAGGAGACGAGAGAGTGAAGGAGGGGAAGGCAGGCATTTTCATGCTAGCTGTTAATTCTGAGGGGCTCTACGCTTAAAATTCTCCATTTTTAATTTTTAAAGAAAAAAGTACGCCATTCTTTTGTTCCTTCGTAATGATTTAGTGGTGAGTTTAGATTATACGATAAGATTGCCTTGATGAGCCAAAGGTTTACAAACTAATGGAATAAACCTGTTTGATAAGGGGTAGGCAAAGCGTATGAAAAGAGGGGAGTCGTGAATTCGGCTTAACTGGGCTACTTTCGATGGCATAGATGAGACGGAGTGCAAACACGAAAAAGATTATCCGACCTTGTTTTTTTGAGCTACACTTTGAACATACCTGGGATAATGGCGAATTTTCGGCCGGCCTTTTAAACTTCATCTCTTTCATTTGCACCATCTTCAACTAAACCGTCATCAAAGAGCCTGTTCGAGTTCTGCTGTTGTCATTTGAGATGGTCATTCCACAAATGAAATGAGAGGGTACTGCGGCCCTTCCCAACCAATGGTCATAATTTACGGCCAAAAGAGTCGAGACGCACTTGATGAAAGAGCCAGACCTTCCTCTCAGACGCGGCTGCAACGTGCCACGAGTTTTAAGCAGTCAAACCGCATTAAACTTCCTTTTAATCCTTCAGTTCGGTGACCTTTATTACCGAGACGTGTGGACCAGTCCAACGGTATTTACAATGGGTGTGTACGAGAGCCCTGCGGTCAATCACTGGACCACCCTTTGCCTGAGCAATTGGACGTTTAATCACGAGTGGCTGTGGCAACCAATTGGCCTTGTGGGATCCTTTAAGGCACTTATTCTGCGACTAGTGAAGTCAATCAGTCGGGAGGGCAGTGCTGCTTTTCTAAGAGAATGGCTAAAAATTGTAGGTAAGCCGTAGCATGGTATTGGTAGCTATTCCCATTGCTATGGGTCCCGGTACCTCCTGATTCTCCATTGAATTGACTGTTGCGGGATAACTCAAAAGTGAATTCAAACAATAAAAGCTTTTTTTGTCATAAAGAAAGCGATCACTCTTGCCTAGTTTCGCTTATCTGCTGATCAAAGGGGCAGGTAAATCCATCCAAGCGCTACCAACAAAAATGGAATGGCGGAAATCCGGAAGTTGGCACTTAAAGTGGTTGCTGCAACCCATTAAACGACCTCTCTACCATAAGCACTGCCATTAAGGGCATTAAATTGCACCCAATAGTTGTGGCTCTTTTTTTTCTGAGGGGCATCAAAAAGCAGAGATGGCAAAGATTGCGAGGAAGAGGAACATTTAATGCTTCTTTTATCTCTGTTCCCAAGCAGAGTGTTATAAATTACTCCTTGACCGCAAAGGAAGACTTTGGCGAAATGGAGAGATGAGTGTTCTTTTGTTTTGACGATGGCCCCAAACGCCCGCGACTTCAGACGCTACATGGGTAGAGTGACTTCCCTCATCGTGCCTTTGTCCACGGCGACTTATCTACAGTAGGTAGTAAATTCTACTGCCCATTCAGTAGCTATATTAATAAAGAATCACGCTTTGGTGAGAGGGGATGGGCTAACATTGAATGTGCCACAAAAATAACTGCAATTAGTGAGTTAGGGAGAGGAGGAGGAGGAGGAGGAGGAGGAGGAGGAGGACAGGGTCACCTCAATCAGACTAACATTAGTAAAGTAATTTACCTCGCCCACCACCCCAGCAATTAAAGTGAGACGGTTGCTTTAT
This sequence comes from Taenia pisiformis, assembly GCA_023968675.1. Taxonomy (NCBI): domain Eukaryota; kingdom Metazoa; phylum Platyhelminthes; class Cestoda; order Cyclophyllidea; family Taeniidae; genus Taenia; species Taenia pisiformis. The sequence continues at coordinate 23,155,144 of CM043732.1, forward strand.
CGAATGACAGGGCCGAGGTTCTCTTGCATAGCGCAGTATCCATGGTGGGAGGCAGGCGGTTTGAGCCTCCAGAGCTAGTGGCGGCTTATCTTGATGGAAGATCGAGGCATAAACTTAACTTCTTGACCGTTTCTTTGCAGCCACCAGGGAGATGTAGCCACGTGAAGCGGAGGCAAAATTGCCCAACCAGATGAAAGTCCATTTGCAGTGATCGTTTTCGTTATTCCAGAGGGCAGTTCTCCAAAGTTATATATGTTAACAAGTTACCGACCCTTCGCATGCCTACAAACTTCCGTTTGAACCTTGTTTTGCTCATACCTCTAGCTTTACAAGATCAAAGAAGATGTTTTCTTCCCTTCTGTTTATCTGTGACAGCACTTACCGACTTGAATAGAAGGAGCGCCAAATGCAAATTTTGGAGCAAAACACGCCAAACTTTCCCAAATTAAATTTAGGCCACCGGAAGGATAAAATGGATGAGTAATTATCAGAATAAAGTATCTGGAAAGTTTGAAAAACTATTGTCGCCTTGTTTTTTTCACATAGGCTTATCAAAATCTTTCAGTTCTTATGCTAACGCGGAGGTTTTTATAAGATTTTTTAATTTGTTTCTGGAGGCGAGAAAAGGTTGCAGAGACATCGTGACGGCTCGTCCTCGGCCAGCACGAGGGCATGTCGGACGAAGGGCGATCACACCCCTCCGGAATGCGTGCCCTGACGTCCGAGTGGTTCTCGCGGCCGCTCTTGCGCCTTCGCCCTCCTTTTCCGGCCCCAAAGGTGGCACCCGTTTCTGTGCGACTTTAAGAGGGACACCAAGTCGCCGTTGCAGCATGCAGGCGCAAAAACCACCTTTCAAAGCAAATTTGTCAGCTCACTAGTACAAAATGTCACCAACGCCTTTATAATCATGCATTCCCAACGACGATAAACTCAATGCCTGTGCTGCCCGTCTCTCTTCTGTTTCCAGCCTTATACTTTCCTCTGCCAGATGTTTATCGTGGCCTCTGGCATCTGAGAGGGGCAGCTCATTAAGACTTAAGCACAAATCAAATTAGGGAAAGCGGAAATGACTACCGAATTAGAATTTTATGCACAATTCGATGTTAAGGTAAAGAAGGAAAACTTTATTGCGCCAAATCTGCCTCCACAGCACTGGTTGTCTGTGTTAATGCCGAACAATTGCAGAATAATGAATTAAAAAGTCAGATCTGTTTTTTGACAAAAAAAATGCAGTCGCCATGGCTGCGAGTAAATTTTTGCACGTTTTGATTTATAAAACAATGGATGCAGACTCGTTTTAGATTAAAAGGTGACCTCGTGAAATGAGGGAAAATTACGCCAAATGCGAGAATAAATTGAATAGAATGCTCGCATTCAAAGTTGTCGTTCAAGGGGAACTTGGGTTGACAATTGTATAAAAGGGAGGAAGCATTTTCTTACTACAACTAATGCAAATCCTTTTTGCCAGCCGAATGTGCCAGAGTCGAATTACCGTCACACTAACCGTTCTACTGCTCTAGTGGTCGATGCAGACCACCGAACCCGCAGCTCTCTTTGGCAAGCATTCGCCTTCCATAACCAAAAATTCCCATCAACACAGAGGGTTAATTTTAACCAAAATGCGCAACCACATTATCCTGATTACTGCCTGGCGAAACATCGACTCTGGCAAAAATTATGCTTCAATTTGATTATAAAGCGAGCTTTTCGGACAAGTTCTCCGTCCACTAAGCCGCAAATGGCCGCGTGCCTTCTGCATTTCTGAAAAGCGAATGCGGTCGAATCGCGGCGCTAAAAGGCGTCGATGCCACCCTCTGCTGTGAGTGAGGCACTTTCAGCCCCTTCCACAATTCGTTTACCATTTGGACGAAATTTGCAGACACCTCTTAATAGCTACAACTCGTCACATCGGTTTAAAAGGTCCTGTGGATGCTTAGGCTGCATTACACTCTGCAACAAGCCGAAGCGAACGACCATTTGATGGGCTTGAGCATGCTTTGGTTCGCTCGCACGCAACGTTTGGCAAGCTCTGGAGTCTTCGAAACCTCTTCCCAACTGGTCTCACAGCATTTATGAGCCTCTGCAAGTAGAATGCATTGCTGCGTTTGAGTCGGCTTTGAAGTGGACCGACATCGAATGCGATCTAATTATTGTAAAGTTATCTTCATTTCGGGTCCGAGAAAATGCGCTCATCTAAAAAACCATCCCTAATCTGGAGCACTACCACATTTTAACAGCAGAGAAAGTGAATTTTGGGGATTGGGAAGACCTTTGCCAGTAGTAGTCGAGGCAGTGGAATTATCGCTACCAGTTCATCGGGCGACAGTTAAAGTAAGAAGAGGGTGAACGGGGAAGCGGATGACATTGCTCCAAGGCAAATACTTTTTTCATGTATCAGATAGGGACTTATTCATTTATACCGCCAGCCTTTCCATCTTTTCCTACGCATGCGATGAACCCGATTCCGAGCGTGCAGCGAAGGCGACGTGGGGAAAGTGTAAATCAAACCGAAAATAATTTGCACTTTTTTCGGTAAACAGCTACCACTTAATAATAAAGAACTAAATCACGACAAATTCTTATTCTGTTGGGATTCTGCTTCTCGGTAGTCCTATTTCCTTCTCACGTCTAGTCGGCAGGTCGAATGTCATAGTGTGGAGATAATCATCACACGGGAGGAGGTTTAATGAGAAGGAGATCGCAGATGAGACATTTCCCTCAGTCAACCCTCACCGTAGACTATTTACTAAACCAATGCTTTCATTTGCTGGTACTCCACCAAAATGTTCTCACCCGCAACAGCTTAGTCATCAGCAAGGAATTAATGGCGAACATTTCTGGTCGCACGCACCCATAAAGCTATCTTTTGTCCTGAGGCAAGGCCTTGGATGTGTCCGGCAATGCCTAAAATCGTGAGCTCAATGAGCGGTAGAAATGGAGAAGCAATTTCTTGTTTAAGACTGACAAAAGAGAAAACTGGTCGCCTTTTTTACTGATGGAGGGCAAGGAAGTGGAGAGGAGCGCGGTGGTTCATCTTTCACCAAGACTTTGCCTTTCCGACTTCCTCCAATTGCCCCACTGTTATTCCACATCTTTGCACCCCAGCTCACCGCCATAGGGCAGGCAACCTCAAATCATATCTACTAGGATATTTGCAACATACCATCGCATCATCTATGCCTCGTGGGCCGCCCTTTTATCTAAATCGAGAGTGACTCGGATTCCTCCAATCCCCTGACTCCGCCATCAACTGATTTAGCCGGAAGGCCGAGCTTAATGATGCAAAGGTGACAATCGAATCGGGGAAGTAGGAGAACTTTCGCCTGGCTAAAAGTCTAATTAAAACAGACAGCAGCCTCCTCCATCGCCCCCTCTAGAACTTGTCTATTAAGAACACTTTTATAGGATCATGCATAATACATTAAAAATACGCGCGGTCTTGACAAATCATAACATCAACCTCTACACTATTGACAACCAGACAAGCTTAGAAATGTTGCTTGAAAAAACACGTAGCAGGAGGAAGGGAGAACGATCCTTTGACCTCTTCGTCCACTTTTTCCCATCTATTAGTGTGTGTCGGAGAAGTGCTTAAATGCAGTCCAGTGAAGCGTGACACTGCATTCATTTTTTGAAATACACTCGCTGCATTAGCGTGATAGCAATTAAAAATAGCCAAACCTGTAGGGAGGGAAAAGGCATAATCTTCGATTTGAGGGTGCGTTGACTCTACACACTCACAACCAATTCTTTTCTCATGGTAGACTGCAGGAAGTGCACCACCTCAATTTCTTAGGAAGTGGCTCTACTGTAGTCGGTTTCCCCAGTGGTCCAGCGAACTTATCAATTATTCTTGGAGGATTGCAAAAAGTATTGCAGAGATGAGCTCACTATTGCTGTGGTCGGCTCATTCTACTTTTAAGAGGTTATTAGTACCATGTGCACAGGTCATAGTCCAGTGATTAATTAGTACGGCTGTGAGGCATTTCGGTCCCCTGAGATCCACACACACACACGCAATCGCCACGGTGGGGACGGTGTGCACGAGCCCTATCTATGGTCCTCAGCAGTTGGTAATAAAGCCAGGCGGATTAAATTTCACTGAGGTAGCAAAAATACACCCACTTTGGGTACTGCTCCCATAAGTCATCCAAAGGCTGGTTGATCGCAAAAAGGTGTAAACATGGGATGGGAACGGGAGATGAGGGGACTGAAAAGTGAATAACATCCTTCTGTCCTCCCCGCTGTGTACAGAAGCCCGTTGGTGTGTGTGTGCGCCTGTACATAATGAAACGTGTTGGTACTCATTAATCAGAGTATAAGTTCCTCCCCCGCCTCCGCCTTCCTCCTCTCGCCTAAATACTTAAGTCCGTTTCCCTTTGCTCCATTTCTAAGAAGCTGCAGACCGAAGAGAATTAAATTTAACGCCTTAAAAAGGCAGTAAGGAGACTTTGTTCGTGCTTAGTTTATCAACAAAATCTACGCATTCTACCATGTCACTAGAAGTAAAAAAATGCTTAATTAAGGGTTGTCAGGTAGATTAGACGTCAAGCCTCACTTCTAACGGCTTGGAAAAAAGGAGAAAAGTGAGGAGACTCTCCACTGCTAGCTTATTTCAGAAATGTCAGTTTTGTCCAGTAGGCGTAGGGGAGCTGTAGAGCCTACTTTTGTCCACTCTTGGACATGAGGAAATCAAATTGTGAGGTCTCAGAAAAGTAGAGGTCGAAAGTCCCACAAATCAGTTGATTAAAATTTTTTTATTAATTGTTAAGAAAATTCACTTTTGATGCCCGACCCTCACTTAGACATCAGCAATCAAGGTGACATGGTTCATTTGCAGTCTGAGAGCTATACTATTCCCGCCGGTCCAGAGAACGCCCAATACAACGCTAGGCCTGCCAGCAGATGCCGTGACATAGCCCATCTATGGGTTGAGGACCACGGGCTCATTTTGAAGCCTTCAAAATTGGCTGGAAAAACTCCTGGGAATCAAATACGCCCACCCAAGGTTCTGCACAAAGGCGGGCACGCTCTGATGGGGATGAAGTGATGCGTATCACAGGGAGGGGGGGGGGCAGGATGAAGAGCGTTAGTGGTCTACAAAAACTCTCTTTGATCAGCAATCGAGACTGTAGGGCTTTGAGTTCCCGATTATGTCAATAATAAGATTATATGATAGCATTTGACTCACCTGCGTGTAGCCGATCCCACCTCTGTGGCGTCGTTTCCCACGTCTCTCATAAAGGCTCGAATATGCTTCAAATTGGCCATCGTGGTGGCCTCCAGGTCCTTATTCAGAGCATCCAACCGTTGTGTGCATGCTGCCATTGCTTGACTGAACTTCTTGAAGAGCTCCCAATGTTGTGTCATATTGACTTTGGCTTCTCGATCCATGCGGCGACAACTCATGGCGGCCCTAATATCACTGCCACCACCTCCTAGACGCTCACATCGGGTGCACTCCAAAATTTCCACACCATCCATATTGCCGGCTGTATAGTGTTGTTGTAGCTCCTGGTTTACGATAGAAAGAAGACTGACTTGACGTCGAAGGAGTTGGACGATTCGTTGATTTGTGGTGTGGGGTCGAGAGAAGAGCATCTGCACCACAAAAAGTTGGAGAGTGGAGCCTGTCTCTGACATGGAAGATGGAGACCACGATTGCGGCAATTCCGCATCGCAACGGATGTTGCGGATCAGAAAGGAGTCCTGTTCGCTAGAATCCAGTAGATGACAGAGATGATCGTAGAAACCGTCAGTAAAGTTGACGATGGTGTTCAAGGCTGTGCCAGTTGAAGAGAGGCAGGTCTCCACGAAGTCCCACTTGGAAGACTTTAAAACGTGAATCCAAGCTAGTAATAAAACTAGACTCTTCTTCCAATCAGAGGCCTAGGTTTTGGATCCTAGGGTCTGTTTATTAGCACTATCGCTACAAGGTGTCATCGCCGGTTCTGGCGCCTGGGTAAATATTACCCAAAAACCAAAGGAGCCGATGCAGAGAACTTTGAAAACGTATCTGAGAATGATGCGACGCTTGTTTTAAAGCATTCCCTCCTACAAGGACACTCCAGCCTCTACCGGATGGCAGGGTAAACAGGGTCAGCGGTCACAGTTGGCCCACTTGCAGGGCTCAGTGCAGGCGATTGACTATCCCTCAATCGTTAAAAGTGGCAATGGGGAGAGGAGAAGCAGGGGCAGAAGGCGTGAAACACTCTAAGATAGTTTTGTCCAAGGCAGAGATGGATTTGTAATTTTAAATGCATTACCATTGTAGCAAAGTCATTGTTAAAACGAAATGACATAAACTGCGCTGCAGAGCAGCCTTACAAAAAATACCAGAGTTGAGCAAATGAGGTAGAAAATGATACATTCGTTAGGATCTTTTCGATTAGCTAATTTCGTTTTTAAGGGAGTTAGAGGAATGAAGGCGAGGGCAACAACGTCTCGATCACCAGCCGCTTTGGAAGTACGTGAAGAAGAAAACGCGCAGTCGATCACTTCCAGTCGACGCCTAATTGACCGACAGACAAGATTGATAAGGACAGGGTGGATGGCTTTCGCTGCCTTCCTGCGCTTGTCTCCCTCCCCGTCCGCTCTTCCTTCTTACTTCCCCCATTTAGCACAATTTTGGTATTTTGGAGCAGATCTCGAAACTCTAATTATTCCTTTGCTCGAAACTTGCTGTAGTGACTGATGCTTAGCTGAGTTCACGTCGGTCTTGATGAAATTGAAGCAGAAATATGCCAATTCAAGGCAATTTATTACCCGTAGCACTATTATGGTGCTGAATTCCCCTCAAGATTTCCTAGCCAAATTAGCACTACCTTTTTTTAATGATGACAGATGGCTCCACGTAAAAGGGCGAGATTTTAGAACCCACATGTTCATATTGAGCCCGAAAAGGTAGCTGTCAAAGGGCTTCAGCTCCGCCCTCCCCGCCCCCTTCACTAGCAAACCGTCGCCTCATGACCTACGTGCGTTTTGCCCTCCTTGTAGCAAATGGGAGAGACCTCAGTGGCTGGCTCCGTGTCTGTCAGGAGACAAAGGATCATGAAAAGGTGAATTTTGCTTATTTGATCGCAGCCTTCCCCTTATTTGGGATTAGAGTCTACGTGCAATGCACAAGTAGTTTGTAATATTATTAAGGAGACTCAGACGATTCGGCAGCTGCTGCATCGACCTACACTCCTTTTCTCAGTTATCCCCATGCACCAAGGCAATTGCCAAAATTGAGCTCCAGTAACATTTCATGGCCCCTTGGTTTACCCAATTTCTCAGACTATCGTACTTCCATGCACGTCCGGAAGGTAATCGAAAAAATCCGGTTACATGTCAGTTTTGGCTATTCCTAAGTGCCAAATAAACCGGTTTTTTGTTCCTGCAAAACCCTAGCATTATTTTCGTGTAAAAGATGAGGCAGTTTTTGTTAATACTGTCACAGTGGGAAAGCGGGTATGGGGCGAATCAGCTGGGCTCCGGCATGATACATAACAGCAGGCCATGTCTGCACCGGGGGTCCGAGATGGTCCTCAGTGGCCACATCGACGAGTCAATCTGATAAACCCAAAAGCGAAATGCCAGGGGCTATGACATCCACGCAATCTCAATGTGCACCAAATGGAGGCATTGTAGAGAGGTTTTTGACAGGCGTATGCGCAATAGCGGAGTCTCTTGAGGTCCTTGACTCAAATTTTGACCATTCGATCTTTTCCAATACTTGTCTCACCTCAAAAGTAGGGGTCATATGCTGTGCTGCTCTCAATTCCTCAAGGCTCTGAAGCATTCCATCGAAGTCCTTCTTAAGGTTCCCCAATCGGAGGGCCAGGTTTTCAATAACCACCACGGATGAAGTGTTTTCGTGGCGGAGGTAGGCCCACTGCTGAACTAGTCGAGCCTTTGCCACCGTGGAGGTGCCCCGGAGCGTGATTGGCTCCTGCAATTGAAGGAGGCTGGAACTGAACACTGGCTTGGCAACTTGTACTACCGAGCGTATCACTGAACGGAAGGAATGAGCTGCAGGCAAAAAGTAGTAGGTGTAAAGGACGCTCTTCCTGTTTCCATAAAAATTTTGAGCATGAAGCATGCCACCTGAGTCGTACCTTTGTAATTTGACGACAGAAAGTCGGGAGGTGGGATTAACTAAAATAGAGGAGAAAAGAGGAAAAGCGTCCTTTTCTAAAAGACCACTTAATAATTTGTTGTTACAATAATGGAATGTTAGTTCTTGAACATAATTAATGCTTCAGCCTATGATCTTCAATTCTTTCTCCTTTGAAGATATGAAGTTTTGGAGTGGAAGGCTGCTGTGAAGTGCTTTGTCTCGACAGCCAAGCGATTTGGCCCAACTTTAGTCGCCTCTCTCTTCCGTCACCTACTCATCACCTTCCTTTGCCGTCCTTCTGCTGTACAACTGACCTTTTCAAGGCAATGTGAGGCAGAAATAAGACAATCATCGTCTTCGGAAAAGGAGGTAAAGGAGAGGTCTTCCTTCCTTCATTCAAAATGATGTGCAGGTCTTCTCACGACTTAGTGACCAGCGGCTGAGGTTATGATGACTTATGTCTGCAGATCTTGAGAATTTGCGTTGTCGTGCCAGAAGAGGTATTTTTTCCATGATTTACATGACAACTCTCGTTTCATCGATGAGTGACTCCGAGGAAGTGATGTCTGACTGCCATGGGGGTTAAAATCACCTCGGAGGCCAATTGTTCACACCCATGAAGGAAACATGCGACTTCCAGGTGTGCGATTATTTGCACCTTTGAAAATTAGGACGTGGTAGACCTTGAGACAGTGGGATGGTGAAATGCTCCGGCGTAACTGAAGGTCACTCCCCATCGTGTTTCCGTTTGACACTCATTGTGGCATGCTTTAGCCCCCTTCCATATCTTCCTTTATGTATTTGACAGTGTTCTATCCACACATTCAAAATCTCTCCTTCACTTAGAGAGAGTAACTTTGAGATTATTTTGAAAAAAAAGACACAAAGGCCATATCTTAAGCCAGTCTCGCTCTGCAACCCTCGAACCTACAGCATCGGAGAAGCCCACTTGGATGAAGGTCTGGAACTGGGAGCCCACAAACAGTTCATCGTCCTCTGATGGTGGTTGGAGTATATCAATGGATCGTTCGTACTGCTTTAAACCCGTTCGAGATGATATGGCCTGGTCGCGGCTATTGTCCACTGAGAGGTAGAAGCCGACTATCGCCTCGTTGGGAAGAAGGTACTCGTGCTCTTGCGGATCCAAAATCAGCCTAACCTCTCGTGCTAGGAAAAGAAGAATTTAATGATTTAGTAGAAAAGGAAGGGATCCGTTTTAGCTTGGTTTACATTTCCTTTTATTAGGGAGATGTTAATTAGCCTTGGATATAAAGGGCAAGTCTCTGTAGTTGGAGAAACTTCACCAAATTGAAAGAGAGCAGATGGCTGGTTAAGGTCAAAGGGGACCAAAATAATAACTACTTTCTTCCTCTCTCTCTGCTTTATCACCGTCTGACTCCACTTCAATCCAAGAGTAAGAAGAGGCAATTAATTAAAAGCCCGGCTTTGTTTGGTTGTTGGCAAAGCACAGCTTGATGAGGTAGTAGAAGATCTCGCAAAACCACTTAGACTGAGAGCGGAGGAGGGAGTCAACAAATGAATGGATAGATGGGCAGTGATCTTATAGAGGCAAGGCAAACTCAGAGACAACTTTGCAAATAGTTTCAGTTTCTTTTTATTGCCCTCCTTCATTCTCCACCGCATCCTGCCGGCACATGCATAACACCAGCGAAACTTTAAGCCCGAGTGGCCATTGTGCCAAATTAACGAGATACAAGGAGGTTTCCACGCTAAAATTAGTCCTTTTTCCCTCCTTTTTTATTGGGCAAAAAACCAAAACATGGCGTTATCAAACTTTAAATTTGCCCCATTTTTAGCCTTGCACGACTTGAACAATTTGGCTGTCACCTGCTCGTCTGGTATGTAACCATTCTGAATAATTTAGGTTTTTAAACAAAGGATTTTGTTACATTGTGTGGTAAGGCGAAAATCGTTGGAGGTTCATGCGGACCTGAAATCTCCTTTTGAGCAACTATGCGTTGGATTGTATGCGGACCAAGCAACAATGTCTCGTCCAGACTGGTGAGTGCCCATCACAAATGGAGGTGCCGTGTCGGCAGGTTGGAGAAGGCATTTGCCACTCCGTTCCCAGGCTTCGAAGCTTGCGTGTCTATTAGGCGAAATTTGGAGGAACCGTGACAACTCGGATCCTTTAGATGCCCTTATTCTGCGGCAAAATGGCCTTCCGATCCTTCGGTTTCCCGGTATACTTCACTCGCCAATGAGCTGCCATTGCGATAGTAATCAACCAGTCAGACTAAAAGTCTGTAACAATGTCTAGACCTTTCCTTTCTCCCTTACAGCACTATTAGTGCGATGGTCGATGCGAATTACGACAAAGGGGCAATCAAAGCCAAGTCCTCTTTCAACGAATGGTTTCAAGCCCAGCTCCAAAATGTGGCCTAATTTGGATAAAGTTTCAATTAAGATTATTAATTTTTTTCTTTAGAAATGAATATTTTGCTGTAGCATTGGGTAATTCCTAAACTTTGCCCTTCTTTTTGTGCAATTTAACGCGACATATGCAAATACTACTCACAAGTTAGAAAGTAGGCCATGAGTGAAATGCATGAACGTCAGGCATACAGTTCTTCGTGTTTTCTCTATTTTATTATTTTTTCCACCTACCTGACGAATTTAGAGCTAGGCGGAAACAGAGTCGGTTGAAATTAATGACGCTTTCAAAATCCGCCGTTCCACAGGACAGCCCGTTGATCGCACAACTGGAAGGAAAGCGAGATGCATATAGCTTTCTTTCTTATTTATTCCTTTTTTGCTTAATCAAACACCAGCCATTGAGGCATACTAATAAACAGAAATGGTGTACTTTTTGCACCTAAGTCACACAATAATGGAAAAGATGAGACGCTTTGGCCTTCGATTACATTAGACATTTCAAATGGGCACTCTTATCGGTAAAAAACCAAGAAAAACGAGAAAAGCAAAACTGGATCAAAAGTAGCAATATCATAACTTTTTAGCAGGAGCGTTTCTTCTATATCACCAAGCTGCTTTTTCTTCTGGCATAAAAAGGCGAATAAGGGAAAGTCTCCTCCTGTGCATAAGTCGAGACCAAAAAAGAGGGAGGGTTTATTGTAACGCATTGGATGAGTGACAAGGTTCGCATGTGGAGTGCAAATCGTCTTGCTCTGTGGGGATACGTCGGGTGCTCCTTGGGGCTGATTGAACTGGAAGGGAGGTGGAGGTGAGCGCCACGTTGATTACATGCCAAAGCAAGAGAAGAGGAGTGGATGACATACTTTAGTAGGGAGCGGAGCTTCTTTATAAATTTCTCCTCATGAGGCAAAGCCTGTTGATGCTTTTCCAAAATATGAGCAGATATGAGGAGGGATGGAGGCGTGTAAAGAGCCTTGTCACGAGAAACATGCAACCAAAACTGCCCCATCCACCTCTCTCCCGCTCCTCTTCACTCCCTCCTAACTGACAGCCATCGCCCGAGGAAACAGAGAAGAAGCCTCGTCTGCCACTCACCCCTCCGGCACTCAAGTGAAGCACAAAGCTGCTCACCAATCAATTTGGCAGCTAGGTGAGATTCTGACTTCTTAGAATCCTGCATCCTTAAGACAGGAGGCTGTGAATGGTTGGAAAATAAGCTCTTCTTTTTGACGTTTCTAGTGCGCTTTTATAAGAACCATGTTGGAAGCCGTGAACACCTTGTTAAACTAACAATCGCATTGCCATCTCCCACTGTTGGTGTTACGTGCTAGGCATGCATCTCGAAGCTAAACATATCTGAAAACCGGCATCGAAAGCTGGCCAATGTCGACTCTGTGGAGTTTCATCCATCAGTAGGCAGAAACCTTTTTCCAACCTCACCGTCACCTCAGAGAGTTTATTTAAGAAGTAGATCAACAGAGCCTCCTAATCGAAGGAAAAAGTGGGGCACCCGTAGTTCCCACCAGCCCCACTCCACCACAGCACGACAGCCTTTTTGATTAGCCTGTGATGTGACTGGCATCGCCTTCTACCACCTCGGCTGCAGCAGTAAGTCTCAAAGTGACGACTAGAGGAATCGAAGAATACTAGCATTGCCCACTGTTCGTTTTCAAGCATTAAGTTGTGGGGATGCATTTGTTTTAACCACTTACGAGTAGACCTCCCACAATGAATTTTCACTACAGAAGAAAAAGGCAATTTGTCGCGTCCCCCTTCGCCCTCTTCTCCTGCCTTAGTGATCACGCAAAGGACCAGGAGGTCTCCAGGGTCGGCACATTAATAACAGCATTTTTAAGTAAATGAAGGGAAAAGTGATTCCATTTGCTTAAAAAATGCCAATGCTCCAAGTTAGATCTGAAATTTGAAATCTTATTCATTTTACCTGTTCTTAAACAAAACGGCAAAGTTTTTGACTAAATGCATTCTAAATCCTCCTAATGATGTCCGACTTTTAAGTGAGCAGAAAAAGCGCAATTTATGAGAAAAAAATTAGAAATTGTCATTTTCTGAATCAGCCAATCAGCGCGCTGTTAAGGGGCAATTAGTCTGAGAGGGGCAGAGAAGACTCTTAAGGAAATTAATGAGGCACACCTTTTTAGCATATCGGGAAGGTGATGGGAGATGGCGATAAGAGTGGAGAGGCTCTGCTTGCTGAGCTCCTTGGCGAAGTCGGGAACACGTGTGGCTCCGCTACGAATTCCCGTAAGGGTGTCGTAGAGGTAACTTCCACTGGGCAGGTCAAAGATTGCCGATCCTCTAAACGGGGAGGCAGGGAGGCAATGGGGAGATGACGTGCAGGAATTGTGGTGACAGGGAGAGAGAGTGCCCACGAGATGCGAATTTCTCAAATCAGAGTGCCAAATACCTCGCCTTTTAGTCCATATTTCTGACAAGCAAAGATGAGTGGTAATTTTTGTCGACTTTGACAGTTTATCTGCAAATCTAGCCAACTTATGCATCTCCTCATTCTGGCCGCGAATAAAAGAGGGTTTCTGTTCTTAAAGCGCATTTGTCGACGTGAATGAAGTGCAGCGCTACTGGAACAAAAATGGATGACAAGAAAAACACCATCAACCAGGCAAGATGATGCAATTTAAGTACTCTCTTCAACTCTCCCACCATGTTGGAAACAGGAGCGAAGGCTTAATCAAATGTCATGAGCCTTCAGTCAAGCAGTGCATTTATTTCCGCGTAGCTGCAACAGAGCCAAAATCTCCGGCAGCACCCTGCTTTAATATCGTTCTTTGTGCCTATTAAACAGAACAATACGCAAGCAATGGTTGCCGATTATTTACAAGCATTACTTGACGGATTGCAAGGTTAAACTTCAGACCGTGGCGGTCACTGCAGTTTTAAATGTGTGAGGAAAATCACTTTTTATAAAGACAATTCAGACACAATTTTTCCTTAAGCACCGTTTCGTTTTGTAAAAATTCTTTGATCATCCACCTCAAACTTTGCATGAGTTCAAAATGAGTGCAATTTTTGAAGCGGCAACTTGCAGACTTGCAGACGTGGAAGCGAGTCCCCCCTAACCAACAATCGACAAATCTACCGAAGTAATGGAGCGTTGCGGCCAACTTCCCTTGAACGCATGAATGAGGCATTACAAACAGGTAATCGCTAGGGCGACTTATCCGCTTTTATCGCCGAAAACAAAACGTCCATCTTTGTCGCGTGGAGATGCGAAGGTGCCTTGGGCGTGTGGGACGGGTGGTGGGTGGATGCTTTGACGACAGCCTGCGATTTGCTCGCTTACTTGAGGTTGCCTCACAATCGACCCCATGAAGCTCTAAACCTACGGGGTTTTGCGGTTTTCCTCCATGTGTGTTGATAACCGTAAATGCATGTGCAGGGGAGCCACCTTTTTGGCCTCCAGCGAGAGAGCTTTTTTCACGTAAACTTAAATGTAAACTAACGTTTGCACCTTCGCTGAATAGACTTTTTAATGCAATGCTTGGTAAGTCACTGCTAATGTCAAAAGTTGGGGGACCAAGTGGACTGAGGAATCGTAACTAGCAGGCAATGCTCCCAGGCGACGGAAAGGGTGGCGAACAGGGCAGAGTGTACCGCTGCTGTGACAGGCTGACCCTCGTGTCTGTCCTTTATAAAACGCGCATAAAAGACTGGAGTGTGCCCCTCCCCTCCCGCTTCCCCGAGTTATGGTAGGTCATTTTACAGAGGTATTGGGGAATCCGCACCATCCAATCTGGTAGTAACGGCTTGATCATAAACATTAAGAGTTTTTTAAGTGAAATGTTCAATCGAAAACGAATTTCTTTGGAGCTTAATAAGTGTGACTTATGTTTATCTTTTAATGATTCATAAATAATCAAGGCCGAGCAGATTGGTTACATTAAGTAAAATTAAAATCCGCTGTTGATTTAAATGTGCTTTGTTGATCATGATCTCCAACTACCAATAAGTTATTTATCAGGAGGATTGCAAAAACTTTTTTGGGGTGATTCATCTGAAAACCTATTTTCCACAATCGTGCTTCATGGATTTAAATTTCAAGCTGGTTAAGAATTAGTTGTTATTAAATAATTTTCTAAAATGACTAAAGCACCAGAAATAGATCCCTTCTAGAGCTTCAGAGATAGTTCCAAAGCACTCCACCCACCGAAATGGATTAGCATTACAAATGGTGATGTTGACACCACTTAGCGCAGATTCTGCCTCTCCATCACGGCGATCCCCACCGCCACTGGAGGTGGGAGCCCTCTGAACCAGCAGAAAGACACGTCGCTTCTGCCATCGACTTGTCCAAGCGCAGATTTGGTAGACGACACAAATCAACACCAACGCGACGGCCAGAAGAACTCCCACTCTTCTGTTAAGTCAGAAAGAGGGGAGGTGAGTTTGCAAGTGATGCAGAGCACGTTGAATGAGACGTGAGGTAGCCTAGAATAATTTTAATCAGCCCAGCTCTGCCTTCTTCCATGTCTATTTCAAGCCGGTTTTCCATTAGTCCGATCCCTATCACCTGTCTACGTGAAGGGCGATCAACATCAGCTAAAGCAGCATCAATTTCGGGGTGGGGAGAAAAGAAAGTGCGGGTCTCTTAGACAGGGCACGTCTTCTCGCAGATGAGCTCTGTAGTGTGGGACATTGTGAGTGTCTCCTGCCCACATAGGGGAACGCCAATCTTCCATCTGACAACATTAGACTGTATCTTGTTAAGTACACAAATTTTGGCCACTTTTTCCTGCCAGCCTTACCGTAATCAGCAAACGTGGCTTCAGATGAATCCTTGCTTGTCTGCAAACGTTATGTATAATGTGTTTGTCTTCACTCCCTGTTGATCCACGATGCTATATGCCCTGTCATGACGAAGAAAAGATGTTTTTCTAAACGTTGTGTTTCCCTTCTCCCGTACTTGTCGCATGAAAGAACTAAAGGAGAGCATTATCTGTGACTGCGTGCTCCTGTGAGGTGATAGATTGAAGGTCTACCAAGATCCGTGAAGCGCCACAACACGGGAGGTATTTGGAGGTGTTGATCTCCTTCAGGTAGTCAGGAGAAATGCGTATCAACCGTTGCCACCAGGAAGCAGCCTTACAAATATCTTGGCGAAGATGGACACCATTTCACCGTAATCTTTGCGAAACTATTGTACTTCACCCTCCCATCTGCTTAAATACGAGACACGTCTCCAAGGCATTGGCCTGGACGACCTCCGAATAGGCCAGAGGAAAAAGGTGCCCAGGGGAAGTGTGAGAGGTAACACGGCTGCTACTCCTCCATCCGTGTGCTTATCTGCGCTGGCTGTTCAAGCCTCGCTGCACTGACCCCTCCGACGGTAAGGCAAATTGGCCATGCCAAAGCCCTCCAAGGTGGCTGCAAGCCATAAGTAATTTGTTCGCTGTTTTCCAAACGATGGAGGTTGCCTTTTATAGCTTACCATGTGGAAGGTGAACAACGGAAGTAGATATGGATCTTAGGCCTTAATGCTTTCCTTTTTTCCTCCTTTTTTGAACACTCGTTTGTTTTTATTTGCTACACTAAGATCAAATTATTACATGGGTGTAGGTTTTTCAATAAATATCCGCTAAACCATGGCAAAACTTATTAAAAATGTACATTAGATCGAAAGACGGCGTCTTCATTTTCTGCCACCCATAAAAACCACTAATAATGTATACTGACATGCAAGTAACACTTCTGCCTACAGCCGACAGCGCTGGGATATAATGGGCACTAATAAAGACGCCACCGCCCTCCCACATCATTCATTTAGTCGTTTTATGCTCCACAAAGGGGGAAAATCCGAACGGACCGCGCTTTTACACCCTTCACATTCATTAGTCATCCGAAAGAATTATAAGCTTTCGCGACGTCTTCGAATCGCATACAACTACGGAAGATTCATGGGAAAAGTCATTTTCGCTTGTGAGAAGACTTTCCACCCTTTGAAGGCCTACAACCACAAATGGGCTGGTTGTTAAATCGTAGAGCAGATCATTGAGAAGGAGGAGATTGGTAGAAATAATGCGTTCAGGGAATAATATTCCTCTTTATTGGCCCGGAACATATTTCTTTAAGCAAAGTTATGGACATCAGAGTTTTGAGAGATTGCTTGAGCTTCTCTGCGCCACTCGGTAGCATCGCATTTTGGGCGGCGAAAGCTAGGTCGAGAAGAGGCCATGCACAGGATCGTAACCCCACGGTAACCAATCAGATTTATGCTATTTTTCATTTTTTGTATTTTGTTTAGCATGACATAAGAATGGGTCAATAAATTGCTTTACTCAATGCCGTGGTGGGAATCCCATGACTGGACAAGTTTGTCCGCTCATCGCTGGAATTGGGCTGTCATATCTTTTGCAAATCGGCCCATCCGTCAGTCAGCAAACGCGCAGTAGGCAATCTTAAATGCCAAACTGACAATTTGGCTTACATTGCTACTGGAACGATGTTTCCATCGCTTCTCAACTGGCCTCGTTCAACTTTCGCTGGTCTTTGTTGTTTGTGATTTTGGGTACGGACTTTGAAAATCCTTCACTCACATTCGCCCACTCGACTGGCTTTCTAAGACACGACAGCTGGAAGGCGAATTCGAACAATGCAATGATAAACGAGTGCATGTTCTCAAAAGAAATCTTCGTTTCCATTTGAAAAAGAACAATTTTGCTTAATTAGGAACCGCACGATTTCAACTGGCTTCTTGACGGGACTGCAGACGGAGGACGCTTCAAATGACAGCTAAATTTAAACAATGCCAAAATCTTGCACATTTTCGTTAAAAAACCAAGCACAATAATTGCATTGATAGACTAAGAGGTGAACGACCGCCTTACATTTAACCAAATCTTCAAATGGACACTGTTTTGCTAGAAAGACATAATTATTTTTGAGAAAGGAAAATGGGAGCCAGGAGCCGCTTGGCTGAATTGTGACAAATTTCTTTGCCCTCTCTCCTCCTGCCCTCTGTGGGTGTGCGTGCTCGTGTGCGGCGATTGGCCAGCACCGCAATAAATGCTGCCGAGGGTGGAGGAGACTCCGCCGTCTCGGATGCCGCGGCCCTCGGCTCCGGTGTGGCCAGTGCCGCCGGGGCGGCGGCGCACGGGCCAGCGGCGGAGCTTCCATTTTACAGCCGTAGCGGAGGCGAGTGCGTTAATCACGATGCAGACAGATGGTAAACATTAAATTTTGCCCTGCCCAATCCCACCGCCTGCCTATTTTTTATTATCCTTGTTTTTGTGCGCTCCTTTGCGAAGGAAAGTGGACGACACTCCGACTCATCCACCATTTGACCTAAACCATAATTCTGTCCAGACTGGAAAGGTTTAAATTAGTGAAAACATGCACTAAACTTTCTTATTAGAAACTCAATTATTTTTCCTTTACTTTTTCCTTTAAAAAAGAAAAATTTTAGTTCGACCAAAAAACGCCAAACAGCGAGTAGTGTGAAGATGAGCACCAACTTCTACGTTGCATGATTAAAAGATTTTTCGTTGTTTTGGTTTGTTCTGCCTCAAATTATCAATAAAATTTTTAGTGGTAAAGGTTAATTTGTAGTTTTTGTCGCCTTCAGGCGTCTGAGAAGGCTGTTTCATATTTTTTTGTGGAAGCAAAAATCCTCTGCAATGATAATGTTATTTTGCGCGGAAATAAAAAGTTATTCGAACATTTTTTGAATGTTTAATAAAACTTAAGGGCGAAATTATTAAAAAAACTCATCAGAAGCCATTATGAGAGTTTTTCGCCCCGAGCTCATTTCTGATGGACTTCAGAACGAGACAAGCAATTTTCCATCGGGTTCGCCTGCCGCTCAACTCGTTTGGTCAACAATGAAGGTTTGCAAAACAAGCGACTCTCTGCCCTAATCATGGCTACACATATTGGAGTGACAGAGTCGCATTTATTCATTTATTCAAATCTTGTCCCTCAAAAATTTTTCTACTTTGTATCCCGTAAGAGGAGCAGTTCAGGGGAGTGTCCCGAACACATTGCAGCGCCCACCATTCGCGTCTGCCCGAAATTATAGGCTAAGGAGAGAGGAGATGGAGGAAAACATTAAAAATTTCCGTTGCGAATTGACCTTTGTTTCAATGCACAACCACGCATACGGCTTTTTCAATCTGGGTGAGGTCCGTTTAAATCGCAGAGCAAAATGCTCGCTCCCTCTCCCCCTGTCTGTCTCTGTCTCTGTCTCCTTCTCTCGGTTCGTCTTATATGCCCTCCAAAAAATGCTCTGCATTATTTTGACTGCAAAGAAGACCTGCACAAAAAAAACAGCTTTTTTCCAATGTCCCAAAAACAAATTTCCCATACAAATAGAATACCTTTACCGCACAGCCTTTTCGGGCTTAATGCAAAACATGAAGAAATACACTTCCCCTAAACACTCACATCAACCACTTCCTTTGGCAGGCCTCCTGCTTGTGCTGTTGCAGTATTTCCGAGGCAGAAGGCTTTGTACTCACCGCAAATGGTGCTGTCTGTGGCGTCAAAGCAATCACATGCGGTGGCGGGGGCGACTTATTCACCGCCAGTAGGTCTGATGACGTGTTGGGCACTGATGGTGACGATTTCGCTGAAGCCTGGCGTAATTCCAATGCTGTTACTGCTGCGATTGTAGAAAGGGGATGTCGTGGGACATCTTTTGTGATCTCCGCGAAATGGCAATGACTTTGAAAGCCACCCCCTGCCGGGATGCATTCCTGATTGTTGAGTAGAAGTTCACGCGGCACCTTGCGACTGCGTGACGGTGGAAGTGGTGGTACATCATGACGCAGTATTCCAAACTCGACACTAGCTTTCATGCTGCTGGCATGATTAATGTTTTCACTCGTTCGGGATGGAAAATTTGGTTGAGCTCTTTCCAGTGGCGATTTCTCATTGGTTTACCTTGCGCACCAATCAGCAGAGTGGATGGTGAGTGGAGAGGAAATTTTTAATTCAGTCTTAACAAAAGGCTGTTTAAGCACCAACTCGCCTTCACAGTTGATTTTTTTCAAAAAAGAACTCCTAAATAATTTAATCTTTGTAAAATTGAGTGGTCTAGTAGACACTTCATCGAAGGCCTGTCAAGCCTGTCACTTTAAAAATGCGGATTTCTAACATGATTGTGGAGGGATCATTTCTTATTGCCAAAAAAGTTGAGCTCACTTCGACGAAAGAATGGTACAGCTTTGACCTGTATTTTTAGCCAATCATGGTTCAGAGATTTGGGCATCTCTGTCACTGTTTTAACATCATGGCATGCTGTTTGTGACCCCGACGTTTTAGTCCTTCCGTTTGCCGATTAATTACGCCCTTCTTTCTATTTGCAAAACAAGCTTTCATCGGATTTGTTTACCGCTAGTAGCGCTGACCAACGAAGAATCGAAGATGGTTTTCAAAGACCAGTTAGTGTTTGCGCGGATGAACCATGAAAAATGAACCTGTGTCCCTGTATCAGTATGAAACCGACGAAAACTCGTACGAGCTCGAGTGGTGCTGACTGGCGTCTCAATAGCACTTCTTAAGCTTCACAATTCTTTGCTCGTTCCCAAAGTTGTCCACCACCTTTCGCCCTCGGAGGGAGGGTTGGCGGTGCTACACCGACAAAAGCGGTGAAGCGAATCCAGCTCAAATGAACCGAAACTTCAAATCTAATGAGCGGACAAGGAGAAGTGGCCAATGACACTATGGAGATATTTTTAGAGGTCAAAAAATAGGTGCGGAAGGCTGTCTAGGTTGTATTCTCTTTGCAACGGGATGCAAGCCAACTACGAGGATACTGAGAAGTGGAAGAACAGGAGGCAAGTTTGGACCGTGGAAGGATAAAATTGATGCCGTGTTGATATTCCGTGGCGTAGTATTTCCCCACGGTTGGCCAGTTGGCAGCATACATAAATCGGTCAGTGTTACCGCCGGTAAATTTGTCGGACAGCCTTCCTGCATGCATGGTGTGGTTTTGTATCGGAGCGAATCGAGCGAGAAAAGCTGATTGGTATGAGGAGGCTGCATTGCCTCCCTTCCACGACTGATTGCCCCTACCTAGGTAATGATTAATGGCGACCTGTCCCAAAAATTCGGCATTTTTTGGAACCTCTCTTTAAATTGTTCCCTCACTATAGTAGCGGTGGAATCCTCTCCACTGCTTCTCCTCCCAGCGTTGATGGGGCGCCACCCGCAAGCCGGTGGGCGGGCAGAGATGGTCGGATTCCCTCACTCGGAGAAGCGACCGCACTCATGCTTTAAACCACCCGACAGATTGACAGGTAGCATCATCTTAGCATGGTTTGTCGAAAGCTGTGTAAAACTTTTTTAGTCACTTGATGATGTCTCAACTCGCCTCAATTTGCAAATTCATGAATTTTGAGCCACTCTTTGCATTAAATTAGGATTTCGCTCGTTTAAATACGAAATGTCAAAGAAGAGAAATCAAGTTTAATTTCTCTGTCTTGTTGAAACGACTTTGGGTCTGCTTTGGTTCAAAGCTCCTTTTTTGAGGTGTGAGGAAAAAAGAAGGGTTGCCTTTCAAATGCTACTTAAATAGCCTCCGTGCTTAAAGTGCGGCTGTCTTTTCGTGTTGGATCGTTACCACCTTAACAAAAAAGGACGAAATGCGCGCACTAATGGACTCAAGAGTGGTTCAAAAAATGCTCATCCCGCTTGAGTATTGATGGTGGAAAAGAGATTAAACGAAGAGGAAGAAACTCTTCTCCCGATTTAGTGAGGACTAATTAATGGTTAAGAGACCTCAAAGGAGCGTACATTATAGGTGGTACAAATCATCCCAATAAGTCGAAATAACTTCCGCAAATTCTTCTACTCAATTGTCATCAACTTTTTGGAACCTTCATAAAGGTGCGGGAAATAGTACTCACGGTTCCGTCTAGTAGCCACTTACGCCATCCTTTAGAGAGCCAAAAGCAACCGTAAGGTGGGATGTAGACCACGTCACCACGCACTTTTACGCTTAGTCACTCCCATTCTACTCTAAGCCAGTTGTTTCCCTTTCTTCTCTGAGACGCAAACTGAAGTCTTTGTGGTGGTGACGGTCGTCGAAACGACTAGCGCACTACCCACCCATCTCCTCCCTCATTACTGACAAGCTTACAATTTGCTCACGAGAGAGAATGATGAGAGGGACCGAGGGAGACGTGCAGGGAAAAGGCCATCCCCACGTCGTTTGTACATCTTACCGATGTGGGGTTGACGGGCTCATCCTGCTCACCAGCTTAGGTGAGGGGTGGATTGTGACCTAACACCGTACATTTGTGAGATTTCCTCCTTATCCTTGCCCATGATTGGCAACTCGCAAAGGCAGTTGATTTATCAGGCAGAGGCAGCCATGTGATGTGAGGAACTCACTCATTCTAATTGTTTTCGTCCCATTTTCATTAGAGCACGAATATTTATGCAAGTTCCTTGGGCTCATTCTATTTATCTGGCGTTTGGGCAGTTGACCAATTTTGTGCTCAGCTTCCTACCTTCTACTGTGCATCGCATAAATGTGACACATAGGCAGATGCAACGTGCTCTAGAGCAAAGGAAAAAAGGTTTTGTTCTCCTTCTCCTTGCTTTATCACCAAATGTAAATGGAGTGGATAAATTAGTGAGCCACGTGGTGCCGACAGAGCAGCACAGGACAGCTAAAATCTCATTCACTTGCGATGCTACCGGAGAAGGCTGCCTATCTGGTCAATTTTATCTCCGACCTAACCGATGGTTGGAAGAGAAAAGTTTGCTTCCGGATGGAGGGTGTGGAGGGAAAAGTGGACATGCAGCCACCTGACGCAAGGCGTGTCGGCGGGTCCGGACTCAACCCCTCCCAGTGGGGCGAGATGACATGGGACGGAAGGAGTTGATACTCAGCCGATTGCTCCTTCACTCCCCCCTTTTTTTCTGACCTTAACGAAGAGGCAAAAATGTGACTCTTAATCGACAAATTCAACTTTGTGGTGCTGAACTAATCCACCAATAAATTACGAACATTCTTGATTGAGGCAAATAAAAGCCGACTCGCTCAACAAACAGCCAACTTTTTACGAAAGGATAAGTAAAATTTCTTCCTCACCTTATGCATGGAGCTTTAGAAAGAATGAAAGCGGAAAAAAATTCCTAAGGGTGTGAATGAGGACCTCAACTCCTTGGTTTCCAAGTTGGCAAGGCGGCCAACTGGATAAGAAATCGACGAATTACAAATTTCACCGCCTTGTCATCCTTTTGCCTCAGCAAAAGGAGGCACCAGCCGCTTTCCCAAATTCGGAGGAGGACATAAACTAAGTCGTCGCTTTGTCGTAGGGCGTGGGAACAAAATAACATTAATCGTGTCTTATGAAAAGCATTTTCGCTGCCGTGTCAATCAGTCAGGCAGTAAACAATCTTCCTGCCGTGATTTGGAGGTAAAAAATTGTTGCGGTATCGCGTGGGCCAAAGCTTACAGAATGCCTTCTTTTTAATGTGTCAATTTTGGGGTTTTTCGCCCGCCCTACGGCGCGTCTCGTCTCTCCGCTCCATTCAAATGACCGCCAGACGACTCAATCACCTCTGAAATCGCCAAACGCAATTTATGCATTTTCGTTAATTTTAGCTCATGCGATGAGAAGAATTCTAAAATTTTGTCCTAATTTCCGAAATGCATGCGATTAATATCTGATTTGAGAGTTTCCGCATACGGCATTATTGCTGAATAAAATTCGTTTCATGGGCGAAAAAAATTTGGCGAAATCCGTGTAACTAGTTGTTTAAAAATACCTTCACTGCTCTCAACAGCTGAAGTTAATAAGAGATGAATGAAGAGCATAATACTTGACCGTTTTTGATGGCAAATTGCTTCACTTCCGAAGTGGAACGAGTTGTTGGCCTTGTGACGTCTCTGGTCACTTCGCTTGATGGGCGCCTTGCTTCTGGGAAAGGCACAATTATTTTTGGTGAATACCTCCGGAAATGTCGAGTTGGCTAAGTGGATGAGGAGATTGGGTGCAGTTGGCCCCCAGTTTGACGCCGCCTGGTCTCCACCCTCACGTTGAAAACGTCATCACCGCTGATGAGCTGGCTTTGTGTTGTTCCAAGAAAAATTGAGAAAAAAGAAGGCGAGAAACTGGTCCAAAGCGGTCGTCTGGTAGCAACGGTTATAACTGTTGGAGAATTCAATGTTATTGCCTTCCTTTACGGAGGAAGTGAGATGATTTGCATGGGATCTACAAACATTTGTGCTTTCCACTCCCACCCTGCGTTCACCTCCATCCCTCCTGTCTCTCTCTCTCTCTCACCCTCCTGTCTATTCTCTCAAGTCTGCAATAGGCCCACGCAGACAGCCTTGCCGGCGTGCGTCGAAGCGACAGCTCACTTCTGCCCAGTCGCCTCTTTGATAGAAAAACGTTCAAGTAGGCGGAGAGCTATAAAAAACTGCCATCTATGCTTTCTGAGAATATAAGGAAAGAATTCTTTTGTCGTTCCTCCCCAATAAACTTTTTAAACTATTCTGTGAGCGTTTCCTTGTGTTGGGGAGTCGTGGCTTCCGCGTCACTCAAACCGGTAATCACGGCGCCTTCTTCAGGTGGCAGGCAGTTATGCAATTTTGCCATAATAGTGCGACATCTTGACGCAGGGGAGGGAGAGGTGATAAAGTCCTCTCATAGCGCCATTTCCAAAGGCTCCACAACGGAGAGAAAGAAAATTCCACATTGCCCAGACTTGCTTCACGTTTCACGAGAAGACCGTTAAAACTGGAAGGTAAACGATTTGTAAAGCACTCTGCTGACTGACTGAAAGCGCCCAGCAACCTTCCATGCATCTTAGTGCCTCCTAATCATATCTAGTCAAGGTTACGGAAGAGAAATTAAGCCTTACCATTCAGTTCTTTCGCAACAAATCAACGAATTTACATTTGTAATTGAGAAAACGAAGTCATTCCTCCAAATCACCAACCACTCCAAATACCCGCCCTTCGGGAGACTAAAGCACCCTTCCAACAGGCACTGGCTGCCTCTTTTCTTCCCTACTCGGGCCAACCAAATGTCCTATCGGGGAATAAATTCGTCTGCTCTTTTTCCCCAATCAAATTATTAACTGGCCTCTCTTATTCTGTGCAATTAACGCCCCTCGGCCCCCCGCCCAGAATAAAAATAATAAACTATCAAATCGGTAGCAAAATCAGAGACCATCACGCAACACTACCTTCATTGCACTTCAGCCCCCCGGATGCCCTCGATAGCATCAGCCATCTTTTACCACCTCAGAAGAGGAATTTAGTTCCAGTTTTTTGGTCAATAATAACTACTCGCTTGATGTGTGGATATTGATTCAGCAGCACCTTCAAAATTACGGCTAAATCGAAAAGAGAGAAGGGGGAGGAGGAGGGGGAAAAAAGACAGCAAAAGAAAGCAAGAAACTGCTTGCGAGCGGAGAGAGGCAGGAATAAGGAGGGAAAGAAAGTAATGGGGAGATGCTGTCGCTGATATTGCATGTGGGAAATTTTGATTAGAGATGCAAGGCACAATTTTGAGTGAGTGGGTCACGCCCCTCCCCCCACCTCCACCCTCGCTCCTGACCCCGCTCGGCTGGGCGAGGGGAGGTAAGAACGGGCTAAAATAAGTTACTCTTAAAGCACATGCATATTCGAGTAGTTTCAAACAGGCAAGTAGTTGACGCAATCCGCGGATCTACGCGAAGAAACAAGGAGAGGAGAGAGTAGAGAAAAAGGCGAAAGTCTGATAATCTGAGGAGGGAGGAGGCAGCCAGTAGCAGCCAGTGATTGGTCCACTCCAGTTACATCACGTCCACAATGAAAGGGCTGCCAGGGATGTGAGTTTCACCCCACTTCACCATTATGTAGTGGCGCCCACGATCCCTGACGGAATATTGTACGCTGAAGAGATTTTCTCCGAGGTGTTTTATGTTTACCTCCTCACAGGGCACAATTGGCCCAGACACTCCGACATAGAGAACGTCATTGCCTAAAACGATGCAAAAGGCGCTCTAAGGTCAAACGTCAGCAGGGCCGTCTAGGGGAGCATTGGGGCAGGCTAATGTGATGAGCAATCCGGATCGTGCGAACAACAAATAAGTAATGAAAGAAGGAGGATGGAGTGATAATGACTGGCGGGGAAGGAAAGAGAGATTCTAGGGACATTCCGCATGAAGAGCTACTGGAGATAACATAATCTGTCAGCTGCGGCTGACAAGCCGTTAAGTTCGTCAGGAAGACACCACAACTGTTGGGGATCAAAAGCCATTCGGTTGGCACGAACTGATGGTGAAGGGACGGTCGATGCTGCCTTCTAGCCCCAAGTGGGGATTTATCCACTAACTGTGGACAAAAATGTGTTTACACGGTCCATCAAATGTCAGATTTGTTTGCCAATTACATGCCGAAATTAAAATTCTGCGACAACCAGCGTCCCACCTAATTGGAACAAATTTTTTATTTAATTTTTAACATGAAAGCTTGCCCTTCGGTGGCAGGATTTTTGACTCCACCTAACTAGAATTTGTTTTTTGTAGGCTGTAGTTCAGATTTGTTTAACTTAGACGGATTTTCCAAGCTAATGATGCGTTTTCCTTATTTTAACAAGTTTACAGCCCAAATTTTTAATCGGCGTAAGGCAACTTTTCCTTGTTCAAAAGTGGTAAGCAGTACATCGGTGATTATCTGGTCAGGATCTACACGGCATGCTTATTGTCGAGGTCCTCCTCCACCACCAATTCTTCGCTCCCTCCGCCTCACTGCTGCCCCTCCTCTCTCTCTCATCCCTTCCCGGTAGGCCTTGCCTGCAAGGAAGGAGAGGGAACAGGTGGTGGCGGAGGGAGATCAAATCACAGTGGTCAACGCCACGGGTCACCATTGTGTTGTCTCCGCAACTGTGAGAAGCCAACAATATCAATGCCACTCGCAGGGGATGAAGGATGACAGTAATGACAATTTTCCAGGCTTAGCAATAATAAATGGGGATATTTATGTGTGTGTGTGTTTCATCATGGATAGTTTGGCTTTCAATTTACCAAGGTAGGAACCTGAAGGGTGGAAAGGAAGGCAGGAGGATGAGAAAAAGAAAGAGAAGGCAAGAGTAAAACTCTAATCAATTCAGCCACAGGTCTAGACTTCGAGACTAGAGTTCTACTGAGCTAAAATGTGATCCATGCTCCTGATGGCGCCAAAATGCCTCCACTAGACCAAACAACCGTTTAACAGTTTCATCGAGGCACTGCAATGAGATAAGCCTAGCACATTGGGGTCGGACTTAAGTCATGAATATTCAAGAAAAAAGAGATCCAGACATCCGGGTCGTTTGGAAGAAGGGGTAGGTGTAGTCACTCTGTTGTCAACTCTACGACACTAATGAAGGATTCGTGCAACTGGGAAATTGTGAAACAAAACCTAAGCGATCGGTCAGCGAGGTGATTCCACTGATTATGATGTGTAAAGGGCTATCATAACTAGGACATTCCACCTAATCAGCGCGGATGGAGGTCGGAGTGATTCGTCTAACACGTAGATCACCTGAAGAAGTCGTGGAAGCTACCCTCTTGAGCTGGGAAATCAACATTTATTCAAAGCACCTCGTTAATCTAATCCCTGCATTTCCTAATTAATCTTGGTGGTGAATGCTGACTTGAAGATTCCAACTCTTCAGATCCAAAATAGTATTTTTTTAAGGAGGCAAAATACTCAATAGAGTGGATCGTCCTCTCCAGCTATAAAGGCAAGGAATGCCTCTAAAACATCTGCTCGTATTGGACAACTCGACGGTCATTTCGTGGCCTAGGCGACGCTTTAAATAAGAGGTCTGGATGTTGGAAGAATTTGCCGTCTCCTCGACTAACGCCTAAATGTCAATGGGACTCTACCCAATCTGTGTCGAAGACTCGTCTACACATACCAGCGTTTTGAGCATTGACAGTGAAAGTGTTGGTCGACCCAATGTAGGCATTGGTTAGACCCGTGCCAGAGCAGGTGACAGCATCAGCTCGTGAATAGCCCATGGAGCGCTGAGGTCCAGTGACCAAACGACCGCTGGTATTCACTATCAACTGAGCGGTGTCTTCACTGTACCCGTAGACTGCATCTCCGGTGACGTAAGCCTTCAGGAAAGAAGGGAGAAAACGAAAACCTTTAAGATGGAATATTTTGCACGGAAGAAAACATCGCATGCGGAAGGAAGAAACTGCGATGGAGACCACGGCTCATGGCCTGACAAACCCCCGAGGTGAGCGGGCTAGAGACGGAGGCGTCAACATCCCTAAATCACAAGTCACATCACCGATATGGTGACGCAACCTCCTCCCTGGAGCTCACTACTTTGTGATGACTGAAGAAGGGGAAAGGGGGAGGAAATTGAAGCTGTAAAACAGGGAACTGTCGAATGTAAGCTCACCCTGAAAGGCGAATGCACAATGGGTTGCCCGTCATAGGTGATGGTGATATTGTAGGTGCCAGGCGCATAGGGCGTGTAGCTGAACTCGTAGCCATCCATGCGTTCGGCACAATTCAACTGCACCTTACTGGGTCCATCTACTGTCACGGAGAGCGCCCCACTGCCTGCGTTGGATGTGTTCACAAAAAAGCGACTTCGTTCGCCTAAATGTCAGCAGAATTGAGGGAACGCTAGTTAACCCTGGGTGGTTTGACAATTCTATGGGGTGCTGGAGAGAACAATGGTGATAGCGTGTGAGAGCATATTAAACAGGAATCTAGGAGTTAGGCTTTTTGTTCAGGAAGCGTCATTCCTTTGAGATCATTTCCACCTGAACAAATAATCGAGCAAAGGAAACCACTCATGTCCAGAAGTGTGGAAGGTGTGCAGCGCCTACCGACAACACCTCGAGTCAGACCATCACCCGAGGCAGTTACAAGACCAGGGTTACTGAAGTCGTCTTGACCCACGAGAACACGGAAGGGACTTCCAGGAATGGGTCGTTCATCCAGCAGCACGTGGACCAGATGTGGACCATTTTCTTGTGGAGTAAATCGGACTGCATTTTGATCCACATCGACGGGATGGACAACAGCGGGTTCTTCTCGACCCGAGGGAGTCACCACGTAGGCACGAAGGCGACCTCTTGCACCTGTGTAGTTCACCGTGAAGGCCATCGGTACACCAATCTAAAAATGCAAGAATTTGAGAAGTAACTGTCGTGCCACCCGGCGGTCGGTTGATCGCCTTACCCGATACGAGACAACTCAAATTCATGAACTAGTTTTTTTTAGCTCCATCTCTGATTCGCAGACTGGCGGTGACGCATGCTATTCCATCTTCACATGCAGCACCCGATCCTTCAACCCGATAAATGGATTAGTAGAATAGAAGCGTCTATTAACAACCAACTCATTGTCAGCATCCTAGTTGGTAAAATGTGTTTCAAAAAGGTGCATTGATACACGTGAGTCACTTTCCAATCTTCTTGTTAACAAATGAAAGCCAAGATAAGCAAATGTCAAAGAAGTGATCAAGGTTTTACATTTTGTCTAATGATTTGCTTAGCTCAACAATGAAAGCGCTGGCTAAAACAATTTGGAGGCGAATATTGTCTTTCCTCCAAGCGGCAGACTTATATATCCTCCAGCGCTTTCATCACACACAGAGAACAAAATTGTCCACCTACTCTGTAATTATGCACCTTTTCCTCCTCCATCTTGCCTCAAACGTCTTAGTACTAAAAATTACTAATATTTCCTCCATTTTGTGGTTTGTGGCAATGAAAATTAGGAGGCGTGTTGCTCCTCTCCCATACATTATGGGAGCTCTAGGCATTGCGAAGGAAGAAGTGCTGAAAATATCCTTATCTCTTTTCATTCTCCTCCTCCTCCTCATTCTCCTCCTCCTCCTCCGCATTTCGTACTCCATGAAGCAGTTTCGCATCCCTGTTTCTTCAAGCTACGACTTCATGCCAGTCAGAGGCAGAGCATCCCACATTAACTGGGTCAGTTGCCAGTGAAAGGAAGAGGAATGAACCAATCTAACTCTTCGGTTATATCCATCCTAGACGTCATGCCTATGCAGAATTAACGGAGATGAATCTGCCTCTGAGCACGGGGGCAAAGTGAAAACGACAAGTCTAATAACGTCTTTGCGCCTTAATTCCACCTGAATGTTACCTGCAGCCCTCGATCCTGCACCGCAGCTACACTGAGTTGACGATTCTCCGTGGCGTAGTACCCACTGGGATCTTCAATTTCCAATCGGAATGGCGAGCCCGGCACATGTTCGTCGTTGAATCGGATGGAGCAGAAGTATTCACCCGGCTCAGAGACACGGAAGGAGACGCAGCAGGAGCCATCCTTCCGATCCTGACAAGAAAACAGGCGCAAGTGAGTCGTTGAGTTTAAATTGCTTTGGCGTATTTCATTTTTAAGGCAACGTCAAGCATTAATTTGGATATTATAAATGCGTAAATGCCGCCGGTACTCAGCAGACCAATCAGAAAATTCACAGGGCTAAAAAGAGCCAATTGGAATTTCAGTGGTACCCGCATATAAATTTGACCATCTCTCTCAATTGCATAGGCCTTTGACAGCTGCTTACCACTTCTTTGTGGCATTACGCGGCACAAATTAGAAAAGAAACAGCAGAAAATCCATTTGCTATGTTTTGTTGCCGCATTTAATTGAGGCCTTGACTTGCATTATTCCCAATGGTTTATGAAAGCATTTACAGAAAACTGCAAAAATAAGTTAGGGTTTTTGGTCGATTTTGTGCCTACTGGTGGGGCGTTTTTGTCGGTCGACTGAACAAAAGGCAATGTTATGCAACGAGAGCCTTTCGTGCGCAATGATCCGGCGTTTCCTGATTAAAAGACGGTCCTGTGTGGGTGACAGTTTGTCTCAAACAGCCCAAGTCCAACTGGCTATACAATGCCACTTAATTAGCATCTGTCAAGCAAATTGGTAATCCTTTAACTTTTGTGAAAATGTATTTGACTAAGGAGAAATGAATGGCGTGGTCCAGCTAAAACGGGGACAGCCTTTCCCTCCATTTGCTTTCCGTTTCCTGTGGGGCGAAATTTTTCCGACGTCAAGAGTGTGTGAGAAGAAAAAATTCAAGATTTTCCTGATACCTATTTTTCCCCTTCAAAAAAACTTGCTTCTGTGTACCGAAAAAAAGGAGGAAAAAGGCAGCAAAATTTCGCATTCGTGAATTCGCATACGCGCATGCAAGGGCTTTATAAAACTGCGAAAGACGCATTCCCTTTGATGCACTCAAACCGCTTCCGACGACCTTGAAGTAATATATGTTGTGGCATTCTGAAACGTATTTTTTCGATACTTTTTACGTTAGCATATAAATTAGGCAGGTTCATTTTTTGGAGAGGAGAAACGCATCACCGAATCCCACCCAGATGGCTGGGAGAAGGGAATCCAGTCTGCGATTTTGACGCAACTGCACGACTGGCGCCACCAACTGATACACCCAAACAGTAGAGTCGAGGCTCCAACATACTTCCAAGGCTACTCCAGGCTAAGTGAATGGTCTGATAGCTTTTTTGAGCGCTTTAGCCTGGTTCTAAGAGAAAATGTTGTTCCTATTCTTCCTACGGCAGCCGTTTTCGAGATCACCTTCAGATTGGGTTGACAACTCGTAATACAGGTTGCAAGAGCTGTCAGTTTCCAGATGATGGTCGACACGTAATCATGTGAGACACGACGAATTTCATAGTTCATCAGTTTGGTTTTAATGAGGATTGCTTCTGTTCTCATAAGCAGAAACAGTTTTTAAAACATAACCAGCCCATAAATTCGATGTTTTGCCAATAAATTAAAATAGATTGCATTTTATTCGGTCTACTTTGTTACTGTTGAAGTACGAGCAAGTAGCTAGCTATTCAACGGTAGCTTGCCTCGAAGTCGATTTCCGCCTTACTCGGTCCCTCGATGGCGATGGAGAGATTGCCAGCGCCAGCTTCGCGAGTATAAATGTTGAATTCGTTGTTGCGGTTAATGTAGCCGCGTTGAATACCCTGTCCAAGGACCCGCACTTTGTTCGCGCCCCCATCAGTGATTGGTCCAACAGTAAATTGGAAGGGACTTCCTATTAATTCATAAAATTCGATTCGATTAGTGGCTTTGCATGTATGTTGACTAATGAGGAGGTCGAATTTGTTGTCGCAGCTAACTGGTATGCTGAATTCACATTTTTCGTCGCCTGTGATTTCACCTCCACGTCAATGGCATTGAGGCCTCTTAATTCCACTTCCATTAATGCCCCTTCATTCCTTCTACCTCCGCGTGAAATTTCTCAGTTTGGTGCCTTCGGACCGGACAGCGCTGGTGATGTCGTTTCGAACATGGTGCCTACTTAAACCTCATTTAAGTAGAGCAGAAAATTCTTGATTGTCTTATGTGCAGGACACAAATGAAAGTAAACAATTACCTGGTATATGAACGTTCCGATGACGGACAGAGACAGTATGCACACCCATTTCCTGAGGCACAAAACGAATGCAGTAGTTGGCTGGATCAAGTTCGGTAATTACGCACCGCTCAGTTCGACCTGAAGGACTTGTCACTATGGCTGTCATCTCAAGGACATTAACGCCTACAAGGCGATGATTAAGAGGGTTAGGTATAACTCTTCTGAATCTGATCATGTTCCTTCTTAGTCCCTCTTGATGTGTCAATACCCAGTTCAGAGAGGTATTATGGGGGCCTTTGGCCCCCGCAAGGTTAGGATAAATCAAATACTACAAGAAAGAGAGACTGCGACCGCTAATCAGCCAATGACAAACCTGGAATCTTGAGGTTCATCTCACACTGACTGCCAACGTGTGTTGTTTCGGCGACTTCACGTTGCCTTGTAATTCGCTCCATGATACGAGGTGATGGATGGCCACCAATATTCACAGCGAAAGGACTCCCAGGGACAGGTTCATCGGCATACTTGATATGGATAATGTAGGTACCAGGCTCAGTAGGTCGATAAGTAACCAGGCAGGTGCCATCTTGGTTGTCGTGACACTCAATATCGGCTTTGCTTGGGCCCTCCACCGAGAGGCTAAGACCTCCAAAACCTGTTCCCCAAAGAAAGTAAAATTTTGTCCTTTTAATTAACCTAATGCCTTTTTACGCTGGCGACAGGAAGCTCATCTCGTGTGTCAACCATCATTCTGGTCCTCCTGCCTCCCCTCCTCCTCCTCCCTCGTGACATTTCACCCAATCTCAAAATGCCTTTCCACCTTTCTTTCCGCCTAGTGGAGTGAACTAGCTTCCTTTATGGGAAACATAACGTCGCAAAGTGGCACTCGAGCGAGGAAGAGGAAAGAAGCCAAAAATGACAGTTGTCGCGTCAACATGACTCAATATGAATGCAGCCCCGTTTAACCTACTTTTCAAATGCTACATCAAAAACCAGAAGGGAAAGAGGTGGGACCAAAGCATCAACTAAAGTGGGTTGCATTTATTCTGGATCTCGTTCATCAGTAACAAAGCGTAGCCCAATTTTGCAGTAAATAATTAAATCCAATGTCCTTGAAAGGAAAAAGGAGAACAAAAGAAGAAAAGGATACGGATTTAAAGTGTGAAAAAACTGACACACTGAAATACTTTTGGCGTTTTCCCCGAACCATGGTTTGATTGTTAGTTTGGAGAAGAAGCTAAATTTCCATTATTTATAAATAACTAACCAACGCGAACTCGCAAGAACGCACGGCAACCAATGGCGTTTGGGCTCACCTGCATCGCGCGTATCGACAGTGAATTGGCAATTCTGATTGGCCAGGCCCTCACGAAGGCCGCGACCATACACGCGAACACGCGAAGCATTGCCGAGCTCTGATTCACCTACATATATCTTGAAGGGACTGTTGGGAATTGGACGACCGTTGCGGAATACATTGACCAAATGATCGCCAATTTCACGCGGAGTAAATGAGATTCCTAAAAATACAAATAAGATCGAATTCAAACAATTAACTCAAGTTATTTGAAGAATTTTGGATTGTTTTGACACATGAGCTTT
This sequence comes from Taenia pisiformis, assembly GCA_023968675.1. Lineage (NCBI taxonomy): Eukaryota > Metazoa > Platyhelminthes > Cestoda > Cyclophyllidea > Taeniidae > Taenia > Taenia pisiformis. The sequence goes on from CM043732.1 coordinate 23,188,594, forward strand.
GGATTTTTATGCCCTAGGACTGGCGTTGCGTATCCGTGACGCTTAAAATTCAGCATTTAGAAGGAAACCCAGTTCGTTAGCGGCACCAACTGAAGCAGAAGAGAGCCACAGACAGTGGCAACGACAATGAGGGGAACTATTTATGGCACCCTCTCAATCACTTTGGTGTGTCATGACTATTTTCCCATTCAGAGAGCCGTTCAGGCTTTCCGTAGGTCATCATTCAGGAATCGGGATGCTCCGCCAATTCTTCGAAACCGATAAGTTGTATAAGTGCAAGGAACCCTACCAGGGAATTATTCTGCCAGGAAATTCTCTGTTTTCATTATTTGCCCCGCTCAAGGTTGACAAAAGCCGAACCTCACTAAGAGCGTATTTCATTGCCAGATCAGAGAAGAGGCAGAAAAAAGGAGGAATCTAAAGGGTCAACTTTTTTTCCGTAAAACGACGTGGTAGGCATTGTTTGAGGCAACTCAATGTCGATGTGTGTGCTCGCTGGTGCGTTTGACCCACCTTGCCTAGCATTTTGGAGCCGCGCACACGGAAGGTCGGTTGAATCGGGTCTGCATTAACGGCTCTGTCGCCTGGATGTTCAAAAATGTCTTCAGCTGACCTCGACTACTTTGCGGAGAGCACAAAAATTTGACTCGAAATTTTGTGCATAAAATCTCACACCAAACCCCATAACTTGAGCAACGGGTTTCTGCTTTTGCCCTAAAAGCCCATCTGACACCCATTTTATCATAAAAAACCTTTAAATTTGAATAAAATATTTTTACCTTAACACATGTGAATAAATTTTGGGCGAGTTGGCTGATTCTATATCAATGAGCCCACCTAAATGTCCGTTGGATAGACGTTTCACCATGGAGGGCTGTTCAATGCCCGAGGGATTGGTTACCGTGGCGGTCAGATTGTAGATGTCTGTCTCAGAGATGCGCAGAGGCACCTCACTGGTTGTGCCCACCATCACCTGGGTCATTCGCATTGGGTCCTCTGTTTTGCAACATGGAAGGAACCAAATTAGTGCGTGTTTAAAATAAGGGAATTCCTTCCATGAAAAGAGAAAGAAACGCGATACATCCAAACACGCCGCGTAGCAACCCTATTTTGAACTTAGCAGAAGAATTCCCATGACAGTCGACGTTTTTGACTCTCTCCTCTTTGCACATTCTTCATGCATGATTATCCAACAAATCTTCCTCCTTTGTTGAAAAAAAATTTAGATGCAAGCATGAGAAACTGATTGAAAGTTTATAGGCTACTCGGTTCACGTACCCATGATGCTGGCGATGAATGGAGAGCCCTGAATATGCTGATCCATGAATTTGATGGAGATGGTATACTCTCCCGGTGCGAGAGGGAGGTAACTGGCCGAGCACGTCCCATTCTTATTGTCACGACATATAATTTCTGCCTTTGAGGGCCCCTCAACAGCAATAGATAAGCCACCTACGACGAAGAATCTCTCAGTCATACAAGTTTCCATCCATTGAGGTCAACTAAAGGGGTGATATTTACCTGCTCCAGCTTCTCTGGTGATAAGAGTAAATTCCGCTGGTTCACCAACACGTCCATGGCTGAGTCCCGGTCCATAGGCTGTTACACGACCCGAGCCAACTGGTTCCACGTAGAATCGGAAAGGGCTACCCTCTATTGGTGTGCCATTGAAAGTGATATCCAATTCATGAAGTCCATCTTCCGTCGGCTGGAACTGGGCTGTCACAGTGCCATCTCCGTTGTCAATCAGGGTGGGACGAATCGATCTGCCGCCGGGTGTACGGACAATGCCTGCAAAGGTAAGGAAATGGGCGTCACCACTGCATATAAACGTACTGATAAATAATAAGTAGGGCGCACCTTCCAAGTTGCCGAACTTGGATCCAACGGGTAGTTTAAAGTCGATGGGATAGTAGCCGGTGGTCTTTGTTGATTCATGGTATTGGGTTAATGTTGTTGAGTGCATTGTTTGGAGGGGAACTCGTTCTACACGTTCTTCCTGCAAATTTCCAGAGTCCATTTGGTAAGAAATAGCCGCATGGTAAAAAAAGGTGATAGGATAGGAAAAATAAGGGTCAAAATGATATTCACTAGCTTACCGGTACAGGTAGAATCAGCTCATCAAGATTCACAGCCTAAGAATGGAAAGCATATGGTACCATTGACGAAAAGGGCAAATCATGGGAGCATAAGAGTCACCTCCTCAATTATTCCCAAATTTATTGGGTTCCTCCTACATAGCTTCTTAACTATTCTCGCATTTGAGATACTAACCTTCTGATTGAATCTTCCACCGGGAACGATCTGTCCGCCGCAGAAGATCTCCACCATGTGATCGCCAAGCATTTGTGGTGTGTAGCAGACGTTAACCTTGCCATTCGGCAATGCTACTGTGTGAACCTCAGCTGGTTGGCCAGTGGGAGTGATCACCCGTCCCATCACCTTACCCATACCCGCATCCAATGGGTTGACGGTGATTGCGCAGGGCTGGAAGATGGGGACCCGTGGGTCGTTGCCGCCTTAAAGGAAGATGCAACAAAAGTAGCATAGTTGGATGAAAGTCAGCCGAATTTGGGGATCTCCTATAGACCAGTTTTTCAAGTTTGTTTCTACTGATTTGTTATTAAGTAGACGGTATCACATTTTAGCTAAAATGTTGCTGCTGCTAATTGAGCTAAAAATGGGCGATTTCCTTCCAACCATAAGAATGTGTTTTTAACTAAAGCCTTGTATTAATGGTTGCCTAATCCATAATTTTATTCGGCTGCGGCAAAGTTGTGAAAAGTTTACACAGAGATCATGCCGAGGAGAGTCACTCCTACCCTCAATACGGCACAGATCGGGCCGCCCAACAGGATGAACCTTAACGCAGTAAGGGCTCTCAGGAATTTCACGACCCCCGAATTTGACATCCACGTAGTGAGAACAGGCTTCATCCGGCTGATATTGACAGGTATAGACACCGTCCCCGTGATCTGCAACCTCCAGTTGCAATGGGCGTTGTTCAGAATCCTACAACAATTTCAAAAAATACGAATTTTCCGTTCTGCCGTGGAATATGTGGGATTCAGTGCCACAACACTGTGCATAACGACGTAAAGTGGAAGGACTGAGTGCAAAGTACATCCAAGAAACGAGAATTTTAGCTTTTGAGTCGCCTCTGAAATGACATTGAACGGGAAAAAGTTGGTCAGAAGGTATCACTTTACCCAACCCTAAAAAGAGGGAACCGGAAGAAGCAACATCTAGTGAAAGTGCAAGTTTAGAGGTGCCGTTCAATGACAGTGAATGCAGCAAATCGTCGCGTCTTCCTCCCTCCCCACCGCCTCTTCTTCCTGAAGGTACTCAAAAGGAAAGTACCTCAAAGAAAGGCAACTTTAATCAAGTCGATGAGCTGGGGACAAAGAGGTCTCTCCATAGGTCTAAATATGCAGGGAATCTGTCATTTTGCGGAGGTGTTGTGTGCACATGGAATGCGTGTGGGTGTGTGGATATGTAGCGGGTCTGTTGCATTCAAGCAGTTACTTCTTCTTCTGCTGTTGTTGCTGTGGTTGAATACTTCGTTTTCTTGATTTACTCGTTGAGAGCTTGGATCTGGATGCCACAAGAGAAGGCGTCGGTGGTGACTAAAGGCACGAGATTCAAAACACTCAATCCCTTCTCCCTTCTTCCACAAGACATGAGCAAAAATAAGGAATTGCCGAGCTTGTAAATCACACCATCTTACAGTGACAGTGAGCTCCAAGTCGCCGGAGCCGGCTTCGCGCGTGTCCACTTGGAAGGTTGTTGGTTGACTGGCTGGAAGACCCTCGGGACGGCTGGGGCGTACACCTTCTCCAGTGACGCGGACCTTATGCGGCTCGCAGGCTGGTAGGACATTCTGCATGAATGGTGAACGTGGGACTTGACAATTATTTAGCTTGACCTCTATCTGACATGGTCCTTCATCCTCTGGCATGTAGGTTACATCATAGACTCCAGGTTGACCTTGGCGGGGAACAATGGTGGCGGGAATCTTGCGTCCATTTCGGTTAGTGTGGGTTACCTTAATGAGAAAGAGTGAACAAGATTATTTGACTCCCTTAACTCCGTCTTCGGAGGGTTTCAGAAGTCCATCTTACCGTAATCGGTGCTTCACCAGCTTGGCTAGCGTCCACGGTGAATGTGGCCGGAACACCAGCTCTAGCACCATTAGGTTCCAATCCTGGCCCATAGCATCGGACCTTGTTGGGATCGATTCTGTCGCGAATGGGGATATTGAATGGACTACCTACAAAGACACCAATGATGAGAGCCAAGTTCACCAAATTTTCTAAAGAAGCTCACCAGGAATATCCATATCGTTGAGTTTGATAAACATGTCGTAGTTGCCGGCTTTTGTTGGAAGATATTCCACAGAGCACGTGCCATCCTTGTTGTCCACACAGTTGATTTGAGCATCTGCAGGGCCTTCAAGAGCTAATCCAAGACCACCCTGGCCAGCACCATCCAGATCGATGGTGAAGCGCTGCGGTTCGTGGGTATAGCCGCCTTCCAGGCCTGGTCCATAGGCTCGTACCCTAGATGGGTCACATCCTGGTGTGACATGAACTTTGAACGGACTTCCGGGGACTGGCATTCCATCATAAAATACTTCCACTTGGTGCAAACCTAGAATGATAGATGGTTTTAGCTTCCTTTCTACCCAAAGAATCAATTCAAGGGATTCATCAATCAAACTTTACCATCAAGAAGGGGCGAGTAGCTACATTTGTACGTTCCATCACCCTGGTTTTGGACTATGCAGGCTGTTCTCTGTTTCATGGGGTCAACGACAATGGCTTTCACAACACCGCGACCAGCAGGATCGATGGGTTTGGCGTCAACCGTGAATTTGGCAAAGGACTCCTTGAACACACCTGCGCCGTAAATAAGACAGAAGGGGGTTAGAATTACCATGACGCATCAAATGGCATGCACTTCATGCGATTCCGGCACTTTTTTGGCTGCAAGCCATCGATTGACGCCCTCATGCATGACTGTACCCGTGGGTTGGAGTCCAGGACCATAGGCTCGAACTTTTGACACATCCACCAGGTCCCTTCCGGAGGGAGTAACTTGAACGGGAAAGGGACTGCCAGGAACATGTCTATCTTTGTAAAGGACGTTCACAGTGTAAGGACCCGGTTCCACAGGGAGGTAATCCACACCACAAGTGCCATCTCCGTTGTCGGTGTAGTTTATCTGTGCTTCTGCTGGGCCCTCAATAGTCACCGAAAGTGGTGCAGGTGGGGCCTCGCGACTATCGATGGTGAAGTGGGCTGGCGCATTAGCAGTGGCCCGGCGCAGACCATCGCCATAGGCACGGACAAGACCAGATGGATCTTGTTGAGTTGCGAAAGCTGCAGGCTGTTTAGCAGTAGCGACAGGTGCTTCTTGAATGGGTACTGCACTGCAAGGGAAGGGCGAGCCTCTAACCGGAGCCCCGGCCACATCGACAGCTACCTGATGTGGCCCAGCTTGTGTGGGGGTAAATGTCGCCTCATAACCATCAGGTGATTCAACCAGTTGACTTGGCACTCGCATTCCATTGGGTGCCTTGACGATCACATTGGGTCGAGGTTTTGGAGCACTGGGTGGACCGGCGCCTGCCGTCACAACGTCGAATGTTGTCGGTTTACCGACAGGAATTGCTGTAAGGGTATGATTGCACTGCTGTTTTTGACGCTTTATGCGAGGTTAATAAAGCTGACAGTTGATTTAAATTATTCAGGTTTGCGTTTCAGCAACATCAAAGGGGGCGCAACTGGTAAGCTGCGCACTACAATTTCGCCTCACTCGGGCAGTAACGGAGGTAAAAGCGCCAAATTCTACCTGTCACCCGTCAAGTGTCCATCGCCTAACAACGCCATCAAAACCGTCTTCGAGCCTTAGATCTGAGGTCTCACATCATCGCTGAAAGGGTTTCCAGATTAGACCGGTTCCTCACTTTTCCTTAACTGGAGAGGCTGAAACATTCAGTTGACTTACTTGAGGGCAGTCCATCGACCCGCACTCGGCTCATATCCACATTGGGTTTGACAGGCACTTTGAATGGACTCCTTGGAACTTCGGTGTTCTCGAAGAAGACTTGCACAGTGTAGGTCGGTCCCGCAGTAGTGGGTGTATAGGACACCTTAAAGGTGCCATCCCGCATGTCCTTTGTGTCCATGGGGACATCGCGACCGGCCTCGTCCCGAACGCTAATACCAACGTTGCCAGGTCCAGCCTGCCTACAGTCCACGGTGAAGTGCGTCGGCTCGTTGCGTGTGATTGACTCAACCCCGGGGCCGTAGACACGAACATTTCCGGGGTTACAGGGCTCTGCGACGTCCACCTGAATTTCAATGAACGGTGCATTGCAGTAATAAAACATTTTAGGAGTATGAATCCACCACCGAATTTGCGCACTCATATTGTGGAGTCAGAAGCAGTTGATGCCCCATTCTATTAAGCTATCAATCCAGTAGCATTTGGTGCTCACTTTTAAATACTGCTGGCAACCATTTGGTATTGTAAGCAAGCCTTACCCTGAAAGGCGCACGTGGTACAGCAACACCATTGTAGGTCGGTATTACGGTGTGTTTCTTGGGGCGCTTGGCGGTGTACGTACAAGTGGCGGTAAGATCGCCGTTGTCACGCACTCGAATCGGAACTGGTTCACCATTCTCATCTCTCAACTCGCAACCGAAGGGGGCGGGTCCACCCGCATCACGCGCATCAATGGTAAACTCTGTAGGAATGCCAGCCACGACACCAGGTGACAGGCCAGGACCGTAGCATTTCACCTGGAAGTATAAAAAATGTACTCAGTTTGACAGAAACGACTCATAAAAAGAAGTGGAAACTGGAGAACCGATCAAGTTGCCAGAACTTCATGACAGTCAAGGGTAGTGAGTGGTGAAGGAACGGCTCCATACCAGGCGTCTGGTTACATAGCACTTGGCAATAACTGCGATGCAGAAGGCTCCCTCACCAGGCATTCGATAGGGAACTAAAAAGACTAGCTGAACTTGGTGGAAAGCAATTAGCTTTGGGGATTTGGTCGTCGTAAAAATAGCATTGGAATCGCTTTTATAATGTTCACTAAAAAAGTAGGTTCTAGAAAAATAAATTAGCCACAGCGCAAAAAATAGATTCGCCTTGTTAAATGGTTTTCTCGAAAGGATTACTGGTTTTGTGCCAGTTCCCCCATTTAGCACATAAAAACATCCTGTTTTGAGCCGAAGCTTTTGCTTTAGTGACTGACAAAGAATATCAGGATAAATTTGTAGGCTCATCGCATCCGCAAACGCGCACACGCACACACTCAGGGAGGAGAGAATAAATTTTCCCATTATTTCATCCACATCTGGTCCCTTTTCAGGCTAACCCAAAAATTGCGGCAGGAGGGTACCGGAAAAGCGCTGGCTAGTCATCCGGAAGAAGCAAATTTGTTTCCATGCTCTCCTCCTCGCCCACGTAACCACGCGTGCTGCTGATTGGCTGCCGATGGTGCAACAAAAAGGAGGTACAAACAACACCCCTTCCTGGTAGAAAAAAGCTCAGATTCTCTTGCTAGAAAAATTCATTGCTCTGTAAAGGATAGCATAAATCCTTTGAAAAATCTAAACGAAGGGAAGCTTTTATTTCCCCTCCCGATTACTGCTTCCAAATCCTCTTCTTTTTACCGTCTAAAAAAGTGAAATATTTCCTAAAAAGTGAGGGCGAAAATGCGTCAAAATGGAATACAGGGCTGTTTGAAGAGGTCAAATTTAGGACACAACCCGAGGGGTGATTCATGCCGTGGAGCCCCATTTCCCTGAGGGTGTATTTATTCCCATCCACCAGTAAGTCTTTGAGAAATGGCAAACGTTTCCGCCTCCCTTTCATGGATATAAATATTTGGCCACGGCATAAATTTTGACGAGGGGCAATCCTTCTGTAGCCTTCAAAGGGGCCTCAAGAGCCTTGCATGATCAGTGATGGTGAAATCGACAGAGCAACCCAGCTTCCGTCATGAATGACTGAATCAGTGCATCCCAAAACGGCATTCTTTTGATTGAGTCGCGGAGTTTCCGCCTTCGCTCAATAAGCACTGGCGGCAGGAGGTCAAATATTGACGAAACGAATTTGATAAAGGCTCATAAGGATGATCCTGCAGGCGACTCAGTTTTAAACAATCTCGACCAAATCCAGAAACACTCCTCTATCCCCCATTTCATTGCAAATGCCGGCGAGACTCATTTCAGACGCCACGTCGTCACAACTCACCGCATTTGGATCGCACTTTCCAGTGTCGGCCGAAATAGGCACCATATATGGTGATTTGGGAATGTTTTCATCATTGCAGAGGATATGGACAGCATATTCACCCGGCACAGTCGGCCAGTAGACCACCGTTGCAGAACCATCTCCATTATCTGCACAGTCAATTCGAGCCTCACTTGGGCCCTCAATTGAGAAGCCTGTAGAGCCGAGGAACGAATTAAGTAGTATGTTCAGGGGCCCTGTTGGAGTGTCAACATTAAGAGGGGAACTCACCCAGGGCGCCCGTCTCCCCATTGGTCTCAACCACAAAGACAGCCGGCTTGTTTACGATACCACTGACAAGACCAGGACCAAAGGCACGAATTCGAGTCTCCTTGTAGGGCCCGACATCCACCTGAATAGGGAGAAAAGAGAGGAAAATTAACTCTACAAGAAGCTAAAATGGGACAGAAAGTTAAAGAAATTCCCTAAAAGAAGGAAAGGCATGCAAATATTTGATCTACCAAATAATATAATGAACCGGTGGTGGTAGAAAATGCCCTACCAATCAGGTGCTGGGTATGTTTTGAAAGGGCCCAGTCAAAGGGCATCAGAAAAGCCAAAGCTGTGAGCTAACCTTGAAGGGACTCAGCATGATGTGGTCACCACCATAGCGAACATTGACAGTGTGAGGCCCAGCCTGTTGCGGGGTGTAGACGCATTCGTAGGTGTATGGTCCGATCTTTCTCTGTTGGCACTTCTCCTCACGACCGTCTATTGTTAAGCAAAGAAGAGCGAAAGTAGCCCATTTCCACCAAAACACTGTTGCTATGCGCACCTTTTGTGTCGGTGCCAGTCATAGTTTCGTTAGAAAATTAGTCACGGTTTCAGAGACAAAGGAGACAAAAGTAGACTAGATTGGAAGCAGTAAAGTATGTAAAATGAAGCCTTTTAGAGGGAGGATAACTTACTAGGGCCGACAACCGTGGCTTCAACTACGCCCTCCCCGGCATCTTCAGTGTGGACTTTGAAATCAGCGAGGTCACGCACCCTAACTCCATGGGGCTGGATGCCACGGCCTGTTGCGTAGGCCTGTTTCGCGTCACAGGCTGAAACCAAGACCCCTTTTTAGTTTGAGAGTAAAAAAAACAAGAAATTTGGTAGAAATTTCAGGAAAAAAAGCAGTAAATGTAGCGGAGAATGACCATTTCGTGTGATGACTGAACCGCACTGATCATTCGTCACGGTCACCATTTGACTGGCCACAGCAAAGGCGAGGGAGCTCATGCATCCAACACAGAAAGGCGCGAGTTTATAATGAACGAAAAGAAAAACAAATGTATCCTTTTTCGCTGTAACCATGCTCAGCAATGAAGGTTGTGAATGAAGCTATAAACGAACCTGGCTGCCAAGGTGGTGCTACTTGATTGTCCGGACGTTTGACCGAACTAATCGGTGGCTCTGAAAGTGAAAGCCTCAGGAGGATGAAAACCTCACATTCTCGACACATGAGTGGCAGGGAGGTGCAGATTCAACGAAGCAGCCAAAGTAAGCAAAAAAAACATCCCAAGACTTGTTCCACTTTTTGCTTTTTTCACGGCAAAAGTGAAATAAAATGCCAGCCAGCTGGATCAGACGCACGGGAGCCCCATTCTCGATTAATTAACTCAAGACGAGGCAAAGCAAAGTGCCTGCGCTTTGGCTTGCAAATAGACCAAACGGCAAGCCATCAGAGAGCAAAGGAAGCGAGGGAACGCGGATGCAGATTAGGAAAACAAACCTGATGCCACAATTGGCATTTTTGTAGCGGTCAGTGGCTTTACACCAGCAACTTCAATTGGACCCTCTATAAATAATTACATTTAAGTAGTCTGATCACCAAGTTGTTTTTTATTCTTGCTTTTTTGTTCGACCCTCCATCGACATGCAAGCGATTGCAGCGACACTCAGCAAAAAAATGAAAGTGATCCTTTTTCCCGTGAAGTCATCGGAATTATTTTACTTGGCAAATTACGTGCGGTTTTTGTAATTAACAACGTGGCCTCCATTCGAAAAAGTGCGGGGAAACTGACTCAAGATGTGGAGGCGAAGGGAATCTACCACGTGTTTTGGGTAAATTGGCGTTGACGCAGCGGGCTGCAGGGGACAGCCTCACGTGACCATCTGACCGACTAATTGATGAGCCTTGGACAGCGTGATCCAGCTCAGTCAGCAATCGCTTTTTTGCATTTTTGAGCAATCAAATGCGTAATGGGGAGCAGGGAGGCCAAGTGGCTGCTTGAGAGAACGTCATGGTTTCACCAGTCACACTCAACCAGTCATGCGTCAGATGGATATCAAAGCGCCATGTCTGGAAGCGAGTCCATGTCTATCCCCAGAAGCGACTGCATAAGTAGAAGGTAGGAGGTGGATAACCTAAAGGCTTCCCATGATTCCATGGGCAGATGCATGCAATTGGCAAAAGGAAAAAACGGGAGGTGTGTTTCCTTTTTTTGTACGCCATTATATGTACAAACCTTGCGAATGCTCAATGCCTCCCTCCTGTGGATGCTTACGACCAAAGAGGCCCTTAAGGTCTACCAAAATGAGTCGAAAGAAATAAGGCAGATGTTTAATGACTAGCTGAGTGTTGAAGAACTAAAATAGAAGCGGTGAACGAACCTTTTACCACCTCTTTCATTTGTGGCTGCTGAGGGATGTTTGCTTCTGTCCCAAAAAATGAAGGCGAGATGTAATCTCCATGCCTCTGTCAACCATGTGCATCTACTTACATCCACTTTCACCTATCATTTGATCTGCTAATGCTACGAAGTACTATACATTTGGGAAAAAACATGAAGACCAAATTTCCTCACTGATAGATACATAGGCTAATGGAAAGGAAGAGGAATTGAGTGAAGATCGAGGAAAACGCATAGCGCAAGCTCAGTGCACAAAAAGTGATGTACCAACCAACCAACCAACCTTGCATAGTTGCATGATGCGGTAAAGAAGGTTTCCGTGGTGAAGCTACTGCCTCTGCAAAAAAACCGATCTACTACTGAAATCCGCTTTAACCAATCACATGCTTGCTGTGAGGGTGACACGCGGGTGCGGTCTACCGGCTTACCTTGAACACCTAGTAAGGTAAATAAACAGTTGGGTGGGAAAGGAGGGGAGGCGCAGAGGCTGATAAGTACCAAGTTAAGGTGAGAATTAACCAACTTGTTTTCTGGTATAAATTACTCACGCGGTCCGACCATCACACCGAAAGGTGAGTTGGGAATTTGCTGACCAGCGAAGAAGACATTCACCGAGTGTAGACCCTCCGTCTTGGGTGTGTACTCCACTAAGTAATTGTCCTCGCTTTGGCGAGTGATGTTGGGCTTTATGACATCTTGTCGCCCTTGCGGATCCAAGATAACGCAATCGGCGATGCCTTCACCGGCGCCTAGGTGTGGAGGAAATGGAATCATTCAGACTGCTGCTAGGCAAAAAGAGGCTGAAGAAAGTGTGCCTTTAAGTGACAGACTTTTCCTCTCTCAGCCCGTTCTAGATACCTAGGTTAGGCAGGTGCAGCACTGATTGGTGAGCTTTACAACAGTCAACTTACCCTCGTTTTCAATCTCAACTAAAATCAGTCGAGTCGCCTTTAAACTTCACTAGAATCGGGTATCAACAAGGTATGGCAGCTTATCAACTCACCGGTGGTAAAGATGTTGAAGAAGGTTCTACGCCCCACTTGATTGCCTTGTGGTTCAATGCCAGGTCCCGAGGCAGAGGCTTTACTTGGATCTGCGGCACCTTCCACCATGACCTTGAAGGGTGAATTCATGATCTCCTTGGTGGCAAATTTGATTATGACTCTGTACTCTCCTGCCTGAGTTGGTACGTAGGCGCAGGAGTAGGTGTTCGGCCTGTCCATGTTTGGAACGATGTCACACTGAAGAAGGTGATAACAAGGAAAAAGTCGAGTGAAGCACAAGTAGAAGGGTTACTACGTTTCGTTTTTCTTCGCATACCGGTTCTCGTTGACCCTTTGGATTAAGAACAATCACCTCCACAGAACCCTTTCCAGCCGAGGAGGCGTCAATCGTAAATCGTGCCGGCATTCCAACCTTGTTTCCGCGAGGTTCAAGACCTACAAGTATGAGAGGATTAATCGGATGAGTGAGTATCTTTACTGCCACGAAGATGGCTGTCGGGCAACTGCCAATCAATGTCGGCGTCGTTATCTGCAAACGCTTTAAACTGTGCCCTTGGCGCTGGTGACCGGGGGCCGAGGAGGAAGAGGAGGCAAGCAAAGCGCTGCCGCGAAAAACAGGCACACGCTGCCAGACCACGAAATTCCACTCTGTTGTGCTGTTTACTCTCTCCCTTGTGTCGGGGCCACCGCTGATGATAAAATCGGCGCGCGGTTTCAGCTAAGACTGCGTGATTGACACTGACCTCGATGAGATATTGAAACCCTATTTCCATGCAGGTTGGCAACAAGGATTTCACACTGCCACTCCCTCCTACTCTCCTCCTCTCTTGGTAAATGGTGTTGCCCCGTGCCAACCGGAGGCAAGATGAGAGCTTTCATGCTCAGCTGGCTGCCGGCGGATATGATTGGACCCTAGGGTGTTGGGTGTAACCCAGGCAAAACTTGAAGTTCTCCTCACGTATACTTCCGGTGGTGAGGCTGAACAAACAATTGGTAGGTTGTGATGCTTACGCAAGTGAAATGAATGAAGGTGAGATGTGGGAGGAGGGGAGGGGACAGGGGACAGGTGGGCAGGGAAGTAAGGGACGGTGGTCAATAAAACATGCGGTTGTTGACTTAAATCCGGAACTATAGCGTAATGGCCGGTACTAATCTACAACCGTTAAACCTCTGAGGAGGGTAAACACATGTCAAGAGAGATGAATTTGTGACGGCAAATGTCTCCATGCTGACATGCTGAAAACGCCCTAATTCTACCCAATGAAAAAAAGCTTTGCAAAACTTAAGTTCTTCTCCTTAAATTTTTCCCATTTTCACCAACCAGCAGTCGATTACGCATTGAATATAAGCTACCTGGTCCATAGGCTCTCACACTGGCTGGATTTGCACGTGGTCTCAGTGGAGCCCCATCCTTCAGCTTGGCACTGGGGAATTGACTCAAATACGTCATCATGGCCTTTTCATCTACTCGGGGGTTAATCATCTCCTCAGGTCTGATGAGTTGGGGCACATCCAACCACTGTTCTGCAGCATTCATAGCCTCAGTGGCATTGCGCAACTTCTGTTTCGGCTCCCAGTCCCTCCAGTCCGGACACAGACCCGGGGCACAGGCATCAACCAATGCACCAATCGCGGTACCGTCGTTCCAGTCGGTGGTGAAGTTCTTCACCGGACGCTCCACCAGCTTGGAGTTTAGCCATGCGAGAAGTCGCTGCTTGGGAGTGGGGCCGGAACTTCCCTGGGTAGAGGAGGTAAGGACAAAGAGTAGACATATTTCTAGTGGAATGCTTCCGTTTTCCATACTTTGCCAAAATAGCCCACCTGATTGTAATCCTCACCCTCCCATAGCGGCAATGTGATGGAGTAGTGAAGAATGAGGGTCCAAATCAATCCGAGAATGAGCTTCAATCGACAGTCGACAATATCGGTACTATCTGGAGGGTGAAGGCGAACTCTGTGAGAGATAGAGGTCTAACTCACCTATATTCACCAGCCGCAGGCCCTCCTGCTCCTCCAAGAATCTCAACACCATGGTTACATTCTCTAGCTTTTGGGTACGAAAACTCGGTTTCCGATTGACATGACGAAACTTTTGACCCGAGAGAGATTCAATCAGATCAATCAGTCTTAAACCGTCGGCGAAATCAAACTGAATATCATCTACCGAGGTGCCTTTGTTCTTCAAGTGTTCATTAGCCCATCTAGTGAAGGTATTCTTTTGAATTAACTTCCACTCGGCATCTTCAGCCAATTCGCGTTCAGCCAATGGGATCTCTCCCTCCTCTTCCTCGTCCACATACCCGTCTCCGGGATCATCGTAGCCCTCGAAGTAGCCCCCTGCGGGGTTCGCCTCTGCGTACATGTTTTTGCTTCTCTCCCGAGTTTCTTTAAAGGGAAAAGGGTAATGTAACATCGAGACACCTTTTTTACTCCTCTGCTTTGGTTGCACCCCTTCAAGACAAATATAGAAGCATTCTGATTTGATTGTCTACTTTGAAGTTGTTCATTCCACCAGTTAGAATTAAAAAAAAAAACTGCAAGAAAAGAAGTCGGGAATGTCTCCCAAGGGTTGACTCCCTCAACTCGTCCGCATCCGTCTAGGAGGGAGTGAACTATTTTCCCTTCTTGGCTAAAAATTTGCCTACATTTGAATGGATCAGCTACTGAAGCAGCGGACATTAACTTGCCACTTTGGAGAGGTGTTTGGGAAAGTAGTCAAGTAATAAACTTTTGGGGTTAATTTGGGGTGCACGATTCACTCCCTTAGTTTTCGTAAGAAATCCCAAGCAATTCGCATTTGACGTCCCACCAACAGCCAGCAATGCCTAGATGTTGCAGCCCTGGTGGATAGGACAAAGCGGTTCCAGCGTTGCTATGGTTGGGACTGAGTTGTTGACAAGGCAAAAATTCTCCACCCTCGAAAAAACGGCTTTATGAAACTTATCCTGAATCGTTTAATTACTTCCAACCCACATTGTACAAAAACAAGCATTAAACCAAGCAAAGTCAAAGGCTGGAAGGTTAGATTGACCGGTTAGGTTTTCTGCTGACTCAGTGACTAAAATAGTTTCTTCGGGAAACTTGTTCCAATTTCTTAGTTTGCACTCGCATCCGCGTTTACGCACTAAGCATTCGGATAGTGAGGTGAGCGATTTCGATTTCTTCAAGTTGTCAAGCTGCTCTTGCTTAATGGATTACAACGATTAGTTGGGCAAAGCAGAAAACAAAACCAGCAAGAAGACTGCCTAGTCGCATGTCGCAGGCGTTTGTTTGGCCGCTTTATTCACTCTAAATGGCCTTTGATGAGAATGTCAAGTTTGCCATAGCACGAGGCTTTTAGTTCTACGATACTTTGCGTTTTCCTGGGGGACTCGGACTCTTGCATGAACCTTTTTCGCTAATTTCATTTAAGTCGCATTATGCAAAGAAGCTTTTCCTTCGAATGGGATGTTGAACCGGGTCCGAGTCTTCCTTCTGCCCAATGCCTGTATGCTGCCTTCGGACCGCAATGGTCTCTCCTAATTGCATGAAAATCTACACTCATGAAAGTATCAATCGACACAATGACCTGTCAAATAGTAGCAGCATACAATTGACTTACAAAGTGAATATCCCTAGACGTTCGTTGAAATTAGAGCAACTTTGCTTCCTTTTGTTCTTGCAATCAAGGATTGCTCCAATCCACTGATGCGCAACTCCTCAGTCGATTATTTTTGACAGAAAGGCAGGAGACAAAAAACGAATAATATTCCCGAATATATGAAATTGTATATATTCGGTAGGGAAATTAAAAAGGCAGACTTCCACGACTAAGGTTGAATGAAAGAGAGAGAGTGGATGAGTTAATGTGTGTGAGGAGTAGTTTCTCCCTCACCGCAGCGCGTATGACAAGGCTTTCGGGTGAACTTCTGTCTGTCCGGCTATCTGCAGCCTTTTCGCCCAGCCTACCTCCTCCCGCCTCCACTTTCTCCCTATCGATCCGTGCGTGCTGCTGTGCACGTAGGTGCGTGCCAACGTGCGCGCTAGCTCTGCCCAAGGGCAATGGATTGGGTGCTACGCTGTAGCTTCTGGTGTGGTTCTGTCATCTGACGATTGGGTGATGTTGATAGTTGTGTACGGACACGCGCACGCATGCGCACACACGCCACTTGGTGCTGGGCGGATCAATGGCCGCCACCACTCCCTCCGTGCAGAATGGGCTTTTGGTTTGCACATTCTCAAGGCAATCTTTTCAGCCGTTTTCTGGCAAATCGTTGTCTCTTAGTCATTGAGCGGAAGTCAATTAACGATCAATCATTTTTGACTGCTGCCAAAGCACATGTCGATCGGGAAGTGAATCATCGTTAGAGTTTGATGGGTGCAAGGCAGAATGGTTTTTTGACACAAAATGTACTGTTTAGTCAGGTATGCTTTTTGAGCTTCTAGGCTAAAGTTAGGAGCGATGAATTTGCCGCTCAAATATTGGTTGACAGACCAACCTGATGGCTGCAACCGGCAATTACCAATGCTAGGTAGCTCCAGTTGGCATTGTGAGCGAGCTCGCGGTGAGTCGAGATCTCCAACCTGGTGACTGCTTATTTAACCAACTTGTAGGCACGAATGCCATTTCTTGTCGCGAACTTTAGTGAGGCAGGCTTTTGACGTTGACAGTGATGTCCACGCAGCCATAAGAAAACCAAATCTCTTCACGGGTGCGTGTGCGTAGGTGCGTGGGATGGGGATGGGCGAGAGAGGGAGGGAGAGGGGCATTGATTCTACGGTAAACAGGAGACCCTGCGATCCCAAAGTGGTACGAAAGGCATGTGATTACTTATTTCTTCGCCTTGTCAATGTGGAAGATTGCTATCTTTAACCAAAAATAACTGCGAAAGAAACTTTTCCAGAAATTGCGGCAACTAGCCGCCAAACTATTCTGACAGCCACCAAGCTGAAGAGCATTAAAATGTACACAGATGTCTCAATCGAAAACCATAGAACCCGAGATGGGGAGATTAATCATGCTGCGTGATTAAGCTAATGCGCAAAACAAACAGCGTCACCAAATTCCATAGCCACGGTAGTTCGCTTCTTGCGCTTAGTCCGAACCACTATGTTGGTTAATGCGTGGGCCTCAAAGCTCATTCTCTAATAGGAGCATATATCCAGGATGTGATGGCCCTTTGGTCTTCAGCGATTGAAAGATGCCTCTTGAAGCTTACCCTTTGCCGTCACCGTTTATCGCACGCATGCAGACTAACACACCCACGGGCAGGAAGACAGGAGGAGAGAAAGCTTGACAGGCACGAACTTGTGCAGACGAAGCGGTGGATGTTGCAAAGGTGAGAAAATAACTCCTGAAGGTGTGCAGAGCATCGAAGTTACTACCCATTAAGCCAGTGTCTCTGACCCAGCCGAATAGTCCGCCCATCTGTCCGTCGGTCACATGGTCGGTTAGTCATCTCCATCACCTAACGGCGCTACAAGAACGAAGCCTATTCAAATTAAACACCAAAGAATGTCAAAGCAAACATGGTGGCATCTGTCGTTTTTATCAATGACACGAGACAATCGACTGCTTCTCGAATAGGCACAAGTTATTCCTTAGTAAGCCAAAAGGTGGGTGTGTCGCAGCTCCTACGAAACATGCCGCATCAACCACTTTTTAATCCAAGAGCTAAAGCTTGTATTTTGCACAATTTCTAGTCGGCAGGCTCTCTGCCATTGCACCCTCTTAGCATGCTTCCTGGAAAAACAGACTAAAAATACCATCCGAACCGACATGATCGCCCATTTGGAAGACACACAGCTGCAATTACAATGACGCAAAGGCTCGAATAAAGGGTAAAATATCCCATTACACAATACATGAAGATGGCCCATAAAGCTCAAAGTAGCCACCTTTATGGTGCGCGGCCAATTTGTTTGAAGCGGCAGCTTTGCGCTCCCGTGCCTTCGAGGCGAGCCAAATGCCGAATTTAGCACGCGAGGGGCTATTTTTAGGCGAAAAATAGTTTTTGCATCTTTTCGTCAGGGTGATGGCGCCGAATAAATACAACCTGTTTTGGGGTAATGGCATTTTGTAAATTCGCTGATAAACACTAGGTTCAAAAGCGTTTTCATCGCTCCTTATTTGCTTTTTGAAGTGGTGAAGCATTCGTTATTCACATCTAACCGATTAGACGGTGTCCTTAGTGAGCTAAACTACCTAAGCTGTGACCCTGGCCCCGTATTCGCTTTCAATCGCAGATGGCGTGGTTTATTGCCGCCAATACGCCGAGCGGTCAAGCCACCGTTCACACATTGCTGGACGTCATGCCGCCAACTTGGCTGTAGGGGCTTGTCAAGTGCGTGGGCACTGTACCGCTTGCTGGTCATCTGGTGGAGATGGCTCCAACTCGTCCACTTGACAGGCTAATGTATGGGGATTCCCGTCTGAAGGTGTGATAGAGCAGCACAAATCCACTGGAATTGAAGCTGAATCGTGTGATTTCAGTGGACCTTTCCTTCGCCGTTAGGCTTTATCCGTACACCACATCCTCAAGACAATTTGCCCACCTTTTGTGCGCCCGCCTGTCTGCCTACCTTCTTGTACCTGTCTTTCCCTACGTCCCTACGCGCCCTTTCGTCTGTCCCTCAACTAGCTGGTTAGCTTTGGTTAATACGGACCTTTGGTGAGAGTGCAATTCACTCCTCCATAGATTTGGCTGGGAGTGGAGTAACCTGAAAGCCCTACCAATCACTGGTCGTCTTGGCTCCTCAAGCGCTAACCTCCGTCACCACGACTACCAAAAGGAGTTCTTGATTGATTCTTGCCTGCCTTAAAATTAAACACGCATTGCAACAGCCAACAGATGTGTCAACTGACAGGGGACAGCGACAACTGATTTTCTTTTTATTTCCCATTGCAGAGAAGTCTCTCAAGTTGACTTTCCTCCCATTTTCTGTAGGAAGATAACCTCCAATGTGACAGCCAAAGGGATCCGCAGACTTCAGGTTAGAGACCACCAAGTCTCAGCTCCTTGGCGTGTGGATCTCCCTGGGTTCCCTAACTTCAATACTCTGAATTCCTCAGTTCTGATGAGGGTCTGTGCACCATTGTCCTCAGATGGACTTGTTGGGACTCCTTCCTTATGGGGCCCAACAAGCCATTCTTAAACAGACCTGCGCCTTTTGCGCAGACGGGCAGTGGAGGCGCCCTAAACCATGAATAGCGGCTATGGCTCGCTCAAATATCAGGTCATCTGGTGCAGAACTGCTCTCCTCTCTTCCCCCTTTCCCTTACCTCTCTCTACAAATTGGCGTTGAGCAAACAAAAGCCTGTGAGCTGATTGCAAAGAAAAACATTTCACTTTCTGTTCTCTCCCATTTAGGCAGGAGGAAAAAACGACAAGAAAAATTTTTGACGGAAGAAGCCAGGAGGCATATGTGAAACAGGTTTTTCTAAAGGCTTCAAAGATTATTTATTACTGACTAAGCTCTGTCAACGGTGTCATTTGGAGGAAGAAAGAACGCATCATCTTTAGTGAACGGGACGGAAAATAAAGGAAGAAGTACAAAAATGTTTCTACATCAGAGCGCTTTTGACGAAAAGGGAGGAAAAAGACAGAAAAGGGGCCGATTGGATAGCTGATCCCGTGGCTTTCCTGAAGTCGTAGAAGGCCACAAGAGATCGGGGGAAAAGGAGCGGCTCAGCATTTAGCCACCAAGCGGAGGCACAGTCCACTCACTCTTGCTTCGTTCCTTCGCAGTGCTCTCTTTCTCACAGTTCAGTCGGGGCTTCGGTTCCCATGTAAATATGGGCACCTATAACACTTTGGGTAAAAAATCCCAGATTTTTAATTCTTATATCTTTGCCTCACAGCCGTGTTCACGCTAGTCCTCATATATCCTCGTGGAGATGCTCCTCTTAAGACATTCAGTTGATGAGAAGTTTAAATAACTGTTTCGACTTCCGACACGCACTTAATAAACGGGTTTTTAGTCCTCCACCACCCAGACAACATAACGGTAGTGTGCTTCTGTCAAATTCTCCTCAAGCAGCTCATCTAGGGATATGTTGAGGGACCTCTGCAGTGGGGACATCTCAGCAGTGCCATGGAATACTTGGAGGTGTCCACCACTAAATTGGAACAAAAGCGTCTAATGGGCAGCATTCACAGAAGATTGCACTCAATTGCCTACAGTATGTGCGATCTAAACAAGGAAAGGACTTCTCCCCTCTCCCCCGTCACCCTCTCCTCCGGCCTCCTTCCCAGCCGTCACTAATGAATTGCGTACACACACGCCAAGGCCTTCGTAGGTAGCATTAAAAAGGTTATTCGAGGGAATTTAAAACCTTAAAAGCGCTTGACCGGATTCCACTTATGTTAAAACATTCCATGTACGCGTCACAAATGTGTGACTACTGCGACTACTGTGACCTGCACTGAATCTTCTAACTCGGATAGACACTTTTACCATTTCCTCATCAATCATTTCTTCTTCTTTAAAAGCGAAAACTTGATGTAAATAATAAAAGCACTTAAAATGAGGGTAAATTTTTCCATGAGGCTGATGTTTTTTAAAAAGACATTTTACAAATTTATCACAGTTGGTTAAAGGAAAATTATTCGTCTTCGGGATATCGCATGACCAAGTGAAGGAGGGATTCTGCCGCCTCCCAACGGCCTCAGGGCCATTGAGGGAACATTCATTTGACACGCTGGAATGACCTCAGTAAAGTACACACCTTTTTACCTTTTTGAAACCCTTTCTCGGATCTCCAACTGCTGACACCAATGTTCAAATACCATGGCATTTACCAGGTACTGTAAATACCCCTTTACTACTTAAATTGCCCTTCAAACCGAGGTAGAATACATTACTTGGTGGTGAGTATCTCAGCAACAAGCTGGCAAACATCGTCTACGAAGGGACGCACCTCCCCTCCCCCGTCCCAGTGACGCCTCTGGTTGTGATGCAAACCAGGTTAGGTTAAAAGCGGTTGGAGCAATTGCAAAATAGGGAGGATGAAAAGTGCGATTTGGATCGACATTTTTTTAAAAATCACTGACTACGCAAAAGTGGTAGTGTTAAAATGCATCATTTAACCGTCCTCCTGTAACTCTGGAGGCTGATGAGCAAATCATTTAACTGATGCAATTGCTTTTTTAGAAGGCAAAGAGCACGAAGGAGAGAATGACTCAATGGCAAAGAAGATCCTCACAAGATTCATTCACAGACGTAAATTTCCAGCTTTCCCTTGATTTTCACCTTTCTTTGTAACCTAGAGAATGGTTTGGCAAGGCCAGCCGTGTTAAACCAAATATCAGGCCCATGAATCAATACTTTGGAATGCATTCCACCATCGCCTATTCGCCTACTTCCAGAGGGTCGAAATGTAGGATGTAACCAAAGGAAAACACCTAACCCTTAAATGCCCGTTTTCGCGTAGCTATATTTTGGATCTGTTCTGGTTTCTGACAACTGTGTCGTCTGCCGACGTGACCATAGGTACGTGCGCACTGAAGCCATAGGTGAAAGAATCATTTCTGGTGCAAAAATCTCCCCATGAATGCACCCTTATTCCCTTCCATCAAAATTAAGCTAATAGAGGAAATTGAAAACTGGTAAACATTACAGCATTTGGTAAATTCTTGGGAAA
The DNA here is from genome assembly GCA_023968675.1 of Taenia pisiformis. NCBI lineage: Eukaryota > Metazoa > Platyhelminthes > Cestoda > Cyclophyllidea > Taeniidae > Taenia > Taenia pisiformis. The sequence goes on from CM043732.1 coordinate 23,210,148, forward strand.
AGAGGTCGATTATTCACCAGGCTTATTTCTGCCACTGTAGACCAATTAAAAAGGTGCCAATTCGAATACGAAGCTAATTGGTCGATCCCAAATCAGTTAAGGATAGGCGTAAATGATCATTAATCTGCGTAGCCTGATAGTGCGAACAGTCACCATTAAAGGTCGTTCAAGTGTTAGATCGCAAACTTACAAAGAAAATAAACTGGAAAACAAACAATCGGATCGCGATGGTTTATTATGCAGTTATTTCACTTGCAACTGTGGAAGCTCCACCTTCAACAAGGTCGATGAAGCACAATGGAGGTCCTTTCCGCAACTTAACTGCCAGCCACACCAATTGAGATTGCAGTCCCCTTGAGCATCGTCAGTGCGTGTAAATAGGAATGCACCATCTGTTACAGAGCAGACGAAGGCACCCTGACGCGCCTTCTAGGCTCTCTCCGCAACATCCCCCAAGACGGCTGCCAAAACTACATTGGGGGAAAGCAAGGCTCTATCCTATTTTGCACACCATACCACACCCCAGCTACCCATATAAAAAAGCCCCAGCCATACCTGTCGATGCCTATCCGCGAGAAGCTATAGCAAGCACCGGCGGAGACCCACAAATAGGTAGATCACCCGCAATGAACCGGCTACTTATTTGCCATTAAGTAAAAGTTAAAGTCGAGAGGAAGCTTTTCTGATAAAAGATAAAAAGATGTCCGGATGGAGGTAGCACAAAAGTGTTTAATCAAAAAATAGCCCAACTCAAGAAGACCAATAAATTCACACACCCTACTCCCCGTCATACTCGACAATGTGTCGGCGACAGTTGCGTAGGAATGTCATCTCTCGCTGATATATGTGTAGAAGGCCTGTGAATCCCAAGTAGAACAATCCGCCCTAGAAAAGCGAAAAGTAGAAAAAATAGGCATCACAGGAGTGCCCAAGTTAAGCCGAGGCCTATAACTTCCTGAGCACTGCACGCAACTGCGAAAATTGGAACAAACAGCTCAGACCAAATCGGTCCGGACAAAAGGCCACCAGCCAGCGACAGGCAGCAGTAGAAATGGGTGTGCATCCATGCGATAGCCTGTGACAATTGCCCAAATTTCGATGTCAAAGCAGACATCAACCACGAGCCCACTGGTGGTGCACAGTCGATTAGAAATAGGTCCTTTGAGTAGTGCCCACGCTTTACAGCCGACTATACTTTTGAGTGACAATTACCTCGGAGCAGGTCCCTCGCTGACAAAACACATTCTTTGGCTATCGTCAAATAACCGGAACCAATCAATTCAAATGTGCGTGGGAGAAGGGGAAAGTCTGATTCGCACAGGTCAATGCAACACAACGCCTCAACTCACTTTAATCAGTCTCCCTACCCCTCCTCCGCTATTGCATCTGCCCATGTGCTGGTTGCCACATCCTCTGGAGGAGGCCTCCTCAAGTTTAACTGTCTGCAATCAACGCAGAAATCGCAATGGAACTTAATAAGACCCATCGACGACGGTCAAAGCTACCAGAAGGAAGCTCTAAACATTTTGATAACCATAAGGTCACACAGCTGTGCGCCACCAACAGAGGGTGGCTACGTAGAAAAGCAGAGCATGTGGCAGTTAACCAAGCCCCCACTGGGATGCTACTTAAGTATCATGTCGTACCATTTTCGTACTACACTACTGAACTTTGAAACAACTATCAGACAATAAAATGAGTCACTGCAGTAGGTTTTTTGAAGTTACCATATGTCAGGCGAGAGAAAAACTGCCCCAAACCTCTCCACCACTTCTTCAGACTTCCGGATTCCACGCATTTGTGCCTCGCAGTAAGGCCAAACTTTCCAACTGACCTCTTGCTTTCATCAGGACATAGAATACCTCACAGACCACAAACACACGCACACATGGACCCACAGAGAAGTACTCAGTAAGTGCTCTGTAAAGGGCGATGAACCGTTGGGGTAAAGCCAATGGTTTGGGTCTGCGATCCTGTCATCAAGAGACCAGAACATCGCCTCTTACAACGTATTCTGGGAAGCTTTCTCGGGTACTGATAGGGCAACCCGCACTTGGCTCTCCGGGTCATTCCCGTTTTTCAAGGCTTGAAGCCCATCAAAATGACTTGTAACCGTACCAACGATCTCCCAACCCTTCCTCTGGATCAGCAAACTTCATTGTACCTTCAAATATTACTCTGTAGTTGATCCAAACAACTTTTAGGAGAGGGGAAGCCCCAGTTATGCCGTTTAAATCATCAAAATGGGTAGGTGTTTCTGTGGAGAGCTATTGAAGCCTCATTCATTTTTCAGTAGGACAATGAAAGCAAACGCTCACCGCAACAGCTTGGCCAAGTCGCGATCGAACACGACCAAAGAGGAGACGTCCAAAGAAAACAGCAAAACTGGGGAGTGCAAGGGAGGTGCAGAGGATACGTGGAATTGTAGAGCCGCTTTCAGAATCCCGCGCCTCCTCCAATCGCGAACGACAGATGTCTACAAAGGGGGAAGAGGATGAAAGAATGAACTGGATAGGTGATAAAAGAAACCGTTCCACGCAGCCCAATCTTACCTTTTGGAAGTAGGTACTGAATCACCGCCAACTTGTAGGCGTGACTGCGCCACAGCCTCAACAGCCAACTTTGCCAATCCACCATGTGAATGGCAACCAAACAGGTAGGGATCGCCGGCAAACCCAATAGCAGTACAACTGGATCCGTCTTCTCCATCGCTGTCAGCCCCGCCTCGTGTCCACACACCTGCATAACGGTCAGGGCACCATAAGTTACTGCAGACCAGTACAAACAGCCTATCACCGCACCAGTGAAGACATACGTCGACGACACGTCGATAGCCTGATCCACTGCAGTCAGAATGATTAGGATTGGATCTAGAAGGGAGACGTTAGACTCGAAAAATACCAAATCCACCTGCTGGAGGGTACTTCACAACATAATTGTAGCCACACATTCGACAACTCAAAGGAGAGAGAGGATCAAGACGTAGTCTTTCGTCTAACCACCGCTGGAGACAGGATTGATGCACCCACTTGCTTGAACCACAGCACCGACAGGGATGGATCCAGTGTTGAGAGGGCTCATCCTCGCGTTCTAAGCCATAGCAGATCCAACACATTCGTTCACTCTCGCTGACTCTACTTGACAATATTGGTCGATTTCTCTCAGGATTGGAGACAGACTATTTGGAGTAAGTAAATAGTAGCAAGAATTTTGGGAGTTAAGGAAATTCATTAAGGGAGCGTCCTAGCAAATTGTTCCCATTCATCCACAAGGCAATTTGAAAAGACTGGAACCAATATTTCAGGTAAGTTCTTACGGCCTAATAAGCTAATATTCACTGTTAAAAAACATTCCCTCTCAAAGGCAAGAAGTTAGATTTTCAGGGTGACAAAATGAGAAATTCTCTACACGCCGTTCGCTAAAAGAAAAGAAGTAGCTCACCCACCTGAAAGTTCTACGTAGTTACACCCTACAGCCAAACTGCGCTTCTAACCGCTCTCTGACCTTCGGCAGGGAACAGACCATATCCAGTCTACAACCCATAGCCACAAGAAATAGTATGCTGTGGACGAAATGATTAATTATTTGGGTACAGTTATAGACAGATCTGTTCGTCACCAACCGGTTGAAGCATGTCGCCTTTGACGACGTATGCTTCTTGACCACCGTCTACCGATGATGCAGGTTTCATCTGAACGTCTTTCTTTGTCGATGCGAGCACAAATTGGCATCCAACTCAGTGCGAGTGTGACTGATGGTTCTTTACAGCTTAAATACTCAATAGGCACATTTCATAGTGGAGTTTCAGCCAAGACTTTGCACTCCTGACATTAAAACCAGCCTTTTGAAACGCTTCTGGACGGTACTTTATCGCAATTCCAAACGCTATGTAAACTTCATGGAAGACCTGCGATTGAGATAAACTCGGTTATACATAAGATAGCCCCACACATGACGGATTGACGCACTTATCTCTGAGCTCCACAGTCCATACAAGGCAAAACAGCGCGCAACTTGAAAAGCCCTGCACATTGCAAGAAGGCTTTGCAAAACGCAAGGCCATGGTGCCTAAATAGAGGCCTTTTGGCAAGGAGGAAAATAATCGGACCATGAGAAACGCGAAGGAAAATGAACCGTTTAAAAGAAAGGATGATGCTGAGAACGGAAATGAGAGCACTTAACAAATCACAGACCATAGAATTCTAGTACCTATTTTGCGCTCCCGAGAATAACGAACGCTGAAAGCAGGTAATGTCCTCTATTAATCCTTTACGACAAAACGAATGGGTAATAGGACATAATTTAACTCCGCTTTCTGGCCCCCCAAGGAATTTCGTAACGGTACAATTTCATTGAAGAAAACCCGTGCTCTGAAAAAACGGAATTACGACAAACTGAACCGCCGTTGGCCGGATCTTTCACCATTTAAAATGCTGCCTATCCCTTAACTTCGATAAGAACAACCTACAACTCTAACCATGGAAGCTCGAGCAGAGAAACCTATGGTAAAAACCTACGGACAATGGGATCAGTCATCTAGCAACTTACATGAACTTCGATAAGAACAACCTACAACTCTAACCATGGAAGCTCGAGCAGAGAAACCTATGGTAAAAACCTACGGACAATGGGATCAGTTATCTAGCAACTTACATGAATGCAAAGCCTTTTAATTAAAGCACTTTCAGAGTGATGATATTTTCTTTGGTGCCCGATTAGGCGCAAGATAGCGATATCGGCTAAATATCAAAGTTCAAGTTCGCGACAATTTTCAGACATCGAACTTGCGGTGTGTGCATGAGTGAATCAACAGCTACCTCCCGCGAACTGCTCAACAGATTTCAACCATACATGAATGGCTATACAGTCAACCAGATGCCTTGAAATATTAGACATGAGACTGAAGTAGAATTAGCCAGTAACAAAGTTCTCAGATTACCAGAGGAATTTCTATAAATGCCTTGTCAAATGCCGCAAGAAGCGTAATGAGATAAGTCTCCTACTTGGTAAAATGATTTAATTTCTGTGTAATGCTATTTGCAGCTCGAGACTAGAGGAGTAGTGGATGCATACCGAAGAATCGGGAGGAGTATTATATTCTTCCTCCAGATGATAGCCTCAAGCAAGATGTAACATACACCTCCATAAAGCATCATTAGGATGATAGCAGTCTCAAACCTTTGCATGAACTTAACGATACATTCATGGCAATTCACCATTAATAATTCCGCGCAGCGGCAAGCAATATAGAATCTTTTAGCACAGAATCACGAACACCAGCACCAATGTCCATCAAAATGTCCGTGTCAATAAAGCTTCGCTCTTGAACCCGCCTTACCGCAAGGAGACGCTAACGTTTTAGTGAAAAAAAGGGCATCTACAAAAACTAGTAGATGCTAAACACGCACACAATCAAACAAGTGGCTGCGGTAGGGGACCTCGCAACTTGACAAGAATACTAGGTTTAGGAGTGATCGCAGTTACCATGAGCATATGGAATCCCAAAGCCGCATAAATAACTTAAGGCATTAATACTCCCTGTCGCGACATGGGAGGAATCGAGATATTCTCCATTTGCTTACTAACTACTTAGTTGTGTGGCATCAAGAGAGTAAAGTGAAAAAAACTCAGTCGCCGCTTAAAATTAAATTGTAAAGTCGACATGAGGACCATACCATTGAGAAGTTACGAACCGCCAATCAATAACAAGCTGATCATTCGGTTCTTTACAAATCATCGGCAAAATAACAAATTAAAACAAGGTTATTTACAGGATATGCACCAAATCAAAGCATTTTTTGCAGAAACTAATTTGATTTTGTATGCGACACAGTCAGAATAGCTAAACTTGATCAAAACTTTCAAGTTAACGAGATGTCCAACAAAAGCGCCTTAATTATAAGTTGCGGTTTTAGAGCGCGAGCTCCAAAAGTTGCATATCTTATTTGAAAAATTAAAAATTAATGCGATTTTTCATTTGTTTAAAATTATATGCTACTTTGCCTTTCTAAGAATGGTTCGAGACGAGAGAGGACAAATATCAGAAGGCAGCGCATTTACCAAATTAAAACGGCTAATAGGTTAAACTTTTACGATACCGAGAGTCAAAAAAAACCAGCCACAGCGTCTCGAGCATCCCTAGAAGACGGAGAGAAGGCTAAGCGCAGATCGGAATACGTATATTTACGATAGGAAGAAAGGGGGCTGCTAACATGGCCGCGAGGCCAGGTTACGCAGCTTAGTTCGGACCAGCCAACAGCCCAAATAAACAAAACACTACATCAGCCACTCTCTTTTTCTAGACTAAGTTTACTTACTTTACCTGATCGAGCTACAGGCCCAGCCATTAGAATCTAATTAGAGCTGGAAGAAAATGACCATGAGACCATGATGCCAGCCAACAAATTTCTGCTGTCAATTCCTCTTGTCATTCCCGGAGGATCAAAATAATGATGCACTTCTGAGGGTGGGTGTTCGACGGTCATTATTTGTACTCATTCTTTAGCTTTTGTTTTGTGAAAAGGTGAACAGAATTTAATGCATTTCGCTTGATTAGGGCTCGGTATCCGTCCCACCTAGCATTGCTGTTTTTACTTGACATCCCGTGGCTCCATTTACCTGAGTTCTACTTTGGTATTAGAAATCTCCGTGTAAATGTAGTAGGGGATTCCACAAAACTGCTTAAAACGTTTTACGGCCAGTTTTGGTTTCACTTTTAGTGGCTTGCTTGCATAACGCCGGACTGGGTAGTTGCTTAACTTCGACGGCACTGTTAACTCTCTTGCTGCGGATCGCTTGTGATTCTCCTTACTTGGCACAAGCCCTCCTTACACCCACACAGAGGAAATTCAGATGACACCGGAAGAATGCATATAAGGAAGGCTGAACAGAAGGAAATCGGCACAGCTGACGTGGTTTCTTTATCAATACAGGGAGTTATGCAAGCAGCGAACGTATTTAATCACGTAGAAATCGCTCCCTTGGTACATTCTATGGATTATTTGTTAAGTATCACCTTTGGGTTGGACTCTCTTCGAAGGAATTGTATAACATTCAAAAAAGTCTTCCATTATTGCATCATTCGGAAAATAGCTTAATAAGTGGAATTAATTGTTTTTCAGAAGATTGTGCAACTTCACCCTTATTCCTGACAAATGGGATTTCGAACAGATTTTGGCTTCTGTCTCCAAGTTTTTCCAACGGAAAACATAGTATTCTAAAGCTTTCACCGAATTTCATCTTGCCCAATTTTGAGCTTCGGAATAAGGAAGATGTTTTTGCTCATTTCAGCATTATGTACCACACTGCCAACTCCATTTTTCTTTTCAAAAGAATGGTTTTCTGTGAACGCCATTTCCTGTGAACTTCTTTCTTTCTTTAATTTCACCTAAGCACCATTACTGTTGCCCTCTCTTTTACGGACACACAAACCGCGACGAGTCAACATCGATGGATTACTTTGATGTTTCATTGTAAAGTTCGTTATTACAGGTTTAACCTAGCCCATCCATGACATTTAAGCTCGTTCATCTTCTTTGTAAAAAAATTGTCTGCTGAAGCTACGGTTATTGTAAGATTTACATTGCTCTGCTTAGCTACCTCTAGTTTCATACCATTGAATGACGATAAATGTTTAATAAGAGCTACCTTGTAGCGCGTGGCACTCCTCCTGGGGATCAATGTCGGCTCTGTAGTTGGGTGATCGGCTCGCTTCACCTGGTTGCCATTTGAAAGCATGTATTCAAGCAAAATGCACTTTATTTTTTTGCATACCTGATGCCCTACTTAAAACCATCTAGTAGTACATCATAGCCGCCTTCCCATTGGCCCACACCGCCAATTGGCCAGTAGGCTTCCCTCAATAGCATATAAGAATCGGTTAACCCCATCAACCTACTTTGTGATCCCGTTTTGAGGTGAGATAGGGAACATTGGTTTAAAAATTAAGGTTTCCCTTACACAAATTTTGTAGATCGGAGAAGCATCTGCCCTCTTTCCGGCTTCAGCCTCTCAAAATGCCATCGAAACTGGCAATTCTACTGCAACTAGGTCTTTTTGTGGTGTGCATTATCTGCTTACAAAATATCAATTGTTTTCCAAGTAGGCCTCTTAATATTACTTACGTTCGTTTACTCATTGTTCTGGAAATGTTTTTTATTTTCAATTTTCATTTTTCAAATAAAACAGCCTATCCCGAGGCTATCGCACAACCATACAGTGATCGCATGAAACCACTCTTCCATTACTCAGGTAAAAGGTCTCCTTTTTCAGCTGCAGCAGCTGTTCCCTTATTTTGCCCTTATTTTGTAGTTAAAAATAAAGTTCTTTACTAATAATTTATTGGAAAACTGGACATTACCCTTTCCATTTTCCTTTCCTCTCCTTCCTCCGGACCATTATTGAAGCGCATTCGCAGTACCGATCAACTTGGCCACCACTGAGAGAGCTCGATGAGATGGATGAGGACTCCTGGAACAAGCGCTCCAGAACCCACATGCCCTATCGATTTGGCTGAGGAGAACAATCCACGTCGTGTCATACTGCTTGAAATGTTAATTGGCACACATTCTAATCTGTTTGGATTCCTCTTCTTCCCGATTTGATCATTATTGGTAAAGAAGTGAAATTTTCTGCAATTAAAACTAGTCACTCTTAGCAAAGGAGGGGCAATGCGCGCTAGTTGGGGGCATATAAGGAGGAAACTCAAAGTTCATGGTAGATCTGCTGTACGCCTGAGAATCCCTCGTACTTTTTTTCCAAAAAATAAGTACCGATCATATAGCTGCCCTTATTTTTCGCCGTAATGCAACTAAGTTATAATGGGCAGTCAGTTTGCGTTGAGCCTGCCTGGGTATGTTTAGCAAACTAAAGGTGAATTGCTGCTAAAGCAGTTCTTGAAGATTTCCCAAACCATTTTTGTGTGAAAGAAGGCCTAAGTGCTAGTGTCACTTGCAGTTGCAACGAGCACCTCCTTGTCAGCAGCGATGCGCACTGTCAGCTTAATCTACATTTCTGAGCATCGCATCTCTAGCGCATGGTCATCCATAGCAGAGAAAAACTCACTGAATCGGCAAAGCCTCAGGGACTATACAATTGCCCTAATAGAGCGCATTTTGCGTGTCCTCTTCTTCGACACCTGCAGCCAGCCCCTTTTCGATGATGTGCGGGCTTTGTTGAGACATAGCCGGTCTTCTTCCCTACGTAGTTGACTTCCCAAGACCAATCGCTTGTGTTGTTTGGCCTCTATTCTAGTCAACACGAGAATTGCTCTTTACTGACATCAGAGTCTTCCCTGAACCACCAATCTCCCCATGCCAAACCCCTTTAATGCAAAGAGCCTCTTGGGGGACTTTTGAGCCTACAAAATCTCCTCCTGTCTCTCACCCGCAGACCCCACTTTAGGCATAGTGGCAATTTCAGCCCTTTTTAAACGAACCATTGTAACCAAAGGCGCCTTCTTTTCATCAGTCTGCACCAGATGTGAGGATTTGATTTGTACAATAGGCAAACACTAATTTTGCCCAGAGGAATCTTCATTGATTGTGGCGTGGGAAGCCTACAACATGTTGGAACCTCTTGGAAAAATATTGCGCTCCGTAAATAGCTGACTGCCTTTAGAGTCTGTAGCGAGCTATTTAAATAGCTGTTAAGTTAAGTTTGATGTGCGAGTTCACAGATGTCCAGACAGTTGTTTGATAAATAAGTGCGGAGAAGTGAATTGATCAGTGCTGTGTATAATGGGTAATCAAAAAATAGTTGAGGATTTTTCTCCCTTCCTTCGGTTTTGTACGTTAATGCGTCGATAGTTTTGGTGAGCCTCAGACTTTGAGGCGCATGTGTTGGCCCCGTGGTGGGGCCTCAGGCTCCAGTACCAGAGACAACCTTATTTTGCTGACTGGCTGCCAAGGCCTCAGTGCTGACGCTGCAGGCGGTGGCGATGGCCCAACAAGGGGGAGGGAAGAGAATCAACTTCTTTCCTTCAAAGGAGGAATGAACTTTGAAGACTGCATCGAAATCCCTGGGTTTTACGTTCGATTGTTTCCTCAACGGCAATAGATGTTGCTCATGACTCCCATATCACACAATGATATGAGACATTAGCTTAGTTTGTCATCACTCGGCGAGAGCAAGGGACTAATCCCGCCCTTACCAGAAATCTGACGTGGGTGGTGTGGGACACGAGACTCACCGATAGACAAGGGCACTAACTGGGTCGCTAATCGGTTCACTTGTTGTGAAGGCCAAACTGCACACGATGGGGGCCGATGCTCTCTGCCATTTGGACGAGTTTGCAATCGAAAATGAGCCGGGACTTTGTCCAAACTCGTTCACTCAGAACCCCAACAACGGCCAAATCCAACATTGCTACGACGGAAGCATCTGCGCTGCCTTTAAGGTCAAAGGAAGCGCCCTTATCCCGTTCCCACCTTAATGCCTCAAGTCCGAGCCAGACGGGAAGGCCGTCCATGCAATGTCCTTCAAGACTTAAGTACAAACAAGTCAATAGGAAACCAGAAAGCCTTTCAAGGCCTTCACAAGAAGATTCACATGGGTATTCCTTCTACAAAATGAACCCAGGAGAATGAAGAAAAATTTTCATGGAGAAATAAATCTGGACCAGCGAGGCTTTTTATGTGCCCAGATCTAGTTTAAGGATGTGACGATTGGGGCTAATTTTACTTCGTACCATGTCAGCGAGCCGGAATTCCACAGAAGTCTTTTGCACACGACAGCAGTTGTTTTTCGACAAAAAAAATGACCAAGACAACAGGTGAAGCGCTATTTTCGAGGCTTCATCCATTCCACAAACAACTTGGATGAGCTCTCCGCACAGTTGACGCCCATCACTGAGCGAGAATGCGAAAATGTTCTCATGTTGAGGTGTAAAACTCGGGCGACCAAACATTTTCAATCATAGTAAGGACACTGACGAAGTCAGACTCATCTGGCAATAACCGAGATGCAGGCTGCCTCCCCCTCTGTAAGAAGTGGACCGTCTGGTAGAAGGGGTTATCAAGAATGCGACCATAAAAGCATCCAAGGTACCATGAGCCCCTTTGGTCACAGTGGTAACGCAAAGCGACGGCAATCGGTAAGCACATTGTCGCCTACGCTGGTGCCAGACTAAACGTAAAAGTGAGATGAATAAGTGCAACAGAATGCGAGCATTGATAGCGGGACAGCTCATAATAGGAGCAGAGACAATGATGCGAAGTGGCCATTAAGTTGACACTGAGACGAGGAGTTGCAGCAAAGCGGTTTTTTATAGTTTAGCACAGAGAAGGAAATAAACATGACAAGACGGATGCGTTGTTCCCCAACCTCAGCGTTAGCATTTAGAGCGAACCCACCAAAAATCATTAAAGAATCACACAAGGTGCCGATCCTGCGGTGGATCTGGAGGTTCCTGGCATCTCATCATCAACAGCTCAAGGAGGAAGAGATTATCTCTTCCATCAATGATGTCAGGCCGATAAGGCAAAAATGGTAGTCGCCCAAGTGCCCAGCCTTTCAACGTTCGTCAAGGCCAAAAGTAGCCCAAAAGTTCGAGGAGCGATTGCGTCATTTGAACGTAAAAATGTCAAAGGCTAGGAGCAATCGATGCTGATGACTCTTACTTTTTCAGATGCGCTTGACTTCAATCCAACCTGCATCACTTGAGACGGTTTCAAGGAATCCCGCACAGCATCGATCGCACCTTTATAATCCATGCCCACGGGATCCATTGGCAAATGAGTGATTATGGTCTACGAGGGCCCACTTCCACCTGCCAAGATGAGAATCGAATGCATTTTGGACATGGTTGATACAAATCTTATGAAGTTTATAGACGTTAAGGCGCTTGCCTCAGTATTCTTCAACTAGTAAATTCGCCGGCATGGAGTGCCATATCAAAAGCCGACAGGTAATAAATTATTCGTGCCTTTGTCGGACTACAATATGCATGTGTGAAGAACCTCAAATACAGGGCTGCGATCCCCCGTTAATTTGTTTTAAGCGTTCAAGATGCCCACAGGCCACAAAATGGAAGTCCTCTTTATGTCTTCTCACCGGGTAATAAGATGGCAACGGGCAACGCGTTAGAGTGGGTAATACTTCAAAAACAATGCATATGATAAACGTTTAACATCGCACGATACCACAGATGTCTTGTAGCGAAGGAGACTTTGTCTAAGCACCTGAAACTTACTGTAAATTCTATCACTCTCGGAGCGTTGATTAGTCCCATGAAGTAAAGATTTCCTTGCTCATGAACTACTTCTTCCGCAACACAATCCCATACTCAGCACGCAATCAACCACCACAACCAAATGTGGCCCTTCAAATATACCTCATTGATCAGTTATGGAAATGAGGCAAGCACACCCCTCAAAAAATAAAAAAGTCTCGACAGCTTAGTTAAGGTCAGTCCGCAAGAAAGGTACCTGGAAAAAAACGCTTAAAAGAAAAGAGGACAATATTAGAGGTGATCAGACAACATCTAAAAATCAGCTATCAATCCGTCATTATAACATCTGTGTTTTTTAAATGTGCTTTACAGGGAAGTGGTGCTAAGGGACTTCGAACACGGTGCTGGGACAGGGCGGAGGTACCGGGGAGGAAGGCGCTGACTCCGCTTGCAAAGACTAACTCCTTATCACCCATCTGTATTTATACTTAAAAAAGGATGTAGGGTATCGTTTGTTTGGACTGGTGGTTGGCCCGACACATTAGTGGCGGCCACCTTGAAGCTAGCTGCGTGGGCTGGTCTGCCGGCCATGCCAGCAGTTCCCTTAATTTCCGTCTAGAATACACATATTCTCACCTATACCTGGCCTACTCCCCTTCTTTTAGGGATGCTCGGGGCGTTAAAAACGATGTCAAGAAGGACCGAACCTTCTTATGCTAAAGGTTGTCAGAGGGAAAACGACGAAAATGACGAACGTGTTACAATTATTTGTCTTGGGAAATATGGATGTTTGACAAACAAACGACTTTCTTATGCTGCAAATCGTTGATGAAAAACGAAGAAGAATGGGAAAATCTTGTGCTAAAGACTGCTTATCCCATTTGGCTACTTGTGCATTCTATAAGATTCATTATGTGGCCGTTTTAGAAAGTAAGAATTTTAGACCAGCATTTAACTATGAAAATAAATATTATACATGCCAACAGCATTTGCCACTTGATCTACTGTTGTTTAATAAATTATCTATACAAAGCTTTAAGAATTAAATCCGAAGAGCGCATGATTGTCATAAGAGGTTTATAATTCTGTATGTCGTTAGCATCAAATAAAACATAACTTTTGAAGGTCTTGAAATTTTACGAAATGTACAGCTTTTTCACCTTACAACCATGAAATTGCTCCGTTCATTTGTTCATTCGCATTACTTTAATCGTGGAACCCTCAAATCGGTTGCCTTGTTCCGGCGGTACAAGCGTAGCTCCCTTTGCGAGATTATTCCAATGTGAACGAATGAGGTCAGCTCAAATATGGTTTCAAGACAGCTGCTAAAACCGGTAATTACTGATGTGATGTACAAAGGGATGCATTTTATAATTATGGATTCACCAGCCGCTGACACTGTTCAAACCTTCGCCAAGGTATTTTTAATCTAGTCCTAATAGTCACCTCCCTATCAGGAATGCTCTCGGCTGCGAGTTTCCGACGTAATTCGTGTGTGTGAAGACAAATACTCTACCGAGCCGTTTGAGAAAGTGGGAATCCAAGTTCACGTGAGCTCCTGTCTCATTTCTTGTCTTTTTGGTAGAATTTTCTCGGCTTACTGGTGTTTTTTAGCATTGGGAATTTGAAGATGGATCGTTTCCTCCCGACGACATTTTGGAGAAGTGGTTCGAGCTCTTGCGGTTGCGGTTCTATGGTCCCAAAAAGACACCGTCTGGTGACGGGAATGGAAATGATAATTCTCACCCAGGATCTGTGGCTGTGCATTGCTTGGCAGGCTATGGAAGGTACTTATTCACAATACTTTATTTTCTGCATTTTTCCTCTTCTAATTATTCGTTTGATGGCGGCCTTTTCCTTTACCCTGTTCGATTTCATGCTGCGCGGGTCGTATATTAAGTCAAAGGTGTGTCACATGCTTTTTTCGGATTTGACTGCCGAATCCTCTGCAGTTTTGTAGCTCTTTTCATCCGGGTTAATTCGTTCTTTAATCTCTGGTAGGTTTCCGCCCCAACACTAACGCCTTTTGAAGCCATGTTCTACCTCTAGTCTGCTTAGCAATATTGGCTTCATTTAGAACCTTAGAAGCGACCGATAAGGTTAAACATGGTTGGACAACAGAGTAGTAGGTTGTCATTTTCCGCGGGGCACGACTTTGGCATCAGTTTAAACACCATGGCTGGCTTATTTGTCCAAGGAGGCGAACATTGACTGCACTTTCCATTACTTGTCGTCTTTAAATGGCTGCACTTCTGTGCTAGAGGTGAGATTAAGTTATGTTAGTTCAAAAGAATTATCCTCAGTCATTAATTCAAAGGAAGGAGTTGCGGTTGTTGGGTTAGAAGTGGATTCTATCCCTTGTTCTTTACGCGCTATTACAGAGCTCCTGTTCTGGTGGCTGTTGCGCTGATGGAGTTGGGAATGTCTAATCACGATGCCATCGAGTTGATTCGATCGTAAGTTTTTTTTAAATCTCTCAAGGCAATGTCTTTTCTGTACCTCGTTGATCAATGGTGAAATCCTGTCATTATTTACCAGTCTTACCAGTGTATGCACATGTTTTCGTGGTTTTTCGGCGTCGTCTAGTGCCTTTTTCAAGAGTAATGAACTTTGTCCTGGCCTTTTTTTGTTTATCTACCTCGATCACCATTAGCCGGTGCTGTAATTGCCATTTTAATAGCTGTGACCACAGTTGCCTATCCAAACATGCGTTATTGCTGACAATTTTCGATAAAATGAGAGTCGGTGTAATGACTCATTTTGCCTTTTAGTAAACGCAAAGGTGCTTTCAACGATCGTCAGGTAGAGTCCTTGCGTAATTATCGAGCTAGAAATCGGCTGCGCAAGAATCTCCATCAGTGTTGGCTCCTCTGAAGTGGCCTCCTTACTTTAAAAATAAAATTTAAAAAGGGACAAAAGTTGATCGATAGTTCCTTACCCCTCTTCCCTTCCTCTCCCGCCCAATTTTTTCAAACAGAAACATATCTGTCGTTTTGTCTCATCCATCTCAACCGCGAACGGACAATGATATGTATTGTGCAATCAGTCAGACAATCAATTGATCGATTGAATGATAGATGAAAGGTCGTATGCGTTTCCCTTCCTTCTCTTCTCATCTTTTTTCGTCATCCCTCATGTCCCTTCCTGTTCCCCTCTCCATAACCTGTCAGCCTTGCGATCTTTACTATATTCTTACCTCATCTTTTTCTTCTCCCATTTGCTCCTTCCCTTCTTTGGTCCACTAATTCATCCTATTAACTTTCCTTCCTTTGCTCCATTTCCTCATGGAATCCTCTGACCTTCTGTCTCCATTGCACACTATTAAAATGGAATATTAATAAATGCTAATTATTGCCTTCTTTCGGACTATCAAGGCGATTTGCGGACTTTTTTTGAATAGGTGCAAGTGTTTAGTCCACCAGACCGCTCCATCTTGATATTTTCGATGTCCGTGTCGCCTGTATAGCGTATGTGAAGGAAGATTAACCGTACTTCGATGGTTACCTCAGCTGCCTTGCGTTAATCCTATTGACGACGCGTGTGGCGATGTCGCGTTTGTCTTCCATACCTTGGTGCCCTGTGCCTTGTTCCATTTTTGCCGGTTTGATGGAAAAGGTGGGAAGAGGGGATGACTAGCTCTGATGTACTTCTTTGAAAGGGGAGTGCGTTGCTTCTGGTATGCCTTTCACGTCCTCCCCGAAGGGGGTGGCACTTTGCTTGCCAAATTCCATACAACTTGGGGGTTTTCAAAACGTCCTCTTTTTCCAACTTGAGCCTGACACTCATATTTGTAGCACTCACCTTCCCTCCCAATATTCTCATTCTGTAAAAGTTTATTTTTTTGTTTGTCTTGTCGCATGACATCAAAAAATCGATAGTTCATTTCGCTTTGTTATAATTGGCTCATTCACTAGACCGCTTCCTTTTTGCTATCTACCCGAAAGTCCGAAACCTTATCTTTATTGATGGGCGTTTTTTGCTGGTTGGTAAACATTGTCATCTGTTGACGTTTTTATGACGTAGGTTTTGTCTGAAAGCGACAAAAAGTCTATGAATCAAGTCCAGTTTGTCGCTTCCTTCCCATTAAGCATTTAGTCCCCCTAGTTAGTATCTTTTTATTGTTCTTACAAGTAACCTCCTCCTTGTCGATTTTATCGCCTAAGCAGAGATAACACGACGGATCCATCGAACCCTGAATTTGGTTGATGCTGTGCTATTGAACTCACCTATCCACAACTCTAAGGTCACCTTTATTTGTTTATCTAGCCCGACCCAAGCTGCACAGAGGGGGCTGATAATCACTGGGACGATAACATCGATCATTTTAGCCACAGGACATAAATTAAGGCGATATTTATGGCTAACAGTTCCTGTAAATTTCAGGCTACCGGAGTTACCTAGGTATGCGTGTTCCGAGGGCCGATCCCTACAACCCTTCGTCCCCCACACCGACCCTCACTGTGGTCGGTGCCGCTGCAACGCGTGTAAGTTGTCGCCTGGCAGCAGTAAAGCTGACTAGAAAGTTCCTTATTTCGTCCAATGGGGGAGACAGAAAATAAGCTTGCTCCAGTCAATCACGTGTCTGACATGTTTGACAGGATGGGATATCCTCCAAGTTGTGGCAGGATGGGGATGAGTTAGTGGCTCTCTGCCACCACAGAACGGAACGAGGTTTTCTCCTGCCTCAAAAGGTAGAACCATTCATATGGCTCACTGTTTCAAATCCACTGACTGTTGCTCCAAGAAAGGTCACTCTTGGGACACCTTCAATGAGTGAACGACTCTGTCTGTCGTCTGCCACAATCACACGTCAAGCATAGTTTCTTGGAGATGAAGAGGTACACTTTTAGGTATAAAACCGGCAAACTCACTTGTCAGGCACTCAAACGGATAAAAAGCAATTGTGTCAAATGCACGAGGTATGTAAAGGAATGCTGAAGAATTTGGCACCTGTGGGGCATTCACTCGCCATTACTCTCTATGCATTCTAGCCAATTAGAATGCAACCCTCGTCATTGAGATGATCGGACGGTCTTAAAGTTGGTTCATGGCCCCACCGTGAAATGGTCAGACTGAGATCAAATCCATTGGCCTTAGTCGGTATTCTGTGGGGAGGGGTGGGGGGTGGGAGGCGCAATAGAAAGTGGTAACGACCTGTTCTGATATACTGACAAATACATGGATATGACAAGCTCCTATAATAGTCTCAGGGAAAAGTACATTTGCCTCAGATGGCACAAAGTGGTAGGAAGGAGATAATCAGGGGGACACTGGAAAGTACGATTTAAGATCCAGTTCCGGGCAGATTGCGAGGAAATCGATAAGAGGTAGGGGGCGAGGGGGTTTTTGTGTCAGCAATCGGAAAGCAAAGTTGCAACACAAACCAGTCCGGCAGGTGTGAACGCAAATCAAAATTCCGCCCAATATCACCCAGTTACACCGATAAATAATCCGTGATAGCCCTACGTCACTACCACCTCCCCCCATCTGCTTGGCCCATCCTCGCCGTGTAGCCCTTCCCAGCAATGGCTCTTCTTGATATCAAGTCTCTACAAACCTTGGCTTCTTAAAAGACGGGGTTCACAAAATTTTTTCACTAAAACCCGTGCAGCTAAGGTGGGTCAAAGTCTTCCACTTGAAGTAGGCGAGCGACACTCATCTTGAGAGGTGGGTAAACAAAGACAGCTGTTAAAGTGCCATTTTGTGTGCTTGCTCGACTTAAATTCACCTTCTCGAAAAAGTGGCAAAAAAGGGAGTGACTCTCAAAGCTTTAATGCAGAAGCGTTTCTTCTTTTTTTTCCCCGAATCACGTGTGCTTGTTGGACGTAAATATGCCTCCCAAAAATGTAGCATGCATTGATGTTCAGAACTTATTTAAGCGCGCTTTAAGGGTTGCAGATAACAATAACACAGTTGCGGTTGTAGGTGTGACGGAAAACCTCTGTTTACGTTCGTACTACTGGAAAGAGCAATAGATGGCCATGTGGTCAAGCCTTTCAAGTCAGACTAAATCAATAGCAACTAAGGGGCCTAACAATTTGGGAACCTAGACTGCCATTCACCGAAATACTTCCCTCTACAGCAAAGAAATGCAGATTTCACTCGTCAGTGAAACAAATCTCTGACCCCGGAATCACTGAATGGTGTGCTTTGAAAACGTCCCTATTCCACTTCCACTCAAATTTAGACATCTGATTACGCACCAAGCCCTCATTCGCGCGTAATAGAATAATGGGTGAAGAACCAATCAGAAATGAACGAAAAACACGTTTGCACGCATCCTCATAAGTGGATCAGCAGATGGTGTGAGTCACAGGTGTATTATCGATTTCCCATTAAATCTATTTAGGTAGAACGATGCTAACACGTAAGACTGGCAATCGTGAGGGTTTACGTGAGGAAATTTTTCTTACGTGCTTGATAAAAACAAGGTGGATTTGTGCAACAAGGTTAGATCATTTACCAAAAAGCAACTCGATCTCTCCCCTTCTCCCAGAAGGCCGTTGGGTCGTTAAATGCGTGAACAGGAAACCCTGCCAACAGTGGGCAAGCGAAGCACCGTTAAGTATGCAGACAAATCGATAATCGGGTCACGTGGGTTTGCGTGCGGCCGCGTGTTCGCTTGCGTGGATGGGTGTATGCAGGGCACCGTCATGGCAGAAAATGTTCGAGTTATATGTCGCATCCGTCCTCTCAACTTGGAGGAGATATCGGAGAAGAAGGGTATCTGCCTCAGCTGCCTCTCTCCCACCTCCGTTGCCATTGGGGTGAGATTTTTTTCCTCCAACTAACACAAGAAAATCGATAATTATCCACTTTTAGACAAGAGTGTACACCTATGACGCCGTCCTTGATCGTGTCAATCAGGAGGAGGCGTATGAAGCAATTGGCAGGCCCCTAATCGACTATGTTATTGGTGGATATAATGGAACTATCTTTGTCTATGGTCAAACCTCCAGTGGGAAAACATACACAATGGAGGTAATTTATGTTCCCACTCCATTACTTTTCCCTAATTTTTTTTGGGGCGTTAAGTGGAGGCAATGCAGGCTTCTTTGTGGCATGACTCATGGTTTCCATCTTGAGTAGTCAGACAGTTGACCGGCACATGGCCTCACCAAGAAATTGTGAGGATACCATGTCATCAATTCAATGTGTTGGACATTAATGGGTGGGGCAATGCGCATCTTCTTCCATCCTCTTTTTCCCTTTCCGAGGATTCTTGAGAGTAGCTACAAAGTGGAATGCCTCTCGGGCGAACTTGACAACCATTCGAACTAACAGTCGGGCGTGGTTGTTTTTTTTCTACGCCCAGTTGAGGGGTTTACGAAACAATAGGAAATTTTTTCCCTTGCCACACATTTAAGGAATCGCCGCCCATTTTCCGCTCCGCCTCACATTATAACCGGTGTCACTTCCGGTCCAAGGTCTGAAATGCTTTCTAGCGTTCCGGATCACTTGGTTGCACTTTTAAATGGCCTCGAAACTCCACTAACGGAGAAGGTTAATTTTATTTCCCATTGGGGTACTTTAGCTCTTGAAAATGGTAACTGAAAAGAAAATTTGGTATATTAAAGCAGAAAATCTTTCCGTGAATCGGATACCCTTTCCCCTTTCTTCCATCACAACTTTCTTTGTGAGACAATAATGAAATATACGTACATCAGGAAGACTAATCCCAACGCTTGTGAGTAAGTGTTACCGGCGTGCAACAGAGTCAAATCCCTGGTTGGCGTGTGACAAGCCCTGGGACTCCCCCCGTTTCCCGGCTTCGAAGCCTAACGAGGGCTGTCCCATTGGCCACTTGCCATCACCGCGGACGTGCACGTCGCAGACACCGAAGGCGGTGGTTCAATGGCTCATCCCCAGACAGGTGGACCAATCAGGAAGGCACGCATTACACACCGACTGATTTTCGCTCGGTCGACTTCGGTGACCTTGAAATGTCCTTATTTGGACAGAGTTAAGGGATGATAAAGTCTGATGAACTTGCGCAGGAGGACCAATTTTCTGCCATATCTGAAAAAACTTAAGGTGATAGTATCGGTCGGCAAGGTTTCAGTGTTTACTTCCCCATGTCGTTAGACGTAACTTCCTTGTCTCGGGAACATTTCCCGTGTTTTAGGGCGAATTACAGTCCATAGAGTTATTTGGGGTGATTCCTCGGATCCTGGGTGACATCTTCAATCGAATCGAGACACTGAGCTCAAATGTGGAGGTCCGACTGAAGGTGGGTTTTAGAAGAAAAGGAATGGAAATAGGATTTTCTATTATCCGTAGGTCTCCTACATGGAACTATACATGGAAAAGGTGAAAGATTTGCTTAATCGTAAGTTCACATGCTTTCCTTACTAATGGCGTCTTTTATAATGCAGCGTCGAAGAACAATTTGGTCATTTGTGAGGACTCAAGAAAACAAACGTTTGTGAAGGTTAGCGCTTCCTTGTCCTTTTGGTCCTAAGATCATGCATTGAGGCAAGAGGCTTGATGTGTACACTCTGATCAAAGTACAGTCGAGACTTTTTCAAACATCAAAGAGCCTATGGTTGAGAGTTAAAGGAGTCTTTGAAGCGCAATTTTATTAGGATGAAACGGGTTCAACTTTGGCAATGAGCAACCGGGCAATCCACAGAGTTTGTAATCCATCATTCTTTAACAAATTGCACTGTTGGAAGAATCGTCATTCATTTGGCGTGCATTCGCGAATGTCACTTATATGCAATGCTTTTTTACAGTAATGGAACTTTAATGGAGGCAGATTCGTAAAAAGGTGCACTTCCATTGATGCCATCTTCCGCGTTTCTCCCATTGCGTGGATGGAGGACAAACTTGATTCTAAAATCGGTGATCAGTCATGAGTTTATTGCTGTTATTCCACATTATTTAAGGTCATGTTAAAGGTCATGTGTTTAGGAGCCCTTGCGTGTGCATATCCTCACTTGCTGTGCTCATGATGAGCGACTCGTCAACTTGTCGAACTCATTTTGAAGCCGCCATCCAGATTGAATTAAATGTGAAAATATCGTCCCATAGACGGATAAAGTGGAGCAAATGTTGACGCGATCGCGATCGAAGTCCGTTAGGGAGGGAAGTCGATCATCAAGGAGGAATCAGATGCTGTACACCAACTTTGTTATTTCGACTCAGTTGGTGCTGGTTTTGGCCGATGCATTACATTCTGTGGACATGATTTGACAATGAAAGCGTTTCACACCTTTGTAATGTCATTCAGATTTGTAAATTAAGACGCCATCTGTACGTAATGCTGGTAGTGAAAGCGGTAATGTGCCTAAGCGATGGGATTCGAAGGACCAATAAAAAGGAAAATAATTGACTCCTTAAGTTTAGCAGCCTGTCAACACGGCACCTCTCATTTGCCTCTGCTAAATGCACTTGAGTATCGAGTCCGATTGAGGTGTTTTCACCTCGACGACTATACGAGCAGATGTCAGTCGTATCCAAACCACTTGAAGGCGGCGATGAGATTAGAGGGAACACGACGGTGGCATGTACTGTTTGATTCGGAGATGGCGTCACAAGTCCATTAATTTCTTTTGAATTGCAATTCCATTTCGAGGAGCGGTAAACGCAGCTCAATGCAGCTTTGCAGTTGTTGACAGAGACAAAGCAGACCCGATTCTCCCATGCTAAAAGGCGAAAATTCCCCTTATTCTTTCCCCGCGTAGTATGGGGATCGCAGCCCTCTATCGTTTTCTCAAGAGAATCGACCGTCTACCTTAGGGTGCCACGTCAAGAGACGAGATGGCAATTTCTTTTCGGCTGGATCTACTGTAAAGGAGGTTGGACTGACAGAAGGAACAGTGATGGACAAGGGCATATGACAGTGAGCTTTAAGGTCTGTTGCGCTGTCGGTCTTTACCTTTTTCGCCCACGTCACGACAGTCTGCTGCCCAACCATCCAAATGATTGGTTGACTTCGGATGGAGTGAGATGTGATAGGTGCGGTAAGAAATGGTCGCCGTACCTCAGCATCTGCGTAACGAAATCAGAACATCCATCCCCATCCACAGTTTGGAGCCATTCACCATGTCATGGAGAAGGACTTCACGCTTACTTCGACTTAAGTGTGCAGTAAATGCATTCTTTGACCTACGGATTCATGCATCCCTCTCTATGCTCCACACTCAAGGGTGTAGGTTGAATGCTCTTCCTTCTCCCCGTCTCCTTGAGACATTGCTACCACTGATCAATCAGTCGAAAGGTTCTATCCATCACAGGATCCGATACCACCTCATAACCCAAAACTTATCCCTCCTCGCATTCTTAGTCTCACCTTCATCTTTCCCCGTTCCTTTCACTCATTTTTACGTGATGAACATTGTCGTACCTTGCCACCGTCTCCAGACGTTCAGATGCAATGCAGAGCAGACAGACAAGACATAGCAGAGAGCGTTTCGGAAGTACATGCACGTCTTGGGCGCATTAGCCATTCATAGCATCACTAATGAAAGACTTCTGTTATACATTTTCGTCGATTCCGTCAACCACGGCATAGCAATTTCCTTCCAAGCGACCTCTGGCTGCATCACCATCATCTCCTTTCACAGTTAATTGCACAGAAGAGAACAAACACAGACTGCTACGACATCGATTTGGTATCCAAAACTATGGGCATTTGTGGATTTTCATATTTATCAGAAATGTCAAGGTTAACCGTCAAGTCAAGGCAAAAAAGAGACAGTCGAACGAGCCAGGCGATGCCGCATCTTCTCCATTTTGACTACTTTGATACAAGATAGTACTTTGATTCACCTTTCTATTTGCAGGGCTTAACGGAACGATACGTGAAAAATTATGGGGATATTTTAGATGCTCTAGAACAGGGGCGATTCAATAAACACACGTCACCCACGAGTAAGTTTGTTTCTGCTGCTTTCATGTCTTGAAGTTCTTGCAGAAATGCTTATTCGATGGATGTTCAAATATGTCTTATTAAAGGCGCGCATTCATGTCATCGACACGGGAACTCAAATTAGACCAAATTGCCAAATATTTATTTTGTCACACATATGTGACTTAGTTAGTGTGCAGCTCCAACATTTTATTGGTATTGCGGGCGAGCTCTTCCAAGGGAGAGGACTACATGATCGGGAGGGCGCTCCATTGCTCCCCTTTCAGGCGTAGGGAATGTACAAAGAATTGTGTCTCTAACGCTGCAGAACACGACAGTGCCAACCATTCTTACCGTCAAATTGTGGTTTCCGCATTTCTTGGAAAAAAATATCCCTTTTTCCTTTTTTTAAAATCCGCCTATCATTGCAATTCCTTTTTCCTGGGGGAGGAAAACGCACGCGCTAGCCTTTGGAGTAGAGGGGGGCCTTGGGCATCCTCCCCCACCAAGCACTAAACATTTGTTTGCTCATTTCAATTGTAAAATATTTTGTGGTATATTTTAGGGAAGTAGAAAACAGTTACCTTTTATTTCTGAGTAAGGTTAGGAGATTGTCCTAATCTCCTTTTACATACCTCACGTCTTTTGGATGAGTCAGCCCAGTTTTGAGGTCATCTTAGGTCGGGCGATGGCGTGCATTCAAGGAAAAGCTGAGGCGTGTCTCGGGTAGGTAACTCATCGGCCAGTCTAGTCGTGACTCGCTCGAATAGTTGATCCAAATGGAGGCGGCGAAAGCCGCAAGGACCCTGCATTCAGACCCGACTGAGATGTGATGAAACTTGTATTTTAGCAAAAAGTAAAAAAAATTTGCCCTGGGTAACCAAGCCAAGTCGAGCGGCTCAGGTAGGCTAGCAGGCCGTCATATGTGTGAGAAAGCACTGCACGAACAACTCTAAATGAATTGTGTTATCACACTCAACCATGAAATGATCTGCAAGGTCAATAACGTGTTGACGTTCCACTTGTGTCAACCTTTTTCAATTCCTAAAGGATGACCTCAAAAGAGCTTTTAAAGGTTCCAGACCTCATGCAATGCCGTGAAGGCGGGACGAAAATCACCGGCTTCACATCGGCCGGCAGAAGTGTCAGGCCTTCCATGTTGGCCGAAGGCGCAAATTTATCGTAGTATCCAAATTAGCGGCTCCTTTTTTTAACATTTATGAAACCCCGTGAATGTGCCGCGTTTTGTTGTATGTACTGGTCTTGTGGACGGATTTGCACTTGTATAGAACGTTTCAACTCTGGACATCGCACATCACCATGCCCAATTAAATTATCCCACTTTTGTCTAGCCAGTTACTTGTCGCAGCCTTTCTACTCCAATTTTCCCACCGCCTTCTATAGGTCCAAAAACTACATACCCTCGGCTCTCAGCCGAGAAGCCCGACTTACTTCCTTTGGTCCATCCATCAGATGACATCGTTTACGTGTTAGCGCCTTCTCTGCCAGCGCCTCATGGACGTGGCGTCTTGATTTGCTTACCTGAGCCCAAGTTGTAAAAACGTGACATGCGTTCCTTTTCGGGTTGTGCTGACGGAATGTAGCCAATCGTAATGAGTTACTTGAGTTTGACTAGCTGTGTTAAGTACCAGGAGTCGGACTTCTTTCTCTTCATGTCAACGTTTGCCTAAGTGCATATGTCCACTATAATTGTCAAAATAATTTGAAACGAAATTTAGGTCGCTCACTCGATCTGCCCGGTCCTTTTAGTTTTGGTTTGACACGATGGCAAGTGACTCGCCGTGAGTACACAGAGGCTCGTGACCACATCCCTTTTACAGTGGCCTTACAATACGTGAACGATCATGACACTAAATTATCACTCATTTTTCCAGGGCTTGATGGCTCATGACACTTGTTTTGTACTACCATCCCGTTGGCCTCGTGCCACATTCAATGACTGCCCCGCATGGGGATTTGACATGCCCTGCTTGCCATTGCTTTGATCACGTGTTAACGCACGCGTTGATCCCAGAAAGGCGCTGGTTTAAAGAAAAAAATGTGATATTTTACCTAGACGTTGAAACACTGACGATTAGAATTATTCATTGTGCCCTTTAAAATCGAAAAAATGAAAGAAATAACTTGGATGAAGTAAAAGAAACAAATTGACCCTGATTATGGCATTCACGGTAAACAGCCTTATTCAACGACAAACGTGGAAGGATATTTTCCTCTCCCCCTGGTGTAGCCCTTATAAGTCGTGACAGAATACATTGGATCGGCGTCACTGTATTATCTACTCCTCAAAATTGCGGATTCATGCGGAAGGCAACGAGGCCAATCTTCAATTTAACATGCCCTGAAGGTCGTCTTAACGACAAGAAGGATTTACCACTTTAACTAGGAGGCATCCAATATCTACACCCTTCACATCTGGAAGTAAAATCAAAGTTCTTCCAGCTGCTGGCCTCTTTCAGCAGAGGTGTACACTTACTGGATGTGAAAGTTCCTCCAAGTAAATGCGGTCGGTGAGGTGGAGGAAATTGATTCAAAAGGAGTGGAAGGGGAAGAAAGGAGGCTTCCGTGTGCATGAACGCCTTTCATCATCCAATCTCCTCATTTATGGGGGTTGCGTAACTGCACACTTGAGGCATTTCCATCGATCCGGGCATTTGGCAACCCTCGCCATCGCTTTGAAGACGACATTAAAGATCCTATTAAGAAAGGGAACAAAGAAGAAAGGAGAAACGTATCGGTTTTGTCATAATTTGGCCAAGCATAGTTTATTCTCCCATTTTTTCTCCTTTGTTCGAAAAAGAAACACTCCCATCCCCTTCCCTTACCACCCCCACCTGCATCGGCATATAAGGGACGGATGTCAATGTCAAGGATTGTCAGATCAGATCACGCATTCGCATTCGTCTTTGCGTCTTCTTGTATGTTTGGCGCCTAGTTTTATCTTCGACGTTGTGTTGAGGTGAGTGTTAGAGAAGTGCAAAGCGGAAGGGAAATGGAATGAAAGGGAAACTGCAAATTGTTTGACCTTGAGACATACTTATTCCCTAATGTAGGTGTGTGGAGCCGACGGGCTTGGGGCGCACCAACAACACCTTTTTTTAGTCGATAAAGGCGAAATCCAGTTGACTCCTCACCCAAGTCAGGCATTTTTTAACGGCCCTCTTTTGTCCTGGTAAATAGTTTCTTTATTTTGACATGACAAGGTGAAGTGACGTGCATTTTTGGGGTAAAAAAAGGAGAAGTCGCCTTTGGAATTGTGAAACCCCTTCGGCGGCACCCGAATGATGATTTGTAGGACGGTGACATTCGGAAAAGACTTTAAAAAACCTTAACTTAAACATTTTCGGCAGGTCGAAAATATTGACAGGCCCGAAGTAAACGCACCCGTCCGTTCGTCTCGATTTTTGCCCTAGGTACACTCACCATAAGTGATGGCCTCTTTTGAAGTTACACTGTCCCACGTTGATATGGTAGAAGAGGGTGTTACGAGGCGGGGAGCTGTTAGTGGGAGACTAATAAAACCGTGCTTAATGACTACATGTAGACGGCTGCATTAATGTACCATGCTCCGACATTTGTGACAGGTATGAATCGTCGAAGTTCACGCAGTCATTGCATCTTCACTGTAATCATTGAACAGAGGTGCGCCCAACTTAATGAAACCGTGGTAAGCCGACTGAGTCTGGTCGACTTGGCGGGGAGTGAAAAGGTCTCCAAAACGCGAGCCGTGGGTAACACCCTGAACGAGGCAAAGGACATCAATCGATCGCTGTCAACGTTGGCAAATGTCATTAATGCCTTGGTGGATGGAAGTGTGAGTGCATATTCAGAAAATTTTTTAGTACAGCACACAAATCGTTCAATTTTTGTATCAATTTTTTACTCAGCTATCGCATCTCAGGACTGATGCTGAATGCTCTTATGGAGCTTGTCATGTTACTTACCGAAAATAAGTAGCATTTGAATATGAAGCGGTCAAAAATAAATTTTCTCCCTAATTTTTTGGTAAAATTTTTATCGAAGCATTGACAATATGCTGGCTTGGCCAAGGCGTAAAGGAAACATTCAAAATAGCTTCTCAACGAGGCAGATTTTATGTTATGGACCGACGAGTACGGCGAGAAGGTAAACACCCTGGACTTGGCGGTGGACCGAATAGAAGACAGGGGTAATGGTAAACTATTCAGCGCCCACCGAATCATCTAGAAGTGTAGTACGGCGAAAGATTAATTATTAATGCTTACAGTCAGGTGGCAATAAAATCTAGCTGAAGTGCAAGTCATGACGACTGTAAAACTCGCATGAATTAAAGGCGCAAATAAAACAGGCCACCAAATCACCGCAGTTATTGTTCACAGTTATTGTTTAAGATGCGATTGCCAGATCCAGCATGGATCTTTTTGATTATCCTTACTTTATCCGATTCCATTAATCTTCTTCGGTAGGACTGGCACCTCTTACGGCAGTACATTACTTTCCAATTTCTTGACCTATTCTCCTTAACGGAGCTTTGCCCTTACACGTGCCGAAGTAGAGGAATTCATTCCCGCGGTACTTTTTTTTTCACTATTATACCCTACATATCATGGACTGCTGGTCTTTTCGCTTTGGTGCGAATTTCAACTCAGCCATCAGGCTAACTTTACCTTGTTAGGCAAAAAGAGCATTTACAGAGCATACATGGAGACGTAAAAAATGTAATTCGTTCCATATGCTTTCATTCCTTCCTTCCTTCCCCTTCTTCAAGACTTAGCATTCCTTTCTATAGCGTCACGTACCCTATCGGAATTCCAAACTAACCCGTATTCTGCAACAATCTCTGGGTGGAAACACGAAGACAACTATTGTCATTTGTGTCGCGCCGACAGAAGCCAACGAATCAGAGACAAAATCCACCCTGCACTTTGGAATGCGAGCAAAGGGTTTGAGGAATGAGGTGAAACGAAATTTTGCTACGAGGAGCAACCAATGGAAACGGCTCTACGAGAAGGAGCGTGAATCTGTCGCCCTCTTGAAAAGTGTTATTGGTCGCCTTGAAAGTGAAGTTGGACGTTGGAGGCGGGGCGAAAGAGTGCCCGGCTGTGATTGGTTTAAAATTGGGAAGTGTATCCCTGCAACCAACAATTGTATTAACTCATCTGCATCGGTGGGCTTGAATTATCTAACCACTTCTTGTCAACATGTTTTATTTTATCAATGGTTCCATGCTTCCAGAATTCTTGCAAGCGTGTACAGGAGGCTATGCGTCGAGAATTGAACTCGAAAGAAGCTCTGATTTTGCGTCTCCAGCACGACAACAACCAGCTACGATCAACTTTAGCTGATCTGAGACTCAGTGAAGTGAATAAGTCAGGTTCAAAATCACAAGAGAACTGTGGAATCCTAAAGGTGGGTAGGCGAAGATGTTAATCGGTAATGCCTTAGAATGAGTTAGACCTGAAGCAGAGGCAGCTTCGCGACTTATCCGAAGTGATGGAAGACTTCGCCTTGAAGCTAGAAGCGAAGTCAAGGCAAATGGAGGAGTTGATGAATGAAGTGAATGGACTTAGAGCCACCTTGAAACAGTACCAAAAACACGACCATCTTGAAGTGCTGAAGCTGAAAAAGGGCATTGCTAAAGAACTACATGAGATTGCTTCAAAACTCGATCGTGTCAGTAAAGTCTGGATGCCTTCTTTACCAGTAAGTATTGCACCTTGTCTTTTTGTCTTTTGTCTACTACAGGAGGATAAATTAGCGCAATTGCTTTAATTAATCAGGAAGGAAAAGGTTCCAATCGGCTTGTGTGACACTTTCCACCTCCATCCATCGAATAGTCATGGTTGAGTCCAGTGGTTTGAAGAATGAGTGGTAGCCGGTAATAGAGTGAGCAAAGTTGAAAATGTGTCACAACCTAACGCGGTAGCAGAGCATTGCGTTATCTAGTGACAAGTTGGTGAGGTCAAGAATTTGTCGTGCATGCTAAGCATGACGGAGATTGTGGTCATATGAAAAGGCTATTAAAAGGTTAACAATAAGTCTAAAAGCGATTGCTGTCCAGCTTGTGGCCTTTGTGACGTAAGCTGGAGTGACTGTGACTGTGTGTGGGAGAAAAACGTCTACCGCGAGAGCAACCAAGTTGTCCCTGAGAAAGCTTGCGTGATTCGACTTCATCCTCTTGACCTCCCTTTACCGGATTCGAATCGAGACTGCGTCTTTAAATGAAGGAGCTGTGACTGCCTTCATAGGCTTACTTTTATCTCCACCTCTCATTTTCCTTTTGAAAGTAACCAAATTAATTGGTCCGCAGAGCAATTTCCTTCCCCTCTCAGCTGGGGCAAGTTGCGTATTTTGCCACAGAACCCCCATCCCTCATCCCATGCCTCCAAACGGTTTCTTTGGTAGGATTAAGGATGCATTAACTTCTGCAATGCGACTCAAAGTGGTCTTCTTCTAAATTATTATTATCCTGTCTAAATTTGGCACCTTTTTTTAACTCGTATTGGCTACCTGGGATCCGTTAGCCCTCCGGCTGGCGAGTTTTCAGGTCATCAGTTATTTACCATAATGCCAATCAATCGATTCTTTTAAGTTACCTTGGAGATCTAATCGAAGTGTCTGCTAATGTTAAGGATAGAGGTGTGGAGTGCCCGGAGGATGTGGTAGAGGACCAACTGGCGTACATGAAATGCACCTTAAAGTACCTTGAGCACGCAGGCACCGTGGAGGAGGTAGAACAGTCAAGCGAACCGATAACGAACCCCGAACAAACCATTAAGAAGGCAAGTCTGCTTTCTATGAAAGTTCGTCCTCATCCTCATCTCCGGTTAATAAGTAAGCGGTTTAAGGAGTAAGGCGATTCCTGGGAAAAATAAGTCCTTTAGTGGATCTATTATTTTTTGAACTGGTGGTAAACAAGTCTGGGGCGTTTTTGAAGCCTACCAACCCACATTACTTATGCGTAGTGAAGGTAATTTTAAGCAATAAGATGAAATCGATCCCCTTGAGACTTACATTAATCTTGCCCATTCATCAGCAAGAGAAACTCACTTGTAGAAGCTCCAACGACTTGTAAAAGCACGAATGGAGTGTGTCAAAGTGACTGCAAGCATAGGCATAAAAGGTTCCAATACCCACGCTCTGCGGTGGCGTATCTCCCTGTGTGCCCACACAATGAGTCAAACCGACGTGGCTGACCCAAGAAGGCACATGTCCCATTCCTCCACCTAGTCACCACATTGCCAAGACAGGCGGAAGGCTCCGTGTAATTAACCTATCCGTCCTACCAAAGACCTACTTATGAGTAGCATATTTTTTTGGAAGCCACGAGAGCAGGGGGGTGGCGTTCTGTAATTAGCCCTCCCCGGCGGAAAGCTTAACGCCAGCCGTCTGACTTTACAGTTAAACCTGGGCCTTCAAAATTAAAGAATCATAGTCGTCTCACGCACCTGCCCATCGAGGCGGGCATTCAACTCCGTTTTTAATGGGGCATGGTTTAATAAAACGTAGTGATTGTGGTAGTTAGAAAAGAGTAATCGATGGCGCTTCTGCGCATGCGCACAAAATATGGTTTTGTTTGCCTGCCTATAAATCAATGATTTTTTTGTGGGACAATACGTTGTTGCTCTCCAGGTGACCTTTTGTGACCTTGAAACCAACCAATCCGCCGCGACGAAGGAGGGGAATGAACCAATTAACTGGATGGGTAATTGGACAACCGTGCAACCGGAATTTATCAATGGTTTGGAAACAATTTTTCGGGTTATTTCAAAAAAGCATAGAGCAAGTGAGAAATGGGTTTCATGAAGAATTTTGTTGTCACTAAATAAATGTGACTGAAAGGCGCAACAATATGTTTATCAAAAGGATGATGCATACTTTGCGTTGTGGCATTTCTCAGTCTCCCGTGAGTGATAGTCTGAAGGTAGGCTCACTGTTGGTGTAGAGAATGGTGGATAGGACATTTGTATGGTGACGCAACTAGTGTACTATGACATGTGAAGAGATCCCTTCCCTAGACAGACGGGTAAAGTCAGTGTCGGCTGCGCGCCTGTGCGACGGCTGGAGGATTGATAATGGTCTTGCGCTGGTGCGTTTGTCCAACTGGGCTAATCTGGACGCACTGACAGGTAATGGTCCAGAATATTTAAAAAAGGCAAGTTTTCGAGAGCATCGAATGGAGTCGCTTTTCCTAGGCGAAGGGGTGAAATTAAGTAATGGCTGCAAACTCAGCGCTCTGTGAAACAGAGACATAACTTTAGCAGCAATTCGCTCTAGTCAAAAAGGAAGGTCGAAGTCGGTAAGGTAAAATTCCATCTACCGGGATCCTTCATCGGCTTCTTTGACGTTAGTGACTGAAATAGGGGTATAGGTGGTTAATTTTCAAAGTTTGCTACTCAAGAGAGAAGACATCATCATATACAATAAAAAGGCGTTGATCTCCACCCTGTCTTCTGACTAATTGTCGATCCCCAGGCTACAGACGACCCCCCACATCAGGTTTTACTGTTTTGCCTATGTGAGGGCATCCTAAAATCCGCAAGACTTTGGAATCCACAACGAGATCTTCTTCCAGAAATGACACATTGACTTTCTCCTCGCTTTGACTTCGTGGTGGAAAATTAAGCGAATCTGGGTAATAAAAATTTCTCTAGGTGAATATCGAAGGAAACGGACGGTCTCAACCTTCACAAATTCCCACCACATCGCCTTGTTAAGTCAATTACACTCGATACAACATAAACCCAGCTTGTAGAACTTCTCCCTGATTTGATCAACGGAAGGATAAATTGGCGTGAACAAAATTGTTGACCCCCAGGAATAAACATCCCAAAATGGATTGATGGAACTTGGCCCACATTTGGAGTGAAAGGATAGGTGGACGGGTACGGGATGAGGTTGCATTCACATTAACTGCTCTTCCCACGAGTAGGCAAATCGATGGGCTGACGACTACACAATGGCAGAACACCAGATCGATAAGGCGATCGATGAGTTTTCCGAGGGGCAGCAACAAGACCCCAGTTGCAAAGCAATTACCCCAATTAGGCATCGAATGTGTTTTTGGCATTGTGCATGCACACATATGCACTCACAATCGCATGTCACAGCGTCAAGTAATTTGATTAGCTGACTTATTCACAAATTGCATCTAATTAGACGAATCAGTGCACAGTGGATACATTAAGGTCCCGCTGTAGGAACAGCAGTTCGTTGCCTCCCCCCTACCATTGGTGATGGCTTCCACGTATAAAAAGCAAGATAATCAAATTGGCCTCCATCATCACCACCGTCATCACTCCATGCCACACCACGATACGGAGGACATTCAGCAAACTCCACAAGACTCCAAAGGCGTAACCAACAAGCACGTCCATTGGTCTCAATACGCCGATGAAATCTCCTTTTTTACCATTCGCGATATGGTCCGTCTCTCCGATTCCATCGATGACGACTACTTCTCCGATGAAGATGTGGAGGTTGAGGAGTCCATGAAAGGAAAGCGAAAGCACGAGAAAGAAATATTCATACATCCAGATTTCTGGCAAGCCGTGGATAACGCCAACCTGCAGTCAACGCCGCCACTATCACCACCGTTATCAAAATCACCACCGCCACCTACGGATCTGAATGGGAAAACTCGTTTTGTCCCAGCTTATGAGACGGACTCTACGGTCAGTGATGATAGCAACTTCTTTGATGATCCAAAATACGTCGAGGCGAAAAAAACGCCACTTTTAAGGCGGTCGAAATCTCCAGACTCGAAATCCCCCAAGCATGAGAAACATCAAGATCCAAAAACGAAAAAGGAGAGAAAAAAAAAGAAAAAAGAGGAAGGGGAAATGACGATTTGTGATAAAGTGGTAAGCAGCAACGGCAAGGCATCACCAAAGAAGGAAAAGAAACTTCCAGTAGAACCGAAATCTCAAGAAAGCACGAATGAACGTCCAAGTAGTGCCAAAAAAATGCATAACAGTTATTGGATCTCGCCGAAAATTTATCTCTCCAAACGCGACGCAACATCAGCAAGAGGCGACTATGCAAGAGGCGTCAAATCGCCTGTGGAAGGCAGGAAGATGGCTAGACAAAAAGAAAGATCCAGTTCCACAGAACGTCGACGCGCGAGATCCTTCAGCGACTATCTTTATGAACCGGAAGCACGTCCGGTGTCGGAGACACGAGGGGTAGGTGTTGCCGTAGTTGAATCACCTCCAGCCACAATTTAGGGCAGCCGTTACTCTTCGGAGAACATAGCCCACCGAAGCCATCCCAATAGCCATTATGAATACATCACAGAGAACATGAAACCCAACCTACCAAAGGTACCACCAAAGCGCAAACGATCCACCAGTAAAACAAAGGTAAGTTTCCATTCAATCACTTGCTATGCTGATTTAGAAAGCTTCCATAAAGCGCTCATCAAAGCCATCCAAAAAATCGCCTCATTCGCATCATTTGTGTCAATGCTAGCAAGTGGAGTGTCGTGGCAACATCGTCTTCATCATCATTCTCACTACCCCCAACATGATCAGCGTTTTGACGACTGCTGTCACTGCTACTGTCATTCATCTTATTTTTTGCTCCCGATGCAACCCGTGTGACTCTAAACGAAGTGAGTCTTAAAATTCCAGCCCGTCGTGCTACAGAGAAGGTGAGTGCTGGGAAAGACAAGAGAAATTGAAGGACAATTCAAACGCAATTTCGAGTAGTGCTTCCTCAGCAGATGCATCTCAGCCATCTTGAATGACTAATAATTATAACTTCTCATTTTGCCTTTGATTCTTTATAAATTCGGTGGTTGGCTCCCTTTTCTCTTGTTTAGTTAATTTATAATCTTGAGCATGGAATTATGCTACGATATTCTTATTGCTGTCACAAACGTATAGCTTTCGTTGTAATTTTCTAAGACTAACATGCATTCAAAAGTCACTTCGAATGACCTCTGCTCTGTTTGAATTATTCACTTTTATAGTTACGCAAAGGAATGCCGCGAGAAAGTTTAGTACGCTCGCAACCGTCCGACTATGGACGATGGAATTTCGTTGCTTCCGTTTCTTAGGTCTTGGATTTTTTTGTTAAATGAGACCCACAGTCAGAGATAGTAAATTTTTTACGTGATGGCGTTTACTGTTGAGAGAAATAATAGTTTTGAGGTTGAGGAAAATATATTATTTTGCGAAGAAAAAGCACATCTCAGTCATGGGAATGTGCGCTGTTTTGGATCTAAACGTAAAGCAAAAACCTACGTAAGCTATCCATTTTTGATGGTTTTTCTGAATTGTTGTGCCAAGTTGGTGTAAGCAATTCGTGCGATGTGCTAATTCACATTTTTAATCGAGGTTGGTAAAGTGGAGAGGGCTTGGTGGATGGGGCAATCAATTTGCCTATGCTGGTGTTAGGCGCACGATTCAAGTGAATTAGTTAATTTAATATAAACATTTCCGCCCTGTGGTATAAGATTACCTCCTGTTAACAAAAAATCTCACGAAGATATTTGCTGAACAGTGATGACACACACGCACGAAGGCAGGTGGTTTGTTGGGTGCAATCGACATGAAAGTACAGGTAATTAACAAGGTGTATTTAAAATGAGAGTCTTTTAGTTCCTCCTCTTTGCCACTGATTACTAAGTGCATGAGGCAAAGTAGACACGAAAAACGATTTCACGTTGGTCCCTTTGAGGGTGTTACGTTCGTCAGATGTAAACTTGTTTAAGTTAAGTGGCCCAACTTGTAGAACATGAGATCCTCCTCTTTTTTTGGTAAAGTCCTCTAAAAAAGTTCAAACCTAGTAAGCAAGAAAAGTCGCCGCTTACTTCAGCCCGGTTCATTTATGTCACAGCTTTCCAAGGGGCAGCACAAACGCAGGGGTGAACCTAGTGACGCCTCTCTCACGGGCGCTTCAAACACAGTGTTTTGTTAAGGCTTCCAACTAAAAATCCTAGAATCCAAGCAATTCCACTTAGTCTGTGCAAAGAGCAGGCCTCTAGCTTAACACACTATAAACAAATATGCAGATTAGGCATTCATCAGCTGTCTTTGACGCCTAAACATAGGACTGCGGTTGAAGAAGTCAACAGTAGATTATGGCAGAGTGATGTGACATTTGTTTTACATTCCTGGTGCTCAAAAGGGTCACATAGTACTGGACATTCCCATTGCATACCGCATTGAAGGCGAGCAAAGGGTCAAAAGGCCTGCCAGTCAGCTCTTCCTTCCTTTCGTCAACCAAAAAGCTTCAGAGGCATACCTTTCGTATCGTTGTTAACTGCCAGACTGTTCCTATCACAACCAAGGGGCCACACGTCTCATCTAAGCGATTAAGATCGTATTTGAGAAGGGCAGCTGAGCTCCTAACAAGCAGACAGAACTGCTTTACTAGGTGGAAGAAAAGTGGCACTTGTTTGCATATTATCCCCACCCTTGCTATAGCGATCATCATCCTTCCATTGGCGAACACCTGATGCACAGTCTCAAGCTCCTATAGTGACGCAAATTCCAGGTTGAAAACCCTTAAGAAAAATCCTCTCACCATACCATTTGATTCCTGTATTATCTAGTTGGCGTTGCAATTAACCTATATTCTACACGTGCTACTTTTTTATTTAAGTAAAAATTATACTTTAATGACCCAAGATCCGTGTCGAGTGCGAGCAACTTGCTACGGTACCGAAAGTGTTGCGCTTCCTGCACAGCGTAGAAGGCAGGTACTTGAGCTTCTCAAGCAAGTTAAAGGGCATTTATAGCATATTATGTAAGTGAGCGTCCAAGTTTGGCTTTTGAATTGTGATACGGAGCTCAGCCAAGGTGGGATAGAAAAAGCTCGATACTTCTTCCGTTAGGTGCGATATGGCTATCAAATAAAGGTCTCCAAAATAAACGATGCGACGAATGAAAAGTTGTAGGTGATGTGAATTTAAAGCTCATTCCTGTCTACGATTAGATGAAAACACCATTATCAGTTGCTATTGCGTAAATACGATATCATTATCTAAAAAGTTAGTTCAAGGATAAAAGTACCTGCAGAAATGTACCGCTGGGCACGGAATATAGATTAAACATGGCTTTTAAAAATAAAATAAACTGGATGAAGAGAGCGGGAATTCCGACCTTTTCACTTTTAAAAGGAAGGAAAATCGTACATAATTTAGTAAATGGGCGGCCAAAGTTATTTCTTACAAAGTGACGTGGACCCCCAAGAAATCTGTTGTTATTGACTGCAATTCAGGCAATTGTTGCCCAACATTTAAGCTTGCAGATGGCGTACAACCGAAGTGCTCGCACAGCTGCCACCGCAAATTTGCATAACATTAAAAGTACTTTCAAAATAGTTTGAACTAAGAGAAAGTGGCTGCCCGGTTTGGATTCCTTTTTTGGCTGTTATTTGAATCAAAGACGTTGACCGGTCACCTCTGTTCTGCGTATGAGTGATAAAAATGCTTTAAAATAGTCTTTTATTTTTAGTGTCCTTGTTTGAAAGAATTTGTGTGCCGAAGTTGCGTTCTACAAATGTGATTGGTAGATGATGCAGCCTTGATACCCATTGGTCCTAAACGCAACCAATCATAAGCATAATCAAAACTTGTAGCATTCGTTTCATGAGGCTCCCCTAGAGTTGGAAGCAGCCAACGCTAGTAATCCAAAGGAAGCCTACCATTTTTTATGATGCGCCGTTGTGCAGGAGACAAAAAAATGCCTGGCAGGGTGG
The DNA here is from genome assembly GCA_023968675.1 of Taenia pisiformis. Taxonomy (NCBI): domain Eukaryota; kingdom Metazoa; phylum Platyhelminthes; class Cestoda; order Cyclophyllidea; family Taeniidae; genus Taenia; species Taenia pisiformis. The sequence continues at coordinate 23,246,876 of CM043732.1, forward strand.
AGGAAGCTTAGCTAACTTGGCAGTGAACCTTGTCTACCTTAACAGAAAACAAACAGTACCCGAAAGTTGGTATTGCATGAGCTGTGCAAACGTGTGTGTGTGTGTGTGTGTGTGTGTGTGTGTTTGTGATCACGCATGCACTCAAATTTGTCGTAGATCTGGCAATCCTGCAGATGGCGACTCCACACCATATTAGCCATTTGGCGCAAATCCGAATCTACCCATTTGACATCAGTTAGTGCCGCCACTACATTAACAATAAAGTGCCTTTGCAACTTTGATTGGAAGTCAGTAGAAGGGAACGCGATTAGCACTACTTTACTTAAACAATCACTAGGACCTGTTTTGCTTGTTAAAAGAAGGTTGTACCCATGAAGGTGTCGTCGTGGACACAATGCGGATAGTGATTTACTTGTCTGAACTAACAGATTGATTGAAGAGCTTTGTTTCTTGCTCTTCTTAGTTCGAACTGGTTGAAGAAAGCAGCATTGGTACTAAATTAAGTCTTGACAATTACGAAAATTGCTTCCGTGATGCACTTGCCGCATTTCCCCAGTGAGACAACAAGGCTAGCGTAACTTCCAATTTAAAATATTTGCCATCTTGTGCTTTTCCTGGTTCCTAACAATACTTTCCAAAAGACCCTGAAGGGCCCAGCAGACCCACTTGCATGCCCCACTGCCAACAGACAGCGCACAAATTAACTGTACTAGTCTCTGACTGGTAGTAGCATACACGAGGGCTGATCGCTAGTTGGGTGGGTGGGTGAGCATCGGCGACCTCAGGCGAAGAAGGTCACCATGTAAAGCAGTGTTCGGCTATCAGCATGAGCTCGTTATTCCTGCGGGCCATATTCCTTTTTGAAGCCGGGTTTAACCAGCCCTCCTCTTAAGTTCAAAAAAGCACCATCATAATTATCTGAATGCAAAATATTTCGAGTTTATAGATTTACGAAGCTTAAGCATTAAAGGTCGGTGACAAGCTATCATTCTGGTTTCCCTGCCCCCTCAGTGAGCTGCTAGATTCAACCACCGCCTTAGCGGTTGACATCAACCAGCGTCTCCTCTTCATCTGAGGTGGAGACGACCCAACTTTTGTGCCCAATAAGCGGCATTTGTTAGTCAATCGCACATTTGGCTCATTTTAAAGATAATTCAAAGTAAACCCCCGGTGTTGGCGGTTTGTCGTGCCTCAAATTAGCTGATTCGTTAATGGCACAGTGTTGCGCAACTCAAACGAGCGTTAGTGTGACTGTGCTGCTACTTTATAGCCAAAAGTTCACACGTGTCGGATCATATCAGCCAGTGTTGGCGACTTGCAGAAGCACAGGTTATTGGGGGCTTAGACCATTTCTCTGGGCAATCGTCGCCCTTTTAAGACAAAATCAATCAACGGGTTGTCAGGGCGGGATGGCGGCAATCGACAGCCTCGAAATTGGAACTGTCACGGTGGTTGGTTGACTGCGAACATGAGGCATGGTTTCGTCAATGTTGACGCCCTTGTAAAGTGTTGCCCCGTTTCATTGTTGTGGAAGTTGACTGTCAAGTATATCTGGAAAAAGGTGCACAATTTGTTATCAGAACATCCTGCCAGTGTGCCAGTGGCTGATCCGAAACGACACAGTTCTTTACTCCGCCGAGGCACTGGATTCTGTGTGGAATGGACTAGAGGCACTGTTGTTCCTGGTGTCGACACACCCTACAAAGTGATTTGGGGCAGTCTAAAGTTGGGCAGTCAACGACAGGGAGAAGTGCAGGCCTTACAAAGTGGCTTTTTTGGGGAGTAGAGGAGGCTACTGACCTGCTCCATCCATTGCGGGTTGTTGGTATGCGACACCAACAGTTAATGATCAAAAATGTCAAAAACTCGGAAACGAATTTCTTAATTCTAAGATTAAGGGCTAATCATGCATTCACTTATTAAAAAAGGTCTTTTTTGCGCCAAAAGTTGACTTTAAAACGATAATGTCAACCGTCCTTTTCTTGATTAGTATGAACCATTAACTGACAACGCCTCTTCGGACTTGATCATGGGCCCTCCGCCTCTGTGCTCACATGACTTCGCAGACTTGTGCTTGAAGCGTCCACTTCCTGCTCAGCGATGATATTTGCTGAGGCACGGGTGGCACGTGGACTTACTGACACCCGCCGAGACAGCAATTGAAAAACGAAGGAAGTTTAATTCCTGCACTTCAGCGCTGCTGGTTGAAGGAGTGCCTACCAGTCACTCATCCTCTGCCATCTAATTGACCAGAATCAAGTAACTAGTTTTTTTTCGCAGAAAAATTAACGGTTTATGGAAAGCACTGACCAAAAGTCATCTATCGAAACAATCGGGCTAATTCAGTTTGAGGTGGACAATTAGAGAAGGTTCTAAAGATGACCGAGACAACCGAATCTTTTGGCCAATCAGAAAAAGCCCCAACAGATGCGAGATCTTCATTTCAGGCGGAAAAATAAAAAAAAGGACTGTTTTATTAGTCCCTGTGAAAGGGATTCAGAAGCCTATTGATGACTGCAATTTGAGTGACGAATGCGATTGGCATGAAAGACGATCATAAATTGAGGGTTTCACAACCAATTTGAAAGGAACCCACCATTTTGCAGAAGAAGTGAGGAAGGGAAGTCCGCTCGCTTGCCATTGACTGGGGATAGACACATGGAAAGTGTTGATCAATCGGATGGTTTCGAAAGTATTGGAGAAGAGGCATGTAAACCTTTTATTCCACTTCAACCGAAGATTTCAAGTCGTGTGGCACGGTTCCTTCGGCGCAAAATAAAAGGTGGAATGCCCTGCCAAATGCGAGACATCTCTAATCGTTGTGCTTTCTGCCATCGTAGCTCCACACCACATCCAGATCCCGTGCAGCAAATTCAACGTCGGTTAAGTCTTCACAGATTAGCAGTCGAGTGGCAGAAAATGCCAAATCGCACAACAGCTTAAAGTGTTCGGTTTCTGATTTACTTTTGGCGGGTGGGTGAGAATATGAAGAAGCGTGTTGAGTGCTGCTTGATTTGTTTGAGCAACAACGTGCTCCTGGAAATATGTCAATTTTAGAAAAAAAATTTGGAGCTAAAAGAGTGTGACGAAGTCGATTGATGGAAGGGCGAATAAATTTCGGCGGCAGATCCCCTTCTGCATAGTCAACTGCTCTAAGTACGGTAAAATGACCTGAATTGAAGATGAACACAACCAGCTAACCCCCAAAGACCCTGAGAACGAACGTCGTCAGCCATGTAGGTGAAAGGATTAATCTCATGGTTTTCTCATTCCACACCAAAACAAACGAAATCGTCTTGTTAGCCTCTGCCTTTTTGGACACATGAATTGGGGAGGGACGTCTTCGCCCACGTGCCGTTGGAGGCCTCCTGTCTCGGGCGTCAAAGTGGCAAGGTGGTCAAAGCGCCAGTGATTTCCTTTTTAGTTAAAAATCAAACTAAAACTTCTGGAAAAAGAAGAAGACTTTCTGGCGTTGTGACATACTTTGCGATCTGTAAGTGGCCTCCAACATAAGTACAGAGAGAAGTATTTAAGAGGCTCGGTAAACTTTTAGCCGGAGGAGAAGAAGTACATTCTGCCTAATTAAAAGCTACTCCCATATTTCTGCCTCCTTTGTGTCGTAGACAACGTGGCAAATCCACCATCGCACAAACCAGAAGGTAAGTTGGGCTGTCCACGTAGAGGCTCGATCCCGTTGGGAGGACGCGTCTCAACCAAACCAGAGTCGGGAACTTGGGTCCTTCATAACGGTACTCTCTTTGCTACACTTCAGACCTTACCTGTCGGAACTACGGACAGTGAATTGCCAACTTAACCTTGACATACTCATCGCATGATTCACCAATTAGAATGCAGCAACTGAAAAGTAATGAAATTCCTGCCTGCTGCTTTAGAATGTCATAATACACCTCGGCCTGCAAGCACTTTCACACGCCCTCATCTTGAGAGAATGATTAATCGGGCGAACCGAAGAAAAAGGCGGTTCTCTCACAGTGCAGACAGTTTGAGACGTAGCTGCCAAAACGGAAACATCCTTTGGAGTGGATGTTATTCAAGTCAGCTTTCTTGGGTGAAGGTATAAAGACGGCAACTCTTCATTAACTTTGCTGACATAAAAGCAAATGTAACGACTTTAATGGGGAGAAATGTCTGCAAGAATTGAAGGATACCACGGTGTCGTAAAATTAATCACCAAACCGAACTACCAATAGAAGGGTGGACAGAAACAGTGCTTCAATTGGCATAAAGGCGGTTCCAAAAATGACCACGCAATTGCACAAGGACCTTGCATGCAACCACGAGGTGCAGACACACGTGAGGGGCAGTGTGAATAGCCAGTATGAATGGTTGGGACTACAAATAGCCAGTCAAACAGTCACTCACCGCCCACGTGTGGCTGCCTCCAATCGAAGGAATGGCGTGCGTGGGTCGCGCCACCAACAGCACAACAATGCCGAGGCATGGGGCTCGTGAGAGGGTCCACTGCAGTGAGACAGGTCACCTTGGCCTCGGGCATGTGACGCGACCACGCCTGTCTGTCTAACTGGGTGGGCGCGGCGTCTGCAACGCATTGCTGACTCGCCTTGTGGTACTGGAGAGATTCCAGTTGACCGGAGGAGTCAAGGTCGTCACTAACATTGACTGAGACACGAAGTGAATTGCGGCAAACTGGTTTAGTGACGAGGCGGTATTCAGTGCGGGGGCGGTTGGTGGAGTAGTCTGACCGAGCGTCACGTGGCAGCGTCAATAGCTGTGGGAAGGCGACACGACGCGCGTTGAACAGGCAATAGCCTCCCTTTTCACCGACTCCGATAACATTGCCATTTCAGACAAGTGGCGAAAGTGGCGGACGTAAGATATTCGTCGATAGAGCACTTGACGCCTTCTGACGGTCGCGTTGACGCCAGGCTGGGATGGGAGGGGCATTAATGCGGCCACTTCTGCCATCTTAACGCCGCTTGGCTCACAAGTGATTCATTTGTTTACTGCCTCTACACAACACCGGAGGCACTAAATATGGCAAAATATAACACAATGAAGATGAGTAGATGATGTGGATGCTGTGTGGAAAGTCATGTTATGGCAAAAGAGTGGATGAATACGAAATTCTGCGAGGTATTGATGTGAAGAGAAGCTCAGTGAACGTAAGAGAGTGATGCTTGAATAGCAGTGTGTTATTTTTGCTGCACTCTTTTTCCCGAGCAAAGGATGCTCAAATACGCGCTCCTTAGTTGACAGCAGCTGATGCAGTTTGGATTTCTTTTGCTCATGCGATCAGTCTGTGCGTCAGCGATTTGCACACGTTAAGAGTTCAGCACCTGCCTGATTTATCGTGCTCCGATACATGGAATCGAATTTTGGAAAAAAACTACTCACGGCTTCAAATTGGAAGAGCGGAAGGCTGACAAACACATTCCCTCTTCGAGCAACCGATTCGTCGGACAGACGGACATACATAACCACCGGATACACTTTCTAGTCATATGACAGAAGGGACTCGATTGAAACCAACCGATCAACCGACTAACTGACCAACAGCGGTGACCATTGGGTGTGGCCGCTGTATTGAATCGTTAGTACGTTGAATCTTTGAGAAGCACCGTTCCATTTTCGGCCACGATCTTTTCATTGATGGATCGATGAAGTCATCGGCAACCTGTAATGAGCGAAACACAAGAATCGGATGAGATCTCCACCCTTCCCCAATCCTGGTTGACGCTGATGGCCCTGTGGTAGAAGTGGGGCCGACTCCGTCTCCGGGCAAATCTTCTGAGCAGAGAATGACAAACTGCAATTGTGCATGGCGAAGAAGAACGACTTCTTGTGGTTGCGTCTTGCTCATGTAGGCACAAATAGCTGTTGATGTCTAATATCATGGAGTACTCTTGGATAAGGTGAAAATGTGAAAATAGTTGGGAGGTGAAGAGAGGGATAGGGTACTTTAAAGGGAGCGGTTGGAACACAAGTTCTAAGTGCGCAATGTCACCACTCAATGGCTTTATCTCAGCGATAAATGGAGCAGCGTTCTCCTCCTCAGTCAAGACGTGGAGTCCGTACACTGCCACTCCCTTCTCCTAACTCGTCCTCCCCACTTCGTCTGTGGCCCAATGGCAGGCACCGCAGACGGGTCTCCCGGACTAAGACCCAAAAGAACCACACAGTTGTCCGATTCCCCCAAACGCAAATTAAAGATTGTGAAAAGTGAAAAAAAACTACTTCCTTTTTTCCCACCTCCTCTCAATCCTTTCTCATCTCTGAAACCTTTTACCCGATGATAGTTGTTGGTCAGTTTGAATCGCCGTCGGTAAACATAATGAACATACTAAACTCTTTTAAAGGAGTGTATGCAAAGTTTTATTGTCTGTTTTCTGCCTGGAAAAAGATATCGCCTTCCGTGATGAACCATCTGGTAGGCTATTTTCCGATTGGTCAAAAGGCTCAGACGGGTCCATCCTCCCCGGACTGGAAGTTAAATAGACGTCATTGAATAAAACGGACTTAAATGCCTCGAGTGATGACTTTCGATGGATAGGAGTTTGCTGACCACGGTAGAATTGACATGGGGTGGCAGGTGACGAGATAATCTGTTTTAGGGGACAAATATGGCACCCACACGTCTTCAAATACAACCACCGGAGGTGGGGCCAATGATTTAAGCGCGGGTCCATAATGTTACGAGGGAAAGGGCATGAAGGAAAAGCTGCTCATTACGGAGTGAAGTACGTGGCTACCTATTGGCGCGTCCGGAGCTTCTAAAGATGTCCTGATCCCGCGACAGGGACTAGCACTGGTGCGAAAAATTGAGTAGTCAGAGGAGGTCAGTACACAACTTCGCGAGCAAACCTGATATCATCTACTCTTCAAAAAGTAGGGTTTGGAAGGTACAAAGAGGTTATAGTTCTGCCCTAAGGCCTTTATTTTTAGAGCTTCGAGTACCTCTTAACAAATTATTACCAGCGTCACAGACGTGTGACCCGACGAACTTCCTTAACAGTGCGTAGACCACATTGGGTGTTGCCTTGCCTTAACTGAATTCGCAAAACAATGCCGCTGAAACTGGATTAAACCTACCGGGCCACGAAATTTGGGGCGTTTCAGGTCGCCTGGCTCGCGCCCCAGCATGACCCTGCTGCTATATTTTCGTTGTCATGATGTGAACAAAGCGTTTATTCACCTCAAAAGTGTTTAGAATAACTGACCTGTCTGTTACTATAACCGACCACGAAATGGAATGTGGTGGCCTAGAGAATGGATTAGTCGCTTTGGCACCTCGATAACTCGAGACGAACGCCAATTTTCAACAACATTTAATTGGACTTTGATGAGCATGACTTTGGTAAGAAATTTTGATATTTATGAAGGAGTAGTAGTACCTCCGTACAAAAAGAAACGTGTCAAATGATGGGCAGAAGGTGGGAGGTGTTTAAGGGAATGTTTAGCTACGGTGGGAAGAGGTGGAGATTGGACAGGATGGGGGATCCGAGCCCACTCTAATGGTGGTGTCTTTTGCCTTTTAGTCGGCGATGATGAGCTCAACCCTGCTAAGTGTGCAAGGCGGCCTTTCACATGGGTCACATTGGATCGCTCTGCGCCGTAAGAACACGCAATTTCACTTCTGCCGTTATAAAAGTCCTCCGAGGCTACGGGTGGTTGGACGAAAGGCGTTTATGTGACAGAGGAAAGAGGTCCAAAAAAGTAATCTGTTTGCCATAAGCGGGTTTATGATGAGTAGACGTATTTGGCATTGTGGAGGGCAAGGGTCACTGAGATGGTGCGCAGATTAAACTATCAATCGGTCAGCCAATCATCCGATCGGTCATTCACCCAGACACATCGAAGACTGCATGCGGTAGAAACACACGGTATAGTGGAGAACGCATCCTCGCCTTCTAATCACTCATTCTTTTAGGCGTCTCCTTAAGTTAGAATATTCGTTTGATGTGAACAGCACTTCTCTCCACTCAGCCAGACTTCGGCGTCATGAAAATTGGGGGCACAGCGCAAGACAGGGGAGGAGAAGGGATGCAGCAGGAAGATATTGATGCAAAGTTAACAAATGGTGCCGCTGTGACCATGGAAACGGCGGCCTGTGTCATAAGGGACATTGCCGAGTTCGAACACGTGAAATTAGTGTCTGCGTCCAAGCCACTCGCGATTGTGACTTTTGAACGGAGAGATTGGAAGAGAAACCTATAACGGGCTGATCGAGAGACAGGTCAAGCTTGTCAGTTGCATCGCAAAGAGAAGAAAGTTAATGCCCCCAACTGACTGACAATGAATGGCAGTGATAAACGTTGCATGGGAATGGTAGAAATTGAAAACGAGCTCCTCCACCTCTTGAGTGAAATGTTCATTAATGGACCAACAGCACAGTTGGGAGTAAGCGTGGAAGTGGGGAAGGCATTTGCCACGACAGTAACCGCATGTCGTGGGGGCAACCATAAACACTCGAAAGTTTCAGAAAACACACTCTCCCCTCAAAAAAGTTGTGCCTTTCTTTATGTGCATTTATGATTCTCCTGTTGACTTATAACCCCGCCTTTGAACCAGCAAGGAGATTCCTTCGTCTAGCTAATCGCCTTCATCATTTTCAGTTTTGACGAACGAACGAGAGGTCCCATTTACTTTTCTAATCAAAAATGATATCTTTCTGCAACAAAACATCTGTTAGAGCATTTCCTGTGCGACCAAAAGACGCCGATATTTTGGTAATCATCAAAGCTTAATCCAACCGTCTCCCCTTGAGTTAAATTAACGTAAACGTCTGGGAAAAGTTCGCTAGACCACCACTATTAGGCACTCGCAACTCATTCAACAGTTGGCTGTTTTCATTGGGATAGATAAGTAGGCTGCCTTTGGTAGAATCGAACTGAGATGCCAAATGGAGGTGTAATTCCTCCCATAGAACTTATTGTTAGAAACTAGCAGCCATTTTGTGGACAGTCTGCCTCTCCTCCGCTCCACCCACTCTGCTCACAGTTACGACGGCTTTGTGCTAGCTGACTTGGTGAGTATCAGGTCGTAACCCCAGCACCCGTGCCTCAAAAAAAATCAGGCGGTGAAGGTGAAGTACGCGCTTTGGCCGTCATGCTGAGTGAGCACAGACACAAGGAGACAGCGCTTCCACCCCTACCCTGGAGGGCACACGATGCAGGCCTCGGGGACAACTCACGGCAAAATTACTAAACATCTCCTATATCCAAAAAATTTTACTTCTTCTTGGAATCTTCTTTGAGGCTACCTTGCTTTAGCAAGAACAGATAAACCACATCATTAAAAGAGGAAGAACTTAAACTTGCTCAATTTAACCGCTTTTAAGCGTCTGGAATTTCATGGCCAAGCTTAGTGCGAATTCTTTATTGCTTGGTGCCATAGCGTCATAAACAGAGAGGAAGTGCGCCAATCTACCACTAAAGGCAAAAAGAAGACAATCTAGAGCACACGGATGATGGAGCGCCTTGTTCGAAAGACATTCACGCGCTGACAACTATCAGGGCGTGGTGACCTTGAAGATGAACCAATCAATTTTTGGCCCCAGGATCTCTGAGGTGCCCAAGCCTCAACCTTCCCGACCCATTATATGTTAAAGCGGAATGAACAAACTACCTAGAAGTTATTGTGCAAGTCTGAATATAGTCGCGTAGCCAGCTTAAACAATCAGTTAAGAGGGTGAGCATAAATTGCGTGTGGAAACGGTCCAACTTTCCTAGCTTTGTGACAATATCAACACCCTGTTGGAAGGCATTCCTGAATGCTTGGGAAGTGGCCACAAAACAGCGATTTTAAAGAGTTTGGCAGGGATAGCGATTAGAAGTTTAGAAACATGTGCACAGGTTGAATTCCACTGCATCCAATGCCTACATTGAGGTCACCAAATCAATGGAGATAGACACCATTACCGAGGAAGTACTGGACTTGAAAGTCCCAACTTTAAATTAGTGGTAATGGTACTATGCTGCTTCCTGAATGCTTTAATTAACGCAGCGATTGTTCCAAAAATGGTACTCTCTTTGCTACACTTCAGACCTTACCTGTCGGAACTACGGACAGTGAATTGCCAACTTAACCTTGACATACTCATCGCATGATTCACCAATTAGAATGCAGCAACTGAAAAGTAATGAAATTCCTGCCTGCTGCTTTAGAATGTCATAATACACCTCGGCCTGCAAGCACTTTCACACGCCCTCATCTTGAGAGAATGATTAATCGGGCGAACCGAAGAAAAAGGCGGTTCTCTCACAGTGCAGACAGTTTGAGACGTAGCTGCCAAAACGGAAACATCCTTTGGAGTGGATGTTATTCAAGTCAGCTTTCTTGGGTGAAGGTATAAAGACGGCAACTCTTCATTAACTTTGCTGACATAAAAGCAAATGTAACGACTTTAATGGGGAGAAATGTCTGCAAGAATTGAAGGATACCACGGTGTCGTAAAATTAATCACCAAACCGAACTACCAATAGAAGGGTGGACAGAAACAGTGCTTCAATTGGCATAAAGGCGGTTCCAAAAATGACCACGCAATTGCACAAGGACCTTGCATGCAACCACGAGGTGCAGACACACGTGAGGGGCAGTGTGAATAGCCAGTATGAATGGTTGGGACTACAAATAGCCAGTCAAACAGTCACTCACCGCCCACGTGTGGCTGCCTCCAATCGAAGGAATGGCGTGCGTGGGTCGCGCCACCAACAGCACAACAATGCCGAGGCATGGGGCTCGTGAGAGGGTCCACTGCAGTGAGACAGGTCACCTTGGCCTCGGGCATGTGACGCGACCACGCCTGTCTGTCTAACTGGGTGGGCGCGGCGTCTGCAACGCATTGCTGACTCGCCTTGTGGTACTGGAGAGATTCCAGTTGACCGGAGGAGTCAAGGTCGTCACTAACATTGACTGAGACACGAAGTGAATTGCGGCAAACTGGTTTAGTGACGAGGCGGTATTCAGTGCGGGGGCGGTTGGTGGAGTAGTCTGACCGAGCGTCACGTGGCAGCGTCAATAGCTGTGGGAAGGCGACACGACGCGCGTTGAACAGGCAATAGCCTCCCTTTTCACCGACTCCGATAACATTGCCATTTCAGACAAGTGGCGAAAGTGGCAAGCGGAACATTTAACATGCACCCTAAACTAATGAAGCCGATTTCAAAAAGGTCTTCCGCCCACCTCAGGCCTATGAGCAGGACCGCCTCACCACCTCTCACCGTACCTTATGCAGTACCTCGCCCTTTGTAGGTGTGAGTCTCCATACCCCACGCCCCCGTAATTACAGACACTGGAAATGAATTGCACAATTCTAACAAAAGTACAGACACTAAGAAGTCGACACACCCTCTTCAGGACTTGACAGCCAATTATGCGTGACTTTATCAACTTGTCTCGAGGACAAAATGAGGCTCGACAACAGTTAGAGGTATTGGCCAGGCGGAGGAACGGTGAACTTTCTCAAAAAGACTAAACGCTGCGCGATTACAAAACCCCGACGACCAAAAGAATGAGTAATCCAGAACCGTACAGTATGGGAGTTTTCTTGGAGTTAAGGATATTTCTGGACTGTTTATCACAAGCGTTGCAAATGTGCGACGCCACAACTACCTCATCCACATGGCACACATTTCTTATTACTTTGTACCGACTTACTGCGCCGAGTCGTAACGTTGGATGCAGACTTGTCTTATCATTAGTTAAGAAACTTTAATTAACCAGCATCCCGTCTTAAACTACCGTGCTGTCCCTGAGGGAAGGGAGGAGAATTTACCGAACTTTCACTTCCCTTCACCTATTTAACTACCCCAATCTGTTCACGACTACGCGACTATCCAGTGGCGTGCTGTTCAGTAGCCCTCTCCACGCCCACAGCAAGTCAGTCTGTAGGGCCTGCACTTCTTTTCATTGACCGTCCAAGCCTAGTCTGCCCTTAAATAACTTAGCGGAGTGTGTCGGTACCACGATCGTGGGCATTTGGCTTTTGGTGGGAGCAACTGCGCCTCCAGTCCACCCCACACAGAGTCCAGTGCATCGGCAGAGTTGAGAGCTGTGTTGTTTTGGATCAGCCACAGGCACATCGGCAGGACGTTTTGACACCACGCTGCACACTTCTCCCAATGGCTGCGTTACAAGACCGAGAACGAGTCGACTTCAACCAATAAAATTGGCATTACCAACCTGTAGGTTTAGGTTAGGCGGCAGCAAAACATCGAGTACTTGTATGATGCAGCTTAAGGTATAAAACACTCTCCTCGACATCGAAAGAGATGAAAGAGTGGAGAGTGAAAACAAACGGAACAGTATCCATCTCATTGGCACAGAAGGGAAAGGGAAGGTGAAGGTACCGGTACGTACACATGTGAAAAAGAACACTCGAGCTCTTTTTGAATTTTTTAAGCTGCAAAACCAAACCAGAAATGTAGCAAAAGGGTCAGAGATGAGGCACAGGTACATAGATACAGGTACTTGGTATCAGATCACCACAAGGAAAGGTCTTATGGAATGAACAAGGTTGGAGGGTGCATTGCCCACGAATCAAAGTTCCGTAGAATAATTGAAAGGCACTTAAAATTTCAGACTGGGGACTTATGTGAATACAGTAAAGACACGGACGAGAAAGTCCTCAAACCCTATTTGAATGTAGCCATCACGATCAGTGTCCAGATTTCGAAACTGTTCAGTCAGTTTCTGATTAAAAAAATGAAAAAACGGAAATAACGAACTGAAATCATGCGCAGAGGAAAGAGTACCCAACTGTAACTAACCTGCAATATAATACACATGTACATGAAGTCATCAAAGTAAATAACGCCCTTTTTTTTACGATCAAAGCGACACATCATAAGCTGGTACAATCCGGGACTTAGACGATAGCCTGCAATACCGAAGCAAGAGATTGAGAAAAAGGCATGCAGTTGGTTGATAAAACATGAGGAATACCGACCTGCTTGTGATATTGCGGACTGCAGCTCATGGATGTCGATACATCCCGAATTGTCGCGGTCAACGGACTTGAAGTAGCGCTGCCAGCCCTCAACAAAATCCCAGAGACGAAGAAATCCATCAAAACTTATGTCCATCGAGTGATTTGGGGTAAAAAGGTCTATGAAGAGCTAGTTGAACATACCCAGTGCATACCTATCATCGCTTGTACAGTTATGATGTTAAACGGGGTCCAGGTTCCATTAGAGAGAGCTTTCTGAAGCTCTGGTGCAGAAAGCGTTCCGTTTCCATCACTATCTAGTCTATTGAACACTACTATTCATGTTCAGGCAACATACTTTTTGAAGATCTGATATAAGCGATCTCGCGAAAACCCTTGACTCATCCCAGCTGCAAATACCCCGATGGTATGCTATTGGTATATGCGGGCTATATAGGTGATTATTTAAAAATTCGCAGGCACATAATGTGAATTCGTAAAATAAGCTTTGATATAATGCTAGCCTGAAAAAGAGGTCCCGCCGTGAGATAATTTTTTGCCAATTTAGATCTAATTTGGATAAACTTTGATGACTTTAACATATATTGTTCCAACTTGCCTGAGGCGAGTGCGACTTACAGGGTGGTAGCGCATGATGCAGCACCTCGAGCATTCCTTAAGAACGAAAATAGAATAAATGCAAGGTAGAATACACATGCTCAGGAGAGGGAGGGACGGAGCTGCTGACATTGCTAGGAGGCCGACCCAAGCAGCCAGGTAAAAACGGCCACCTTTGTCCGGGAAGGCCAACCAGAACTTTAAACAAACAAAGCATTCCGTGGCTCACCTAGCTTCTCTTCTTTTTAAAAAACCTTTTGTGTTGGCTATTACAACGTAATCGGTGCCGCAAGAAGCACCTACGAGCTAACCGATGATGATGCAAATGATGCGATGCTCGACACCAAGTCACTGATCCCCCTGGCGGTACGACTCAATTTAGAGGTTCATCCGGTTTGCAAACTAACTTCGACAAAAGAGGTTCTGCCATCCATCAATGTGTCTGTCTGGAGACGTTATTTCATCGCTCATCTTCCTTAAATGGTCCACGGTTGGTGTCGCATAGGCTGTTAATAGCTTTCCTGCAGAGTACTGGAATGGGACAGATATCGAGGACGAGCACCTTTCTTGGTCCTAATGCTATCAGGTGCCAGAAATTCCCCACCTGCAGCACAGGCACTCCAAAAAGCTGGATCCAATTTCCAACGCCAGAATTATAACTTGTTCAGCATCCCTGAAAGATGAAAAATACCAAATGCAGAGCTGATATAGCGTTCTAGGCATCCCTTAAGAGATGAAAGTAAGCTAATTGTGAGGCAGAATATATGTATTTAAGAGAGTGTTAAAAAGAAGCTGCTGGCATGGTTCGGAGGCTAGCTCTCACTGTTCCATCAAAACGGCCACCTCCAATCATTGAAGACCAGCAGCATCCCAAAAACAAACAAAGCATTGCCCGTGAGCCTCTTGACTAAGCCAAAATTGATATCCACTTCTCATGGAAAGCAATTATGAGGTGACTTTTGTAGCGTATTAATTGTTTGGGCTGTTGGTTAATCAAACGTATTTATTGGCGACCATCTTGAAGCTAGCTGCGTGGGTTGGCCTGTCGGCAATGCCAGCAGTTCCCTTACTTTCCGTCTAGAATACACGTATTCTGACCTACACCTGCCCTTCTCCTCTTCTTTTAGGGATGCTCGAAGCGCTACACTTGGAATCTCTGTGAGGCTAGGAAAAAACGATTTTTAGGCACAAGTCACAAATCCAATGCAGAATATTGAATAGGGGCACTATCAAGACTTAGCAGCCAACTCACTCAGTGGGCCAGAATGGTCGGCCATGAGACCGTAATCGGATTCGGACTACCTCTGCGCACCTTACTACTGTGACTGCCGCAATCTTAAAATAGACAAACTGCAACTAATCTGCTCATTAATTTTATGTGACACAATGAAAATACATCACGCAAACCCTTTAAATTGTCTTAGCATCGTGTGTATCACCCCAAAAAGAAAGAATTTAAAATAAATGGCAGAATTCATGTATGCAATAGGGTTTACATCATATTTACAATAAATACTCCTTCACTTGATCCATATGCTATTTTAACATCATGTTTGCTTACTCATATATTGAACTTCATGCAACTATTCTGAGCTAAAAAAGCATTTTTTTCAATGTTTAGCCTAGTATGTGCTGAAATTATTTGTTTCGGAGCATGGATAGTATAGCAGTCAAGGATTTCATTTTTAGCCTATAAGATTAGGCTAACATTGCTTAGTGGTGGGTTCTGGTTTCGCTTACTTTGCTGGCTGTGTACAAATTCACCGGAATGCTTCTTTGGTGGTTCGAATTCACAAGTGTTACATTCCCAGCTTTTATGTTGGCTGATTTTAATAACTCCGCATTTTTTGCTCAACCCCTCACTGAAGGTTTAGCTGCCTATGTTCTGGCATAGGTATTAGTTTTCCGGGTCACTATTGATGGATTCTTACTCATTTCGTCTCCTTAGCTGTATCAGCAGTTTATTACCACCAAGGGGACGTTTGGTTGGTGCCTCTCACTGCTTTAGACTATATTTCCTTTAATAATTGTCGGTATAAATTTACATCAGGTCCCATCGATTCTTTTATCCTATTAATCTCAGCTAAGTAAATTACCAACCTTCTAGGGGCCATTTCCATAAAAGATGTTTCGTTGCTTTTAGGCTTCATCGTGAATGCTATGACGGGATCGTCAACGAATTGTACTCACGAAAATGTGGATGAATATTCATATGACAGCGATTCCGGTGACACAGTGATCCTAAGGGATGACGATACTCTCGATCAATGCGAAAAGGGCCTTTCGTTTGTCCGTTTTATGTCTCTTGAAGGTGGTGTCACTACAGACGGTGACTTGGTTACTACAGCGGCAGCCAGGAGCGCCTCGAAAGCTAAATTGACGCCTCTGCCGTCGGGTTTGTCATTCCTCCGCAATCATCCTCACTTTCTTGCCACCTCAATTCCTCCGGGAAGCTTCATGTTTACCGACTGCCGCCTTCAAATGTCTATGGATGAGCAGAAATCACATCAAACAGTGGAAAATAGTCAACATTTTTCAACTTCTGTTTCGCCCAGTTCGGGGACTGTAGCCTATCTCCCGCAAAATTTTATTGAAATAGCTCCGAAACCGATTACCCCACCTCCTCATACTTCTACTCCGCCTCCTCATCCGCCACCAACCCAAACTCTTTTATCTGAAAAGGCTTTGGATACTAACGATCACTTCAAGCATCCGAAATCCATTCAGTTGTCCGACTTGAGGTGCAAGAATCGTGAAGCTGCACGCAAGTGTCGTGCCAAGAAGAAGAATTACATCCAACAATTGGAGCATGATTTCAAAGACCTCAAGGTATCACCTACTCTCCGATTTCCGCAGGCCCTTAGTTTGGGGGACCTTCAGCTAGTGAAATTATGGTTGTTGAGCAGTTTAAATGAACTTTCAGCAGAACTCAAAAGGTTTGGTTGCGTGCTGGAAGGTTCAACACAATTGAGTGCGTCCCACTCCACCTGACTGGTTTTGTGTTAACCTCAGTGTGCAAATTTAGTTGTTAAGCGCTTGAAAACGGCTTCAGTGAAAGTATTACGGATTTGCTATAGGATCAATAGTGCTAAGGCCCTGGAGATGAAATCGTGGAGGGCTGGAAATGCTAACATAGTTCCATATCTCTGGACTTCGTTCCCGTTGTACTCCGTCTTCCACCGAGTGGAACTACCTTTGTGAGATTTGTTCCGCGCCCACATATTGCTGCATGTCCAGGGCACTGTTTCCCCTTAGCGAATCAAACTAAGGGGAATGATTTGCTAGGCAGCACTCAAGGTTGGATGTCAACCAGTTTTTGTGAGAAATCATCCATATTCTTTTATCACTGTTTGCCCCCATGATGCTGTTTTGGGTCGTCTGCTCTGTTTTTTTTTCCTGTATAATTTAACCCCTTTGGGGTGCAGATTATGCTGTCAGTCTCCTTTTGCAAATCGCATTCACGTCGCATGCCTTTGTTGGTGAAGTAAGTCATCTTGAATAAAATGTGTGAGACGGTGGGTTTTCCTGGAGTCGCATCCTAATTTCAGGCGTCTAGTTAATTAAATATCACATCGGCTTCAGTCGTTCGAATCAGCGCCCTTTCATCTGTCTGGTTGGTTAGTACTTTGGCGTTTACCGAGCTGCTACAAGTTGTGAGGCGCTGATGGCATAAAGCACACTCCCCACTTTGTCTCTTCATTTCCTGCCCAGGAAAAGTACGCCATCCTCCAACAGGAGAATGACGATCTCAAGCGCTTCATTTTTCAACACTTTGGTGTGAGCCTTACGCCCAAACCGTCCAGTAGAGAAACCTCGACTACCACTGTCACAGCACTAACGACGGCAGTCCCTATTCAACCCTCCCTTCCGGTGGTGCTGAATGCACCTCCCGGGGTCCATGTCCTTCCCACTGGCCAACCTATTCTCCTCAAGGTTGTCTCACCACAAGCACAACAGCAGCATCACTTGGCTGCCGCTACAGCACCGGAGGGAGGCGAAACTGTACCACACTCGACTTGAAATATGCTCCTTCTTCCGCTGAGTCTTTCAACTCTTATTCCTATCTATTAACGATAATAAAAGCACTTTTGTACATACTACTTAGAAACCGTGAATAAATTTGATAATACACGCATTTCCGTCGTCTCTGTCTAGCTTCTCCAGCTTCTATGCAACTGACTCGTGACGTCTGCTTTGCAGGAGTCTGGTAACATTTTCAAACTTCCTCGCAATGAATTTGGTCTGGTTCCGGCCATGTACACTGGGTGAGTGCGTAAATTTCCTCCGCCTTGTTGCCCTGCTATCTTAGTCTACGTTTTTAATTCTAACTTGTGAGTCATTCACGAAGTCGTTTGGGCTCAGCGTCAGTGGCGCATTTTGTTAGCTCTGACTGCAGATGGCGAATCATCAGACCTTGCACCGCTTAAATCTAGATGGCACTTTGACACACGTGCTATCTAATCACCTGGATGAAGGGTGGATGTGAGAAGACAGTTCTGGGGGCTGTTAAGTTGTGAATTGCCTGTGGTGAGCTCAAGATTGAGGTGACAGCAAGAAGTTCAATTGGTTTGGGAATGCCTTTCAGACAAGCTAAACAGCCAAGAGATTTGGGATAATTGTTCTTTTGAATCGGGTCTTCCTATGGCCGCCACCAATGGTAGAGCTCTGATTCTCCTTGAGGCCTCGCCAAGCAAAGCTAGTAAGGAAGTCAATCTACTGTCGGAGGCGCTGAAGGTTCGAAACTTTACAGGTATAGCAGCTGAGAATGGAGCATTTGTTGAATCCTTTGTTGATTCGTCTTATTTTGTCTTATATTGTGTAAGATGTCATCTTGAAATTCGATCGCTTTGGAAGGCTGTAGCATCAATCCGTTCTGAACGGGTTGTGGGACAGGACCGTTCCATTTGTTAGAGTCTTCAAAAGTGGGTCTTGTTACTTCACGAGCGTCTCGCTAATTTTTTTATGTTTCGGGAAGATTTGTTTAGAGACTCCCTTCACAAATTTAACGATGGTAGCAGGTATCAAGTTGTGGTGCCTTTACTTAAACTAATTTAGTAGCAATCTCGTGCAAGTTAGAGTCAGCGTTCATAGCGGAAGGATTGTCACCACTTCATCCAATAAAACCACCTTCAGAGTGGCTTCTCCATCCGAAGCAAACGCGTATTACGATCCTGTTCTCTTACTCTAGCCTGGTATCACAAACCTGTGATTTGCATTCCCTACCAGTTTGTGGTAAACTACCCTAATCAGAAACAATAAGGTAGATGTTTGAGGTTCTTCACTTTGGCATGTTCTAAATCTATTATTGCGATGTGCTGGGACATTGACATTGTTTAAGCTTCGACAGTGTATCTTTCTCCAAGACTTAGGTGGCAGTTTCATGATGTTCATGTAACTTACCAACCGAAAATCGGAATCTATCGAATGCTATCGAATACGCTTCACCAGCGGTTGAGTATGCTATAGCGCGGTTCAGGACTTTGGTGTATCTGACAACTGGATGCAACTGGAGCAGTAGTATCTCCACAGCATTATATTTATTTATTTATTTTCAGTCTGCATGGCAATCGAGGCCTGATCTCAGAAGTAGACGCAGCAGCTGCGCCACACCCAGCAGCGGCAGCCGAGGCGCAACGTGGGGAGGCGGCACAAAGAATGCAGTCGATGCGTGTGCTTCGCTCTACTCAGGGCCTCCACGCACCCTTACGATTGGCTATGGAGGAGAAAGTAATGGAACGCATGGCGCCCCGTCTTCCTGGCATCTATGCTCATCATCCATTGGCTGCGCAACTCAGCGGTGCTCTTGACACCATCGACTTTTGCGACATTCTGAACAGTACGTTTCATTCTCCTCATGCTTTCGCGTCACGTTTCTGCATGTCGTTTGGCTTATTCACTTTCAGTGTCCGGGTTGTTAGGGAGAGACCTTTTGTGGTTCGGGGAGCTAATCTTACCTTCTGGTTTGTCTAGAATAACCAAATCATTGAGTCGTTTCAAAGTACTCACTTTGCTTAAAACCCACAATTAATGAAGTCTTAGCTCAATTCACTTATATCTTGGGGCATTCCGATAAAAAAAATGGTGCGTCACACATGTGTCACACTGATATGAAATCTGAACGTCAACCCTTCCAGCATTTATGGATCGAGGGTAACTCCTTACTTCGGTCTTACTCGGTACACAAGAGCGCAGTATAGCTCATTCAACCGCCAGTTAATAGGGCAGTTATGCGATAACGGGAGATGCCGATCTCCATGAATCATCCACCATTTGTAAGGAGAGCTTTTCTTTTCCAAAAACAAAGCGAGGGTTAACTCTTGATTAGATAGCCTTTGTGGCTATTTGCCGTTTTCCTTCTTGCTTCTATCCTGTGAGCACCTCTTGCCTCGCTTGCCCGCCGTGACGCTAACGCACGCACACTCGGAGGCGCAACATCGGTGACCGGTAGTATCCAGGGCGTGAAGGTGAGGATGGAGCGAACAAGACCAAGTGGAACGAATCGCAATTAACCTAATGGCTGACCTACCACAAATAAGAATTTTCTCCTCTTCATCACTATGCATCCTTTGTCGGAATAAAAGTGTTTGTAATCCTTTGCAGATCAAGCAGTGGTGTTGTTCATCGATGCTGCAGAAAAATCTGTCGGCTAATTGGCACATATCTACCTGTCACATTGCTCCTTCAGTAACTCTTTTGCCTGTTTTCCACTTCAAGCTTGATGGTCTAAAGGGAGGTTTTGGCGAACCTACGAGCAGGCCGAAGCTTAAGCCCTGTCGGACGAGATAAGCTTTCTAAATTGAGTTGGATCCATCACTCGCCTTTCAGCCCCTAGTAACCTCTTCCACTTCCATGACTCAATTGTGGATGTGCTGTGATAAAGTTGAGGATGTCTGAAGCTCTCCACCAAACTCTTAGTTATTTCTTTACCCATAATGGTGGGATTTGCTTTGAGGTCTAGTGACTTCGAGAAAATCTTACCTTTAGGCGCCTTTTTTCTTCTCACGTTTTCCGACTCATCAGTCTCACGTGCCGAAGCGATTGTCAATTGTCAAGCGGTGACGGCTTTCATGGCTTCCTTTCTCAAGGCAAGCAATAGCTTCCATCGTTCCTACAGTCATTTTGCATTTGCACACGGTTTTGTATTGTCGACTCTCCCCTTCTTTGGCACACTTGGTAGACCTCAGCAGCAATTGCTGGAATTTAGCAAATGACCAACTTCGTTTGAGGATTATATAAGAGGTGAATTACTTGGAGAACGTCGATTTATCTTCCCGCCTTTCATCAAAAGCCGATCAGCAGTCTTCCGAGTTTGGCATCAAGTTCCCGGGATGGTGTTCCCATGTAATTCTTCCTAGTCAAGAATGAAGGACCTTTTCGAAGGCGTTTCACTCCCACTTTTATTTGTACTATTCTCAGATTGTATGTTCTGCTGCCTCACCTTCTTCTTTAGGCTTGGAAACATTTTAGACCCAAGTTAGCATCATATTCTGCCGAATTACTTGCCAACGACGGAGAGGAACATCTTAGCAATAGACGGACACATGTCAATGCTTTGTCATTCATAAGTCCCTAAAGGCCAAAATGAAGAGTTTGGGAGGTCTGTTGACTCTGGGTTTTGCATATCCCCAACTCTCTGTTATCTGCATTTCTTCTGCCACTTTGCAGACCCGGAGGACGCCGAGGTGATGGTATCACCGCATCTGCTGGTGGAACGCCAACAAGGCATTCTGTAGAGACGTTTCTTCTCACAGTGCGTTTACTACCAGACACTTATTGGATTTCCTACTCATGTCACAAATAAAGTGCTTTAAGCGTTTCACGTTTCGATGTTGTTTGGGCACAAAGGAATGGTTGCGGGTCGGATGTGTAAAATTTAAAAGGATGGACTCTGAGCTCTACCTGATTTTTGCTCCCGTTTCGTGGAGCTTATTCTTTGCTGTTCATGGTTATTCGTTCTAGTCTGTCAATTTCTGCAATTTTCATGTACATGACAGCCTATCTTTCCCATTTTTGAGTCTGGCTTCACAAGCATGACTATCCCCGATTGTTTCGCAGGTGGTTTTGATGTTCCCTTTTGGGGGAATTAATTTCTTTGGATTGTGCTGTTGCCTTGCTCCAACCCGCTTAATCTCGACGCGGGAATGACTTAGTCGCATCAGCTGCCGTGACTCTTCTCTGGAGCGCCTTTCTCAGTTCCTTTTCTATTTTTGGCTGTGTGTGACAGCACAACGTAAGTTTTTCTAGTCCACCCCTCATCATGGGACAAGCTCCTCACCCTAGAGCTGCTTCATTTTGTCAGTGCGGAATCACGACCTGATCTGACTTCATCCTTTGGGTTTTCCAAGTTAGCCATCCGTCCTACTCCCTGTGGCCAGGGACTCCTACAGGTTGAAATAGTCCTGGACATTTTTTTTGGTTTCCTTAAAGCATCTTCGATAGGAGCACGAGATTTCTCATTTGCCTGCTATAAAAAATTCAGGTAGCACTAGAACAGTGTCAAGCTCTTGTTTGTTGTGAAAGTCTGTTGATGCGATGATTTTTTTCGCTTCACCTACTGCTTGTGGACTTTTTAGGGAGGGTTTGATATGTAGTCCCCTCTTCTTGAATCAGTCCAATATCAAGTGGGAAGCGAGAAGGGGGAAAATTTATTGCCTTAGACCACCACAGCAATGACACCCACACAAATGCTTCTACATCAGATGGCAGTGGGCCTCTAGGGTAGGCGGCTTGTCATTGCTTGCAAACTTTCATGACAATGAGTTACACACCTTAAGTTGATTGCTGACTTAATCTCTGTACCTTGAAGTGTGCCCTGAGCAGTGGTTGATCGCCAGTCAGTTTCACCATCGAAGGGCTACAGCCATCTGTGACTGCACCACATCTCACAGCTGAAAGGTGTCCAAGACTGGTGGCCAAGGGCAATCAAGGCTGCTGAATCGATCGCGTGAAAGTACAGCGTCCTTTCTCTCATGTCATCATCTCCCTAGAAAGTGTTTCAAATTACTCGATCACTATCGCATTCCCTGTGCTCATTATTTGCTGTACCGACTGTGGATGAGACTAGGAATAGCTTCCTAGAAGGTTGTCCTTATCTCCTTTTTAAATATTTTGCTCAGTCTTTGTTCAAAATTTTGAGGCCTTCAGCAGTTTGCCTTTATTTTGAGTCCTCCTAAATCATTTCGTAGGTGATGTCTTTATAAGTCAGTGGCAGCGATTAATTTCTTAACATGCAAAAGCAGGATCAAGGTTAGTCAAATCTCCTGCAGCTAGGTGAGAATGGCCCTACTTTGAGGCCTTTGCTCCCTTAATCACCTTGCATGGAATCTTGGCTATAAGGCCTATCATCGGCCAGTCACCACAAGGTAGCTGGGATTTCAAAGGTTACTTACGCTTTGTTTAGTTGCCATGACACCGAAAAGACGTTTGGTCTCAGCGTCAGTGACATGTCTCGTCAACCCCGTTGTATCCACTACTTTGTCCTCTTTATTGACCGGACTTGCTGGGCTTCGTACTGTTCAGGGACCGGCGATGCTCTGTCACGATTGCATGGCATTTCATCGACTAGGTGAAGTGGCTGGCATTTGTCGGGGGCTAAGCGATGGCCATCGCTACTAATAGAATGCTAGGAAGTCAGCACAGGGGACCATGTTGTGGACGCCTAGAAGGAAGTTTATGCTTGAGGTCCTCTGCTTACCAAACTGTCGTCTCTGTCGGTTGACTGCTGCAAATTTCTTTTTCAATTCTTCCGGCTAATTAGCAGTTTATAAACTAGGGGACGTGGAAAGACGAGATACGAAGCATGATGAAGAGGCTCGTAACTCCAATAACCTTTAATTTAACCTTCAGCACACATTCACGAAACGCAGTTGAGACTGCCCCCTTCTCAAGAAGCAACAGAACCTCCCTTTCGAGTGGGCAAGGGGAGCTTAGCCCCAGCGCTTTTAATCTGGCCGTGCAGGTTCTTTCTCCAGTTTTTTTCCAACACAGAATCGTCCAAACAGTTTGAGGCAAATACATTTTTAAACCTGCCTTCGTCCTCCTAACCCCAGTCTCCACTTTTAATCTTCCTTACCCTCTTACCCCAGAAATCAAAGTAATAACAATGATGCACATATCATTTGATCGATGGTAGACCTCCGAAAAGGAGGGATGTCTTAAACACCACCACCATTATTTTCAAACAGCAAGGCTTATGGAGGATGGCACTGCTTTTATTCATACTCGAAGAGCTTCTGAGTCATGTTAATGAAGCTTTCGAGATTGAGGCAGGTGGATGGAGGGACTCGTGCCGCAGACGGCATTAATGGAGCACCATGCTTCCTCCACTACTCTGTCTCTCCCTTCCCTTACCAAATCCAAATGCCTGAATGAGGGAAAATCATCCATTGAAAATAATTTGGGCTCTTTTTTGCAGACATAGTTCCATCCCCCGCCCTCCATGCAAATTTCACTTAAAGAAGGTCATAAGTGGAACAAGTTATAATAGACGGTAATACACTTGGAGAGATCAGCCATGATTACCAAAAGGGGAACAGAGTTAGGTCACAAGAAGTATGGAGGTTAAAACAGCTTGCCATATGTACACATTCCTTCACTCTCCTCCTTCCCCGTTCCCACCCTACCCCACAGTCTTCACACAAAACTCGCCTCCCGAATCGCCTGATAGGTATAGCGTGTTGGTCGATCCCTTTCCACAGCATCCACCTCCACACCAGTGGTTGCTTGCAATTGGGAATAAGATCGCGTGGTGGCGTTACTTCCGCCCGTTAACACTCCTCTCTTTCCACCCACTGGTCCTGTTGCTTCATCGTTTTCGCCTGCCTCAGATTCTTCTTCTGTCATAGCACCGAGACGCCCTAATGTGGCGCTTCGTTGACGTGGACGGCCACTACTGTTGGAAGAAACTTCGTAGTGATTATTTCGACGCGGAGTGTTGATGCAAGGGGGATCGATGAGACATCCATAGCTTGCAGAGGAAGAAGAGATGGATTTATTGTTAATTGGGCGACTGGCGCGTGGTGAACCCACAAACACGTCTACACCGTGTTGGGGACCTGCCTGCCATATTGAGCGTCCAGCAAGTTGATCGAGACTTTGGTAGTCAGGAGAGGGGGGAGTTATGCTGGGTGGATGACCCCTTACGGCTCGCGGGTGAAAGCTAGGTCTAGCTACGAGAGTACTGGTGGCGGTTTGACCGTCGGAAATGATTGTTGATACAACTGGAAGGGTTCCGTAGACACGAGGAGGATGTCCAGTAAAAACTACAGGGACTGGCATCCCTCCGCCACCGCCACTTTCAGCAGTGGAATACTCGACTGGATGTCGAATCCCTCTTGGAGCCACTGCATCGAGTGCTAGCACTCCAAGGCCCTGAAAGTGGAGCAAAGGAGGTAAGAAGACGTCTCAAATTGATGGAGAGAAATCCAGTTACTTACATCATAGTACAGAGGCTTTTTCTCCTCCTCCAGTGTGTTTGTGATAGAATCAGTGGAGATCATTCCTGTGAAGGCGGAAGGCCAGTGGTTATGATAGAAATGCAATGCACACATGTGCGGACACATGAAAACTACCTTTAGCCACTGAGGATTCGATGCTTTGCCCATCAGAGAATCTTGGGTCATTTAGAACCTCTTGAGTTTGTGCTGGTGCATAATGCTGTGTGCTTCCTTTCGAGTTCGCATTTTTCTGGTGTCGGAAGAACGACCACTGACAGTTCCACAGTGGGGTACAGGTGTAATCGAGCCTTTCCTGATGCTGCTGATTTTGATGATTCGGTCTCTGCTGACTGTTCACAAGGGGTCGACGCTTGAGTAGACAGATGAGGACAACTGCAGCCGGAAGGAGGACCCCAAACACAACCACTAAACAAGCTGCAACAACCTCAACACGATGTGGTGGATTTTGGTCATAGAAGCCATCGTAGAAGCCATCCAGGTTGTTGAACCGATGGTCCGAACCGGCAACGTCACTGCGGTCAAGCACACGGCCTCCAATACCGCCTCCACCACTGATACCTCCACTACCGCTACCACCACCACCACCACCACCACCACCAAGGTTACCACCACTGCCAACACCGCCACTGACACTACCACCAACGAGTTTTGCGTCCTCAGAAACGGCAATTTGGATGGCAGGTGAGGAGGTGCACTTTGGCTGGACGCCGTGATCGCAGGCTTCGATGACTAGACGGTGATTCACTGGTCCATGAATGGGCCTTTACAATGGAAAATATTTATTGAAGTTTTCATGCAAATACACTCGGCTGACTTGTTTTTGTGGACTTTTGATACATTTACGTCCATGTTTTTCCTGCACTAAGTTATAGGAAACACATACAATTTTGGGGATTTAAGTCGCAAAGAATAAAGAGAGTGAAAATATGACAACTGGACCATAACAATTGAATTGACGGGTGAACGGCGGAGGCAGCAGGAGGTACATCAGTGCCAGTACCCTGCCTCCCTTCACTCCCAATGATGGGAGCAAGAGGAGTTCATTTGTCATCCTTTCATGGATGCATGCAGATGTCAGACGTGGACAAATGGCTAATAAAGCCTCTCCACTCAAGTAAGCGACATAGCTCATCAAGCTGGTCAAATCGAAAGACCACAACCCCGCCACCATCGCCTCTATCTCGACCTGCCCTTCTGTTCGCCTCATTAATCCATTTATTACCCCTTTACACCCCTCAACTGTCATGCCTCTGTCTTAGTCACTTCATGTCAAGCGCACACCATCGCTCATGGACGGAAAAAATAATTTATGTCTGTCTTTGGCCCTTTCCTTGAGACTTTATTGGTTGCCTCTCCAAGCAGCAATGCGCTGAGTCTGCCCCAAAACCTCACTTGACATGATTTATTGCTTCTGATAGCTCCCAGCCTCAATCAGGAAGTACCGCGAATTCCTTATTTATGTCTTCCTCTTGGAAGCGTTGGGGGAGTGCGAACGGAACCTTGTGCTACTATCCTGAGCGCCAAATAACTCATTCAGTCTGAAGGCATTTGAAGTGATTTGCTGTATATTGTACCCTTTTGGGGCATCGCTCTCCATTTTGATGATTCACACACCAGAGGTTGAAATTCGATGGCCCAGATCATCTGGTATCCCATCCTCCTTCTCCTTCGCCCCATCGAATCTTCTTTTTTACCTTTCCTCTTCGATTCTACAATGTCCGGCAACATTTTCTTGACGCATTTTGACGGATTGCCCCTCCGCCCTTCCAATTCATTCCCACCCCCAATGCCTTCAGCAAGCAAACTTCAGCAATTTATTCGCCAAAATGGTTCCTAAACAAAATTTACGGGCTGCTTTGTTTGTTACAGTGGAGCTAAATGTTTTCCCTTCCTGCCCATCTTGTCAAAATCCATCAGCTTGAAGAAGCCTCGTACCATAAAAAGAGAAGGATCCAAATGGAATGCTGTTTTGATTACCTGATCAGAAAAACCTCCTTGCTCTACGAGAAGAAAAACCAGAGAAAAACAGAGTGCCTAATCTAGTCGCTTCCTCTGCACATTTAATGGACCGAGCTGGCTGAGACTGGAATCCTTTACCTCTCTGCTTTAAGCAACATATTTTGTAAAAACCTCTTTAGGAGGAAAGCTGCCCATTTCGCACTCCAAGAGGGCTACAGCTGAAAAAGTAGTGGTTCGTTTCCATGAGTCGGTCGGATGCCTTCCAGCATTATTTACTGTTAATCGGGTTAGGCCTACTTATACAGCCGCGAGTAGTATATTCCCCGAGTGAAATTTCTATGCTCCTCCGTCGTACCAGACCAATGAAATAACTGATTTTGCCTGTCACTTTACGCTACCTCCGAATTTATGGGCAAGATTATGAATTTTGCCTCCTCCAAATAGCCATGCACGACTCCCTTGTGTTAGGTAACGGAGGGAAGTTTCCCGCGGCCTCTCATTTGTCATTAGCCTGGTGGAACGAATTCGCGAAAAATATCTGTTCGTTTAAGGTACGTTTCATTGTTTGTGTGCGCTGTAACACAGACACGCGCGGTCGCTTGGCTCGTGAGATGTCACTTTCTCGACATCTTGAATCCACTATTAAAAGAGAATTTTTCGAAAACGATTCCTCCTCATTTGTTTCGCGTTCTGTAAGACCGTCTACTTTACCGTCAGTAAGGAGGTTAGGAGGATGTGAAAGTAATCCAGAAAGCAGTTATCACAACAGGCAGACACCACTGTGCACACCCACTGAAGGTCAAATTCTAGACAGGAGTTCGGGTATATCTACTCGAGCTGACCCTTCTGATGCAGCTGGAAGTGATAGCTCTGAAGGAAGTTTTTTCTCGACATTCCCGGACGATAATACCCCCTCTTAACATTTGAAGATCACCAGCTAAGTGGATAGTTGAGAAACGAGAATTAAACTTGGGGACAAGCTATTTCACACCCCTTTCCTCGCTTTCCAGATTCAATGCCATATTTCCACTAAAACCCATCCCTTTAAGAGAACATTTTAAACATCCATTTCCCAAATAAACGGTTAAGTCTAAAATTCAATACGGTGGAAACAATAGAAATGATGCATCAACGCTTATGTTGGATTACCGATGGGGTGGAGAGGGTGGCTATGACCTAATCCCTCTTCCTACGAGGGATTAGGCGGGGCTTTTTCCTTTTGTTTTAAACAAATAAGAAAATGAAGGAGAGCAATTCCTCACCTTGTGAGAAAGATAAGTCCACTGGTCTCGTCGATCGCGAAGTTGCCAGTTCCTGGTCCATCCTGTGGAATGGGAATCTCGGAGCGAATGCTGTAGGAGATGCGTGCATTCTCCCCATAGTCAACGTCCACAGCCTGCACGGTGAGAATTTTGTGGCCCAGAGTCTCTCCTGGCGCCATGTGAAGGAGAATGGACGTGTTGGGATAGCGAAACTCGGGTGCATTGTCGTTTACATCCGACAGTGTCACCACGACTGTTGCAGTTGCTGTGAACACTTCGCCACTCTTGAAGCCTCGCCTAGCAGATTGTGACGATTGAGATGGTGAGATCGACTGAGCGGACGATCCAGCCAATGGAGAATCAACTGCCAGGACTTCAAAGGTAAAGTAGCCGTTCGATTCACGATCGAGCTTTCGGATAACCCTGATCTCTCCGGTTCGACTGTCAATAGAAAAGTAGGAAAGTGGTCTTTCATCCCTCACTTTGGAAGGCTGCAAATGTGGCATGAATAAAGGCTGTTGCTGCTGCTGTTGTAGCATGGAGTCACGTTTCCTGCGCTCCATTGTGTCATTCTTCAAGGATCGCTGAACCAGTCCAGCACGAGGTGGATTCAGATGGTATGTGATGGAATTTGCTCCAGCAGTTGCATCCCTATCAACAGCCTCTACAACTCCGACAACCTCCCGAAGTTCAAGGTCTTCTGGCACCTCAAAAGTGTAGATGCCGCGAGTGAATTCTGGAGGCCAGTCATTCACATCCAACACGGTCACATCGACACGAGCTGTGCCGGTGAGTTGCCGAGGCTTTCCGTGATCCATAGCGAGGACATTGAAGCTGTAGACTCCATTCTCAGGAGCATTTTCACGATCCAGGCTGACTTGTGCGTAGATGTCTCCGGTGTCTGGTTGAACACGAAAGAGTTGCTGTGGACTTGACCCAAATTGTCCATCGATATGAGAGTTCTGATCCGGAGCTAGGTGATACGAGATCCTCGCATTCTCGCCCAGATCAGGATCCACAGCTTGTACTCGACCCAGCCAAACTTGTTGATTCCCTACTGGCTCTCGGTTCTCAGCAAGTGAGAAATTGAAGTAACTATCGTTGAGGAATCGTGGCGGATTATCGTTGATATCGAGAAGGTGCATACGAATTCGTATCTCCGCGTGATTACCATTTCGATCTTCGCAAATTATGGTGAGCAGCTGGCTCGGTGTGGTCTCACGATCGAGACGGTCTTGAAGGTTGGACGACTCGCCTGTTGACTGGTCGCCCCCCGATGGGACCTTAGCCAAAACTCGGTACTCACTGACCCTCCCACTCGGTCGCTCACTCAGGGAGGTCGTCTCAAACCCAAAGTGATCCACCCTGCCACCAGATGGGGCGGAATCGGCTTGAAGTGTAAAGTTGTCACGAGGTCCCAAATGACATTCAACTTGATCCTCACCATTCCCATCCTTATCCGACACCTAAAACAAAATAGTCCGCATGACCTTGCGGGCACCAATCAGCAAGGGAGAAAGGTAACAATGCAGCTATGACAACGGATGAAAAAATGACTAATGTACTCATTCCTGTGGAGTAGGGGCCGAGTGGGTGAGAATGGTGTAATGTAACGAGACGACGGGGCTCGCATATGTCGCCTTGAAGAAGCGGTCGCAGTTGAAAAAAAAGGCGTTAAAATAGGAAGGCGAAAACAAAAATAAAATCGGTACGCAGCATGAAACAAAGAAGTAATTTCTTAAAGAAAATGGGAAACACTTTATCCTCTTAGTGTCAGTTTCGTAGGAAGTTTTAGGGTTCCGTTGATGGAAAATTTTTCAACAGTTCAAACAGGTATCACTTGGAGAAGAGTAAGGTGAGGCAGTATGTCCCACCTTCCCCTTCACGTGCGTGGCAGGCCTTGTCGAACCCTGAAAGGAGAACGGATGGCAAAGCTCACCGGAAATGACTAAATTCCAACAGTTCATGGAAGAGCGGTCTTCCATGGCAGCACATCTTTCACACAGTGGAAAAGGCGATGCGCAGGAATTCGGCAATCTTCCCGATGGGTTGGCTGAATTGAAGAAGGAACCGCAGAAAGTACGATGCACTTCAGCGACCAGTGATAGCAGCAAAAAATCCCGACGCTATTTACTTAGTTTTTCTTTGTAGTGGCTTAGGTCGCAATCCAAAAGAGTTTAACAGAGGGAAAATGCGATCATGGAGAGGGAATGACAGAAGAGAATTAAGTAGCTTTAACATCTGTAATTTGCAAATCACTGACTCAGTAAGTGAAATCCGATCCTATCTTGGAAGCAGTTTGCCAAAAGAGGAAGAACTTCCGCCCCCCCTCCTGCTTCCCTTGTTTCGCCTTGCCTCTTTCGCTCAAAACCTTCCTCCTTGCCACAACAAGCGATCTTTGAAAAAGGGGAGAGAACGGGGAAGAGGGAGGAAAGAAGGCTAGGATGGGCGTCTGCCTTACACCATCAACGGTGCAAGAGTGATTCAGCATTTTGCAGTGTTTCACTGCTTCTTTTGGTGTGTGTGTATTTTTTGCCACTGCTTCAACAAGATCATTGGGGGTGCCAGGTGCGTGCGCATGATTATTGCTGCGGTGGAGGGCTCTTCTCGTGCTGTTTATTTGCTCCACTTCCATCAATAGGAACCTCAGGGAGGAAGGGAAGAAAAGGAAATCGCAGCCACATTTTATTGAGGAGTTTGGTAGTGCTTCTGCATCGGAAGGAATGCACATCGCCGAACCGACCACTCAAACGGATTCAACATAGCTGCCGTACACCAGCAAGATCCCCTGACGGTTTTGCTTCTTTCATCTCCTCAAATCCATTTCGTTTAGCATGGTTTTGACGCTATTTGTCGCGTTGCAAACGTCAAATCACGGGTTCAGAATGGGCTTCAACACTTTAAAATTTTAGGCATAGATGATTATGGAATGAATTTTATCGCTATTCTACTTTCTTCTAACATTCTAGCTGTCCTAGTCCTCATTCTTGTCCCTTGGCGTAGGTGTGACGGTTTCATCGGAAATGCTAGTCGAATCCTGGCTGCTGTGGGCGAAGCAGCCTCCCGTCTGTCTGACCATGTGCGTGTAAGTGACTGACGGCAATACAACCTCTACTGACTATAGGTATTCATGCTGATGGCGACAGACTTGTGAGGGGAGCAGAGGAAGGAGAGCACGCGCTCCACTTGTCCCAATTAGCTGTAGGTCACAAGGCCACAAGAAAATGAGAAACCAAACGAAGGGGAGTTGGAAGTTGGATATGAGCTGTCAACGGTGCCAGTCTGAGACTGCTGTTAACTAAGCCTTCTGTCTTATCAACTGGCAACTGTCATGCTCCTGTGACAGACGAGGACACTAGCAACTACCATGACTAAGATTATCGAAATGAGCTGCAGGAACCCTTAATTTCACTGATGGATGTGCACTAGCAACCCCGACTCTTGACCGTCCACAATTTGAATAGCCGTCAGAGGTGAAGTTATTTCTCTATGCCATTGGAACCACAAACATCAACCAACTACTTTTCGCCTCCAAACTCGAGACCTTCCTGCCAGTCAGCAAACGTGCCGAAAGTCAAAAACTCCTTCGCAAGCAGTCAAGAGCCATAGCAGAAAATTCACGCACACACACGCACACACAAACGATAGAGGAAGGGAAAGGGGGCTGAAGGCAAAGGAGGCGAGAAGAGAGGCATTTTGGGGATTTTCATCCCACTACAAACGCATGCACAAAAAACGCCATCGGTTTGTGTGTGTGTGTGCGTGTGTGTATGGGTAGGTGTGTCAACCGCCATTTCTGTAGTCTTGGGTGAACAAAAATTGCACTGCTCCTCCACCCACCGCCATTCTTCTTGCACAACTTCATCAGTGTGAGCAGAAGCGAACAAATCTGTTGCCTTTGGCATAGCTTCTGTGAGGCAGAATTTTCAACACCTAGTCGACAGATTTTTTTTGAGCGGAGGAAAAACAGCATCTGTGACTGCATTTTGGAGGGAGACGTTCAAGTCAGAGTAGAATTTTTAAGTCAAACCATGGCGGTACTTCACCACTCGCAACCACTACACTTAGTTCTACCACTGATAGGTCTCCAATCGGAGGGTCGTGACGGTGTCAGTCCCAAAACAGCCGCCGCCTAGTCGCATCTGGAAGGTGACAGACAAAAAAATTGGCATGGCACGAAGAGGCGCTTTGCTTCTCAATGCCTCTGTGAATCAACTTCTTTTGTATTAACTCCGCAAATATTTAATTGCGCTACCTTCAATCGAGTATGCAAAAGCCTGGTTTGAACTGAACAACTCCCCTACAATTAATTTACAGTGCCACACAGACAGCCTAGCGATAACAGAAAGATGAAGGGTGAGGAACCAGGAATTTTAGGGTTGAAGAGAGGGGAGAAGGGAGGAGAGGAGGAGACCCGGGGGACAGCTGGCTATGGTTGTGAGGTTGTTTGCATGGTGTAATCAACCTTCCCTCCCCCCAATTTCCGTCCATCTGGCATCTCGACGGTGGCTTAAGGGGGAACACCTGCTCGGCTGTGGTAAGCCAACCGCGAATAGGAGAGGAGATTTGGTCCAGATGAGAGGGTCTTCCAGTTGTCCGAAAAAACTGAATTGTTTGTAGCCCTGAGATTGCCACTGTCTGGAAAGTGGTCCATCAACTTCTTACTTGAAGCATCAGCAATTTTTTATTGCTTCTAGGTCATAAAACCAACCAAATTGTTGACCTCTCAACACGATTTTTCAATCTGTGTGTTACTCAACTTGAACGTGGGTGCATAAAAACTTTCGCCCTCCCGTTCCATCAATTTCATTGCTTAATAGCAGACTGGCCGACAAGTAGCACCAAAATGGCTATTTCTTGACACATGTTACCGCTCGGTAGAAATTATTTTTCTCACCTGTACGTAGGCGATGACGACGTCCGGTGACGGTGACTCCTCAATGCACGCGGCCAACTCTTGATGTTTCGATCCAGGTGGAACCAACGGCGTGATACCGCCATTTATGTTGATGTTGGAGATGCTATTCAAATTGCCATTTTGAGCAATGAGGATCTCAATATTCGGTGGTTCGTCGTTGTAGTCGGTCAACTCGATATCCACCAGTGCAGTGCCTGTCAGACGGTAAGGCTCAGGAGCGCCATCTACGGCAAGCACCTGAAAGAGATTCAAAGCGAGCTGTTAACTATCCACTTTCTAGAAAACTTAAAATAAATCCCACAGCATATTCTCTCTAAACAGGTACTACTAACGTCTTGAATAGTATGTGGTTGTAGCATTTAGGGGGAGGTTGGGAAGACACCTCCCAGAAGCCGCATCTTTCACGTGGATGTAAGGTTTATGAAGCGTTCATGGCATTTTGGGCTATTTCTAGCCATCCACCTGCCCGTTGTGTTGATTTTTATGGTTGAAAATCGGTTAAACACGATTGACATACATCAAACTTTTACTGCTTCGCTGGTTTTCCACAACAATCTTATCACCTAACCCTGGAAACGACAAGACTCAGGACCGAACACACAATCGGAAGGAAGTCCTTCGCTTCTCCTTACCAAACACCGCAATGGTCCACTCATGAGAAGGCTTAACAGCATATCTAAAGTGGGAGGTGTTGAGATACTGCCAATCCGCTGACTCTGCCCCTTATTCCCCTGCCAATACTTTTGTAAGCCCATAATTTTCCTACCCCCCTCCCTCCACGTCTCGGCACTAGCCTCCAGACAGTCGCATGGTCACAGGCAAAAGAGAGGAGACAGCTGGGAGATAAAAGTGAGATATGGAACGAATTTGCTTTAGCCAGAGGTTCTTTCTCCTTTGTTTCCTCTTGCCTGTACTTCTCTTCTCCTGGAGGCAAAACGGTAAATAGGGAGGGATTTTGCAGTCCGATTGCGAATGAGAGTAACACGACCCCTACAACGTTGTTTGGAGAAATCAAAACTGAATGTTTGGTTTATGAGGAACCGCAGTCGCCAAAAAGGGGTCGTGCGGAAGGAAATTGTTACCCAAAGGGTGGAGGAGAGGCCTGTGCGCTCGGCATAGATAGGAGAGATGATGTACACATACGCATGCATGCATATGGCGCTTCCCATTTCCCAGTCAATTTAAACCTCCTATCCTTCCTCCTCCCGTTCCGCTCCTGAACCTGATTTTGTGTTGAAGGGAAAAGGCAAACACAGTTTGGAGAAACAAGGCAAGTAAATTACAAGCGTTGGCCCACTTGCGGCCTCATGCTATAAGACTGATGGCTCTTTTCCTTCTTTAGTTCAGAGAAGATTGCTGGAGGAATAAAACACCTCCATGTTTCTGTCCACGGGAAAATCAAAACCCTTTCTACCTTGTTCTCCTTTCCCACCTCCCAGGAAAAGCACCCACCATTCTCTACTTGATCATCTCCAAATAGGCCAAATTTGGGGCGAAAAAGCGAATTTTGTTATCCCTGTGGGCATTTGCATTTGAGAAATTGGCAGTCCCAAGGTCTGTGTGTGTGGCATTAATCTGCAAATTGGTTTGTTCAATTCTTGAGGACAAAAAGCTCTTTGCCGCAGGGACTTCGTAGAATGGGGAAAAAAAGGATGGGGAGAGGGAAGGCCACGCGAGCCAGAGAAGGCCGGAGAGCGAGCAATGGAACAGGCAAGACCTTAAATGACCTGTTATAGCCCGCTACAGGTAAACAACCTCTCCACGCCGATAGACGATGGCGAAAGGCACCCTCTCCCCCCACTGATCTCGGATGAAGCAGCTGTACCGGATGCCGCAGGCAGAATTGGCATTCGGGGGGTGGGCCAACCACTTCGGTTGATGTCATTTCCCGGAGTATGCACGACACATGCACGCATATGTGAGAGGAGTGGGAGATTGTCCCCTTCTTATCGCCTCTCTCCACCGCCTTAGGCCACCCACGGGCTGTGTCAGAATTACTGGTGCGAAAGACCGCGAGAGAGGCCAGGTGCCAAAGTAAGGCAACTGTTTGTGGTTGGAAGGAGCTTTCAAGTGGTGACTTTGGCATAGGGATTTACCACCATAAGCAGATATTCAACACGTCTCACCTATATGCGACACTGTGAGCTAGTATGTTAAGGATGAAAGGTGGTTTACACGAAAACACTTTCATGGGAAGTTCTTTGCTAACCAATGAAAGTGGAAGCATAAAGCAAACTTTGGACAATGCATCCGGATGTGCCATAGTGAACCCCATTTCCCATAATTCACTTATTTTATGGTGGCCTTGGAGATTATTTTTCCACACGCAATTGCGAGTCTCTCACTTCTAGCAAATTTTTTAATCCACACCGGTTGATTTCCTTCTTCCCCTTCTGAGGACTCATCAAGAGATGTCACCCCCATGATCGGCAACAAAGGATGATTACACCACATAAAATAACCTTAGTGTCTGGATCTGAGGGCAACCTCAAAGAAGTACAACTAAAATTAATAAGAATCTTAAATACAGCTCATGCCACTCCTCTTGCCAAGGCAACATGTCAAGTGATTGGAAGGTTCGTAAAATGCAATCACGATTTTCAACAAAAAGGCTTGACAAAAAGGGGTGCAAATTGAAGGGGATCCACGGTGTTGTGCTTTTGCTAAAATTACCATCGATTCCCCCCCCCCCCCCGACTTCTTTTCAAGAAAACTAGCCATCCAACCAATCAGCGAGACTATTTCTCAATGAAGAGCTAATCGGCTGTCGCCGTTGATTAATTCGAATCTTCAAGGTTCTTCCATGACCTTGAAGTCAAGTATTTACCTGTTTATGCTTTCTTCCTTGTTTTTCCCAATGTGCCATAAAGGATAGCCTGTTTGGAAGCTGTTATTATCATGGCAATGAACAGGTCATTTAGGACATATATCACCAAGGCGACTACCCTCAGGAAGTGGTAATGTATCGTAAGGGATCCTCGAGGCATCCTGCTATTGCTTTCATACTCAGGAAAAGAAATAATTAGTTGACATGTTGGCAAGAGAATTGTTTAGCTTTCCAGGACATAGGGATGAAAAACAATCCATGATGAAGTTGGCAGTTCCACTTGAATGAACCGAACTTTTGGGTATGCTTTGAGAGCCCTCTGATTGGGTCATACTCATATGATGGCAGAGAAGGTTACTTAAGGGATTCGCTAACGTAAGTCTTAAAAGTGGAGTTGCTACCACTCTTACAAAGTGCATCAACAAGGAGAACGAGACGATGAAATTGCGCAAATGCCGAAACCCAGATGCTGCCCTTCTCTCCACCCGTCCGTCCTTTCGTCCATCCATCCATATGGACAAGAAAAAAATCTGATCGTCTGACCGGTTGAGTCATCAGTGTGGCAAAAAAAATCACATCAAATGCACACACGCACACAGGTGGGCAAAAATCGGGCGTTTTCCCATTAACTAACTTGCTCTTCCAATTGTATTTTTGTTTAAGTGGACCGACGAACCAACCCGCCAACCTCAACTAAAGTGGTTTTAGCCGAACGGCCTGTTAACAGCTCTTCTCCTATCTGACGGCAAATCTAGCTGCTTCTTCATCTCTCCCCTTCACGATTTTACGCACTTCCACGGAAGAGAGTGATAACATCGTTCGGGGATTTGATGTGTGAACGGCGTTGGGGATGGGATGCCCCACTTACCACTCACGCTAGCTCTTATCGCGTTACCCACTCAACACACACACACTTTTCCCTCCCTCAGGGCGTATGAGCGTGTGCGTGGGTGTCAGAAAAGCTATTTGTGTGCTTGTGCTTGCCCCTCTCCGGTTGTATATCTGATGTCTCCTGCACTTTTTCTCTGTAGGCGCTGGTGCGCGAAAAACGAGACGCTTTCTACACTCACGCTCCCTCTTCTCGTGTGGTCCTTTGATGAGATGTGGAGTTGGTGATCAATGGGATGACAGAAGAGAACAGAAAAACGCATTTATCGGGCAGTGGGGTGGATGGGGGGCGACAAGCAACATTAAACCGGATGGGCGTTTATGGCGCAGGAGTGAACAGGAAATGATCACCATTTCGTCTGCTACATTCAACACCTACTGTGTCAAGGGAGCTCACGTACGCCCAAAACAGCCTCACCACCACCTGTTAATCTCGTCACCTATGGCAGGCAGACCTCGTCAAAATGCAGTAAAAAAGTCTGTGTTGTGCCATTGGGAGAGCAAAATTTTGCTGTAATCCAGCCTACTCATTTATTAAAACCGAACTTCCCTTTTTTGGCCATTTGTGATTAAATAGGATTTTTTTATGAATCCCCAAAAACCAGCCAATCAATGTCGCGCTGAGCTGAAAAAATCAGCAACTTTTGGTGCACAAAATTGACTAAATTTCATCGTTATAATTCCCATTTGAAAGGATTTCTTAGAATTTTCTTGGGGGAACAATATAAAATTTTTACGAAAAATATTCCCGCTAAGTTTACGCACATTAGTTCTCCACGAGAAGAGGAAACATTAAAAGGTAACAGACAAGATAATAAATTACCGTTGCTATTAGTGACGTTAGTAAATTACGGAATTTAGTGGTACGAAAAAAATGGCTTCTGTCTGGCTACTTCATTTTTCCCCACTTTGGATCTTCAAAACCGCACAACTTTTTCGCATTTTTAGTCACTTTTCTTCAATAATCCTGGCCTACACCACTCACTGGGTAAAATCATGGTTTGATTAAGTCGCTTTTTCCTGCACAAAAATCAACCAATGATAATAGGAAAAATAACCAAGAGATTATTGACATGCGAAAACTTGAGTAAAAAACGCTTTTTTTTACTAACAAAAGCTGTTCGTCTTTTTTTCTTCGTCATTTTAATTATGTGAATGTGGCGTGCAAGAGGGGCGGAGTCAATCAATGGACTAACAAATGGGTGTATCAGGGGGACGGGAGGATACGCTTTTCACCTCGACTACCACTCCTTCCTCGCCTTTACTACACAGCTAAGTGGCCGTGCAACGGGGAGAATTGAATAGGTTGGTATGGCTCCCACCACTTCCACTCCCAGCCGTGCCCAAACAACACAGCACTTGTTGGAACATGTCAACCTTCGTCACGTGATCCACTCTCCTGACTAGGTGGAAAAAGGGGTACGTACTTTAAAGGTGAATCGACGCGGCCCGGAATCGTAGTCTAGCCTCTGCTTCACCGTGAGGTAGCCGGAGATAGGATCGAGTGCAAAGTAGGGCTGAACAAAGGCAACGTCACCGGGGAAGATGGAGTAGGTAATACGGGCATTGTCCCCCGCATCCTCATCAGTGGCATTGAGTTGAAGGACGACACTGCCAACTCGCGCTGTCTCCATCAAGTGGCCTCGTTCTGGGACGTACTTCACCAACTCACCCTGCTTACTTTCTCTCGAGTAGGCCGACACATGACCTGGCATGTAGCTATGGAAAACGGGAGCGTGATCATTGACGTCGGTGATGTATACATGGAGGGGAATGCTGCTGGACAGTTGTGGATTGCCTGAGTCGTAGGCAAAGAGAGTGAGATTGTAGAATTCGAAGACCTCCCTATCCAGAGGGAACCCCGGCTTTAGTCGCAAAGGACTGCTGACGTCTGGATGCTCGAATCGACCATTGTCCTGATCAGCGTACTCCAGCCGGAACATATAAACCCCAGTACCCTTGAGAGTGTACGAGACGGTTCCATTTGGCCCAGAGTCAGGATCAGTGGCGCGGTCCAGGAGTTGAGACTGCGCGATCATCTCCTGCTTCCCATATGCCGCAAGGGACTGAAAGTCTTCGACAAATTTAACCGTTAGTAGTCGTTTTCCGGGCCATCGGGGAGCGTTGTCATTGATATCGAGTATCCTCAGCATTATCTTCGCCCGCATACTACTCCCCGAGGTTCCACCGATTCCAAGGGATTTTATCAAGATATTAAGAGGCTTTAAACAGTTTGAATCAGTAGCTAGATCGTTCCTTGGATCGACTTCGCTACTGCATAGGGCTTCACGATCAATTCGACCCAGGGTTCGCAGGTCCCCTGATTTCTCATTGATCACGAAACTCTTGGTCAGCGTGTCTGTCCCCATGAGTTGGAAGGTGGTGGAGTTGGGCATCTCCACTCGGAGGAGCACTATCCTCTTGAGGTAATCTGCCACGCCTGCAATCGTACTTCCAGGTGGGCTCTCCTCTACCACATCAAAGGTGGAGGCGAAGGGTGAAGGGAAGGAAATGGAGCCTTGACAGTAAAGGAAGCACAAAAGAAGAAGACACGTCGGCAACATGTTTGTGGTCAGCTTGCCGTACGATGCGGGACGGGCACAAACGCCAACGCACTGACTTAACGACCTTGGGAAATGGGTTACACGCTCATACGCACGCGTGCACACACACAAACGTTGCTGGGGCAACGCGTCCAATTGGTGCGCGGGAAAGGTGACACTAGCCAATCGCTAGGCCGCAGAGACTGATGATTTGATTGTCTGATTGGTGGAGGAAATTGATGCTTATATGGCTAGGATTTGGACTTAGAAATCAGCAAGATAATTTGCATAATAAAATTTGTCTTCCTGAATTCCTCGAGGTTCTAATAATTAATGGATCAGGAAATACTTCCTAAAAGCCTAAGTAAATAAAAGTAGTGTTTTGCTCATTACACCCCATTTTTATAGCCTTGGTAAGTAGCAGTACCCTACAATTCGGTGTCAGTGCTTACACGGTACAGGCACTTCACCGTCATCTGATCTCATTGACATGCATATGCGATACTTATTCCTAAAGTTTGCCCTGATAACTAACTAAATCAAACAAACGCTTAGTGCCTTTGACCCATAAATAAATGACTAATTCATAATTTGCTAAAAAGGACCGTATTTATCGGGTTTCTCCTAAAGCTTCCGCTGTTGGCTAAGGAGTTCAGGCATAACAGCGCCACATTGAAGAACGTGATATTCTGTGACGTTGTCAGAGTGAAATAGGCATTCTTCTCGATTAGGATGAGATTGTTAAATGAACGATGACCTCGTGAAGAAGATGAAACTCCTGGTATTTCCAATCCGATAGTAGGATGGGGAAGGCGTTTGAAGGTGGGGGAAGGTGGAGAAATAAGAGGCGCAAAAACTTGACATTTAGAGTTGATGGGAATAGATGCATTGCCATTTTTGTATTCCCTTAGGCAGTGGAAAGGGGATTCCAAAGTAAAGCGTCTGCGCTATTTTTTTCACTCCTCTGCCTACCTCCCTTCCTCTTGTCTTCTCCTTCCCATTTTCATTTTTTGTTTTGGTTGCCATCATCTACCAGTATCAGTGGTTTAATTTTTTTTCCCACCATTTATCACCAGCATTACTCAGGAGGACTAGAGCATTCCTTCCTCTGCTACATTTTCCACTTTCTTCATTAATCTCCCAGACCTCGTCTAGCCATATCATAGAAACGAAAGGCCGGGGGATGAGATTACTTTGAGATGCAGATTCTGGTTGTTAAATAACTTCACAACTTTATAATCGATAATAATCACCACAGCTATGGTGCCCTCGTTTTTTTTCAGGTCAATTGTTAGCTTATCTCCCTTCTGGGTCGCACCAACCTCCAGGCTGTCTGATTTTGAGGCAAGAAGCAACACACCGGTGGCTTGTGCATACCTTTCTTGTCCGCTTTTTGCCTTGCGTGTCTTCTTTTTAGTATCTAAGACGTGTATCGACTTTTCATTGG
Organism: Taenia pisiformis; assembly: GCA_023968675.1. Classification (NCBI taxonomy): domain Eukaryota; kingdom Metazoa; phylum Platyhelminthes; class Cestoda; order Cyclophyllidea; family Taeniidae; genus Taenia; species Taenia pisiformis. Next base: position 23,287,701 of record CM043732.1, read on the forward strand.
CCTGGCTGTCGGTCAATAAATCAATTTTATGGGCTATTTACCGTGTCATTTGTCCCTGAGGCTTCCAATCAATGAAAACTACGTTGGGTTTTGGGGGATTCACAAACCGAATTAGGATGCTATCGATTTTGCCGCCTTGTTGTCTTGTCTTAGCAACTTAAGCACACAGGCAGTTTGTGTGCAACCGAGATGTTTAATTCATACTGATTAAACAAGAGGGGAAAAAGTGTTGCGACTCTGGAGATTCAACCAGCTCTAAAGAAGTTTGTCCGCCTTCTAGTTCACTTGTCATGTAGTAACCAACCGATGGAATAAGATGAAGCCATCTTTTGATGTTTGCGCTAATGTGACCATGGTTTCGAGAGAGGTAACAAGGTGTTAAACGAATCCCTTCACCCTCTGCTTACAGTGCCAACAATGTAGAGGCTGCAGCTTTCCTGAAGCTGACACTTCTTTCTTAAAAAAAGAGGCCTTCTAATAAGTCGCCAAATAACTTTCCAACGGCGTAGAAAGAGAATGACGTTGCATCAAATATGAGCCGTGTTGGACAGAAAGTGATCGTGAAATCGGACCAAAGCACTGCCATTGAGATTCGCCAGCTCGACGCATCTTATGGATACTTTATAGAGAACGACCACCTAAGAACGACCGCGGGTTAAAAAGGAGTCAGACCTCCATCCGCCACCTAGTCTTCATAATTAAAACAAATTTGACCACATTTTCACCCTTTCACAATGAATCAAGTAAAAAAATCTAGTCTCAGCTAAATCCTCACTTTTTAAGCCTATCAGCAACCACCGCGTTCGTGTGTTCGGGTGCGCCAGTGATTCACGCGTGTTTTAATGGTTCTCATCCGTCCCCCACTGAATGCGCCCATGTTCAACAGAATAGCCAGCTATTCACGCGGCCACCTGTTTTTTCCCTCCTTCAACCCAGCACACGAGCATAAGACCTAGACCTCTCTCCCTACGCCCTTCGCCTTCATAGCCTCGCGTGCATGAAGTTAATAATCTCAAAAAATTCTCGACTTTTCCCCACATGAATAAGTAGAGTACCATTTTATTGTGGAGGCAGAGGGATTGACCATCGGGACTGCAAACATTTCTTTCCTTCCCTTTTTTTCTTCTGCCCTGACTTTCGCACTGAAACCTTTTTCAAAAAAGGCCCGGGAAAAAAAGCAACCTATCCGTTGACCGGTCAGCCGGTTGGTTAGTTAGTTGGTATTGGCGACCGCGTTTCTGAACTACAAAGCTTAAAGCAGACTTAAAGTAAAGAATCACATTTATCATGCATACAATCTTTTACAGACCTTATATTTGATGGATTATTTAGAACTGGGTACATCCTTCTGATTAGGTGATCCGATTCGATTCAACCGTGGAGGAAGGAGTTAGAGATAGCCTACTTTGATCATGCAGCATGAAGTTTTTAAATCAAGGGTCGCAGTTCGCCTATTGGCTAATTTGCACGTTTGAGTTTGCCACGTAAGCATGATTGGTTGGATCGAAATGGAATTCTGTTTTTTTATTGGACAGGTGACCCTGAATGAGGCGCCATTTTGCACAGGTCAGTGGATAATATTTGCTTCGTAAGACGCCAATCGCCCTAGCTCCTTTGGTCTCGTGGACCATTATGCGATCCCTGTGGCAGCCACAGAGTGATGTGTTGGGTATAAATCGAAGATCATATTCTGGAGGAGCAGCACCATCTACTGGAGATACCACACAATTGGCTTAGTAGAATGGTTGGGACCCAAAAGCCTACCTGCCCTCTCTGTGAAACCCAGTAACAAGTTGGACCAATCAGGTGAAGAATCCTGCATCGAACGCCACGAATGGTGAGAGAATTTCCCCTCTTTTTAGGAATCAAGGCTCCAAACTCCGCCTCTCTCTGACCTCATGTCTCCAATCCTGGCATCAGAGCGGCCATTTTGGGGCTCGGTTTCCAATCTTTCCTTTTCCTTTAGAAGAGGCCACAGGTAAGGTGACCCTCTCCCAATTTTATCGTCCCTCCCTGCGTGAACGCCGAAGCATTGACCCCTAAGACTTTTCCATAAAAATGTAAAACTTTTAACATTTCCTTCAAGGTCAAAAATAGAAAAAAAGGATCCCTCCAAAGACCCTATCAATCAAAAGTTTGAGGGTTGACATGTAACTGCTGTTCGCTGGTCAATGAAAATGTTTTTTTTGCACTACGTCATTATTATTGCTAGAAGTGGATGTTAATTGTCAATAGTAACTTATATTCTTTTAGTGGATATTTGGTAGAAGGCTGAATTCTTGTCAGGGTTGACACTTGACAGCACGGTACTACATTAGCGCAGAACACACGTCAGCCGTAACCGCTTCCTTAAGTGCGCGCAAACGTCAAGATGGAGGAAGAGAGCAAGAGCGTGGAGGAGGGGTTGTGACGTTTACGGCACAACTATTAGACCGTTGTCACACATCAAGTTACTTTTGCAACCCCCTTCCCTCCCTTCTCCGCTTCGCCTCGCCTCTCTGAGTCAGCCACGGATACACTTTGTCGCTAGTCGGACTCCGGTCTGTCCCCCTGTGGCCTGGTAATTAGTCGTTTGTGTAGCCAGAAAAAGGAGTGATTTAACTCAGTGATTAAAAGGCAATAGTTGACTGATCGTAGCCAAAAGTCAACGTGCTTCCAAATGCTGCCATTCTGCAGTCATAGCGGATTTGGACCCGGAAATATTCGCGAATAAGTAATTTTCAAATGGTCAATTCGGTCAGTACTGGCCCCTTATTGAGCAATCAACCGATGGAATTGTTGATCAACAAGTACGTCAATCAATTGTGCTGTTTCACATTGAATTACATCTATGGAAGAGAATAATCTCATTAGCAGCAAAAAGCACACAATTCTTTTGAAAAAAAATAAATTACCTCAAAATAAAAAGCTACAAATAAGTGACAGGCAATGCTAAAAGTTAATTGGTTGGGATTTCTCCTCCACAAAATGGGTAGGATGAAACTACCCAATCAAATCCTAATGCTCACATGTTTTCAAATTCTTTACTTCATCCTAGTCTTTTCTCGGTCTTCTTGATAACCATCTTTATCTACTGCAGACCCTTTAATTAGACCTTCCAACGCCTAAATAGAGGGCAATTTTTTTTCCGGCAACACAACTGGGTGCTGTTGGTCCGCAATGTGTTGTGCTGTGTGTGGGGAAATAATGAATGCTCTCCCAAACCCAGTCTGTATAATTAACGCAGCTAGCTCGATGAACGCCCCCAGCCCCGGGGGAATAATAGGCGATGGCGCATGAGAGGTGGTGATGCAGGGACCATCCTCCCGTCTCCTCCTCATTAGTTATGCATGGCCTCGTGGATGTCTAGGTGAGGCAGCCTCCTCCAAGTGGGTATAATCAAACAAGTCTCTCAAGTCTCCACCGTGAAGGAGGGGGTGGCGATAAAATGAATACATCGATTTTTTAGAAGGATTTGTTAGTAGTTGTTTAAGTTCATTAGTTAGGAAGCAGGTTTCATTTATAAGGAGGAAGAATTCCACGTAGTTGCTAATTTTTAGGTAATGACGAGTGCACGCTTAAATCTCTGCACATATGCTTTTCCGTCAGGTGGCTGGACAGTTTGGGCTGTCAGGAGTTGGGAGAATTGCTGGCAGATTTAGCACTCATGTATAACTTAACAGCTGCTGTTGTCCTGTTTTTCTTCGTATTGTTAACAAATTTAGCGGTTGTGACTCTATATCTCAGAAATTGTAGACTCTTCAGCCAACTGATCGTCAGGACTTGTGAGACGGAATAAACCCATTATGGGAGGCGTTCTAGATGAGGCGCGATTTTGACGACTGGCTTCCAGTCCTGGTTGGTGCGTTAATCAGGAATTGGGACACAGGGTCAAACAAGAAGACGAGGGACAAATGTGATAAGAAAACAACTTTAAGAAGGACAGGCTGGACCATAGCATCACCCATCGCACCGAGAAAATCAACGAAACGCATGTCATTAACGCTGCTGACCGACGAAGGAAATCCGGTCGTTCCCAGCTCATGGGGCAGTGGTAAGTCATGGCCAAGCAGACTGGGGATAGCGCCCACTCCACCACACGTCTGTCTACCTGTCCCTTTGATTGCTGGCCTGTCTGGCTGTCTGCCTGCTATTTGGACCCCTTGAAGCCGCGCCTGACTGATAATATAATCACCCTATAGTGGGGCATAAGTCCCAGAGAAAAGGATTCCTCAATGAGTGCGTTGAACCGTCAAAAAACTACCGGGCACTTTGTATCACACTCGAGGCGTCTAACGCAACAGGCCAACTGATTACTGGCTGAAGAATTATGTTCTTAATTTCCGGTTTGCCTTGAACGATCTTTGTCATCAGGAGCGAGGTGGAATTCCATCCACTTGAGATACCACGTTGGTGCGCCTCCTCCGTCTCCACAGTGGTAAATCAACTACCACCACCGCTTGCATGCTTGCCTGTCATGAGTCATCGAAACTGCTGACATTTCCGATAGACGGGGAGGCAGGCGGCCGGGTCGTCGCGATGTCGTAGAGAGCCTGGGTGGGGGGCTAAAATAGGAGCGGGTGGTGGCGAGACGAGAAGTTAAGGCCCGCTTGACTTCGCCTCTCATTTGTCTTTTTTGCCTACAAATGTCAGGATATTGTTTAATTAACTTCCTCATTATCACGGATTCTGTCTCCATGGCCTGTTTCTTCCTCTCCAGTTTTTATCTCCTGTTGCCTTGTGTGCATAGAGAGAGCCAATACTTCCCATTAATCTCCACATTATCCCTGAGAGTGAGGAGGCGGGGTGGGGCGGGACTGTGTGAAGGTTTCCACCTCATGCCTTGTATCGTATCCCTCTTCTCTACATTATGTTGACCTAGGGGCGCAGATCTTTACTACTGAGTTTCAGGTCTTTGGAAATCCTGCACTTCGTAGCCTTCAATCTTTCTATTACCGACATCAATAGATTTCAACGTTGAAAAAGCGACTCTCCCTTCATTCCCATATGTGGTGCCCTGCACTCGACGGTAAAAATTGAGCAGATGCATGACCCAGTCGCGTTTAAAGTTAATAATTGGTGAAGAGGTAAGGGATAAACGATGATTCGTTCGCTCGTTCATTCGGGCGTAGAATATGGCCTAGCACTAATAAATTTCGTTTCATTAAGCAACTCTAACAGTTGCCTCTAACAGTTCTACAGCCTACCAATCGTCCCTACGTGTGGGTGCAATTGCAGGTGGAGGCGCTCAGATCTCTCGAAGTCGCTTAGTTTGTGGGCATAAATAAAATTTGGCCTATTACCAATCGGTGGACGGATGCGATTAGTTTGCGGCTAATTGCAGGTTCGTGCATCGGCACCAGACACCCCTCCACCTTACCAACAAGCCGAGCTACACTTCACCGTAACCGAAATAGCTCCAATCTTCGCTTCTGGAGGCGTTGTGGAAGTAGAAAATTATGGGGGAAAGAAAGCGAAGTAAAGAGAAGGGACGGTAAAGGAGGCGAGAAATGGAGAAAGGAGACAATAATTTACATGATTCATGCTGTTGCTCCTCCTTCTCTCCCTAGCTTCCCTCCTCATAAAAGGCCTTTTTTTGCAAAGGAAAATCCAGCCCTTCTAGAAGGGTTTGAAGCTTTTGCAAGATACTCGACCCTACCTAGTCGATTCAGCGGCAAATGGAAGGGTAGCCAATTGGGCCTTGATTAGAGGGGAGACTTTTTTGTTTTTGTTGCCTTAAAGAGGGCAACAAACTTGGCGATGCATTGTAATTTGCCCGAGCCATAATTGACATAAAAACAAACTCAAGTTGTACGGACTGTGGCGACTCTTTATATCCCTTTTCGGCCACTTTCCCTTTTTGTCCTCCCCCTTCCCCGCATCCGCCTTAGCTTCCGCCCTTTTATCCGTCGAGAGTTGCCTAGCTCTCTTGAGAGAGGCTCATAAGTTGGAAAGCTTTAAGAAGACGAGAGGTGAACCATCCTTCCTCCCGGCAGTAACGGATGAAACACTAATTAATGGACGAGAAGTCAATCACTTGTGGCGACAATGAATCTAATATAGTACTTGTCAAGACAGGAGAATATAGAAGAGGGCTGGACTGGTTTGTAGTGGGAAAATAACTTCCTCTCTCTTGGGCCATTTGAGGTGTGAATGCATGAGGCTGAGACGTATGCGATTTCCTATTTTTACACACATTTTGTCGTACGATCAGGTGCCTTCTTCACCTTCTTTACCGCTTAATCCTTTTGTTAATGGTTTAGGTGGGTATGCAAACTTTTGATTATATGGTGCGCCCATTTTTTTCACACAAAAGGTTAATTATGCACCAGACTTGATCTGGCAGCCTCAGGCAAGCAAGTGGACAGATTATCAGCCTGGCAGGCAGGTAGACAAACTAGCGGACAAAAGAGCTAATGAGTAGGTGTGGTGAGGGCTGAAGTGTGATGGGCCGACGATTTACCCTCAATCCGGTCTTTGAGTGACTTTGACCGACTGTCATGCTCTGTGCCGAAACTGACCGAAATATCGGGCGGAAGTTTCAGAGTCTTCGATCCGCTCACAGCACCCGCCAGCGGCAGTTGGCTCGTCATAACCAATCATGATCGGATGTCCGGAAGACCGCCTGACTGCTAGAATAGCAGGATATGAGGTGCATGCATTTTAGGCTACACTCAGCTCTCACAACCACTGACCTGATCTGTTGCCGGGCTCTTCACTTTGATCGTTTTACCAGCCACTCAACAGCTGTCAAGAGTGCCAATAGCCAGAAGATGTGATGCAGGATGGCCCCAAGGCAGTACTAAAGCCGAATTTTCGCATAGTAAATTAACCTTGCGGTGATCTTTTTAAGCTTTCTTTGATGTAGGTAACAGGAGATTTGAACAGGACGCGAGGTGCGATTTCATTTGACTGCAAAAAGTAGGTCCGCATAAACAGTAAGTTGAAGGAAGTGCGTTTTTTTTTTTTTTACGAAATATGGAGAGAGAGGGCGAGGCAAATCTGTGGCCGATTCCCTTTCCCGAATTAAGTTTTATGACTTCGTGGCTGCACAGAAAGCACTGAGGTCAAATTAGCCCAAGAGACTGAATTAGGGCTCCGTGAATCACGGTTCACGACCTGTGGATGGGCGTTTTTCGTTCTCCTTGTCGAATCAACCCCACATGCGCATTTTCTTTCTTTTCGTCAATACTACTAGTCAGGCTACTTAAAGGAAACATTTTGAGAGTCGATTTTATGGGGGTTATTTATAGCGAGTAACTGGGCCGCATTTCCTGTTTCGAGAATTTATCCGAAAGTTTAAATGCTGTTGAGGCTAATGGCTGACTCGTGAGGAGTAAAGTGGACCTGGCTACAAGCAACCAGTAATTTATGGCTTGCCGCCAACATAAACCGGTTGTCAACGTTGTTGCGGCGAGGCGGGAAACAGTCCCCAACGATTCAGACGTGGATGGCAGTTTAAGGTGTGCTTCCAAAATTGGCGACGCCTACTTTATTAGGGACTTGTCTGAATTTAATTTATCTTATAATTTTCCATCAAAAAATTGTCTCGTACTTGTGTCAATAAAATTTCATTTTAATATGAATTTACTAGAATTGCATAAAGTTACCTCTGATCGCTAAGGCCTGAATTTTGAGGGGAGTCTTGTGCAGCCTTTTACAAAATTCAATGCAAGTCACCAATGTTTGGTACAGCATCTCAAGAGAATGCCACACAATTCAATCAGACTCGGCTGTAGCTACTCAAGACGTGCTCAAAGACGGAAGAAGGCACAATGCTGGGGCGGAATATGCATATTCCGCAAAGAAAGAGGTGTCGTGGCCGCTGGCGTGGCCCAGAGACCAGACTGCCCATCAGAGGCAGTCAAGAAAGTACCAATATTGGCATGCCTTCAGAGCATACGCGGATGAGTTTGTGACTGTAGTGGGTTGGGTTTGTGTGTGGTGTGGCATGTCGTTTCCTTCATTTAGCCGTATCTTGAAGTTGATGAGTCCATTTAGGTGCGTAGCATTACGTCTTACGCTTACCTGAATGGGACTTTTGCCGAGTAGATTCTCGCAAGCACGGCTCTTGTGGAGGGTCCGAGGATGGAGTGCGCTCGGAACAGGAACCACGTTTATGCTGCTACCAATAAACAGGGCGTCTACCTATTCAATGCGCTCGTATCGAGAGCACGAGGTCTGCTGTTAAAGAGGAGGAAGCTTAAGTTTTACATTGATATGACGAAGTAGAGCAGCTTTCATCCTTTGTGACTTCTGGCGTCAGGCGCGATTCTGTCAGGGAGCGCAGATTTGGGCTGTTTTCATATCTTGGCAATATCAGCAGCGCTAGCGAACTTACCTATTTTCAAAAGTGGCAGAGACTTCGAATTCCCCTGGCTGAAAAGGCTTATTCTAGCCCAAAGCTCACCGTTCTCATTTTTTCTTCTCAGCCATTGTAATCAAAGAGGTTAAGGTAAAAAGTGGCTCATTTCTTTAACTTAGCTCATTTTCGACCATGAGGAGGTAACAGGAAGCACTGGAGGAAACTCCAGCATTTAACCGAACAAAATTTTCGCTTTTAACCATTAAGCAGAGTCACGAATTGGACGTCCGTCCAATTTAGACATTTTGTTAAGGAAACCTTTTTAGGAAGCTTATAAAGTTTCCACTTACGACTCGGCCGGCAATACCCACATTCCTATTCGACGGGTAGACATACCCTGTGTTTTGAATTCGATGAGTCCTTACTTTTCTGGCTTCCTGATAGTTGCCATTTGGACCGAATGAGCGTCGATGCACTTTCCTCTCCGACTCTGGAATGGCGAGATCCACGGACTTATACCTTTCTCTACAGCCTTGCTTGCTTATAATGCACAAGAAAAAAACTCGCCAAATCAGTACGTCAGGTGGGAAGTGGTAGACGCTTAAGCCACGATGAGAGAGTTGGTCAAAGGCTCACCGTAGGCCGGCTTTAAGATTAAAGGTTTGCAAACTTGTAATTCTAGTACTCGTGTTCTTTAAATGCTCTTTGTAGGTCAGAGACTGGGGGACATTTTCAACGTGGTCGTGGAACAGCGTGGCCACACTCCTGAGTCCGACACATCCTCATCCCAGACAATTCGACCTAGTTATACTATGGTAGCCTTCTGCATGCCATAAAGATGTCTAGGAACATTCACGCTTCAAGTGGTAGGGGTGAGAGAAGAAGAACTGTCTACGTTGGTGCCAGCGTTGGTGGACTTCCGTTACTTCAAAGAAGGGATGATTTCCGGAGAGTGCATGAAAACCGTGAGGTTTAACACCCATTTATGTACTTTGCGGCTGATGAATGCGCCGATCCATCATGCCCTGCCCCAGGAGCTTTACTTCTCAGCGATTTATGCTGGAGTCTCACCCTACTTCGGCTCCCACCAGTGCTGAGAGACGCAGACTCACCTTATAAGTGACTAGCAGAAGCAGTCGCTGGCCAGAACGTTTATCTGCCGCGATCAAAAGCCAGGTAAAACGACGGGAAGTACGCTGGGGTCCAACAGCTCCTAGCCTAACAGACTTCCGGACGCTGCTCACCGAACAGCATGCAAATTGGTTAGAAACAGATTTTCGGCGAAACTTTATGCCGTGAGGAATAACAATGCCAGCTAGTTAGTCGAGGCGGTGACCGAAGAGCGTCAGTAACTCCTTCCGACATCGCCGTCTCAGCCCTTCACCACCACCATATTTAAAAGGCAACTGTGTCACACCTCCATATGGTTCCCTCCCATTTATGCAGTCTCTGGCAAGCTAGAGATTGTTCCTGTAGGTTCATTCTTGACTCGGGCACAACCTGGTCATTAACAAACCCTCAAGCTTCTCCAAATCTGTACAACAAGTTTCGCCTCACTCGTCTTTCTGCAAAACTACTCTCAGCAGAAGGAAAAATGGAAGTAGAAGGGAAGACGTCGTCAAAAGTCTTTTGCCACATATTAACCCCTCCTCGGATTCTCCGTACGGATCAAAGTGGTCCCCCACACTTGACTTAAGGTCTGGATACTGGCAGGTAGAAGCAGCGGAAAAGTTAGAGAAAAGACGACTTGCATAGTATCCAACAGGCCTTATGAATTCCAGCCAATGCTGTTCAGACTTGCAGCGCCAGAGCCACTTTCCAGCAATTGATGTAGACGGCACTGCTGGAGCTCTTTTCAAAACATTACATGCTCTGCCTCGATGATGTCCTTGCTTTCGGCAGAGACATTCGCGAACATAAAATTTAAATTGAACTATTGCTCGACTCCCTGCAGAGGGCAGGTTTGATCTTGGATTTAAAGAGGTGCCACCTTCTTCGTTGGTAGTACAAAGCAAAGTGATAAATTGGCCGATACCATCAAATCAGACGCGACTTTGCAGCTTCTTTACTTTGGCAAGCTACTATAGGCATTTTGTTAAAGGTTTCAAAAAGATTGTTAGGCCCGTGTAGGCGAAAAAGAGTTTCAAGTAGGAGAACGAACATGGCCGAAGCCTTTAAAGGACCACGGAGAGCACTCTTATCCGTCCTGATACTGATTTTTCCGAGCTTCGGGAACAACGCAGCATCCTTTGACCTAGACACAGGCGCTGGCTGCGTGACCGTGAGCGGCGTACTTTTAAAAAGAGGCAAGGAAGGCAGAAAACGTGGCAGGGCCTACGCTGGTGTTAGACTGCACATAAAAACAAAACAGAAGAGTGCAGTATAACTTGAACTGTTCGCCATCTCCACAATAGGTCGTCACTTCAAGCACAACCTAATAGCAAGGCACTTCATAGTGAGAACAGATCATCGGTTGCTAATCCGAGTAAAGACAATGAAGGAGATCGACCAGTGGGTTACACGCTCTTACGGAGCTTTGCGACATTACGACTTTACAGTGCAGTACAGAAAAGGAAAATCGTATAGTAATGCGGATGCATTATCCCACGGATCTCTCTCAGCAGAGAGACATGGCGGCATAGTAATCACCCTATTTTTAATCGAGCTAACTGAACACTAGTGGAAACAACACGCAGAGTACCGGTTCCGGCACGTCCTTGGTACACGAGCGGTTTCAGGCTTACTCGGTCAAGCCTACTGCAGAAAAGATGAAGTCGTCCAGCAAGGCAACCAAACAAATATGGTAACAATGAACCATACTCTCTCTAAAAGATAGGATCTTGTGGTAGCAAGAAGGTACAACGTTTCACAGGCACCTACTTGATCCAGGTTAGCTGATACAAGCAGTTTTTAGGAGCTTAATGGGTGATTGGGACATGTGGGAGGCCTTGAACTAACAATACGGGTGGCCCTCTCTCGCCTCCCTCCTGCTGAACCTGCATCACTTGCGGCAGTTTTAAGAACGCGCACTTCATGGCAGTTGCATTTCCACAGCCTATGCTCATGGGGTTTTCAGGTAAAGGAGTGGGTATAAGCATTATGGGCCCTCTGCCACCCTATAAAAAGGAAAATTGGTTGACTACTTCACAAAAGTGGCCCAAGCAGAAACCGTGAAATCGCAAGCCACTGACACAATCGCGTTAATGCCCTCCAAGTGTTGGTACAAAAACACGACGTACCTGAATTAATCCATGGCGATCAGCGCAATGGACAAGTAGAAAGAACGAATTGGACCTTGGTGGGAAGCATCGCAAATTTCACTACCCTTGAGGTAAAGGGCCCTTCCGTGTAGTAAAGTATTCTTCCCCACAAACTACACCGTCCACAATGTAGAATCTCGTACCCAGCCACTAACCATGAAACACAAAAAGGTTCGACCACAAAAAGATGCTTCGCCCGTAGGTTACGAGAATAAGTCTTACGGCAATGGTGTTTAAAAGATGAGAGGGTTTTGCGAAGCTGTTTTTTAAATTTGCCTTGTAGGACAGGGGCGAGAGGACGATTTCAACGTGTGCGGCATATCCTCATCCTAGGCAAATCAAACTGAATGAGCTATGTCAGCCTCCATTATACAATAAAGATGTCTAGGTGTACCGTTCCAGGTCTTCTTTAAAGACAAGAAAGGGCAAAATTAAGGAATGCATGCATGCATATATTCAACAGGGAAGGGTAGTTATGACTGTTGGCACTGCGCAGAGTCTAGCTCACGCGGCTAGGTCAATGTGGCTACTCAAGTGACCGAAGGCCAATCAGAAGGTGATTCAAAAAGCGTTATGCAAGAAACAATCAGCTTCCTAAGGGAAGAGACGGGAGAATGGAAGACGCGGAAAGGGAAGAACCTTCCGCGTGCAAAATGTAATTATTAATAAATAATAGATAAGTCTTTACAGTATTTTCAAATGTCTTTAAGGAAGATTTATTGCAGTTATTTGGCTTAACTTTTTAATTATGAGTTTTTAACAAAAATGTTAAAAGCATTATAACTGACGCCGTTGTAATTTTTAAAAAAAATAAAATCTAGCCAATTTTAACTTTTTTGATTGGGCTACTTATCATGTTACTATTTTCCCAAATGTTTTCATACAGCGAACTGTGAAGGTCCTTGATCTCGCGCGCGCACCTTGACTCGCTGTTCACTGGTTATGGCGTTTGCGGTTTCGACTTCCCTCTCCAATGGTCATTCTGCGGAGCTTATTTTTGGCAGCCCAAGTAATTGGGAAGGAAAGCTTAGTTCTCGGATCGGGCATGCTTGCCAACTTGATATTGACCAAGTGGCGGAATGTCCCCGTGCAACGTGCATTGCTTGCACCTTAGGTATGGGAACTTTCGTGACAATATCTGTTAGGTGAATCTTGGTGCACAGCTGATGGCATTATTAAAATGATTGGCAATGGGATGAATATATTGAGGTTGAATATGGGGAATATATCTAGAGATATGTGCCGCAAGGCAATCAAGATTGTTCGCGGACTGGATGAGCTTTCCAATTATCAATATTGCATCGCAGTCGTTATGGATTTGTCAATTGAATGCGTTCGAACGGGATGCTTTGAGGAGGTACTGATTGTCTTTTGGGGTTGACGCGGTTGCTTTTAGGGTCCTGAGGCGACAGTGGTGTTTCAAGAGGGTGACAAGGTTGAGCTAACCATGGATGAAAGCGTAAAGAATAAGTGTACCAGGGAACGGATTTACATAAACACCTCAGCCTTTCCTGAGTTGATTCATCACCTTTATAAGGGTGATCGACTTTTCTTTGGTGATGGTCTTATTTGCCTCATTGTTAAGGAGATCGGTATGGACCACATCATATGTCTAATCGAGGAAGGAGGTAATATTACTCGCGTATTTATTTAAAATTTAGGTCCAATTGCTGGCTCTCAACGGGTTGTTTTGCCTCGCGAACGGCTGTACCATCGCTACATTGAGGTAAACTACATGAAGGACTTAGCTTTTGCCGCTGAATGCGAGGTCGACTTTGTTTTCACGAGCTATGCGGACAACGCTCAAATGATCTTGGATGCTCGAGCTCGACTTCCTCCACACACAAAAATATTTGCCAAGATCGAAACTAGGGAGTCAGTTAGAAAGTAGGCTGTTCTTTGCTAATTTACACAACTTCTCTTCCTAGTCTTGCTCAGCTGATTGAGCACTCGGATGGGCTTGTTGTCTCTCGAGCTGATTTGGGCATTGAATTCCCACCGGAGAAGATATTCAAATTGCAAAAGTACATAATTGCCCACTGTAACGTAGCACGAAGGCCTGTATTTGTGCTTGCTCAACTCCTAGAATCCATGTACAATAAGCCGAGACCAACACGCGCTGAGGCATCCGATGTCGCCAACGCTGTTCTAGATGGAGTAGATGGTCTTATTCTAACCGTTGAAACTGCGGAAGGCGTTTATCCTTTCGATGCTGTGAGGTTCATGAGCCAGGTAAACGATCCCACTGTCTCATTTTTCCGCTAGATCTGTCGCGAAGCTGAGAGGGCGCGTTTCCACAAAACCATCCGCGCCGAGTTGAATGCCTGCCGACTGGTACGAGGCCTCTGTAGACGAAACGCCTCTCACGTCACGGCGTTGTCAGCCGTAGAAGCAGCAGAAAATAGTCACGCGAAGGTCATTTTCGTCATTACTACAAGTGGAGCGTAAGTTTAAATTAGAGTGTAAAAATCTTGTGGTCATAGCCTAAGAGGCTGTTGTCGCCTTGGTGGTACTTTACGCGGTAGCAAGCATGAGGCGGCTTCTATTGAAGATGGTGGGTGAAAGTTGTGGCGAATGCTTCTGCGGCATCTTGTGGTGGCGCTAAACCAACACCATCAATGAAGGAGGGGAGGAGTCTGCGGGTATGCGCAAGGGGCGGCGGGTGGTCAACTCACAGCAAAGCCTGCACGCCGTTGGAACTCCGAACCATGATGTTCACGTTTCTAGTCTGCAGCCTCATTGATCAGTCCTGCAAACGGTTGTTTAGCGCTTGGTACATCTGGATATTTGGTGTAGCTTTTCGTATGGCGGAGCTGCTCAGGGGGCAAATATGCCTATGGGGAAGACGAAAACGATACAACTAATTACGAATGCTACTACGTACAACTGAGATACTGGCATGCGCAAGGTAGATGCCCTCACAACTGCCAGATTGTTCTAGAGCGATTCATCTGTACCAGCGAATCTTTCTGCCTGATCTAATTTATTTTTTTTGCTAAACGCTGGGTCAGTTGGGACGCTTTGTGCCGTTCCCGCTCATTGAGGCTTGTTCCTTTTCCAACTTGGGATTGAATGTGAAGTCAAAATGCCTACAGAGAAGGTGTGGGTTGGTTATTTGCTGGGATACAGTTCTTGAGGTAAGGGAAGAAGCCTGTCTCTTTTACGACCTTGAAGATCAGGCATTTGTTTCCTCGAAAGGCTTTCATTTGCATCCAACGCGGAATTTCCTTTAGTTTAGTTGGTCTAACGTTCTAATAGTGTGGAGATTGGTCCTTTTTTTTTAGCCGCCATGGGAATGATTACTCATTCTGAATGGAAGGACTGGTTTTTGTACTGCAGTGATGAACATGCGCTTCCACGCGTTTCGTTAATTTGTTATGGTGAAGACAAAAGGTTTCGATTCTAGCTAAAAGCAAGTGTTCTCTGTTTTAAAGGGTTCCTGAAGTTATTTTAACCATCTCGGAAATTAATGCTTTGCGGTCTTCCTTTTTGTATGTTTCACTAACGAAAGCGCAACTAACCAACTTAACTTTTAAACGCATTTCTGGAATCCGCAGTTGATATCCTCAAATTTACTTTGAACGGTGACGACTTGCGTATGGTTTCTCGTGCAGCAAATGCTTTTGGATACAGAAGGTTTCCCTTGGCAGTTTGTGGCTTCGAGCTATTGATGGTGGGCTGCATGGGTTTACCCTCTACTAGCGTGCGCCGGTTGTGTTTTTGCTTTCAGAAGCTGACTGTTAACGAGTCTGCTTTTTTTCCTTGCAATTTTGGAGCTGAGAGGTGTTTATTTGTCCGCTGGACCAAGTGATCTGCGGACCGATGGTACATCTGCCCATGTGTCTCGCCTTTAATATCGTCCTCCTTTTTAGACGTTGGCGAAAATGCAAACGAGTGTTATGCAGCTCCCAATTCTCCCACATCCTTAGCTTTATTTATTCCTAGATGGTTTTTACGTCCTTTCTCTTACCTTTAAAATGAGCTCTTTGCTATCAAGCACTAGCGGCTGACGTGTGTAGTGGTTACTTTTCCCATCACCCTAGTCTCCTCCTTTCCCCAAGTCTTGGCTGTGTAGTGCGAATTCAAGCCATGAGTTAATTTTTCCCACTGTTAATGATGGGCTGCATTTGGGGTCAAGTATTCCCTATCGCGATGTAGGCAATCTCGAATGGATGCAATCCGCCACCATTTTTCAATGATCTTGAGTCAAAGGTTAGCCGCGGATGTGGATGATTGAATGCTCCTATCCATTCTTATTGAGTAAATCTTTGCCCTTTAAGTGTAACCACTCCCAACAGCTACTTTTAGGCATTTTGCCTTCTATTCCAATCTGGGTTGTTTTTTGCTTCCAATCTTTCCAACTAGTGTGAAAACTCTCGGTCCCATCGAATTATCTCGCTTTCCATCCGTTTTTCGTTAACCGGCCATAAGAGCTGTCAGTTTATTAATTAACGCTTTGCAGTTTGAGCTTTCTCACCACTTGATGAAGCGAATTCGCAAAGCATCAACTAATGTGACTAAATTGAGTGCCACTTCGAAGTGCTTCAAGTCCACCTTGGACGCCAACTTGAGACTTTGGAAGGGATCTGGCTTCCTTACTTTATGTAGCGAAATCTATAGAGAAGGAGATTCTTCTTGCCTGCCTCTCACTCCATTCGACTCACGACTTTCCAGTGGTGGTTCTTCAGTAGTTATGGGTGGGCTTGCTTCCAGAAGAAAACGTGAAAATGCTCTCCTCCCGTGGTAGCGCATATTAAGCATCGCGTATGTGCCTGCGTGAGCCGAGCATTCCTCCCACTCGTCCTTGCCGTGGTTGGCACACAACCTATGGCCACCCTGGCTTTGATCACTTCAAAAGAATTAACCGCTAGCTATTATACAGGCACTGCTCAAGTCCCTTGTGATAGAGAGGGCCTCTCTTAGGAAATTAGTCAAGTTAGTTCTGATCAAGAGGAAAGTAGAAGAGAAGGAAGAGATGGATGGACTGACAAATTGTACAGCGTTAGAACGCCGTGGAAGACAAGTTAAGGTGTCATCAAAGCTGGCATTTACTGCTTCTTCCTCCCTCAAATCCTTGCATTACAGGCCGAGATTTCTGATGTCTGTGAATGGGGACCAAGCGAAACTCTTCTCCTTTTCACGGCTCGACACCTTTCCTTTCCAGTTGGGCGCTCAAATGAGACACCAAGCTTGCTGATTAAATGCTATAGGGCTAACAGAAAACAGACTACGGCTATTAGCTGTGTTTATGTTTTCCCACCGCCTTGTGTTCTTTTACACTAACCGGACTTCCAATTCACAAAATTGCATTTCATTCCACTTTTAACATTCAGATCTGCCATCTCCATAGCCTCCGCTGGTCCCTGTTGCCCGGTGATCGCGATCACACGATATCCACGAGTTGCTCGTCATTGTCGGGCCTACAGCGGGCTCTTTCCTTTCGTCTACACCGGTATGCTTGTGCACTCCATAGACAATGCCTGTGATATAGGGCTTTTACTGCCCTTTAGAACACCGAATAATCCTTTGAGAAAATTGAAGCCAAGTTTTGAGATGACGCGTTGTTTACATCGATGCATCGCTTCTTTGGAGTGTTATCCAGGGTCGGTTCTGCTGGGGAATCAGCCACTCCATCTCTATCGACTCCGATTTGGCTCTTTTTCTAATACAATTAAATCTTATCAGTAAACACAGACTCAGTCAAGGGAATTCACACGCTATGCGTGCCTTACCATTGAGGAATGGCTTAGGCTCTCTGATTTGAGAGTGTCTGTAGCTCTCGGCATTCCTGGAGACGTCAGGATAAGCTATTAGGAACTAAACACTGGTATTTATCCTGTGCTTTCCCAACGTCTCTTGCCTGCCAATCTAATAAGATAGAAATGATTAGGATGAACCGCCATACTCCTCATCTCCCTCGTTGAAGCTGGTGTAATTTTTCGGGAATCGCTGTTAATGCTACAGGGATGCGTCGGATGGTTCGTGCCACAGGGGGAGACCTTTGGCCTTTGGTGGCAAGTGATCGCCTATGGATTCCCGGCCAGGGGACTGGAGGATTGCGTTCAGTCTTTGTCTTTACATGCTGTAGAACCCCAGGATTAATGAAACAAAAATGAACTTAGACATTGTTACAATAGCAACAGCGCAAGCTCAGTGGCCATCAGGGCGATTCTTTTGTTCGTGCTCGTTGAAGTCTAAAGAATGTTTTTGACCCATTCCAAAATATTACCCCTTGGGGGTGTTCACATCTTGGTCTCTAGGACGTTTTCCATTCTAGTAGTTGACGTTAATTCGTTCTCGGCATGCAGCAGATGGGCAAAATGGTCTGTAGTTATTGAACGGCGTGACCACTATGGCTTTTAGTAATCGAATTTTAGTAGCCGAAGGGGTCGAGGCAACAAGTGTCTCGACCCCTGACTTGATACGCACCTCAAATGACGGCATGAAGTCCATCAGAGTGAGATAATTCTCTAATCCAGTTGAAGAGGGAGGGCACGACCTCGCGCCACAAATAAGACGTCCGATAGTGTGTGATCATGAGAGCGGCCGTCAGTATTATTTCTTCACTGTGATTCGTGCTGATCGTTTGAGGGGAGCGTTGGAGCAGGGTCATCATCTCAGAACGGCTGTGGATCACTGCTCAGCCATCATTGGAGTGGAAACCTTCACGTTTTGGTGACAAAGTAACTACACGATCATCAGAGATCTGTATGTGGGGCAAGAAGGACGATCGCACGTGTTGAAGGGATGAAATTCTCCTTAGCCTGACAGCCCGAGTGTCATGTCTAGTTTTTATTGGGGTTACAGGCTACTCAAAGGCATTCCAGCTTTTTCCCATTATGGGTAGTTCATCCATACAAGACAGTCTCCCAGAGGACAGTCTTATGTCTTTCAATTCTTTTCTCCCCTAATTGCCATGCCAAATTTTGGGCTTTGTAATGGTTGTGGACTGGCTGAGTGACCTCCTCAGATGAATCTTTATTGAGGTTTGAATTCAAATTGCAGATGAATCGATGATTTCTTGTAAATTGTTGCTTTTCCAGTCCTGCCTCCAACTCTTAGTTTTTTTTGGTTAGGTGAACAACTGGAGAATTGGTCAGAGGACATGGATCTGCGACTTAACGCAGCAATTGATGTCGCCCGTGCTGATGGTTTTGTCCATCCGCTTGATAACGTCATCATTGTCACTGGCTCCATGGCAGGTCCAGGAAACACCAACACAGTGCAAATATTCCAGGTTAGTTAATTGGTCTTCCTTTGAAAACTGCTTGCCATTCAAATTTCATTGACTAAAAAAACTTACCACCTTATTCATCCATCTGTTCACCCACTGTTATAAAACAACTTTTGGAAGAAAAGCTATTTGGGCTGATCTAGAAACATGATTTTCGAGATTGATGTTTTCAATGTGAAGGCAGAAATTTGGAGGTCGGCTTGGTGCATCAGATTAGCGGAAGTGGAGTTATTTTTTGTCTTGTTTGGACTAGAGCTGTAGCGATTGCATACCAGCCAATTGTCCATATCGCACACTCAAAATGGCAAGCAGGGAAGTAAAAGCATTTACATTGGTTAAACCGCAGGAAGTGGGCCATCCGCCGGGGGGCTTTGCATCAAACGTGTGGATTGGAGTAAAAAGGATGAGAAGAGTTTTCCCAGTGGAGAGGCATTCGCCGCATGAACTGTGAACGCATTGATGTCCTTTGGTTGTCTAGAAGAAGGCGCCTTGTGCATCCGTTCCGTCGAGCGATGTGAATGTCAAGTGCCACTTTGACAGCTTTTGTGTTGGAATGGCAAAGGTTATACACATGGAATTGAGGGACTAAGTTGTCGTTAAGGTAAACACACATCGAAAGGATCCTTGGATGGTGGTGGTGAAATTAATATTATTTCTCTTATTCCCTGTTAATCCACATAGCTACTTTTATAGATCTCGCATTCGAACCAACACCGTGAATGGAGGTTGGGCCGGTAGTAGCAGTGCCCGTAAACGGTTTCGTATGCAATGAGGTGACAAGTGGTCAAAAACTCATCAAAACCCCTTAATGGGGTTGAACTTGTGCTGGAGTTTCGCTTCCTGGGGTCCGTTCCTTCACACTACTTTCTCAGTGACTCTGTTGCGCGGCTTTGCTTAAAAATGAGGGCTCATTTGTCGCCAGCGTTTTTTGTATCTGCAAAAGAAGTATAACTTCACTCCTCTGGAATCGTCTTTAATTTCTTTGTTGACAAATTCATTCTACCTAAACTTGGCTTCGACAGCCACAATATGTCAGTGAAAACCAAGGAACAAAGGTTAAAGTTGGTATAAGTTTAGGTTCTCTGAATTTGAGTCTTGGTTATTTTCATTAAGTAGGAGGTTTATACGATCTTTAGCTGGCTTTTTAACCCTAATGCTGGAGGAGATATTCTCTGCGTAATCTTTGAAGTAGCCTAGCTGACTTTCAGGTTGGCAGTTTTTCCAAGAAAGGAAGAGAGTCCGTTCCTGCCTTCTGATTGGCTGATTGCCATACTGGGTCAACCAATCAGCTTGCTCCGGCCTTGAAAATTCCTGCATTCTTTCCATAGCGAAGCGATCTTGACACTCGGTTGCCTTTACTCACACTTTCTTTCCTGCATTTAGGTTCCCAGTGATGAATGTCATTTGAAAGTAGTCTCCTCGATGCAGGAAATTGTCTACTCTGACATTGATCTGCAGGCTCTGCGAATGGCCAATAGAAACAGAGACTTGGAGTACCTTCAGCGGGGTCCTAATGGTGTTGACTTGCTCCAGTGTCCATTGTAATTAATTTATGCTTACCGATGGAAACAATTATTGTCAATTTATTGTTATCCAGAATCGTCAGCTCAATTTCGAGGCGTAAGGAGATTTATTAAAGAATTATTGAAGGACCGACTTCTTCCCAGTTGTAGTACATGTTTGGATAGCCTGGCCCTTCTGCTTGGCCAATCATTTAATCTCGTTCTTAAGGAACTGTTATTGTCTGGGTATGGGGTTGCAAGGCTCCGGTGAATTTACGCCAAAGCGAAGAGAACTGAGCATCGCGGTAGTTTGTGTTCACGAGGTACCTGTTAAGATTAACAGTGAGAGGCAGGGCATGTGTGACTAAGTCTGGTCTGCGGGACTTCAGGATTTTTGGGGTCGCGACTTTGCTCAACACCCGAGTTAGCCTTTTAAAGTTAATTATCCTTCTAGTGTGAATGGGGATGGTCTTTGCTTCTGGTAGGAGCCTACAGATCCGAAAGCAAGCTACTACCTGCCAGGGTGGTGATAGATGCGCTTCATTTACTAGGACGTGGCTTTGAATGCCTCAAAACCCATCCCATCAGTTCATTCAGGACGATAAAACAAGTCGACATAATTGGCGTTTATTGCTTCTCATCCAATTCAGCAGCAAGATTGCCTTGAACCCAAGCCTTGGATTCATGCACAAAGGTCACAAATGAGACAAGGGTGAGCATTTTTGGAGTTGCGCCGCGTTCCCGTAACTCGATGGCTTGTCTTGCCACGAAGACCACTGCTCGGATCTCAGCCTCGCTCATGATTCGCACGACTGCAAGTCGATAAAATATAAGGCCAGCGAATAGGGTCACCACGCTACTCACACTCCAATTGGTGGGTCGGTTAAGCAAAAACAGATTTTGCATGAGCTTTTTATAAATGCTCCCTTTAATATTTGGCAATTACTTCATAGATTGTGACTTTGTCACCCTTAGGAAATGGCCATTACACAGCGGATTGTTTGCGGCTCCATGTCAGAGAACTCGAAAACTGAAACGGATGCCTGACTAATTACTTGCTACAACGACGGGGCGGATTAGAGGTGACTTGTTGACCCTTTATTCTTTAACTTTTTTCTAAAAATGATAAGGGAATTGGAAATTATAGCCATTAGATTTAATTTATCTATGACTGCGAAAAACGCGAAGATGGGGTATCTTTGCGTCTCCCATGCTGTCTCAAAAGCAGTAGCATAGCCATGTCACCTGAAGGAGTAGTTTGATTTTAGTGTGCAGAATGCCCACCATTGGGTCGTGCAGGGATCGAACACTTAGGTAAATTAAAGAGATCTAATCAAGCATAATTAAAATATCAAAATTTATAACCATCCAAGTTAACTTAAAGTTTTTCGTGGGAGTTTAGTGAACGTACTATTGTGTGTTAAGTAGTATATCTTAAGCTGTCTCAAGGTGCGCCTTGAGTAAAGCGCCCATGTAGATGCATAGGATGGCCTTTTTTCCTTTGGGATTTATTTCATTAAATGTACTCTTAACTTTAAACGCTCATCCCGTCAGTCTTTTGCATGAAGAAGCCTTTTTTACGTCAGGTTATATGATCTTAACAAGCTACAACCACGCAGGACACAAAATTTGTTTGACTTGCTAAAAAAGGCTAAAAATTTATACCTTCAGACCCTTTTAAATTTCTTGAAGCGTCTCAATGATGAAAAGTGAAATCGGTCAGATGATGAAGGTCAACTACCAAATTTTCTTTTCTGACCACTTGAGCTTAACACGATAGACGTGAGGCATGTTTTTCGGATGAGAGAATCTGTTAAGACCTCTCGTAGAAGCGTTCAAGATAACGCCCATTTTGGCAGCCATCCTGGCTCTGTTTTTAGCAAACATGCCAATGACATCATTAAAAACTGTCAAAGATCCGGTAACGGTACTTGAAAAACGGCGTTCTTAAGGTGAGCGCGCTATCCATCCTCCGCCTCTCTAACCAACTGGCAGAAACTCGGATGGGGATGACGGGTAGCTTCGAAGCAGCAAAGTGATTAGACGCCAAACATCAACCCCACTAAGCTATTTTTAGCAGAGCGCTCCACTATATCTCTTGCTCTTAGATCAGTGGTCTTACGACTTGCAATGGACATAAAGATTGGCTGGCACATGTACCTTTCTAATACAGCTTCGACGACGACGAAACCCCAGGTTTTACAGAGTTCCAATGATGAAACAGTGAGGCTCAAATTATCCTCTTCGCAATTTGTATGCCAATTTGATTGCTAGCGTAGTTGGTTTGTAAATGCATCTTACAGCACTATCTGCGTTCTTGCAATTGACGCGGAATCGCAGAAGATGGCGATGAGAGGGAGAAGAAATCTATGCAAAACAGTTGATTGATGTAATTCGCTGCCTCGCTTGGGTACACAGACACCTAAGGCTCTGTCATGTCATTCCCATTCGGCGGCATGGCCTCTGAACTAACGTCAGAAGTCCTTAAACCCTCCCAAAAAACTCGAGAAGGCACACATATTGGACAAAGCTAATTCGAATGGGTGGCAAAAAGTCACTTCAGAGCGACAACGCGTCATTCTGAAGCACTGCTGCATCGACGTGAACATAAGCAGCAGAAGTGACCACGGATTGGCTCTTCTTGCATTACTAGATTCCAGTAATTATGCCTCACATAAGACTTACTTTTAGCCCAAATTGTACCATTTCTTGTCGCCTAGATAACGACTGAGTCAAAGAAAATAACCCATTTGTTCTGACGCATTGAATAAGCATGTTAGTTGGACAACTGATGCTGTTGCCTGACGCTCAGCAAAGCTGATTCACAGCTTTGCCCGAGGACATCCTACCAATGGAGTTTCATCAACCCACCCGAGCTCACACTTCGGCAACCCTGCTCACTGGGATGCTAAGGTAGACACTGATTTTAAATTTCCTTATTTTCGATGTTGTTTTATGGCCTAGATGTTTTTCTCCATTCACGGTGAGGAGGTGATTTGACTTTTATGCCATTTGCGGCTGTAAAAAAAACTGGTTTGCCACACTGTTTGCCTAGCAGTTACGTTATCTACAGGGCTATAAAATGTTTGTAATATCGAAGTTCCAGATGATTGTTTTCGCAGCGAGGGTGTATAAAGATGTTTGTTGGAGGCTACCTAACATGCAGTGACTTTACAACTCTTTTTACTAGCTTACTCTGATCCAAGCGAAACAGGTCAGCTGGGCTTTCGAATCTGACGGCATTTGTTTCCCCGTGCTTTAATGAAAACAATCGACCGGACCAACTGACCCACCCACCGACAGCTGCGCATCAGGCACAAATGACAGGCGAAACACCCTGCTGCTTCACCGAGCCTCTTCATCATAAGCTGCTTAAAAAATCCTCTTTTAATCCTATTTGAGAATGGCACAACTTAACTTTGTGAAAGGTTCACTCGCTGAGTGACGATTTGGCAGGTTTTAGTTAATAGTGGTGGCGCTTTCTTGTAGGCAGGTGCTAAATGAGTTTACTACGTCATCAATGCACTCAGATGCCATTTTTTGAGAAAGACCTTTATTTTTACAACTCATAAGTCTTCGCTTAAGTATGCTTAATCTTATTTGCATCTATGGATTGACGTGCAATCTTTTCTTGTTGCTTACAGTGCTTAACTTCACATCGAAAGCACGTCCAGTTAACCAGGGAGTTTCCACACTGAGGAAGTACCAACGCTGGTTGTGGTAGTCATGCGTAGAAAGTTCGTCTCTTTCGATTTATTAAATCGCTGGTAGTCAGTGCCACTGAACTGGTTCAGTTCGATTGGCTGCAATGTGGGAGACGAGTCAGCCCACTGGTGGAGCTGAATTGGCAACACTGAAGCATAACTTCGCAAAATTTCCCCTTTGTTAGCAGGGAGCACCCAAAGCTGGGTAGTTTCGGGATTGGCATTTTATGAATAGGCTCGCATCTTCAATTTTATTAAAAATATTCGCAGAATCTTGTACCACTCAGACCATCCATTAAATGACAGAAAGTGGTGCGATCAAACGAAGAGCTACACTTAGTAAAGAAGCTTTGCATCAAGGGCTTACTAAACGGTTGTGCTGAACGGGCTTAAGGTTTGAGCAAACCCATGACAAAAGAACAACAATGCCACCATCGTCCATTAAACATCGTGCCCATTCCTACGTTCACGAAAATTAGTTGCCGTTTGAATGTGTAAAATTAAACGTGGAACATTACCAGGCCTTAAATTAGAGAATCGCAGCTTCTTGGTGCAGGCATAAATGAGAGAGTCGGCATTGGTGCAATGGATGCAGAGCGTCTCCAATGTCCGCCAGGCAGACCGCAACTATTGTTGAGCCAAATGCAGAAAAAGCTTACAAACGGCTTGTCATCAAAACTCTTTACATTAATCGGATTGGACCTAACCTTTCCAGAAGTTGGGATAAAAAGTTTAAAATTAATGCACAGAAGGAATGCGAGGTTGGAGGCAGTAAAATTATGACTAGGGAGTTCATGTACTTAAGTCTAGAATGGAAAATAATTCAAGTTACACAGCAGTCTCCTTTGCTTTTCTGCGTCCCTGCACAGCTATCCTCTCTATTAGACATGCCAGATTTAATTAGTAATGTATGGAATAAAGAAGCGGATGCAGCCATAATCCCTGGGCTACAAACGAAAAAATGGTGAACAAAAAAGAGCCATCAAGTCACATACTCAGATTCTGTAAGTCTGCGCCTTCGTGCAACTGGTTCTTTCAGTCCTAAAAGAAACAGGGACGAAATTAGAAGTTCTGTGGTGAGCAGCTTTCAAAATCAAATGAAGGCATGCTCGGGACAGTGAGGTAAAGAGCTAAAAAATTGCTGAAAAGAATTCATTTATGTGCCTTAAGCACACAGGCCATGAAAATTCTCAACTACTTTAAAGAAAAAAGTGATCTTTGCTTGTAAATAAAAGGACACTTGTCTTGTGTCTGAAAACGCCACAAAGTACGCATCTTCCAAATCCACCAAACTCACTTTAATTAACCCAGCTTTGACAAAGATGCCTTATGTACTTCACCCGATTTACGCTTGCTACGTTTCCTAGCAAAAAAATTTAATCCGTCAGTTAAAATTATTGCAAAATACCACCTACTGACAAACTGCAATTAACAATTATTTTTCGCTGCTGAAGTTAGATAAAATATTTCATTCGAAGATTTTACCCCCTTTGGAACAATAAAATCAATGCAAAACTGCTATTTTGCTCTTGTGACCACATCAAATGGCACGCAGATTAACATTAAGTAGCAGCGGGTTCACATTGCTTCGTAAAAATTTTTTGCTCATCAGTCAGCAACCAGCGCAAATGAGCTGTGCCAAGCTTATTAGTTGCTAGAAGAAACCGCATTCCAGCTTGCGCATTTGGACGATTGACTAGGCGCCAGCAGGCGCACACCATGAGAGATTTAAAATGAGCAAAGATCTTGAATATTTTGGGGCACGTTTTAAAATTTACCTTTTCCTTTAGCTGAAATCGCTTAATTTTCATATTCCAGTGATTGCCTCATCTATGACGCCTACATTTACTAAGGAAAGGCAGAAATATGCCCCATGTGATTCAGAATATGGGAAAAATTCGATTAAGTGATCAACTTATAACGGCCTTGACCTATATGGACGCAAATAGAAGCTTCATTAAAGGAGCACCGTAATTTACAGCTATCATTCGCAATAATGTCGATTAGCATAGGTCACTTCAGTTTGTAGCATATTCTTTCATAAGGAACACGCCTTAATTACATCGGGCCCTACCCAACATACTTTAATGCACTCCATCGCATGGCATTAAATCTAGTTGCTTAAATTCTTTAGCGCACGTGGCCCATAGCAGTCGACTAACAATGATGCAACCAACTGATCCGCTTATCATTGCCGCATCACAAACAGTCTGCATGGTCAAATAAACATTCATAGAATTAAGGCTAATCCATTCGACCCTTGACCACGTCTCGTCTCGCCCCATTACACTCATCCTATTATGCCATTTAGTGTCAGACTTCCCCTCTCTCCTCTATTAAGGCTCAAATACATCTAATCCCTTTCTCCTCCCCCCTCCACAACTACCCTCTACTGAGGAGGACATTTCAGTAGTACGATTCACCACCAGTCGTAACATAATTGAATGCATTTGAAGAGTGGAAAGAGGGATTGTATCAGGGCTCAGTGCCAGTGTCACACATCCTCATGACCACAATGAGGCCGCACGCAACATCACCTGATCGCTAAAAGGTGCATCTTCAAACGTGCCTCCCTACTTCGTGGGGCATGAGCACTTCTTTACACATGCCATGCTGCATTAAATCATATCAATGGACCATACACCCGATGCTCCAGGTGCTCTGCTGTGAAGCGACATGGCATGAGCTGGCCGTTACGGAGCTGATCGTGACGGCGCCGTTCGCCGTCTAGAGCTAGTTCATTCGCCTCTTCATTGATTTCACGGACCATCGACCTTCTTCTCTCCCACCAACGGTCTATGCATCCACCCGTTTCAAGGTTTTGGGTTTGTGAACACGAAGTGCTTGAGTGAAGTGTTAGGGGCGTCAATCACCCGGTATCACTCCTCTCTTGCCATATGCGAGCGATACCATGGAAGACTGAACTGGTCATGATAGGTACTCCTGTCAAGCGGTAGACGGTCATTTGGACACTTCGGCTCACGGTTTATTCGCATTTAAATTTTGTCCTGAGTTGAGCAACTGATCGGCATTGCGCTTATTTGGTCCTGAGTTAAGGGGATAGCGGAGTCAGTGTTGGATTTCAGTAGGCAGCTCCATGCTTTCTTCGTAGCTTCGGTGAAGCATGCTGTCATGTGAAATTAATTACCAATTACGTGCTATTGTTTACATGCGTCATTCTATCGGTAAGGTGAGTGCTTCAAAATGTACCACCTCCTCCCTCTCATACCCTCACCCAGTCGTTTGCTTGTTCGCTGAATTAGCCTCTCACTCCCGCTCTTCAGGGCTCATTTACTGATCTTCTGTCCTGGACCAATCCGCTCGCACCGCACCCAATGTCAACTCATCTTGACGTCCTGCGTGACTTCAACTTATCTGCCGCTCCACTTTCACTCCTGTGCGGTAGATAATTGTATGTCACTTACACAATCCTTGCCGGATTAATTACCTCTTTCGATCAATCGCATTCTCAGCCCATTTCATGTCAAATAAGCGGACACAGGAGGGATACAGAGCAAAGGTTTTGCTTTTTTCTTTCTTCCTTCTCCCTCTTGAATTCCATTGTCATTCGAATTCAAAAGCACACTTATGACAGATTGTCACTTTGGGTAGGCAATTTCGTTCGTAAAATTATGTAGAAAATGCTCCTTTCGTGAGTAAGTTCGGGTTGAAATTTTATTTTTAATCGTCTTTTTGTCATATTTTTCAGAGCAATAGGCGGGGTCGACAGGTGTGAGTGATTTGATATGCAGGGCCATTGACACTGGTGCCAGATCTGCGCATTTGGCAAGTTAACGAAATTGGAGACAAATGTGTAATTTCTTAGCGATATTTCGTTTTTTTTTTGTTGTTTGGGTACATTTGGCAGAAATGCGAGAAGGCACAGCACTCACGCACTCACGCACCTTTTACATAAGGCAGAAATTTTGCAGAAATTGAGTTGATTTTTACCCCCAGACTCACAAGTCATTTCGAAGGAAAACTGAGAGGCGCATGGCCTGGAATAAAGCACTTTCTTCCATTTGTCGGACGCCCACCCTTTCATATTGAGGCAAAGCAGTTGTGGAATGGCATAGTTAACTCCTTGGAAAATGGTTGGTCAGAAGGAGAGGTGGGTAAATGTGGAAAGGGACGGCACCTCTCTACCTGTCATAAGGCGAATTCCACCCCGCCGTTGAGGAACTGCTTTGTTGTTGCTCTATAAAAGCATCAACTTTCATACAAGCAATGCAGAATTCAAAGAGTTTTTGGCAGTTCATAGCATTTTCAGAAACCCACTCATGCCAACTGTGCTGCAAGGATTAATACGTCAAGCCCCATTTGATCTGCCAAATGGGGTGACTCATAGCATCTTAGTGATGAAAGATAGAGGTTCTGTCAACGAAGGAGATGCAGCCACCATTGCGTGATATGCTCTGCTAACCTCTCGCCTAACACGATGGAGATGACGGTAACCAGGTCATGCCTGTGGCAAACACACTACATGAGCAAAAGGCTCTGCATGCGGTAGACAAGTTGAAGTCACGCAGGACGTCAAGATGAGTTGACATTGGGTGCGGTGCGAGCGGATTGGTCCAGGACAGAAGATCAGTAAATGAGCCCTGAAGAGCGGGAGTGAGAGGCTAATTCAGCGAACAAGCAAACGACTGGGTGAGGGTATGAGAGGGAGGAGGTGGTACATTTTGAAGCACTCACCTTACCGATAGAATGACGCATGTAAACAATAGCACGTAATTGGTAATTAATTTCACATGACAGCATGCTTCACCGAAGCTACGAAGAAAGCATGGAGCTGCCTACTGAAATCCAACACTGACTCCGCTATCCCCTTAACTCAGGACCAAATAAGCGCAATGCCGATCAGTTGCTCAACTCAGGACAAAATTTAAATGCGAATAAACCGTGAGCCGAAGTGTCCAAATGACCGTCTACCGCTTGACAGGAGTACCTATCATGACCAGTTCAGTCTTCCATGGTATCGCTCGCATATGGCAAGAGAGGAGTGATACCGGGTGATTGACGCCCCTAACACTTCACTCAAGCACTTCGTGTTCACAAACCCAAAACCTTGAAACGGGTGGATGCATAGACCGTTGGTGGGAGAGAAGAAGGTCGATGGTCCGTGAAATCAATGAAGAGGCGAATGAACTAGCTCTAGACGGCGAACGGCGCCGTCACGATCAGCTCCGTAACGGCCAGCTCATGCCATGTCGCTTCACAGCAGAGCACCTGGAGCATCGGGTGTATGGTCCATTGATATGATTTAATGCAGCATGGCATGTGTAAAGAAGTGCTCATGCCCCACGAAGTAGGGAGGCACGTTTGAAGATGCACCTTTTAGCGATCAGGTGATGTTGCGTGCGGCCTCATTGTGGTCATGAGGATGTGTGACACTGGCACTGAGCCCTGATACAATCCCTCTTTCCACTCTTCAAATGCATTCAATTATGTTACGACTGGTGGTGAATCGTACTACTGAAATGTCCTCCTCAGTAGAGGGTAGTTGTGGAGGGGGGAGGAGGATTAGATTTAGTTGATTAAAGCAATGGACTTTCAAGGAGACAGTTTGGCTCGAATTTAGGCTGCCTGGGGCATCTTGATCACGCAGACTGAACATGGCGTGGTACGCACGTAGTGAACAGTGTTTTTGCCAATTACAGTTGGTAAATGTTTTGTTGCAAACCAACTAGTCCATCCTAACACTTCAAGTAACCTTGATTGATTAGACGGATTGAATACACTGCCTATATTGGAAAAGGTAAGCAGCCGTTCGCGGCGAGTTACGAAGGTGTTTTGCTATGCCTCGCATCGGTTCGTATGTAGCTTGCGCCACATGACTTCTGCAATAGCGAAGAGCCGATTACGCCTAAATAGATCCCATCACACACCGGTCAAAGTTTCATTCCCTTCTCTGTGAAAAAGATATTCGTTTTAACTTTCCATTAGTTCCCCAACTTGCAAGGCGCATTGGCGTTGACGTGTTTGTAGAGCCGAATTTTTCAATTCCGCCTCCTTCAAACAAATGTATTCGTTCTCCTAAAGTCCATTTCGGCCGACGTAATTCCAAAGAGATCCTAAACAATCCTTTAGCGCCATTTAAATGTGTTTGATTACCATTTATTTTATTTAATCGGCCATACTCTCATAGAATATACTGTCATAAAACGCAGTAAATTTGTCTGTTTTTGTTAATCGGCTTATCATTTTTTTCTCCTTCAGGTATCAGATTTATTTGACGGTAAAACCTTGCCGGCAAATTTAAGTAAAACAACCGAATTCTTTCTTCAAAATTAAACATTTCCACTCTACAATATCCGCCCACTTTTAATTATGGCACCCGCCGCTTTGTCGCGCGGTTTATCGATCTTTGTTCAGGTTTTAGCTCACCGGCTAGGAGAA
This sequence comes from Taenia pisiformis, assembly GCA_023968675.1. Classification (NCBI taxonomy): domain Eukaryota; kingdom Metazoa; phylum Platyhelminthes; class Cestoda; order Cyclophyllidea; family Taeniidae; genus Taenia; species Taenia pisiformis. Next base: position 23,318,084 of record CM043732.1, read on the forward strand.
ATCGATTATTACCCTTCCCCTCCCACCGGTCCAAACACGGTGGTGCTCATGGCAGAAATGGGTGATGTATGTCAATATGCTCACATTTTCTACTTTTCCAAAGTCTTGAGTTCTTTCTTTTGCGTTCATCGACAATAATACCTACTTTTGTATGCTTAGCTCAACCCATATATGGCGCTTTCGGTGTAGCGTCAATCAAGGTAACCGCATAAACTACTCCTTCCACGCTATCATTTCTAATTCATTAATACGTCCCGTATCTCGGGCCTCTGAATTCTCAGCTGATTTAATTTCGCAGTATCCCAAGGTATGCAGGTCACCCCTGTATTAGTCACGCACTTCGGCGTAGATACGCTCCTCCCATGAATCATCATTGTGGCGTTAACAAAGCCTGACGGGAAGAGTGGGTGCCAGAGTAGGGAAGTTGAGACCAGCGCCCTCAGCGCGCCCACGACACCATGTCGTGGATGTCAAACCATGCCTGCCTGACCTTAGGTGCACTCCCTTGCATGGGGTGGCAAAAATTGTTTATTCAAGTGATAAGAACCAATAAAGTGTGGGAAGTGTGTGCATGCAAGAGCATGAGTAACCAATGCACGCGATGCGTCATGCACTCTCACTGCGCGAGCGACCTTCGCTGGCGTTATCTTGCACGCGCCTTCAAAAAATGGAAGCAGTTCTAGGAACCATTTGCTTTGTTTTCACTAATTTTACCTAGATATACGATATTCTAAGCAAGAGATTTTCACTTCCTTCCCTCTGAGAAAGTGGATGAAGCGACAAGGCACATAACATGATGGTTGTGCAGAACGTCCCCTGAGGGTTTCCCCGTACGCCTACATCTTGGGCGGTAATTAGACGACCTGTTTAATTGGACATAGGGTGGTGCGGTCGCCATTGCGTGATACTTGAGGCTTTAAATCACAGGTATGTGAAGTACTACTCTGGCAAGCATCGCCGACGCCCCCTCAGGTTGGTGCCTGCACCCAGGGGGTGATTCGTGCCTTTGGCAATGGTGGAATCGCTACAGTCTCACGTGATTAATTTATTTGCCCCTTCCACAAGAACTCTCTGGTAAGAAATGTCACCTCCCCCCTCCAAAAGCCCCAGACTATAGAATGCCCAGGTGATCCCCCATGACTCAGTGTTTTCCCAGAGCGAAAAAATGAAAATTCCGAAGTCACTACTAAAAACAATATGATTGGGTGTGCACTTCAGCGGGCCTTTGTTGTTGTTAATGTCCGTTAGTAAAAATAGCGCAGAAATCATACCCCTACTCATTAGCATCATCCTGATCAGTAATAATGTGTCACTTCGAAACCGGCAATTCCGATGGACAGGAGTGCAGATAGTCATCGGTCGAGCGCAGCGCCTTCATTGGAATATCCAGGCCTTTGTTCTCGCGATAGTGCATCAGAATGTCCCTGTCCAAGGGGCAGGTGACAGTGAAGGCCGTGGTCTCGTACATGCTTTGGACGTAGCGCCAGATGTAGGTCAATTCCAGTGGAATGTCCCATTGCTTACAGGCACGCAGTAAGACTCGCATCACCTGCAACTTTGGCATCAACATACAATCGGCGAATGTTAACTTGTCCCCCAGGAGGTAGCGCGTCTTCTGGGTTTGTAAATAATCCTCCAGTCGTTTTAAGGCGTTCAACAGTGGGCTCTCCATACCATTTCGGATAAAATTAAGCACATTCTTATAGACGTCGATAAAGGCATGCGTTGCCTCCAGCACCTCCTTCGACTCAAAGGGCAGAGTGAGCTGGGGACATTGAAACTTGGCGAGGAGAGCCTCCAATTCGTCTGGTGTGGAAGCAGCAAGTTGAAAATCTGGTAGAAAGGCGGCAGGAAGACGTTTAGAACAGTGAAGACTTTTATAGTCCTCAGGTTCGTTGTCGTAAGAGATAGGCACCACCTCAAGACGAACCAAATCCATCTCCACCATGTAGCGGAAGACCATTAGCCATTGATGACAAATTAGGCAAGCACCAATGTTATTCCGATCAGTGATTGAAGCACGAACAAAGAGGCGAACCTCCGGCTGACCCTGAAGCTCACGAAGACATTTTTGAAATTCAGCCGTCTATAAAGAGGAAATATTTCAAGCTATGATCGCTAGCCTCCTATTACAGAGGTGTAAACAATGCGAATGGTTGAAACTGAAGTGCTTAATGCCAGTGAAAGGTATGACGATAATAACAACACGCCACGACTCAACATTGATTGGAAAGCCATACAAAATCGATAAGATTGATATAAGCGTGCCATCTGTTTGAATATTCAAATCGAACTGTGAAGAGATAATCAGCATCTCGGGATACAGCAACACTGATATCGCGATTTTACCAAAATTCCATAAACCACTTGGCTGTACGCACATTGAAGTCAAACAACCGGCCCATATGACTTGATTGGCAGGTATCCTACTGGATTCCCACTCTTTCACTGTCACAAGAAAAAAAGAGGTCTTCCCATCCAAAAGGGAGCAAAAACTAGGAAAAGGATTCGCAAAAGGGAAGAAAACGCCTCTTCAGACCATACAGCATATTGAACTGCGAATACGAGAAAATGTGACATTAGAATGTGCCTTGTATCAACCCGGGTGGACTTGATCAAAAAGGCATTGCATTTGAGACAGTTCAAATGAGGGCAGTGACATAGTGTGAGAAATCAACATAGAACTATACTCAAATAGAGGAAGTTAATATTGGGAAAAAGGAGTTATGTACCCCTCAGGGTAGCAAAAAAGGAAAGTCAGGAAAAGAGAAAAAATTACTCCTTATGAAGCACTTATTTGCACGAGACTCCATTTCAGACGTGTGAAAATCTAAAAATACGCTTAAACACCGGGAGACATCTTGATGTGATAGACAAGTCGCCTGATGACACAGAATTTGATTAAAAAAACATCGCCTTCTCGTAAAGCAATTATTATAAAGTTAATAATAGTGGGTTCGGGAAGAAAGGGGTAAAAAGTGGAAGTGAAAAGTGACTATAACTCCAAACTCCATTCACAACACAAACGTAGCAAGGGGGAAATTGGTGTCAACCATAAAACAGTGGCTTTAACACTTAAAAGAGTTGAGGAAGTAATGAATACCCTACTCATTTGAAAAAAACCAAATAATCTTAGACTAAGAGCAACACTCGATTTTAAAACAAACCAAAATAAGACTAGGCATTTACTTAAAGCCTATGATTCCAATTTGTTAATTAAATAACAAACCGTACAGCAAAAGGGGAGAGTAAGAAAAAACGTGAAAACCAAAAAACGCGAAAACTCGACAGAATAAAGAAATATGGTCGATCATGCATCAACAGCAAAAGTAGGTTAATAAGCAGGTTTGAACGAAAGGATCGAGACAAATAATCAAAGCATGTAACCCCATTATTTACATGGATCAGCCAGCGTTCATTTGACAGAATTGTTCCATTAGCCCCTATGACCGCATAAAATAAATGTTAAGAGTGTGCGATGTGACAAATTCAAAGGCGAAAAAACCCACCGTGACCGACATGACAATCACAGCGAGAGCAAGCGTAGAAAATGACCGCTGCGAGGACTTGGAAACCTTGAGATGTTTGCGGTGGTCTAAAAGCATGAGGTTGCTATAACAACAAAGAATAAAAAACTCAGCTTAACGCCTTAAAAAATAATTGATTTAATTTAATTGTTTTATTGGCATTAGGCATGATTTTTATTCACTACAGGAATAGCAGAAACTCACTATAAAATTCATTTGTTGGCCACAATAAACCTAATCTTAGGCAAAATATCCCTTAATATGCATGATATAACCAGCTTTTTTGCTTTGCGCATTGGTTGCAAGGTGCAATTTTTAATGGGTGGTCTCATCTGGTCTCAATTTTTTTGAACTGTACGCTTAAAAACGCGAATTTATGGAATTAATTAAATGATGGCTAGAAATGTGGATTTTGCTTTCTATCCGTGCGAGCTTCTTCGCATCGTTCGTTGATGACTAGAAGCAATGGTTATAGCATTTTGAGTATCCCTGGAGGACGAAATAATTCCAAGCATAGATCAGAATACATGTATTCAAGGCAGGGAGGAAATGGCCTGCTGTTATGGCCAGGAGGCCAGCTCATGCAGCTGGGTTCAAGACAGCCGCCTCCAACTGTGCAACTTCAACCCGGCCAGTCAGCAGTCCAAACAAACAAAGCGGTACTTATAGCGCCCCGAGCATCCCTAAAAGACGGAGAATAGAATAGGTGTAGGTCAGAATACTTGTATTCCAGATGGAAAGGAAGGAAACTGCTGGCATGTCCGGCAGACTAGCCCACGCATCCCGGTTCAAGGTGGCCGCCACTAATGTGTCGGACCAACCACCAGTCCAAACAAACAAAAACACTATACTACTAGACTAGCCTTGCTTTTACCACTGATCGTCCCTTGCTTTCTCCAAACAGTGGACTAATTTAAAGGAATTAAGTGATTTTAAGTTGCGCAGTGTTAAAAGTATCGGCTGAGTCAGCCTCCAGCATTTGAATGGTGGCGCCCATGGCAACTTTTTATTTTACTTGATCAAAACTTTAGTTCGCTGTGTCAAAAGACGAGAAATTAGGTTTTGGGCTTCTCATGACAACGCGCTAAGACATTCAGTTTTCATTGGCAATAAATTATTTTTCTTTTTCAGATCAGCACATGACAGATTAATCTCGGCGTCCCTATTTCATCCAGTGTTTACTCACCTTAGCACTTACATGCACCTGTATTCCCGAGTTATCAAGGCCCCAGTTCTTTCGTCAACCTTGATCGAGTGTTCCCTTCATTCATTTATTGACCCACTTTTAGGTATTCACTTCTCTCCCTTATATTACTTATATTAGACCTTGCCACCCTCTTTCCTCCACATTTTATACTTTTTTAACCGATCTGTTAATTGTCATTTCACCCATTAAGTAATTCATTGGTTGTTCAAACCCCCTATAAGGGACGCCTAGAACAAAATCAAAAAGAGCCTACTCCCTTAGCAATCCCTCCGCACTCCTCATAATCCTTGAATCGATTGTGGCACTGCATTAGGGCCGCCAAAGGAAGGGGCCAATGACTGTCACGGCTTCGCATGTCAATCGCTCTTGCCTGTTAACACACGGGAGTTGTCAGTCGTGAGTGATGGTGGCTGCAGCATTTTTGATGATGGGCAGAGAGTGGTTCTGCATGCAACGCCTGCCCACTCCCCTTTTTGATGTCGTGTGTTTGATCGCCACTGTGGCCTCCTCCGTCTGTGACGGATGTGGACCTGAGAGCGAAGACAAATGAACGCACGCGCATGGGTGTGCGTGTTTGGTCAAGAGTGGAGGCGCTTTAGTGACAGGGCGTCCTCTCCAGGGCCCTCACGTTAACGACATCACCCGACCATGCAGACATACATGGTGAGCTAACCAGATGTTCATTGGAGCACACACAATTTTACAGTACGAGGCCGATGATGGCAAGTCTGAGCTCAAATATTAACGTAGATGCCAGTGAGTCGTTGCGATGCAATAACTGATGTGTGCAGGCGACACCAGGTGATCTAAACGCTCTTTGCACTTTGAAATAATAACGCCGCCGATTTTAGCGCCAAACTTTGTTTGGCAAGACGACGGCGTGACTAATTAATACAAAGGATGTCAGCTGATCTTTTGAAAAGAAAATTATTCCCGAAGACGGTTTCAATCGTAGAAAGTAGTATATTGGTCATGAAGATTAACTATATTTGTCAGTTTGCTAAGCAATGGCATTCGGCCTAACTGGTTGCCACTCCTTCCGCCATCTTCGACCCGGTCCCTTCAAGAGTGACACGGAATCCCTTGAAGTATATCTTGGGGTTGAGTTGGTTGACACCCATTAAAAGGAAGGCATCCGAAACGGATAGGCAAAGGATTAAGATAATCATATCGACCTAAAACAGCCTGTGTTCTAGACAGGAAGGAAGTCGTCTCTTCTGCTCACTTTTTCGAGGATTCTTAAATCATTAGCTCTCTTAGATAGAAATGCACCAAATTCAAAATTTCCCTTAAACTTAAGGCAATAGTCCATATTAGAATGGTAGAGACCTCCCAATCAATGGTAACCTTACAACCAATTAGATTAAAGAAACACTTTAAATTGCGCATCTGTGATTGGTCAACGGCGGATAAGCCAATCACTCCACCCATATAGCCAGCAGGGTATAAAAATTTTAACAAAGCACCAAATTAGGTTCGATTGATGGCGTTTATTTCACTTTTGATTCATGGTGTGGGATCCTCTCCCATGCAAAATTTTTAATTATTGGCTATAGCCATATATACTACTGATAATTAGCGTCACAGATCGGCCAGCACTAAGGTCACAGAACATTCTGGAGGGAAGTTCTCTTACTGCTGACCAATCAACGATTGCCTCTAGTTAATCGCACAAGTCCAACGTTGAAGCTACCCGCAAGTAAGCACTTACGTTGGCCTGATGTGGACGTGTTCAAACTGGAAGCCGGCAGGTCAGAATTGGCACTTTCGCGGCCTTAAACAAAACACCGCTGATTTAGCACCAGGAAGGTCTGCGGTGATAGTTTGTGCGCAGATTGAAAGGATCAGCCGCCACCTTCTCCACTTCGATGTTTGTTTATTTTACCCGATGAAGACGGTCACAAAAGAATGGCGTGATTTGGTGACTTGCACGCCAGTCCGAATCCCCTAGGCGTGGACGTTGAGGAAGAGGACAGGACTAGTGTGCCCATTGTTGCCGTTAAATTTATGTAAGTGAAACAAGTATGTAATCATTGCCTCGAAATATTTAATAACACCATTACGAGAAAAGCCTCAGAAGAGCATGAGGCACTATTTTGGGTCTAACAAGGCACTGACACATTCCGCGTTGAATTTTTAAATGGATGCCATCACTTGTCAAGCTGAAAATCCAACAATTTGTACTACAACATGCCATCTGGCTTTAAGTTCGGGCTCAGGTGAGGCTAGTACTGCTTCACGTGGTCCCCATCGGAAGGGGTCTAGTGACCTTTTAAGCAGTCACTACTACACCATGGTGATTGCATCATGGTGGGTAGGTGGGTGACGTCCATGAAGGGTCATAACCCTCCCGCACCATCATAGTTGCACAACCAATGATGGGAGAAGGACGAAGTCAGTTTTAGCTGCAGGTGACAGCAACAGGATCTCCTGTTCTTTGCCGCATTAGCTCTGAGTCTCCAGACCATGGCTATCACCAGCCCATTTATATCCACGTTGTCAGATTGTTTACCCGCAATATTAGTGCACAATTGAAGGAGGCAATAAGCGCCGCACCCCTCCACTAACTTGATAAGGTAAACAAAAGCGTGGGTGACATCTATAACTACTAGCTTTCTTCAGAAGGACCCAGGACCCAGACACAAAGAGGCGAGAAGACGGATGTATTCTTCTAAAATAAGTGATGGATCGACAGTACTGATAATTTGCTTTTCGCTTCGTCTACACCAACAAGATCGCCTTTTCTGCGTGCGACATGACACGGTTTATGCTAATCAGAAAAGCACAAAACGGGATCAATGGGTGTGTGTGTATGTCTGTACGTATGGGTGTGAACGCTTGGACTAGTGGATAAATATTCTAACAAGCCCCACTTTGAGAGCTCCAAGGGAATCGCAATTATGGCTCCAATGGTTTTGAGACTGCGGAAGTGTAGGTGCCCAAGACGTGCTTCTCGTCTTGCGATGTGTCATTTCACCCAGATGCTCGAATGAAAGCCACAGTAGACCCGCAGACACAGAGGAGGTCAAGGCCAACGCCCTGATAAGAGGGGCTCACCATAGGCGGCCCTGCTAGCAGTCCAGCCAATTTAGAAGTTGATTGCTATCACTCGAAGCGTTCCCTAGATGTATGCCACTGTTTATTCCCATCCAATATCGTTTGAATTTGGCGGATGCGACACGACGTCACATGTTTTGAAAAGCGAGTTCAACTCAGGTACTAAAGCTTCAGGGCTGTGTTTTCGAAAAGCACTAAGAGTTGCTCCTGCGCTTGGTATCTTTTCGGAACAGTCGCAGTGAAAGACAAGCTTACAGGTCCAATTCACGTGACTTGGAGGTGTTGTGCGCCGAAGAGACACGCACCACCTCCCCCCCAACAGAACCACATGTGGTAGAAAAACTCACTTACTGCTTGAAGGCTGAACACTGGCTGAGTCCGTAATTCATCTACTTACTGCAACAAACTGCAACTCGCAGATATACCAGAAGGCACCGAAATAGAGATGATTCCATTCCCAGAACTTGTGTGAGATAAAATGTGCCTCGGGCAATAGGGGGGAAACACCGTGGCAACTTATTCTCCACAACTTCCCCTATCCCAACGATGGCACGCCTTCAACGCCTGGCCTCCACGTCATGACGGTCACCGCGTCGTGGACCCAGTTGATCACATGGGGCAGATGATGAAACGCTGACAAATGATGACATCTCAGCCCCAAGGCTTAACACGCGCAACTGCCCAGGAGAGGCGTCCTCAACTCAGCTCTGCCACTCTTCACAAGAGTAGCCACAAATGAAAAGCTTAACGAAAGGGAAAATAGGACAATAAAAAACTAGAAGAAAATAATAGGATTTCCACCACTTTTTTTTGCGAGTAAAACAGAGGGAACTCAATTTATTACAACTGAGCAAAGACTTCTGAAAGACTTCGAAGTAGAAGACGACGAGAGAGAAGACAAACCACCAACATCGAAGTCTCAGGAATGAATAGATGGGGGCGGGGACACCAATTTGTACAGTCTGATTACAGTCTAGGACTTCTGTTGCTGCTGCTCTTTCAAATGTTGTCTCGCATGCCAAGCACAGGCGTATTTGCAAGTGAACGGTTTCTCACAGACAGCACATTGAAACCTCAAACCGGTGTGTGAGTTCATGTGTCGACGCACCTGATAGGCAGAGAAAAATTCCTTGTGACAGATGTCACATTTGAAGAACCGCTGGCCCGTGTGGACATAGTAATGCCGGGTGAGATTGCCTAACCACTTGAAGGGTTTACTGCACACCGGACAGAAGTAGGTAAGCTGACCATCAACTAGTTGGGTGGGGACATCGCCCTTCTTCCAGACATCCTTCCTTCGAAGGCAAATGTGATGATGCAGACTGTACTCATTGCCATAGTATTTGCCACATTCCTCACAGCGAAGCATCTTCCGTGAGGTGGTTAACTGACGTCGATAGCATGATGAAGCAGGCAAGGAGGTGGAGGGTAAGGAACTGTCGTAGACAAGGAATGACTTTCGTGGAACTGTGGCAAGGGAGATGGGTTTGGAGGAGTACAAGGAATGTGTAGTAGTGGAATTGGCAAGAGAGCCCTTAGCTTGCATGTCGGCCAGTGGGCAGGAGAGCCAATCGTAGTGAGTGTCTCCATCAGGATAGGTAAATCGTCGGACATAGTCACAAGAGGAAGGAGGTGAAGTTGAACAGGAGGAGGTGACGCTAGAGGCGGAAGTGGCAGAGGGAATGGTTGAGGTGGTGTAGTGCTGCAATTGGGAAACATCCACACCGGCCGCCATTGCAGCGAGGCGGGAGATACGTGTGCCAACTTTCGGTGACGATGTTGCGCTGATAGTAAGGGGAGTTGTTGCGGTGACTTCAGAATTTCCCACACTGAAAAAAAAGGCAAATGAAAGGCTAGAGACGAGGCAACCCTCTCGCTATGGTTGCTATCGTGTAAAATGTGGTGACAGTCATGAACGAATGAGCGGAATAAGGTCACCGTTTCGGTCAAAGCGATTACCAAAGTCATTCAACAGGCGGTAACGACCAATCAGAGTGGGGAAGTATTGACTAGGATGGGAGGGTCCCGACTCCAGATGTCGCTGGCCTCCTAGTCCCTTAACACGAGTAGTGCTGTCGTAAATCCAATGGCGACGTGAATACAAGGGTGGAGGTGAGTACTACCGACCTTCAACCAGTCCATTTCGATAACGACAGTAGATAGGTTAGACACCTGACACCTCGCATGCTTCAAGGGAGACTTTACTTTATGGGAAAAAATCAACTGAAAGAAGAGAAATCAAAGAATCGAAAGAAAACAGAATTTCACAACTCGGTGAGTAATTTAGCGTGACCTGTGTTAAATGAGCGTAAATCGCCCATAAAATTCGGAGGACCACAAAACTTCACGCGGATTTTTACGACGACACCTCAAGGGAGTCACATGCAATTGCAGGTTATCGGAGCCTACAAAGTGTGCGCAATTGTTTACTTCTGGTAAATTAGGCATCCATCCGTCAATCTATCGATGCGGCTCATTTTACAAGTCTCACGTCCTGTGATTTACCAACCCAAAATTAATGTCGGATGGATTTGATGAGTGGGATTTTACCCTCTGGCTGCCTTCCCGAAGATCACTTAAGAGAGGCGTTGTATGAGCGGATGGATATATTAGAGCAATGGGAACCTCTCTACGCTCTCGAGGGATAGGACGGGTGCACGTGCCACCGTTGATGATGAAGTGAAAGTGGCGTCGACATCAACACCAACACCACATGGAAGGAGGAAGCCTGGGTGATAGCCAAGCGGATAAGCTAGCTCCGCTAGGCAAAGTGATTTGAAAAGCCTTGCCAACGCATCCAAGAGACCCACCACTTCGCTCCTCATAAGACCCCGTGTGGTAAACTACAGACATTCATTCACCATCTGAAGGCTATGCACTAATTTGGTTAATATTCACTTATTCGGCATAGTGAGATACAACCCATGCATGTGCAGTCGGAAGAAAAATAGGCCAACCATGAGTTGATGCCAAGTCCAGGGGATGGGGGGACGAAAGGGAGGGGACAAGACAGTGCACCACCTCAGCCCTCCACCTGCCCCCTTGATAATGCACATGACGCCATGCCACTAATGCGAAAGGGTCAAGAGACACTGGAAGTCCATGAGACCACGTGCCTCCAGGTGATTATGACTCCAATAACCAACTTCGTAATGATACCCGCTCCCGTTCCATTCTAACCTATGTAAATCGACCTCCAACGTTGGAGAGGGCTTTGACAGACTCCGAAGCTTTTTGTTCTTTATTGGGGCATCATAGATAACTAGAGCCCTGTTAGAGATGAGTAGAGGGCACCAGAGCTACCATCATCGACTCATCCATGTAAACACACACACACACACACACACACATACACACACACCCTGCACACACGTGTGTGAGTTCGTGCGCGTGCCGCCATAGTATCAGACTCAGCTAAGTAACCATGGCAGCCCCCACTAAACCACCTACCCACCTACCTGTCTATCTCTCTACGCGTGCACACAAACTTGTGTGGTAGGATGTGCGTGTGCGGTGCTATACTGTACTGCGTGTTGTGCCGCGTGTACTGTGCATAATGGAATTTTATGCTCTTAGAGGATCGATGGAAGGACAGGCACCCATAACCCCCTAGCACACACAGTTGTAGTAACAAATTAAACAGGAAATGTGCTTTTACTCACCATGCGTCCTCATTAAGACAAGCAGGAGGTTGTTTGTTGTTTCGGCTAAAAGTGACCACCAGGTAGCCCTCGCAACTATCAAAATCACCCGAATTAGACGAGGTCGACAACGAGGAGGCAGCTGAGGAGGACGAGGAAGAGGAAGGAAGAGGGGAGTCTACCAGAGTACCCTCACCCACTGCGCTAACTGCTGCCATGTTTGATCCCTTCAAGTGTTCACTTTCGTCTGGCTGCAATATGCATGGAAAGGCGGTCAAGAGGGGGAAAAACGATAAGGGCATCGGACGCGACCTTACAACTCAGCGCAAACACATGAGTCACTCACGGCTGCGGGAGCTGTGACATCGGTATGCAGACAAGGGGAAATGAAATTAAATAAACAGCATCCAAAAATCGCAGTTAGGGGCCACATTGGCATGGCCGGCCGAATGCAGCCATCAACCCGGCTATACATTAAAGGTAACGCGGACTTAAGAAATGAAAGAAAATAAGGCCAGAAACGGTTCATATGTTCCCGTTTCTGTGAGCAAGAGAAAGAGCTAAAAGTGCACATCTAGGTCCATTGTTTACACATCTGACAGTGATGTGAAACACCGATGAAATGTGTCCTTAGTATTGATTATAACTTGGAGTAAAATAGCCTGTGTTAACAACAAACTTTGTCGATTGTGAATCGTCGAACTTCGCGTTAACATAATGTCCATATGCAACAGTCCAAAGGTCATCAAAACACTATGGCCATTCATAAAAAATACCCAATAAAGAATGCAAATAAAGGTGTGGAAATGAAGAAAAACCCGACGAATAGCATCAAATGCGGTTAAGGGTAAAAACGAAACCAGAAGGAGCAAAAAATAAACAATATGGTCAGCAATTAGTTATAGGATGGAAAAATAAAACCCAAAAGAGCATTTAAACAGATAAGCCCCATTGATGGTAAAAATTCAATAATTTCAAGTGACAACTAGGCGAAATGTCAGGATATTGCTATGGGTAGCATCCTGCACTAACTTTGAACAAAATAGGGAGAACAAAATGCTATGCCATAGAGTTAATTTCGCAGAAAACGTCAGCAAGAAACGTCTTCAAGAATCAAACATAAGATTTTCAGGCAATGGATTAGAGAAATCTCAACTTCAATGAAAAACAAAAAGACAAAATAAAAAACAAAACCAAACTCAGTAGCAACGCTGGAACAAATCAGAAAAAAGGACGAAACAAAACCAATGCTGAGCACAACATACTATAAAGAACAAAGCAGCAAAAATAAGAGCACTACACAATGAAGATAATAAAATGTGAACTAAAACCCACCCGCAAGACGCCGTGAAAACGAAGGACTTCCCTGGTACGAATGACGAACGTGGGTCGAAGGTAGGGGTAATTAGCAAAAGCAAACAAATAAAATTCTCATATTGCAAATAGTGCCTAAACACGCTAAATTAAATAAGCCCTGCATTAAACGCTTTTTTGCGTAGCGAAACAAATATGCATTTTTTAAAGATGTTTAATGAGTAGATTGGAAAAGCGAAGGAATATTATACTCGTGCAAAAAAATTGATGGAGGCTTGAGTCATAACAGGTGCAGTTAATAAGAGTCTTCCTAAAAGAAAAGCAAAATAAAGCGCAGAGCACATGCATTTAGCAGTGGAAGGGTATGTAGCCAGCCTACGCAGTTGGGTCGAAAAGGCTAACCAAATGATCGAGGCTTAACCAGCAGCCCAAACAAGAAAAGAGTTGCATATTTCTTTTTTAATCGTTGTCATTGACACTCTTTAGTAGTTCTCCATCGTCAACCATCAAAATGCAATCAATGCTGTGAAAAATATCCAAAAGCTATTCGTGCCCAGAGCAGAAATTTGCAGAAAATGTAACGATGTCTGACACAACGTTACAATTTCTTATGGCGGTGCAACTCAGCTTGAAGGTTTACTTGGCTTGCTAACTAGCTTTGAATAAGAGGTTTCGCCAAAATTAATGTGGTCGATGTGAAGCGCTTGCTCACCGTTCACCATTCTTAAAGGCATTTGGTTGGGGTCGCTCTAGCTTTCGCTGTCGGAGACGATAAAAATTCTCTCACCTGCAGCACGTGCACTCCCTCCGCATCACTGTAATGCGTCACTAGACGCAGAATTGGAATAGATACCTTACGAATTCAGGTCTGCTTTCTGCTGCTACCACTGCAATATCTTAAGTAGCCCCTTAAAAACAGGAGCCAAAATACATGGCAGAATGCATATAATCAATCGGAGGATGGAATAGGGCTTCTCAATCCGGCCTTCTCAGCCATCGATGGCCAGAGAGCCGTCCAAATAAAAAAGCATTGCACAGTACGATACGACATAATTCACAAATTCGAAAATTAGTTTGAATAAAATGCCGTCTTCAAAAAATTTGAAAACTTTCGTAAATTTTATACATGATTAGTATTATTTATCATTGCCATAATGGTTGAGTTGAAGAAGAAAGAAGTACAAATATGTGTGAAGTGCCTTGAGCATCCCTAGAAGACGGAGAGAAGGCGAGGTGTAGGTCAGAATACTTGTATTCTGAACGGAAAGTAAGAAAGCTGCTGGCATAGCCAGCGAGACAGTCCACGCAGCTCGGTTAAAGGTGGCCGCCACTAATATTGGACCAACCAACAGTCCAAACCAAAAGAAACACTACAATGTGTGCTCTTATATGCGACAAAAAAGCTGGCGTGACCCTAGGGCCGGCCCACTTACGTGGCCGAAAGTAAACAAGTATTTCGAACAGTCAAATAAGGGCGCTGGGATGGATTTTGAGGCCAGTCGGGTCGAACATACTATTATGGCTACCTATGTGTCTCTGTCTGCCCAGAGCAAATATTTTGTTTCAAGCAACATTTGTTCTTACGTCTTTAAGCGAGATAAGTATTTCTGAGATATACATGTAGCGCCCCGAGCATCCTTAAAAGAAGGAGAGGAGGCCAGGTGTAGGTCAGAATACGTGTATTCTAGACGGAAAGTATGGTAACTGCTGGCATGGCCGGCAGGCCGCCACTAATATGACCGACCAACCAACAGCCCAAACAAACAATATGCTACAATACATATACATACGTGCAGCGAAACGGCGGTAATGGGCTGCTGCTACCCCACCAAAGTCAATGCCGACATCCACTTGACCGGAACCAATAAATAATCCATATCATCATTCCAAAAATAAAATTTCAACGCATTTGGATAAATTGAGGGAACCGCATCAATAATTAATGTTCCACTTTGAAGAATGACATGTTGTGTGAAATATGGCTCGAAGAGCATCAGATCCAAAAAAACATTTAAGTCCTTGACGGGAAAAATCTCCTCATGTTTTCCATGACCTCCCTTAAGAGAGATGCCCCGGAGCGGTTAGCCCTTTTCGTTGTGCAGCGCGTAACGTCCTCAATTCCTTTTACCAACTGTTCGCAAAGTTTAGGGGTAAATTAAATACGCAGGATGACGAATTTACTCAATCCTACAGAGTTATGCATTGCAGTGTTTATAGTTTAGCTTGCCTCAAAACCTGGGAAATAATTCTGCTGAGACACAAATCTTATTATTATCTTATATTATTATTAGTTGCATCATCATTTGTCCAGCGCTTTTATCTGCTCCGCAGGTATTTTAAACGGTCCTCGCGCCAAAGATGCTAAATGCGTTTTATGGACGTATTTTGAGAAGACCTTCAGTCATGTTCACAACCGCTGTCATTTCTGCTTTTGCATTTGAGCGTGTTATCGATAAAGGGGTCGATAGCCTCTTCCTATACATTAATAGAGGGGTAAGTAAACCTTAATTCTTGCTAATGACGCACCACAGAAGCTCTTTGAGGACATTCGTCCTGATAAAGATGTATGATCGTATTTACTGATCAATTCGTCGCACGTGATCGGGACAAGTTGTACTGATTCAGAACTTCTCTTTTAACCTCGACTTGCTTATGATGTCTTAAAGTAAATTTCATATTGGTAGCTAGTTTTGTTACATTGGGCGGATCTTAGCACTATGAGATCTCTCCTCTGGGAAAATATCAATGCATACGGCACTTTGGACCATTCTTTGCTGGTGCTGTGTATGCCGAACCCCGATTATGCTGTCTATGGCTGCTTGAATCCTCTGTGCGGCACACTTAATTGAGTAGAACTTTTAAGCTGTGGTATTGCTGGCCTTCCCGTGCCTATCTCCCACTTGTCATTTCAATGCTGTTTACTCGTTTTTTCTCGATTATTTCAAGCCTCAAGGAATTAATTGCCCGCCTTTACATACCTACAAAAATTGGCAAATTTATAATGGCGATAGGATATTAACAATTTCTCAGCGCTATCCCCACCCTGCGGTTTTAGTGGTTTCTTTCTTAACGAAAAAGACAAGATATAAGCGCGGAATGGGGACGTGGATGAGGGACGCCTTTGCTGGCATGGGGATACCGTTACCAACTCAGAATCTTTGTAATTGGTAGTCTTAGTCGGCACACATCTGCCTTGGCAATATCATAGGGCGACATTCAGCTCCCTTGTCTCGGAAGCCACTTCTAAATGGCTTCGTATCCCGGTTCCGATTCTCTGGATACTACACTGGAGTGCCAGAAGTACCATTATCTTTGTACCACCTAAGACCGTAGGACGCACCAACCCGGATCAAATGCCCTCAGAATTTTGTAATACAGTTTCATCCTTTCTGATCAAGGACCAGTATGTCGCCATTAGACAATAAGAATGGTTGGGGATAAGGGTGGTTGCTCCATTGAGGCAAATCAATCGTGATCAAAACTCAGAGTAATGAATCTTTACGAAATCGCCAACCTATAGTTCCCTTCATGGCGCCAAGAGTTAAGGATCAATCTTAGGTATTAATCCCGTTACCCATAACAGTAGCGGAGGGAAGAGTCGTCGACGGGCCTTACGGTCCATCACTTTTTGTCGCTGTATACTTTTAGTACGGCGCTCCAAGTCCCTACTATTAGTCGTAGTAGGCTAGTAGAGTAAAAAGAGCGGAACACTGCAGACATGGTTGGATGACCACACGAAAATAAGGGAAGCAGTGCAGACTAAGAGATCTCCAACGGAGCACGAAACCCCTTTCAGAGTTCGACCAGTGTTGACTGCCTTGATCTTGATAAACTCCAGCGTTAGGACTACCAAACGCCGTTGGAAAATTCAAAGCAAAGTGCTTTCCTCGAGAACAACTGCATCGAAGGGGAATCCACCCAGAAAATAGAAGCAAAAGCTATGCTCACATCAATTCAATGATTTTGCGACGAGAAGAGAGGAACACTCCATTACCCAAGGTGTAAACAACTATCACAAGAAAGAATTCCACCATAAAAGTCAATCTGATTGTGCTTGTAGCCGATACCGATGAGACGCCAAGAGTATGTTTCCTATTCCAGGTGTGAATCCAATAACAAGAACAGCAAAGCCCTTGGTAAAAACTACCAAAAGCACGTGCTTGCAAGAATTTCTTAGAAAAAACCGAATGATCGAAGACAAGGTGGATTTAAAGTTAACCTATCAATTGGCTAAAGTGAATGGCTTTAACAGAAAAAAAAGAGAAGACGCAAAATGGGGATAGAGGAGAGATGGAAAGTCGTTTACTTTATAAGCGCTAAATGCTAGACAGACGAATTGGCGTTGCCAGTCTCGGAGGCGATTGCAGTGGTCTCAGAGGCTTCACTACCACCCCCACTGCCACTGTCGGCTGAATTAACTTCCTCAATGTCGGCTCCAGGCATAGGAACGAGGAGGTTCTGTTTATTCATCAGATTGTACTTCAGTACAAATACGGTAAAGCGTTGACAAAGGGCAGTATTCTCCTAAAATAAGAATGCTATCAGTCAGTGGTAAAACCTTAAGTGGTGAAGGTAAGAAGTAAAACTCACTTCAAATTGATCAAAGAGGCTGCGATGATGGTAGTATGCATGTGAGAAGATTCGATACACTCTACGGCAAACAGAACTTAATTTGGCCAGCGAAGAGTCTCTTATTGTGACCCGACTGGGAAAATATTTACTACTGTTTAGCAAGCAAGCTGCGCCATCCAAGGTATGACGGGTGTAGTTAATAGCAGGACACTGTTAAAAAGAAGATTGGAAACAAGAACGATTAGGTAAAGTTACCTCTTTCGGAGTCTTATGAGCAGCGCACAAAAAAATCCATTGTTCTGTTGCTGTCATTTGAGCACAGGTTTCAGGAGTGCAATGGTCTTGCAGGAGGACGGCTAAACCATTTAACTCCATGCAAAATTGCCGCAAATGCTCATACTTCCATACGCCAAGATCCTGGCCCTGTGGCTCGGTCAAAATAGCATCAACATTCCGAAAGTCCTTCCGAATCATTTGTTGGATAATCTAACATTAACATAGATGAAAGGCTAGGGAAAGTGCAGTACTTGCTGGACAGCGAGAACAGTGTCAACTTCATCAAAGACCTCGTCAGGCCACTGACACCACTCCTGAAGATATTAGCATTAATTGATGACAACGCTACCTCTCGTTTTGTACCTGGACGATTGCGCCGAATAACCTCCGCACCCGAAGACATCGCAACAACGCGGCTCCAGAACCAACTGCGGTGGCCAATCCCGAAAATGCCTCAGTGAAGTTTGTCACAAGCGCCACGAGAATCGTGAACATTGTGCATTCACCTGGCCATTTCGCTCTTATATGATAATGACAATTAAAAGCTAATATTAAAGCAATATTTTCAATTGTTATACATTTACTCATCTATCACCAAAAAAATTTTTCTTTAATTATGTTTGACGACTGTCCGGGGTATTGATCAATAATTGGCATTAAAGTGGAAGGTCATGCCGATAGTGGCAACAAAATGTAGCTAGTCATTTCTGGAGAACTGTCATTATCCATTATTGTACAAAACAGTATAAGAAATTATACTTGTGTCTGACCAAAGCTTGGATTATAACCAAGGATTGCAACCATGTGGAGAGGGTTTAAAATTATCCATTAACCTTGCTTTTTACATAATTTATCTTGTGCTTGAAGCAAAATTCTGCACAATAGAACTATGGAAGTTAAAATTTTTGAAATGATCTCCTGGCCTTAATCAAATAAATTGCAGATGAAATGCTTGCCAATTTTCATAATATTAAACACAAAGACATGCAAACTTTAATACGCAAATGCATTTGATGTAATTTTTAAATAAGATCTGCTAAATAATTTGTAAACTCTAATGCGCTCACGTGCTTCATTTAGCGCTTCTATGTAATCGGCCGCTCGACCGCTAGACCTAAATCCGTCTTCCATTGGTAGAGGGAGCCACGGGCACGATATTGAGGATGGTGTCTCTCACAGCTGGAGCCATAGATGTAGCTTTGTAATTCTTGCTCTAACCATGTCATTTAGCGGATAAATGCCGGGGATAGTATCAAAGACCCCATTCTTAAAGTTGTGGTAAGCCGTCTTTGTTAAGTACTGTGCCAGGGTTATAAAAATGTTCCTGGTGGTAACGCCGGGCAAAACCGGTATCGTTTGTTACTTAGCGATGGTGTAAAGTCCCACTCATGTAAGCCTGTAAAGTGTAAACATATGATTTTTAGTTGCCATGCTTGCCACCCAATTAAATCACCTCATCGAAACCGGGAAGCTCTTAAACGGTAGCGTTATTCGCTTGAAAAAATTTGTATGCAACAATGTTCAGAAGGATAAGTAGGTTTTCGCTTCGCTGAAATACTTTTTAGGTACGTCGTCATTGTTCTTGATGTAGACATCGTCGGGTTTGAACAGCCAGCGCCCGTACAAGGTTAGGTGTTTCAGCAGTATATAATGCCATATCAAATTAGGTCGCCAGCCCCTGAATCAAGTTGAAAGTAATTCATTTATGCCCGTGGGCTCCTCTAGCTTGCCAGACCGTAATGTTACATGTACTCCACCGCGGTCTAGTAGTGGACCTCTTGCATCTGCTAGCCCTGGCACTCCTGGAGGTCGTGTTTTCAGTATTCAGAGTCTCAATCCATATCAGAGCCGTTGGACGATTCGCGCCCGTGTCTCTCAAAAGGGTACCATTCGCACTTGGCAAAAGAATGGTAGGGAAGGCAAGCTTTTCAGTTTCACTCTTCTCGATTCCACTGGGGAGATCAGAGTCACAGCTTTCAACGCCGAAGTGGACAAATTCTATGACATGGTTGAGGTTAATAAGGTCTACTATGTCAGTAAAGCCTCGCTGAAACCCGCCAATAAACAGTTCAATACCACAAACAATGATTATGAAATGGCCCTCAACAGTGATACTCAAATTGTGGTCTGTGAAGATGGTGAAGACGTCTCCGTGCCTTCCTTTTCTTTCAACTTCATTCCTATTGGGAAACTAGATAGTTTTCAACCAGGTGATTTTGTTGACGTGGTTGGAGTGGTCCACGAGTCTGGTGATGTATCTACGATCACTGTTAGGTCATCCCAACGTGAAGTCCAGAAACGGGAAGTGGGCCTGGTGGATGATTCCGGATGTCTTGTGCGTCTCACCCTTTGGGGTCAAGAGGCAATCGATTTCGATGGATCAAATCACCCTGCGTTGGTGGTTAAGTCAGCGAAACTTAGCGACTTCAATGGAAGGTCATTGAGTACTACGGTGCAGTCGTCTGTGATGGTTGCACCAACGGGCATTCCCGAGGCGAATCGATTGAAAGGCTGGTATGAGAATGGCGGAGGCAGTGCCCTTAATTTTGAGACGTATCGCGGAGAGATGATGGGTGGAACTGGTGGCGAGGGTTTCAGTAGTACACTGGGCCCGCGAGATTGGAATCTCCTCTCTGACCTTGAGGCCCCTGGGGTGGGTGGTCAGGCCAAGGCGGACTTCTTCACCTGCAAGGTAGGTCATATTGATTACTGGAATGATTTAATTTTCGAGTATGTTGGTAAACATGCCTGACAGTTTCCAATCATTAATACTCTTGCTGAATGGTGGTCAGTGAGTTGCTTTTACGTAAGTTGCATGCGGATCCAGACAGGGGTTTGATGTCGAAGTTATCTCTGTCGAATGGTCATGAGTCGATTATTTGTTTCATTTGGCTTTTTAACAATATTTGGCTACAGGAGTTGATTCTGTACCGCCAAATTTGACAAATCTGGGTCGAACGTTTCATCCTTACCAGTACAAATGGGGCATATTTTGCTTCTGTCTCACTTAACTTCACCATAGGCGACGGTGACCTTTCTGAAGAAGGAGAACTTTATGTACCAGTCGTGTACTACTGAGGGCTGTCAGAAGAAGGTTTTAGACTTGGGCAATGGACTATATCGTTGTGAGAAGTGCAACCGTGAGACTTCCACCTACAAGTGGAGACTTATGCTCTCGGTGAGTATTTGCGCTGCTAAATCCGATCAAACTCTGAGTCATGCCACACTTTACGGGCGTTTATTTTTTGTCGGTTGTAATAGGTAAAATGGGGGACCGGATGTAGTCTAGTTGCAAAATGTGTCCCATCTGTGCTACTGAACGCATTTCGTGTGGTTTCTTTTGCGAGATTTCTACTAACCCCATTACTGTGGTAATTAAGGCCAGATTAGCCCACCACTGATGTTAAACACCCCCGTTGGTCTCATCAACTGCCGGTCTTTCCTCTCTTTTTATCGCTCCCATGGACATGGCTGTTTCTGGTCGGACTTTTGAAGTTCACTCCTGGTTCTGCCGTTATCGGGCCATTAAATCTGTTGATAGACCCTGCGCACGTCATGCACCGATAATGATTTGGCTTTTGTCTCCGGAGTGGGGGTCAAGACAACTTACAGCTCCTAGTTTGTGCTTCTTGACACCTCGTAGCACTTGTTTGTTCAAATAGGGAACCTAGGGTCCATTAACGGTCCATTAATGCAGGCTTTGAACACCTTTCAACACGTTCTTCAAGAAGGGATAATTTTTCGGTGGATAATTTTTTGCTGCATGTAGGCAACTCTGCGCAAAGGGCGTGAGCCTTTTACAGTGTACATGACCGTTTCATCCATCTGAAACGTTCAAGATGTTTGTTTTCAATTACTTCCCTCCCCATTAAGGTTAAAATCTCCGATATGACAGGTGAGCATTGGATTACGTGTTTCCAAAACACAGCTGAAGTCATCCTTGGTCGGAGTGCCGAAGAACTGGGTGGTATTAAGGAGTCTAAGGTAAATAATTTTTGTTCTCTACTCTTCTTGCTCCACTGCTCATCTACTCCAATGTCTCCTTCTATGGTCAGGATGAGAATCAAATGGACAGCGTATTTGTCGATGCCATCTTCAAATCCTGGATCTTCCGACTCCGTGCCAAAGTGGACACCTTTAACGTAAGTGGGGTGCCTCTATGTAATGTGGTGCTATCCACCTTTCATTTATGAAAAAAGGCTGAGATTTGTTGGTTTGCAATCGGCTCTGTCTCAGGATGAATCGAGGTTACGAGTTGTGGCTGTTGAAGCGAAGCCGGTATCATTTACAGACTACGGGAGGCAGCTGCAGAGGCAGATTGATGCTATCATCCCAACTCTTCCTGCTGAGTTGACAATGGACGATGCAATGGAATGACTGTAAAATTAAGGTTTGTTTACGTGTCCATTTGAGCTTTTAAAGGGCTAAAAACAGAGAAAAGCATGTCGTAAATTAAATATTTTCACATAAAGAAGTTCTTGATGTTGTGTATAGATAGCTGGGATATTACTTCTGCGGTGTAGAAAGTTAAATCAGTCTTGTTTCTCAGTAGGGGAGGTAGACTTTTTCCACGTCTTCGTTGTAGCACTTGGCGATCTTCGGGCCTCTTAGCCTGCATAGCCTAAGGAGGATGTGGTTATTTACGCTCGACCAATCGGGGTCCTTACCTCTAGGTGGCGTTTCAGTACAGCGGATTGAAGGATTTTCATTCTGAGTTCAGCGCAGGTGGCTCTCATCTCCACTTCCTTTAAGTAATTGATTCGGTAGCTCGAGTTGACATCTTTCGCCACTTCGATGTTTCTTGCGCTGAAGAAGGAAATTTGAGGCACATAAAACCAACAGTGTTTGGAAGACCCACCTCTCTTTGTTCAGCTTTGTATTCGATTGATTGATGAGGTCGTCCACAATTTTGAAAACTGCGTGGATTTCACGAAGTTTTGTCTCTTTTTTGACGAGAGCAGAGAGGAGGTGGTTTTCTTTCCTCGAGAGCTGCTCCAGACTTGGATTGGTGCCTTGGAGGAGGCGCAGACGATTGATCGAATTGTCACCCCTTGGGTCGTCAGCCAAGTCTTCCAGATGGAGCAGTCTCTCTCGAGTGGCTGAAGTCTGATAAAGGCAAGAAAAGGTGGTGATCCCCGAATTATTCGCCACATTAGAGGCTAGCGCTGCTCACATAACAAACCTGGTCGTTAATGTGAGTCAGCTCTTTTCCAACAGTCCCCATCTGTACCACTCTCGACCGGATAATCTCCACCGTCCTTGCATCGGCCCGACTTTCGTTAAAAAGTAGCGCAAGCTTACGGGTCGTTGCTGATAGGGCGTCTCGTGATTTCCTTCCATTCATTTCCAGTTTATTGAGGGTTTCCTAAGCATTTAGATAGAAAATGCGAAGACAGACTTTGGTTTGCTCTAATTTCGCTAGAGTATCTTCTAGCTGCTGCTTGGTACTGTCGCGCTTTTGGATGGCTACTTTGCATTCATCTTGGATCCGACCGATTTGCACCTTTTCTTCGTCTAGTTCTCTGTTCAACCTCTGGAGGTTTGCACTGAACCACTTTTTGCGGGACTCAAGTTCTTGATATAGCTGGGTCTAAAAGGGCATTCGAAGGGGCAGCTGGCTGCATTCAAGGATTTACCTGCTTTGAGAGCTCACTCCGAATCACAATTCTCGCCTTTCTTAAGCCTTCCACGCTTCTTCTAACCTGATACACTTGATCCTGCTTATTGGAGAGGCTTGATTGGAGAATAGTCATTTCATTAGTATAGAAGCAACACTTCTCCTCAATCATCAGCTTCTTTTGTTGGGCCAGATTAATCATTGTGAGGCATTCACTTCTTTCCACACCTATCCCTTTATTGAGCTTTCCCAAGTTTTGTAGCCGTTGCTGAAATGGGGTTTAAGTAGGCAGGCTGAGGGTTAATTCTTTTAGGTATACCCATGTAGAATATGTTAATCAAACCTGGAGCGAGACCAGAGTCTTTCGGTAATTATTGAGGTAAAATTGCTTAAGTTTGAGGTTCCTTTTTACTTGCACGTAGTGCAGTTGGGCCTTTTGAAGGTAACGCTTTTTCTGAGAGACCTCAAAAGACTTCATCTCAACTAGTCGATGGAGGTCAATCATACTCCGCTTCTGCTTATCTATCTCAGCGAGAAGTTTGGTTGTCTCTTTCATAAGGACCCGAATTTCCTCCTTCTCATGGTCTGCTAGTTCGTTCTGGTAAGGAAAATGGGCAAGTGGTCACCTAAGCGGAGTACTAAATCCGACGATACATGAATTGGCAGAATACCTGGTCTAGGAGAGCTTCCGTCATGCGAAAGATTTGCGTCCTCAATCTTCTGCTTTCCTTCACTTCCCTTCTTGAAGCCATTTTTTTCAGTAACTCTAAATCTGCTGCTCGTACCTTCCTTGTCTCTTCAAGGTACTTTATTGCTTCCTGGAGACGTTGCAATTTTTTCTCTCCTTGCCTTATTAGTTTCATAGCGGTGGCCCCGCTTTTTACCACCTGATTGGTTGACTCAAGGTACCGCTTCTTCTCCTCTGCCAAATGAATTACATCCACTTTCATCTTGGAGCTAGACGGGTAGAAGTTAGGAAAACTACAAATCTCTTACATCGCACCATTAAGCTGAGCCTCTTCATTTTTGAGCTCCTGGCTTTGATGCCTAACTGTGGATAGCTTCTCAGTGACATCGGAAAGATTATTTTGTAGTTTATTGTATTTTCTAGGGGAACAAAATGTGTAACGAAAAGACGCCTACGTAGCCAGACCCGTTGTTTCAGTCTCAACATCCACTTTTAATTGCTCTAATCTTGATTGTTTTTCTGTTAACTCCTTGATTTCATATTCTGATGCATAGGAAACGTCCTTTAGGTCTCTGGAAGTTAAAAAGGCTAAATTTGAACGACGGTGTTCAGACGTCTTACGACAAATTGGTTTCCATTTGAGAAACTTTCTGCACAGTTTCTTGAGGCTTCGCTTGAATGGCATTGAACTCGCTCTAGGCAGAAAAAAAGGGATATGTAGTCTTGAGGAAGGGCAAAAACTTCGAGATGCCAACTAACCGTTAGTGAGTCGATAGATTTTTCGCACTCAGCCAACTCTATGACCAGCTGGTCTCTGCGCTGGCAGATATCGCTAAGTTGACGATGGAGACGACGCGATTCAAGTGAGTATTTTTTACGCTCCACCGTTTCCGTGTCAATCGCGCGTTCCACTTCTTTGCGGCGCGATTTTAAAGTCTGAAAGGTCGTCGCTCAGGAGGAAGGACAAACCTCGATAGTTGGATACATAGCTGCCTCTTTGGCTAACAGCTTCACCTCCTCCTCTAGTGTAGTGATTTGGTACGACAGCGACTCAGCGTTGTGATTCGACGCCATGACGTCGTTAGAGGATCGAAGGATTTTCTTACGTAAATTATCTGCCTTTGAATCGAAACCTTCCGGAAAATCATTGCGACGTCGGAGAGCACTGGCAATACGTTTTCCTGATTCTGTCAGACTAGCAAAGATATCTTCAAATCTGAGAGTGTTCTTCTGTGTTCTGCAAAAGCGAAGAAATAGCAGATTTATCCTTTAATGAATGAAAAACCTTTTAGTTAGTTCTACAAGGCGTTCACACTTTCGTTTCAAATCGATGACTTCCAGAAGTCGGATTTTCTTTTTACTGAACAATTCATCCAAACACTGCAAGGCTCCCGAGGCTAATTCGCCCAAATGGATGTCAATTTCTCCGGGTTCGGATTTCGAAAGGGGTAAAAGCGGGAAATCTCTTGGCTCGGCAATGAGCGTAGTTTCTCCGATCATTTAACACTAGTCTGGAATCACCTATTGTTCTTGCGAAGTACGTGTCACAAAGATAAGCAAGTGTAATTAGAGTGGCGATGCAGGTAATAACTTGTAGTTAAGGCATTGTTGTGAAGCCACTTAAAATCCGTATCGTGTAATTAATTGGCGAGAGGAATTAAGAAGGTGTAGAGCACTTTCAGTGTGAAGAAAAGTTGAGACTGCGTATAGATGGCAGAAGATTCTGCTTTCAGAAAAAAGGAAACAGCTAAAAGGATGCTTGTCCAGCAGGGACTTCCTCGATATTGTCTAGTCTTTCGTGGGCGTCTACTTCGAAATAGAGGCAAACAAACGCGTCCTTGAGTTGCGTGAAACAAATCTAACAATCGGCAAAGCGTTGGTGGTTTAAAATAAAACATATTAATTTAATACACTCAGAGTCTAACTAAATTGTAAAATATTGACAAAATTGGGTTGCAAAAAAAATTGTTTATTATTGTCTAGTTAAGCATACTTTACCTCAAAATGCCAAAAAAAACGCAGACAAAAGAGGGGATTTTGTTTAAAATTTTCTTTGTTTATTGCCACAAATTAGCTGCATTTATAATGACCGGGTTGCCGTCCGTACGCGTGAAGTCTCATTAAGTGTGTTCAGCGTTGGTCGCGTGTTAGGTTCTTTTCTTACCCTGTCATATCTTGTAGCAACTTTATTCAGTGGCTGTTGCAATCTCGTTTGTTTATTGCATAATTCATGGCTGTCACTTAATTTTTAATCGGCGTAATTAATTGCATTGCATTCGCAACCTAAATTATTTGCTGCGTTTTTGCTGACATAATTGACATCATACTGTTTTGTTATAAATATTTGAATAAATTCGATCGTTGGGTACGAATCGGCTTTTATTGTAGTAAACTGGAACTCGTTCTTTCCAAAATCTGAGTCATGAACTGCTTCAAACACGTTCGCAAGATCTTTTATCCCCTCGCAGTCGATCATCGTCTCTTAATGTCTAGCGCAGCGTCTGCATCCATGCAACTCGAGCGTGACTGCTGGAGTTGCCTCAAACGTGTTAGCTGTCAGACCTTCTTCTGCGAGTGCGGCAAGGCTCAGTCTTTCAGTCCCACATGGAATTACTTCGATTACTTTGGTTTCACTAAACCATCCATGCGTATTGACCAAAATGAGCTTTCTCGGATGAAGCGCAAACTCCAAATGGCGTTCCATCCTGACAAATTTACTCGCTCCACTAAGGTTTGTACTCAGTCCAGTCTCTGCAAAATCGTTCTAAATTTAAGCCCATTGATTGGATTTTTTAGGAGGAGCAAGAGATCGCAACTGCTGTGTCTGCACAGATTAATGATGCGTACACGGTCCTTTCCAATCCAATCACACGAGCTGAGTACATTCTTACACTTAACGGAAACCCCTGCTCTTCGGATGATGTCGCTGTCACCGATACTGCCTTCCTTGCCGATGTGTTGGAGGTGAACGAACACGTGGACGATTTGACTGAAATGGTCAAGACGGAGGAGTGCAAGCAGACCCTGGAACGGGTTCTAGCTGCACTTTACGCCATTGTAATGACAAGATGGGGTAGGGAGATGGATCAGTTGACCCGATTCATCGAAGCGGCCGCCTGGGAAGCCGCACATCAAGCCATCTCACGGCTTCGTTACTATGATCGTCTGAAGAAGCGCCTGCTGGATTTGAGACCTGACTTTGCGATGCGAGGCATCAGGACTCCCTTCGATGGTAGGGGAGCTGACTGTGATTCGTCTCTGGGCTAGATCTCTATTATGGTACGATCGTGTACAATAAACCAACATCCTCATCCAGAACTCGTTTTCCCTTTTGGTAATGAAAATCAAACTTAGGCGTTCATATCTTTAATGAAAGTATTCACAGTGAAATTAGAGGTAAAACAAAGTCAAAAGGAAGAATGAGTAGCAGCTTGTATATAGCTATTCCGTAGATGTCGACGGGAAGGATCCTTTAGAGGTGGAAGTCGAGTTGACATCTCGGTCGTTGCAATTTGCACCTCCATAAGTCGATATGAAGTCGGATGGAGGGTCCGCTCCCTCGGAGAAGGACACTGGTTCTGCCTCATTCACTTCATATTGGCAGGGACTACCCTGGGAGATGTCATCTACCTCCATCTGAATTTGGTTTTCAATTCCACCTTCGTGGCCACTAAAGTTATAAACAAAATTGGATTCCGCTGCCAAAGAGACGCCAGACACTTCACGGATTTCGGTGGCATGGAGAGCAGTCTCAATCCCTGCTGTTCCCGCTTCGACAGAAAATGTCGGTCCAGTTAGGTGGCTTAGAGACTCCAACGCAATGGGGTCACCAGCAGAAGAGTGATTCACCTCGTCATTGAAAGACTTATCACTCTCGTGTTGGACGGGCTCCCCAACTTCAAGTGAACTTCCCTTACTTGATAAGAAGTGTTCCGTATCGTCGTGTGGATGATTTTGTTCCAATGGTGTAGAAATATCGGTAGCTTCCTCACGAAGAAACTGCACCGAAACATGGGTTTCAAATGACGGTGAGACGTTAAAAAAATGGGAACCATTGGTCAAGGACTTTTCAATAAGCTTAGGTTCCACACAGTCTGTCACTTTGGTAATGGATGCTTCGAACAGATCCACTGAACCTTTGATGTCATCAGAGGTTTGTAATGATCTCCCGTCTGAGGGCTCAATGTCTGCTTCAATCCTCTGAGGTGGAATCGCACCGGAAGCCTGGACTAAAGTTCGCTCCGAAGATTTGCCAGTCCTTGATTCAGCTCTTAAGTATTCCCCAAAGATGGGTAATTCCTGTTTATTGTTAACACCCACACACGTTTCCTCAACTATTCTCTGATTAGACTTATCATTCAAATGTAGAGAGGCTTCGCTTGAATCTGGTGCTTGAGGAGAACCTTCTTTTAGCAATTCCTCATTCATTGATCTCCCAACCACACCTATAGCTTCAGATGCTGCGGGAGATTTCTGACGTCCTTCTACTGCCTCATAACTAGGATCTAGATGGACTTCAACAGTACAAGATAGCAGTCCTTGCGAGAGTCTTGCGTCTCCACTTGGGTTTACCGATGTGGCTTCGGACGACACTTCGACGAAGGTTTGGCTGTCTTGTAGGATCTCTTCCACGCTTTTACCAGTACTCGGAGGACCTTCAACAGCACAAAATCTCATTTCCATGCTTGAGTGCACTGGATTCTGGAAGGACTCTGTTAAGGCCGATGCTTCCAAATGACCTCCCTCCAAGATTGGCTTTTCACTTTTGTCTAAGCTCATTCCTTCCAACGCCTTTTGAACTACGAGTCCTGAAGATTCTTGGGAAGCCAAGAAGTCTGGCAACTTGACAACTGGAGCGTTCAATTCCGCCTCACAAGACCGAGGGCCTTTCGGCGTTTCATTACTGGAAGTCGAATTAACTTCAATAGCTAAACTCCGAAGAGACCTCAGTGAAACTAGTGCTCCATCAGCGTCTATTTGTAACGAAGGTTCCGGGAAGCCTTCAATAGAAGTTAGCTCTGGCTCTCTAGTATCCAGAACATCTGTACCTATGGGGTATGGTGCATGAGGATCTTCCAATGTTTTTTCACGGCAATGGCGGTTGACCTCAGACGACTCGACATCCATATCCGATGACGCTGAAGTTGCAAAAGGTTGCACTGAAGCTGGATGTTGGGGAGAACTTTCTTTTAAAGGTGCTGAATTCGATGATGATCCTTTACCTTCATTTGCGTCCAGTTTTGATGCGATGTTGCCCTCTGAGGCTCCCACAAATGCTTCAATGACAGGAAACTCCAGTCCATCTGTGACTGAAGCAGGAATTCTTGCCTCAGTAGATATTGGCGAATCTGCCGTCACATCAATGACCGCTTGATTGGTTGCAAAAGGTACTTTTAACGGCATAGAATTACGGAAAGAGTCCATTTGAATCAGAGCTTGGAGGGGACTTCCCTTTGAAGCTTCTTGACTTGGTAGCTCCGCTACAACTTCTAAAAGGCTGCTCTCACTTTCACCTCCGGTAACCTCTTCCTCCTCCATTGAACCTTTATGGAGACTTTCTTCCGAGGCCGAATCCTTCGGAGATTCCTCTGAACTAGGCTCCAGTTCTGATTCTATTTGTAGGGATTCACCTGGCGTTGCATCATGTTCCTCGATTTTTCGGTCAACCACCAGGAGAGTGGATGAAGAGCAACCACCTTCACCAGTCACTGAAGCTGGAAGTCCGATGCATGTGGCTGAAAGAGTGGGCAGAGTTTGGATGGGACTGATAGCCGCTGTCAGCGCTGAGATCTGTGCGATGTCATTCACCGATGCAGCCAGTGGATTAGCGGTTATTGTCGGATTGCTGGATGCTTCAAGGACTGCGGACGTAGCACCGCTTTCCATCACACAGTAAGTGGTAAGCACATATTGTTGCTGCTGCGGTTGCTGGTGGAGAATCTGCTCTGATGTCGCCGGAGTCACTGAGGCATCAAGGGCTGCCGAAAGGATATCAAAAGTCTCTCCATCGTCTCCTTCATCTTCCACCTCATCTTCACTTTCTTTTTCCGCCCCTGTTTTGGAAGTTTCTAGTGTGTTGGAGGTGGTAGACTTATCTTCAGAGGAAGTGCAAGGCGGAGAGACTAAACGCCGAAGAGGCTGGACAGTTGCCATCTGCTTCACCGTGGTGTTAGTTGTGGACGTATTAGAGGGCATTTTTGCCATTGACATGTGACCACTACCAGTGGAGTCTACTTCAAGCGTCTGGAAATCACTGGAAATTGATGGAGGATTGTGCGTTGCATCAACCTACAAAAACAAAACGCTGACCCCCAATTGTTAAAGATAGAAGAAATCAGATCGAAGGCCTACTCACTGGAGCCTGTGATCTTTTTGATTCTTTTCCCAATTCCTCCTCGGCATTTTCTGCTTTGAATTCCTCCACAACATTGGGATCTATCTGGAAAGGAAGAGTAGAGAGATCCAATTTCAGGTCACCGAAGCCAAAACTGCATCATGACACAACGCCACAACTACATCTCACCGTCAATCCAGCTCTTCTCATCCAATTACTAGCATAGAATTCCGAGGTGGGATCAGCGAAAGCAAGGAGCATTTTACCATGGTAACCGTCGGTAGCATTATCCAGACGTCGATGCGCCCAGAGTCTTGCCCATTCACCTAGGGGCTCTACAAAGGTGAGGAGGGAGAGGACGCTCTCCATTGTCATTACATCACCACCGTATGCGTCGCAGAGCTGCGCCAACTCATCCTTCCTGAGTTGTTGTAAAAAATGCAGTAATAGAGTTATTAGGGAACTGAATGACAAGTGAACCAAAACTCACTCAAAGATGGCCAAGGGTCCGTGAATCCCCATAGCAACTGGTTCAGCGGGATCATAGCGCAGCTTTGAAAGAGCATGCAGAGTGGCGACCTGTTGGGAGGTCATCTGCTCCACCAGCCCATGATAGACGCCTTGACCAGTGGACTGTGGTTTGGGCGTCAAAAGTTGCCGCAAGGCGAGGGGATAATCCACAGGTTTCCGCAGGTCCTCCCCGGTCTTCCCTTCTTCCTCACTTTGTGTCCAAGCGCCATCGCCACAAGGCATCGCGTAGATCTTACCTGGCTCGGTCGTCTGTAGGAATAAGAAGTAGTACCTAACCAGGCAGGCTTTGAATCCCATGCCAATGAACCCAAAGACCGACCCGAGAGGTAAATCACCCATCGTAAATAAACTCTTTGGACTTTATCAGATGAACTGCGGACTCCTGCTATGGAAAAATGAATCCGAGACGAATCGCAGCAAATCTCAGAAACTTAAATTACAGACGGGTTGTTGAAACCGAGTCAACTAGCCCTTCAAATTCCACCTCTATTGCCTCCGATCTCGATGGCTAGGTGCCATGCTCCGTGGGGATTGATGTCACCCAGCACATAGCTAGACTGAATTTCACAGTTTTCACACATTTGACAGTCTCCACAAACTCGTCACTCACATCAAGATGGACGATTGTCTGATGACCCAACCTGCCATAACGGGCCAAAAACTTTGCTCGAGCTGAGCGGGCGGCATGTTTAGCCTGGGTCACGACCTGTGCCGGGCTGCTTCGATCAGTGAGCGAGTCTGGAAAGGTCCATGTGTCTTCGCTATAGACACGGTCAGGAAATGGGCTAGTGAAGGGTCGGTAACCATTCTTTCGGCGTGGCCTCGACGATCCCGATAATCGTGGCGGTGGTGTTGGAACAGATGCCTTTATCGCCACATTGCGACGTTTGGATTTGCGAGAAACACCGCGAAGAGTAGACGAGGAGATGGTGGAAGAGGCGGGGGAGAGAGTGAGGGAGGCCTCCGCTAAGTCGATTTCCGTGGCTTCTAAATCGATCGTAACGACATCTGCAGAGTCAAGGGAGAAAGTGAAGTCTGAATAAAAAAGGGGGATGGTTAAGGGAGTGAAGAAATTCACTTACCACTGTCGTTGCGACCGCAAGTTGATTGGGTCTTAAAAGAACATAACAATAGCTCAATAAGACTTTGAATCGGTACTGAATAATGCCCCTACTTACCGGCATTAGCCGCGCTTGCTACATGCTTTCATCATCGAGTCGATTAAACTTAACCATAACCGCGTAATGACCGATATTTTACCATAAGCATATTTCCTTTACGCTCAAAATACTCTGACAGCTTGAAAACATTCAGCCTAGACATACCAAAGGGCTGTCCACTCGCCCAACAGAATCCTCCACTTCTGGAACTAAGAGTGGTGGACTGCTGGAGTAGCGCGGCAACTTGTTTGCGGAGGAAACCGAGGCAGATGATGGTCGACGTTTTCGAACTGACGCTACCGGAGAGGGTGAAGATTCCGTCGCTGCTCTTTCTCCGTCTTCCTCTTCATCTTCCAACAGTTCCACCTCTTCTAGTTCTTCTTCTTCCTGAAGTTTGGGTGGGGTAAAAATGTTCCCTGTTGATGTTGTGGAATATCGAGCCGTGGAGGTGCTAGATGAAAAAACAGTCTAGATGAATGTGTCGATGCAGGGCGTGGAGCGATGGATTATTTTGCTCTGCAACATCGCGACTTTAGATTTTATGAAGGAGGTCAAATTCGATGGTCGTTCATGTGGCCTGTTGATGAGGAGCTGGGCGTCCCGCCAACGTAGCACAATGTGGCTTAAGTAGAGCGCCATAGACGCGAGCCTCACGTAGATTCATTATCCACAATTATCGTTCGTAATTAACCCTGTCATATGTAGAAACCTACCATCAGCTTTGCTTGCCGTTTAGGCAATGGTAACGCCCCTCCTATTACTTTGTACTGAGCCCCTTCCGTGAATTCAAGATTCATTGCCAACGTTAAGATACAAAAAAACATTTAAAATTTGATTAATTGGAGAAGGGGGGAGGACGACAACTACGAAAACAAAATGAGATATCAATGATGGCCAGCAAATGGTACCTAGATTTACAGACACAACCAAAAAAGCAAAAAGAGATCTACTCTAAGTAGACTATGCACCTGGTTTGAGAACAATGCTGATTTTGACAGTTCTGGCGGTAGCGATTTACTTGATGTTGGTGCTGGTGATGATGGTGGTGATGGTGATGTTGATATTCTTCGACTTGTCCCCCAATCTCCTCATCATTCAGGGGGCGACTCATTTTGAGGAGTTCAGCGGAGAGTTTACGAAGACTGTGGGACGTCATCTGCTTCTCCACAAAGGCAAGTAACTGCAACATAAATGGCGTGTACATGGATTGGGGAGCGCAGAAATTGGGCTTTCTAGGACAAAGATCGAATTTAATTAGAAGTATTCAACAGGACCATAGATGCACATGATTTTCAAAACTGTCAGAAGACCTAGAGAATCAAATGCACGAAGTTTAGAATTCATCCAAAGAGCTACGCTAAAGATGGTTGAAATGGTACATACTTCACCACTCCAATCAGCAGCCATGATATTCACAAGTTCATTTAGCACAAAATATTAAAAAAAACCATCGAACGCATACGGATCCTATGCTTTAAGAAGAGCAACGGTTAGCCCATTCGAAGCACGATAAATGGACGGAGAAATGCAAGGCATATGGAAGCATTGAGGCACCACAGCAACTCAACTAACCTTACGGGCTTTCTGATAGTAGATTGTGTCGGGTGGGTTATAACACATTGCATTCTCACACATTAGGCGAACATCTGACAAAAACTGACCCGCAGTTGAGTAGTAGTTACGCGATTCTAATCGAGAGTATATTGTACCTAAATCCATCGGACGAGATATGATCTAAGAGGATTTGACTTAGTTACATTTAGGGCCAATTTTAAAGCAAAAGGAAAAACATTTGCCTTTCAAGACCTTACTGAAAAATAATCCGGAGCAATATCCTCGGTAACAGGCTTTGCAAAAATGCCCTTATGATCGCGCTTTACGCAAAGCCGATGAATTTCACTCAAGACTACATAAAGCGAATAACTCGTCCTGAACGGTGAGTCACTTGAAGTGCCTAGACGAGGGCAAAAAATATTACTTGAATAGACAAATATGATACTGTCTTGGCGAAACGGAAGGCTTACATTCTGGTTCCTCATGTTCCATCTCCTGTTTTGAGAGTGAAATTTTGAATCGCAAAGAGCCTGAAGAATGTTCGGACCGGAAATCACGATGCTAAAAAAACAGGATAACCAACAAAAATGAAGCCAACCTCAGGGAACGGCATTCGGTGAGAAAACTCCTAAAAAGATATTTGAGATAGTATCGGCTAAAACGCAAAAACAAGTGATAAACTAAACGGGATTAAGTTACGACACAAGATTGGGCACAGGCCTTATAAGAAAGGCGGACGTAAGAAGGGGTTAAGAGTGGTTACAATTCTTGAATAGGCTCTAAAAGACTAAATAAAACGAGATACCCATAAAAAGTTAATCAGATGAGTCCAACTGAAACACACTTAGATGGCACAATTGCCAGAAATAATAGACTTGAGACACACCACAGGTGAGAGGCATTTAGGCTATGTGGGAACGAGTCAGTGATCTATTGGCCAATTATCATCAAAATTAATTATGCTGTTCCACAGAGGTGGGCTGGATAAAAACTGATTAAAAGCCGCTTATATATTTTGAAACTTAAAGAATGGTTTTGTGATTGCCTAGTGAAGATGTTTTAATTGCGGTACTAATTTAAAAGTAAACTGTGAAAGATTTGTTTGCCGTCAGAACTATACTACTTGTGCCTAACGCCTTAATTCCAATTTTTATTTGTCAAAAAAATCAAACGCATTTTCCCAACAACATTTGTTTAAACTCACCACCTGGCGCCTAAGACGTAGTTCGCACAGAACTGCACTTCCTCCCACGAGGTTCAGTGCTCCAGGCGTTAAACCAACTGTGCGGACAGGTACCTTAACGCGTTATTAGGTGCGGCCAGTGACGAGACCCGACGCCAGCTGTTCAGCACGTCCCCACCGTCTTTGGTTCCTCCGACCGACTGCAAGTGCCCTCTACGCCCACCCCACCGATGAGCACAGGTACAATCTCCCCCTCCGACTATGACTCCTCCTTGGTGACGATATACACCGAGCTCCAAGCTGCCAATCTCGTGGACGTGTGGAAGCTGGAGTCCTTCGCCACCTCCCCCTACCCTGAACTCGTTTGCTATCACGATTGCCATATATCATCTATCCCCGCGCGTCTCGAGTACCGGACCACCTACAACGAAGCCTTCGCCGTGCCAGTACTCTTATTTCGGGGATCGTTCAGTGATGGTAGCCAGGTGTCACTATCGCACTTTTGGCAATGCTTCGCCCAATCATCTGGTCATCTCCAGAACGACCCCTGGTCCGTCATTAGCCAAATCGAACATAGAGCTACTGGAGTCCCATACTTCTTTCTCCACCCCTGCAAAACTCGTTCCTTAATGCTTGATATTAACCCGCCATCCGCCCTTTCCTACCTCACCTTCTGGCTCTCTCTTAATGCTCGATGCTTCAACATATTTATTCCCCCATCATTAACTCTTGTGAAGTATTGTCTTTCTGTTTATATACACCACAAAAAGGGGGCCGGCAGAAACTTACTTCCTTGGTACCTTTTTGGGCCTTCTACCCATTCCGTAGTGGATGGGTGTGTCATCCGTCAGCGACACGATATTCAATCCCGACAATGTCATTCCGGAGAGAGTAGACTAAAAGGCTCGGGTGAATTAAGAGTTGGTCAGTACCACTCGATTGGGGCCGATTCCTCGCATTTTCACTCGAACATCTTTTATCCCCAGCTTCTGCGCCTTCAAGCCGATAGAGATGCCAACGGTCTGCGCGGCGACGGTGGTTTGTTTTCTAGCATTATGAAAACCCTCGCAGCCACAGCTCGTGGTGCACAGGCTACGACCGTTACAGTCGGTGAGGGTGACCTTTGTGTTGTTTCGGGTAGTTGTTAGATGCACAATGGGGAGTTCGTGGTAGGCATGGTCCCCGTACTTGTTATGTAGATCCGCCTCGTAGGGAATTTTATGTCCAAGACTAGAGAGAACACATAGAAATGGAGAATTCTTACACAGACAGATCACGTCGCTTCTCGCTTATTTGACCTTCAGTGACAATCTCTGAGGGTAATCTGGGAACCGCGGGGGTGACCAACGTTGAATCAAAAACTTTCAGGACGCGCTGCAAGGGCGGCAGAGACTTGGAAGAGTAGGAAAACGCGGGAAAAGAGGGAGTAAGGGAAGGAGAGCATTCAGAGACGACCATGTCAAGGCGGATCTCAAGCGGCCGCTCAAATATCGCTTCAACCTCATCATAATGCTCTCCAATCTTATGGGGCAACACAAACCATCATGTCCTTAAAAGTATTGCCTAGAGTACATCAGTGGAAGTGTACATTGCTACGGCACAATTACAATATCGATTAAGACATGGAAGTCGCAGAGTTGCTATTCCGACAGTAGTCAGGTACCAACCATATATTTCCAGAGCGCCCACACAACAGACAACTAATTCTTTGCATATGATCGAAATTTACAGAGATCTGCAAAACTGTGGGCGCGAATGAGAATAACTCTTAAACCTTACAACCAAAGTTGTTTGTGTAAACAACAGAGGCCCACGATCCAAGGTTTTAAACAAGATAAAAATCCATTAAAAAGAATAGCAAATTCCAATGGAAAACGCGGTCCCTCACCAACACACTATTGCGAACGAGTGAACTCCGCATCAAACCTGACAGCTACAACATTCAGAGCGCGCGGGTAATGAGGGAGCTTACAAAAGCCTGGATTCTTATTATTTGTCTAATTGTTATTGGAATGATACAAAGCAATAACTTTAATGTCAATGCGTAAGCTGCTTTTTCAGTACAGGTTCTTAACTATTTTGGCGATTCGAAATTTATTGCGTTTTGTGGATCAGAGAACTAGGACTTTTGGCGGCAATTAAGAGTGGCTTAAATTGTAACTCATTTAATTTTAGTGCCAAAAATGTCAGGAGAAGTCGCAGACTCTCTGGTGCCTCTTAAAGGCGAGAGAAGGCTATATATAGGGGAAGCAGATACATGCTTAACAAAGGGAGAAGATGAGGTCGCCGTCGTGGCTGGAGGTAAGTATATGCGGCTAAATCAATAATGGTTACTCAAGTAAACAAAGGCCAACCAGCAGTTTGAACATGCAAAGCACCGCAAAGGCTATCCCACAAAGGCAGGTAATGCGCTGTTAAGAAGAGGCTTGGACTTGACTGCATCTACCACACGGTCACTCTCCCCACCAAGACTGCAGCGACGACGCTCTGAGCCTCCGCGTACCCTTACTAGGTGGTCGAGAGTACTATGAAACAGCCACACCCCACCCACCATTAAATGCCATGTAGAAAAGTTTCCTACCACGTCTTACCTGACCCCAGATGCTCTACAATCCAAGGGATTGGAAAAGGCCCCAAGAAAAGTGCAAACCTCAAGCACTAATTCAATTGAAATCTACCAAAAGAGAAGGAGAGTATCCACAAGACAACGAAAACAAGTAAATCAGATATATCACGGAAATATTTACTGTTTCATCCTTAGTCATTACTTGCGAAGGCAACAGCTCCGCCCCCGCCACCTCCGGCACCGACAGCTGCGCGATGCTTCTTGGACTGCTTCTTCTTTGTTGTGGAGTTCGCAAACAACTCCCTGTAGATATCGGACCGTAAAAATCTGCAATATGACGCCGACTTCATCAACTGAAATATCTGCTCCTCCGCTTCCTCAAAGCAATAACGATCCGCGTGAGAGGCTCCGGCACCAACTACCACTGGAGCCGAGGTAGCATCAGAATTGAGTGGAGGAGGCTCCAGCATAGTCCCTTCCATCAGAGTTTCCATTCCCGCAGTCTCCTGATTTAACGGAGGGAGGAGACGGAGTAGACCCAACCGTCGAAACACAGCCTCTCGAACTTTGCTATCAACATTCACGGGTTCTGGAGCTGTCAAGGAGAGATAGTGAGAGTATATCGATTGGATCCTTTGAGGAAGTTCCCTCAAAGGTGCGCTTTTTAGATCCTGCAGGACAAAGGGGAAGATGTTAAGTTTGCAGTTAAAGAGTGGTGGGGAATTGGATATCCCTACCTGACACTCCTGCCAGAACATGAGGTTCTCCGCGGCGAACTCCTTCTCTAACCAGCACTGGAATTTGGCACGGCCGAGGGGATCTTTGAGAAGTTCCTGGAAGGAGAATGACCACCGTTTAACGCGCGGTATTGAGAGTTCGCCAAGTTGGACAGCATTGCCCAGACCACTACTACCAACGCCAACAGCGATACTGGAGCCCCAGTAGTTCTCAGCTGCAGCTGTAACATTGTCGGACAACCAGGGATTACTTTGTCCCACGAGGTCCATTGGAACATCGCCTATGTGTTGGAGGAAGGTAACTTAGAAGTTGACCTCATTGAGATCTTTCAAACTCGCTTGAACTTATGGGTCTTTTGATCCATCTTTGCATTCAAGCACCCATCCTCAACAACCCATTCAGCTAGCTTATCTATCGACATGCCTATCACTTACCAGAAGCCCCAGTTACTGAAGAAGCTGGTGGTGGCCCCAGAATGAGATTCACCACAGCACCATGCGTAACATTTAAACCCGCGCTGGTCTTTCGAGGCAGCAGAAGATGATGCGCAGCCGATACTGCAGACGCAGCAGTTACACTTCCAGCCATGTCTACACCGCCGGTAGTGACCAAGGCCTTGGAAGAACTTCCGGCACCGCCACCACTTCCTCCACCACCCCCATCATAGCCACTACCAGACGTCGCTGTCGTAGCACAGTAGAGCAGCATATCAAAGTCGAAGTACTGGTCGCAGTAATTCTAATTGACAGCAGATAACCTGTGCTTAACTAAGACTGTTTTCAGTGAAAAAAGTCGTATGGCACATCTCACCTGAAGATTCTCAATGGCTTTTGAAGCCTTAATTCGTTTGTGTTCCGAAGCGCGGAGTTTCGTGACTTTCTCTGCAGGCGAGAGGCCTTCCAATACGGAAAAGAGGAGGTTCCCCGCGCTGCCACTGGCAACGGGAATTGGAAAAGTGACAGGATGCAGCCGGCCGGCAGCCAAACCCGTCTTTTTTGGACGTTTGGCGCGACAAAGTTTACGCATATCGACCTCTGTAGTATTAACACACCCCGGAGCGGGTCGATGAACGTTCCAGAAGGCCGCTTCTTGAGACTCTAACACCACCCGCTCCAATTTGTCGCGTTTTTTGTCGACTTTCATCTCGGCTTCAGCCTACGAAGAGTAATGCCGAGGGGCTGATTCTAAGGACCCCACTTAGGAGCAAAACGCAAGTTAAATCTGATTAGCTGAATCGCCATGATAGTGAAGAGCGCACTACTTATATCATGATTGTTTACGCCTCAATGAAATATGAGGAGGAAGTTCTGGTTGTCACCAAGGGATAAATCGGTGTCGCATGTCATGCTACGTGGAAAAACTAATCACAGCAAGGCCCCAAGGTAAATGTTTTGTTGGTTCTCACTCCTGTCACACATGCAGCACGTATTTCGGATCCTTTACTGACTGATTTCATGGCTGTTTTCGAAGAGAGAAGTAGGTAGTCAATCAGTAAGTAAAAGAAACACTCGTGCATATCACTCACATTTACATAGGATATTCATACGTTCCGATTGTTGCCCATTTGTGGCATGATTTCATGTAAAATGGATGCGCTTTAGCAAGCCTTTTCATCCCTAATGACATTGGTAAGCTAGCAACTTGTCAAAACATTGAGACACTTCTAGGGCGATACAGAAGACAGCTTTCACTTTTGAAGCACATTTTCAGTGTCGTAAAGGGATAGACAGTCATTACTACAAGGATAAGGAAAGAGACGACTAAATGAGCTTTAATGCATCGTACCTGCATATAGATGAACTCCCACTTGTGGTAGTACAGACTTTGCAAACTGGCCAATCTCTCGGCCTCGAAGTCGGCCAACTCAAGACGATGCTTATTCTGCATCGTGCGTTTGCACAGATAGACTGCGTAATCAACAGTGTCCGCCTCCGGACAGCGTGAGGGATAGAGACAGGGTGCCTGAAAGCGGTAGTATGTGTGACTATCATTCTTCACTATCATCGCGTGGTCATCGATGGGAAAGAGGTACCCCATTGCAGCGATACGGCTAGCTAGATGCACGGCCTCGGCCACGTCATCAGCGCCGGCATGCACCATGAACCAAAGCACTATGTCACTGCCTGCATAATGGGAGAAAAAAATTATCGTGAGACATCTGCTAGGAGTGTTAGAAAACATATCCTCCCCCATTTTCGTGCCTATCTATTAAAAGCTTTAAAGCCCACATTTTCGTACAATCCTCTAGGTCGACAAATAACATATAGGGTTGGACTACAAATGCGCGATCATGGGCAATAAAAGTGCCATTAAAATACGCGAGACCGGAACGACTCAGACCCCGATGCTCTTCAGCAGACGCGTACGTACTCGCTCGCCCTCATGCATGGATAGGTGAGTCGAAGGCAAAAACGCCACATTGAGAACCTCAACTTCAAGTAGTCCACGGAAAACGACAAGGTCCTCCCGCACGACATGTACAAGCACACCGCACCTACTTTTTCGCCTTTGGAAATGTCGTGTCTATGGTAGTCTAACAATACAAGTCCTGCACACCTCCGCTCTTGCTTCCCCTTTATTTTTCAAGCACCTGGATTAAATATGGTCATACAGTTATCGAGGAAAGGTGATAATGGGGACCGGAAAGGAACCACGACAATGAGGATGAAGTACCATTGTCTCCAGGTCAAAAGGTTCTCTAATGGTGACCACCTTGCAATAGGATTTGTGGCAGGTACTCCCAAGTAGATTTGCAAAAACAAGAAGATTCTCCCGGATAACTAATAGGTCACTCTTTAAAGCGGTGGAGAGGCTTCCCTAGCACTCCTCTCCGTTATGCAACATCGATTGCCCGAAATTCAGAAAGCAACAATTGCCAAACATATGCACAAAGCTAAAATGGCCATCTTCAGGGGTGAGATTACGTGTTTCTTGAAGCCTTCGAACGGGTGGCGAGTGGTTTACATAGGAAAAGTGGTACGCCTAGCTGTCTTCTCATTTCAAAGCAGGTAGCCAGCCAACAACTGATCTCTCTTTTTACATCGGAAGGCAGGTAATACTAACCGATCCAGTAAAACCAGCCATTACTTTTCCATCCCCAATGACGTAGGTTTCAAATCTGTTGCATAATTCAGGCTGAGCACAACCAATTGTTTAGATAGCATGCATAGTGACGCGTATGTAGCAATGCCCGAATCACTTGTAATACGTTATGGAGACCATCATTA
The DNA here is from genome assembly GCA_023968675.1 of Taenia pisiformis. NCBI lineage: Eukaryota > Metazoa > Platyhelminthes > Cestoda > Cyclophyllidea > Taeniidae > Taenia > Taenia pisiformis. The sequence goes on from CM043732.1 coordinate 23,359,276, forward strand.
CAACTAATACATACAATTAGAGATCTTGTGGATAGCATGCCCAACCGTAGCACATCTCAGCTCCAAACACCATTCAACTGCGAGAAGCCAACACAGTTCCTAGATTTGATAAGCTCCAGCTACCGTAAGGGCAAGCAAAATCAAAAAGGGGAGATCGGATAGAGGAGGTTACTACTCCGGTTGACAAACACCCGCCTATGGGTACTACAAGATGATGAAAATCCTCAAGAACATGCCACAAAGCGCATAAAAACCATGACAAGATGGTGCTAAACAACCAACCCAACCAAATTCTAGAGTCATCCGTTTGATGTAGAAACCAAAAAAAAGCTTTAGAGATGTGCAAATTTCGTTAAAATCTTATGTAAACCTCGGACCAGAAAAATTTGAGCAACCAAGATTGTCAACAATGATAACCTAAAAATGAAAAAGAGACCACACGAGGCACGTCAAGCACACAGATAGTAAAGGAAGTGAGTAGCGGCAGCCAATTCTACTTGCCTGAGAAGACACTAGGTATTACTGACATAAAGTTCTTGACATTTCTTATGGGGATCCCTTGATCCTCTGAGACCATACACTCAACAAGGGCCTCCAAACGATGCCATAGATATTCATTCGGAGAATCTCGTAATTCTATAGAAGTAACTAACAAACAAACATATTTACCAAGCATTTAGACGATGAAAAAAATACCATTAATCCAAGCAGGTGGGGTTGCAAAATAAAGCATAGTACGTGAAAAATCAAGGCATAAAGACAGGCTCGTTGTGCGCAAAAGCGGTTAGTCGCTTAGAAAGAAGTGATTTCCATCAGCCTGCCCGACCTCAAACACTGCCAGAGCCACGATACCTACTGGATTCGAAAAAGTGGGATCATGAGAAGAAAATTAAAACTCCATTTCTGCGTTTCCTCAGAAGCATCATCTCTTTCTCTTTTGTATTGGTAAGCCCTTTTCTCCAAACAATCAATTTTCAGTTCGCAAAACTACCGTCAAGCGGCGTATCGTCTTACTCCTTATTTATCCTAGGATTATTAGCCTCTTTTCGGGATGTTTTGCCTTAAACCAAAACCAAAGACTGTGACAAAACAAAATGCCTCTGAATATTCAAGTCTATAGGTATTTTTTAATACTGGATCCTTCTTCTACCTGCAGTCCCTTATTGGTCATTTTTGGTCAAAATTATTTTTAACTAATGAATCCTGGTGGAATATGTAATACTTTGCTTAGACGGGCTGCCAAATTGGCCTTTGGTCACTTAGTATTTTCGTCAAAGTGTCCCTGGGTTGACCTTTTGGCCATGCCTGCAGCCACATTCCATCCTTTTATCGAATATTTACTTATTCTGCTCCGTATGTATACGCCTTTAAACCCTTCATAACACCAAAACAAATCTAGTGTATAGGTATCTATAAAACATTACATTTGAGCTTTGACACGCCTTAAACTGGACTAATTTTTTCAAAAAGCACTTTAAATTCAACGGAGCAACATAATAGAAGTTCGTTTACAAGGCATCAGGTGACACCGAACATTGGCGCCTCCACCTTATGGTCCTGTTGGTGTTGAAGTAGACATTCCTTAACTCAGGCATCTAGCACTATTGTTTAAGGAATATCCCTGCCCTCCCGTAAAAAGTTAAATGCACCAAGTAGTTGAAGGTACATGTTTAGCTTTTGTTTTGAACTGATTAATTTTTTTTGTTACAAAGGGAGATCCGGTGATTATTACTGTGCCGTCAGTTAGCGTAATAATCGGGTGAAAGCTGAAACTTTGTGCAGAAAATCGATTTGCATTTGCTAGCTTCACAGCCAGACACTTACGGTCTTACCATTTTAGCATGTATCTTATTAATACTGAATAAAACGAGAACACGTTTTTCCGCTTAGATTGCACGGTATGACATCCTTCTCGCATCAGATCGTAGCAGCTCCTCTTTCTTTTTATTTTTTTAGGTGTGCTAAAGTGAATAGCGAGATATTGAATGCGCTTGAGTAATGCAAGTGATGTATTGCACCAAACGTTGGTATCCGAACTCGGCTTTTAGTCCTCACCAATGATGTCACTTGCGGGAACATGTGCCTCTGAAGAAGAGGTTGGGTGTGACTATCCAGTTTGTTGGATTTTTAGGGTGTGGCTAAAACCGTTCAAGGGTATCATATGTGTCGCGTAAGCCGTATGGTCGTGGGATTTGTCAGCTATTAGTGGCATACCTACCGTTTACTTGACCATAGTTATTGTATGGGAGGATGGATGCGGCACAGAGCAGGGAAGTTGGCCGGGTTTCCAATGTATGTTAAGTGGTGCGGCACAGGACTTCAATGTCTCCTGATTTGTGAGCATGCAGAATTAAAATGTCCCAACAGGCAGCTGCAACTCATTGAAAATCCCTTCTAGGACCATCCCAAAGGAATATTAGCCTATCCAGAGGAAAAAAACATTCCATAAATAACCTTTCATCTACCTTGTGCGTGTCTGCCCCATGTCCCACGGTCATGCAGTGTGTTTAGGGGGTCTTATCGGATGCGATTGGTGAACGCCTCTACAGAAGACTTATTATGTTGTCAGCCAGCACTTGGTTGTACCCACAAAGGGACGGACTTTTGACCATGACCCAATGGTCATTCCAGACGTCTAAGATGGAAGAGATTAATGTGCGGGCCACAAAGTAGTGTAGAGTCAGTTAGTGAAAAAGTAACATTGCGCAACTAAGCTAGAATGAGTGATATCTCCATAGTAGGGTTGAAGGGTCGTCTTAACAATCCGTCTCCTTCTTCAGGGTAGTTTATCGCCACATTGTGCTTTCCTTGTCAGCTCAACAACAAAATTAGATGAAAACTGTTGCTTAACCCATTGCATTAACGTCGAATCGGTCAAACTAAGTTGATACTTGACAGGTTCGCTAAACACGGGGAAGATGGTAGGTCCTCACAATTATATGCTACGTGAGCAATCGAAAAGAAGGTTGATCCAAAACTAAGCTATGAGCAATACATTGAGGCTGTTTTTGATCTCGGTGACCAAAGTGGGAGATGATGGCCGGATCACCGAGAGTCCCGATCACCGGACGCACCCCAAACCATGATATACACACATTTCCCTCAAGGCCACAACTTTGCCGGTAATGTGTAAAAAAGCTTGGTTTGAAGCGAAAAGCTGGAGAGATGGGGATCCGTTTTACCTAATTGATGATCGAATCCCACAAATTCGTTAGTAAAGCAAGCACATTGACGCAAAAACTCTCCTAAGTGCCGCTTATGCCACTCTTAATAACGAACCTTCTGCGTCAACCGCTAGGACCGCTGACTGCATCGATGGATGAAATGACTTTTTAACACTCATTGGGTGTGTTTCAATGTTAAACCATAGGTGTAGGTACCTTCCCTTAAATTTTCATAAATCTTTTATCGCTTTAATTACATTTGAATAAAGAAATGCAAGCCCTCCGTCTCCTGATGGTTTTTTTTACAACATAAATTAGTTTTGGTTACGATTAAAAAATTAATACAAGCTTCCTTGAAATGTGGAAAAACTTGTGGTGGAAATTTCAAGCCTTTGCTACTAAGGCCACATCAGTAGTGTATTTCGCTTATTTGATTTGTATTTATTATTTCGCCTGCTTAACCGTCACCGGCTTTTCCGTGAATGGGTACAAAGGCGAAAGTCAAAAGGAAATGTAATTGATGACGGAAGTGTTAACTGGCCTTATTATATGAAGGTGCTCTATGTTACTGTCAGCCTCGTCCATCAATTGCACCGAATTTAGTAAATTTCCAAATGGTCACACTTCAATGCACGATTCCGTGAGCTTTCAGCTAAAATGCCATAGTTTGAGTTGAAATTTGCTAATAAAAATGATGGCACAAAAGCATAGCCTTCATATTCCTTCGATTATTTAGCAAAGTGATCACGTTGTACACAAGAACGGCATTCTCCATTTTACTCAGAATTCAAATTTGCGGTTAAAAAGACGCCAAGCAATTCAAGAATCCTCCTTTTAGGCGTAGTTAAAAGGATTTTTTAAACCACACTGCCAAAAATGATTCGTATGGGTGGCAAGAGAAGTTCCGTAATGGGAGAAACGGATGATTCCATTGATGGCCTAGTTCTGTTCACGAAAAATGATCGTCTTCTGGTCGTTAGTTTGCAATGCCCCGTCAGGATGCCTTATTTAGTGCAGGCAAAGGAAAACGGTGGATGGATGCGCCGAGGTGAGGAAAGCAGATCACAATTCAATGATCTCGATTTCGAGCGAATTCCATGAATTCCTTGCGATTAACGAACTTTGGCAAAGCACAAAAACAGCCACACCCATAGCTTTGCTTTCAAGAGGCAGCTGAATCACGAGTCAAAAGGGTGTGCTTGTTGGCTAGCAAACGCCTCCACTAGTCCCCAAAACCATCAGCTTTGTATTTTTTTTCCCAAATGCGAAACACTATTCTCCGTGCGATCGTCTCACGTTGAGCGATGCTCTTAAAAAAGACAGTCAATGTCATCGTTAAAAAGACTAAATGTCACGTCGAATTTTGCTAATTTGACTTTGAGACTAGTAAAATTAGCGCAAACGAGGATTCCTTTTTAGGATCCTTCCTGCCCGTAGTGCCACCTGTTTAATTCAAAGCAGACGGTGCTTTATGCCAGTTCTGCGTTTTTAAGAGCTGTTTACGATTCAGAAGTCCCTCTTAATCCTGTTTTGATGAGATAGATTACAACCACCTGAATCACTTGTTGTGGCGTTTCAATACATTTCAATTGTTTTGGTCCCGTCAAAATTGATTAAACTTGCAATTCGCAGAGATACTAAATTGACCTTCTTGAAAAAACTCCAAGTACAGGCTACAAGAGGCAAATTTAGTCCTTTTGGAACAAGATGCTCAGGTACTATGGACACCATGCACTAGTTTTATATGACAAAGGTTATCATTAGTAAAACATGTCATTGAAAAGGCGATTGCATGATTTTAGGACTTCTCTCTTAGCTGAAAAAAAACAAAGTGACAGACGTGCAACCTTCTTCCAAAGTCAGTCTGACGATCACGTGCATCAAATTGGCGGGTGGGGTTAGGCGGGAGCCACCGGCGGCGCGAAGGGAGAACGATAGCGTCCTCCCCATGGTGCAGTCCACACAAATGCGAGGTGTGGCTTAAATTGTAACTCATTTAATTTTAGTGCCAAAAATGTCAGGAGAAGTCGCAGACTCTCTGGTGCCTCTTAAAGGCGAGAGAAGGCTATATATAGGGGAAGCAGATACATGCTTAACAAAGGGAGAAGATGAGGTCGCCGTCGTGGCTGGAGGTAAGTATATGCGGCTAAATCAATAATGGTTACTCAAGTAAACAAAGGCCAACCAGCAGTTTGAACATGCAAAGCACCGCAAAGGCTATCCCACAAAGGCAGGTAATGCGCTGTTAAGAAGAGGCTTGGACTTGACTGCATCTACCACACGGTCACTCTCCCCACCAAGACTGCAGCGACGACGCTCTGAGCCTCCGCGTACCCTTACTAGGTGGTCGAGAGTACTATGAAACAGCCACACCCCACCCACCATTAAATGCCATGTAGAAAAGTTTCCTACCACGTCTTACCTGACCCCAGATGCTCTACAATCCAAGGGATTGGAAAAGGCCCCAAGAAAAGTGCAAACCTCAAGCACTAATTCAATTGAAATCTACCAAAAGAGAAGGAGAGTATCCACAAGACAACGAAAACAAGTAAATCAGATATATCACGGAAATATTTACTGTTTCATCCTTAGTCATTACTTGCGAAGGCAACAGCTCCGCCCCCGCCACCTCCGGCACCGACAGCTGCGCGATGCTTCTTGGACTGCTTCTTCTTTGTTGTGGAGTTCGCAAACAACTCCCTGTAGATATCGGACCGTAAAAATCTGCAATATGACGCCGACTTCATCAACTGAAATATCTGCTCCTCCGCTTCCTCAAAGCAATAACGATCCGCGTGAGAGGCTCCGGCACCAACTACCACTGGAGCCGAGGTAGCATCAGAATTGAGTGGAGGAGGCTCCAGCATAGTCCCTTCCATCAGAGTTTCCATTCCCGCAGTCTCCTGATTTAACGGAGGGAGGAGACGGAGTAGACCCAACCGTCGAAACACAGCCTCTCGAACTTTGCTATCAACATTCACGGGTTCTGGAGCTGTCAAGGAGAGATAGTGAGAGTATATCGATTGGATCCTTTGAGGAAGTTCCCTCAAAGGTGCGCTTTTTAGATCCTGCAGGACAAAGGGGAAGATGTTAAGTTTGCAGTTAAAGAGTGGTGGGGAATTGGATATCCCTACCTGACACTCCTGCCAGAACATGAGGTTCTCCGCGGCGAACTCCTTCTCTAACCAGCACTGGAATTTGGCACGGCCGAGGGGATCTTTGAGAAGTTCCTGGAAGGAGAATGACCACCGTTTAACGCGCGGTATTGAGAGTTCGCCAAGTTGGACAGCATTGCCCAGACCACTACTACCAACGCCAACAGCGATACTGGAGCCCCAGTAGTTCTCAGCTGCAGCTGTAACATTGTCGGACAACCAGGGATTACTTTGTCCCACGAGGTCCATTGGAACATCGCCTATGTGTTGGAGGAAGGTAACTTAGAAGTTGACCTCATTGAGATCTTTCAAACTCGCTTGAACTTATGGGTCTTTTGATCCATCTTTGCATTCAAGCACCCATCCTCAACAACCCATTCAGCTAGCTTATCTATCGACATGCCTATCACTTACCAGAAGCCCCAGTTACTGAAGAAGCTGGTGGTGGCCCCAGAATGAGATTCACCACAGCACCATGCGTAACATTTAAACCCGCGCTGGTCTTTCGAGGCAGCAGAAGATGATGCGCAGCCGATACTGCAGACGCAGCAGTTACACTTCCAGCCATGTCTACACCGCCGGTAGTGACCAAGGCCTTGGAAGAACTTCCGGCACCGCCACCACTTCCTCCACCACCCCCATCATAGCCACTACCAGACGTCGCTGTCGTAGCACAGTAGAGCAGCATATCAAAGTCGAAGTACTGGTCGCAGTAATTCTAATTGACAGCAGATAACCTGTGCTTAACTAAGACTGTTTTCAGTGAAAAAAGTCGTATGGCACATCTCACCTGAAGATTCTCAATGGCTTTTGAAGCCTTAATTCGTTTGTGTTCCGAAGCGCGGAGTTTCGTGACTTTCTCTGCAGGCGAGAGGCCTTCCAATACGGAAAAGAGGAGGTTCCCCGCGCTGCCACTGGCAACGGGAATTGGAAAAGTGACAGGATGCAGCCGGCCGGCAGCCAAACCCGTCTTTTTTGGACGTTTGGCGCGACAAAGTTTACGCATATCGACCTCTGTAGTATTAACACACCCCGGAGCGGGTCGATGAACGTTCCAGAAGGCCGCTTCTTGAGACTCTAACACCACCCGCTCCAATTTGTCGCGTTTTTTGTCGACTTTCATCTCGGCTTCAGCCTACGAAGAGTAATGCCGAGGGGCTGATTCTAAGGACCCCACTTAGGAGCAAAACGCAAGTTAAATCTGATTAGCTGAATCGCCATGATAGTGAAGAGCGCACTACTTATATCATGATTGTTTACGCCTCAATGAAATATGAGGAGGAAGTTCTGGTTGTCACCAAGGGATAAATCGGTGTCGCATGTCATGCTACGTGGAAAAACTAATCACAGCAAGGCCCCAAGGTAAATGTTTTGTTGGTTCTCACTCCTGTCACACATGCAGCACGTATTTCGGATCCTTTACTGACTGATTTCATGGCTGTTTTCGAAGAGAGAAGTAGGTAGTCAATCAGTAAGTAAAAGAAACACTCGTGCATATCACTCACATTTACATAGGATATTCATACGTTCCGATTGTTGCCCATTTGTGGCATGATTTCATGTAAAATGGATGCGCTTTAGCAAGCCTTTTCATCCCTAATGACATTGGTAAGCTAGCAACTTGTCAAAACATTGAGACACTTCTAGGGCGATACAGAAGACAGCTTTCACTTTTGAAGCACATTTTCAGTGTCGTAAAGGGATAGACAGTCATTACTACAAGGATAAGGAAAGAGACGACTAAATGAGCTTTAATGCATCGTACCTGCATATAGATGAACTCCCACTTGTGGTAGTACAGACTTTGCAAACTGGCCAATCTCTCGGCCTCGAAGTCGGCCAACTCAAGACGATGCTTATTCTGCATCGTGCGTTTGCACAGATAGACTGCGTAATCAACAGTGTCCGCCTCCGGACAGCGTGAGGGATAGAGACAGGGTGCCTGAAAGCGGTAGTATGTGTGACTATCATTCTTCACTATCATCGCGTGGTCATCGATGGGAAAGAGGTACCCCATTGCAGCGATACGGCTAGCTAGATGCACGGCCTCGGCCACGTCATCAGCGCCGGCATGCACCATGAACCAAAGCACTATGTCACTGCCTGCATAATGGGAGAAAAAAATTATCGTGAGACATCTGCTAGGAGTGTTAGAAAACATATCCTCCCCCATTTTCGTGCCTATCTATTAAAAGCTTTAAAGCCCACATTTTCGTACAATCCTCTAGGTCGACAAATAACATATAGGGTTGGACTACAAATGCGCGATCATGGGCAATAAAAGTGCCATTAAAATACGCGAGACCGGAACGACTCAGACCCCGATGCTCTTCAGCAGACGCGTACGTACTCGCTCGCCCTCATGCATGGATAGGTGAGTCGAAGGCAAAAACGCCACATTGAGAACCTCAACTTCAAGTAGTCCACGGAAAACGACAAGGTCCTCCCGCACGACATGTACAAGCACACCGCACCTACTTTTTCGCCTTTGGAAATGTCGTGTCTATGGTAGTCTAACAATACAAGTCCTGCACACCTCCGCTCTTGCTTCCCCTTTATTTTTCAAGCACCTGGATTAAATATGGTCATACAGTTATCGAGGAAAGGTGATAATGGGGACCGGAAAGGAACCACGACAATGAGGATGAAGTACCATTGTCTCCAGGTCAAAAGGTTCTCTAATGGTGACCACCTTGCAATAGGATTTGTGGCAGGTACTCCCAAGTAGATTTGCAAAAACAAGAAGATTCTCCCGGATAACTAATAGGTCACTCTTTAAAGCGGTGGAGAGGCTTCCCTAGCACTCCTCTCCGTTATGCAACATCGATTGCCCGAAATTCAGAAAGCAACAATTGCCAAACATATGCACAAAGCTAAAATGGCCATCTTCAGGGGTGAGATTACGTGTTTCTTGAAGCCTTCGAACGGGTGGCGAGTGGTTTACATAGGAAAAGTGGTACGCCTAGCTGTCTTCTCATTTCAAAGCAGGTAGCCAGCCAACAACTGATCTCTCTTTTTACATCGGAAGGCAGGTAATACTAACCGATCCAGTAAAACCAGCCATTACTTTTCCATCCCCAATGACGTAGGTTTCAAATCTGTTGCATAATTCAGGCTGAGCACAACCAATTGTTTAGATAGCATGCATAGTGACGCGTATGTAGCAATGCCCGAATCACTTGTAATACGTTATGGAGACCATCATTACAACTAATACATACAATTAGAGATCTTGTGGATAGCATGCCCAACCGTAGCACATCTCAGCTCCAAACACCATTCAACTGCGAGAAGCCAACACAGTTCCTAGATTTGATAAGCTCCAGCTACCGTAAGGGCAAGCAAAATCAAAAAGGGGAGATCGGATAGAGGAGGTTACTACTCCGGTTGACAAACACCCGCCTATGGGTACTACAAGATGATGAAAATCCTCAAGAACATGCCACAAAGCGCATAAAAACCATGACAAGATGGTGCTAAACAACCAACCCAACCAAATTCTAGAGTCATCCGTTTGATGTAGAAACCAAAAAAAAGCTTTAGAGATGTGCAAATTTCGTTAAAATCTTATGTAAACCTCGGACCAGAAAAATTTGAGCAACCAAGATTGTCAACAATGATAACCTAAAAATGAAAAAGAGACCACACGAGGCACGTCAAGCACACAGATAGTAAAGGAAGTGAGTAGCGGCAGCCAATTCTACTTGCCTGAGAAGACACTAGGTATTACTGACATAAAGTTCTTGACATTTCTTATGGGGATCCCTTGATCCTCTGAGACCATACACTCAACAAGGGCCTCCAAACGATGCCATAGATATTCATTCGGAGAATCTCGTAATTCTATAGAAGTAACTAACAAACAAACATATTTACCAAGCATTTAGACGATGAAAAAAATACCATTAATCCAAGCAGGTGGGGTTGCAAAATAAAGCATAGTACGTGAAAAATCAAGGCATAAAGACAGGCTCGTTGTGCGCAAAAGCGGTTAGTCGCTTAGAAAGAAGTGATTTCCATCAGCCTGCCCGACCTCAAACACTGCCAGAGCCACGATACCTACTGGATTCGAAAAAGTGGGATCATGAGAAGAAAATTAAAACTCCATTTCTGCGTTTCCTCAGAAGCATCATCTCTTTCTCTTTTGTATTGGTAAGCCCTTTTCTCCAAACAATCAATTTTCAGTTCGCAAAACTACCGTCAAGCGGCGTATCGTCTTACTCCTTATTTATCCTAGGATTATTAGCCTCTTTTCGGGATGTTTTGCCTTAAACCAAAACCAAAGACTGTGACAAAACAAAATGCCTCTGAATATTCAAGTCTATAGGTATTTTTTAATACTGGATCCTTCTTCTACCTGCAGTCCCTTATTGGTCATTTTTGGTCAAAATTATTTTTAACTAATGAATCCTGGTGGAATATGTAATACTTTGCTTAGACGGGCTGCCAAATTGGCCTTTGGTCACTTAGTATTTTCGTCAAAGTGTCCCTGGGTTGACCTTTTGGCCATGCCTGCAGCCACATTCCATCCTTTTATCGAATATTTACTTATTCTGCTCCGTATGTATACGCCTTTAAACCCTTCATAACACCAAAACAAATCTAGTGTATAGGTATCTATAAAACATTACATTTGAGCTTTGACACGCCTTAAACTGGACTAATTTTTTCAAAAAGCACTTTAAATTCAACGGAGCAACATAATAGAAGTTCGTTTACAAGGCATCAGGTGACACCGAACATTGGCGCCTCCACCTTATGGTCCTGTTGGTGTTGAAGTAGACATTCCTTAACTCAGGCATCTAGCACTATTGTTTAAGGAATATCCCTGCCCTCCCGTAAAAAGTTAAATGCACCAAGTAGTTGAAGGTACATGTTTAGCTTTTGTTTTGAACTGATTAATTTTTTTTGTTACAAAGGGAGATCCGGTGATTATTACTGTGCCGTCAGTTAGCGTAATAATCGGGTGAAAGCTGAAACTTTGTGCAGAAAATCGATTTGCATTTGCTAGCTTCACAGCCAGACACTTACGGTCTTACCATTTTAGCATGTATCTTATTAATACTGAATAAAACGAGAACACGTTTTTCCGCTTAGATTGCACGGTATGACATCCTTCTCGCATCAGATCGTAGCAGCTCCTCTTTCTTTTTATTTTTTTAGGTGTGCTAAAGTGAATAGCGAGATATTGAATGCGCTTGAGTAATGCAAGTGATGTATTGCACCAAACGTTGGTATCCGAACTCGGCTTTTAGTCCTCACCAATGATGTCACTTGCGGGAACATGTGCCTCTGAAGAAGAGGTTGGGTGTGACTATCCAGTTTGTTGGATTTTTAGGGTGTGGCTAAAACCGTTCAAGGGTATCATATGTGTCGCGTAAGCCGTATGGTCGTGGGATTTGTCAGCTATTAGTGGCATACCTACCGTTTACTTGACCATAGTTATTGTATGGGAGGATGGATGCGGCACAGAGCAGGGAAGTTGGCCGGGTTTCCAATGTATGTTAAGTGGTGCGGCACAGGACTTCAATGTCTCCTGATTTGTGAGCATGCAGAATTAAAATGTCCCAACAGGCAGCTGCAACTCATTGAAAATCCCTTCTAGGACCATCCCAAAGGAATATTAGCCTATCCAGAGGAAAAAAACATTCCATAAATAACCTTTCATCTACCTTGTGCGTGTCTGCCCCATGTCCCACGGTCATGCAGTGTGTTTAGGGGGTCTTATCGGATGCGATTGGTGAACGCCTCTACAGAAGACTTATTATGTTGTCAGCCAGCACTTGGTTGTACCCACAAAGGGACGGACTTTTGACCATGACCCAATGGTCATTCCAGACGTCTAAGATGGAAGAGATTAATGTGCGGGCCACAAAGTAGTGTAGAGTCAGTTAGTGAAAAAGTAACATTGCGCAACTAAGCTAGAATGAGTGATATCTCCATAGTAGGGTTGAAGGGTCGTCTTAACAATCCGTCTCCTTCTTCAGGGTAGTTTATCGCCACATTGTGCTTTCCTTGTCAGCTCAACAACAAAATTAGATGAAAACTGTTGCTTAACCCATTGCATTAACGTCGAATCGGTCAAACTAAGTTGATACTTGACAGGTTCGCTAAACACGGGGAAGATGGTAGGTCCTCACAATTATATGCTACGTGAGCAATCGAAAAGAAGGTTGATCCAAAACTAAGCTATGAGCAATACATTGAGGCTGTTTTTGATCTCGGTGACCAAAGTGGGAGATGATGGCCGGATCACCGAGAGTCCCGATCACCGGACGCACCCCAAACCATGATATACACACATTTCCCTCAAGGCCACAACTTTGCCGGTAATGTGTAAAAAAGCTTGGTTTGAAGCGAAAAGCTGGAGAGATGGGGATCCGTTTTACCTAATTGATGATCGAATCCCACAAATTCGTTAGTAAAGCAAGCACATTGACGCAAAAACTCTCCTAAGTGCCGCTTATGCCACTCTTAATAACGAACCTTCTGCGTCAACCGCTAGGACCGCTGACTGCATCGATGGATGAAATGACTTTTTAACACTCATTGGGTGTGTTTCAATGTTAAACCATAGGTGTAGGTACCTTCCCTTAAATTTTCATAAATCTTTTATCGCTTTAATTACATTTGAATAAAGAAATGCAAGCCCTCCGTCTCCTGATGGTTTTTTTTACAACATAAATTAGTTTTGGTTACGATTAAAAAATTAATACAAGCTTCCTTGAAATGTGGAAAAACTTGTGGTGGAAATTTCAAGCCTTTGCTACTAAGGCCACATCAGTAGTGTATTTCGCTTATTTGATTTGTATTTATTATTTCGCCTGCTTAACCGTCACCGGCTTTTCCGTGAATGGGTACAAAGGCGAAAGTCAAAAGGAAATGTAATTGATGACGGAAGTGTTAACTGGCCTTATTATATGAAGGTGCTCTATGTTACTGTCAGCCTCGTCCATCAATTGCACCGAATTTAGTAAATTTCCAAATGGTCACACTTCAATGCACGATTCCGTGAGCTTTCAGCTAAAATGCCATAGTTTGAGTTGAAATTTGCTAATAAAAATGATGGCACAAAAGCATAGCCTTCATATTCCTTCGATTATTTAGCAAAGTGATCACGTTGTACACAAGAACGGCATTCTCCATTTTACTCAGAATTCAAATTTGCGGTTAAAAAGACGCCAAGCAATTCAAGAATCCTCCTTTTAGGCGTAGTTAAAAGGATTTTTTAAACCACACTGCCAAAAATGATTCGTATGGGTGGCAAGAGAAGTTCCGTAATGGGAGAAACGGATGATTCCATTGATGGCCTAGTTCTGTTCACGAAAAATGATCGTCTTCTGGTCGTTAGTTTGCAATGCCCCGTCAGGATGCCTTATTTAGTGCAGGCAAAGGAAAACGGTGGATGGATGCGCCGAGGTGAGGAAAGCAGATCACAATTCAATGATCTCGATTTCGAGCGAATTCCATGAATTCCTTGCGATTAACGAACTTTGGCAAAGCACAAAAACAGCCACACCCATAGCTTTGCTTTCAAGAGGCAGCTGAATCACGAGTCAAAAGGGTGTGCTTGTTGGCTAGCAAACGCCTCCACTAGTCCCCAAAACCATCAGCTTTGTATTTTTTTTCCCAAATGCGAAACACTATTCTCCGTGCGATCGTCTCACGTTGAGCGATGCTCTTAAAAAAGACAGTCAATGTCATCGTTAAAAAGACTAAATGTCACGTCGAATTTTGCTAATTTGACTTTGAGACTAGTAAAATTAGCGCAAACGAGGATTCCTTTTTAGGATCCTTCCTGCCCGTAGTGCCACCTGTTTAATTCAAAGCAGACGGTGCTTTATGCCAGTTCTGCGTTTTTAAGAGCTGTTTACGATTCAGAAGTCCCTCTTAATCCTGTTTTGATGAGATAGATTACAACCACCTGAATCACTTGTTGTGGCGTTTCAATACATTTCAATTGTTTTGGTCCCGTCAAAATTGATTAAACTTGCAATTCGCAGAGATACTAAATTGACCTTCTTGAAAAAACTCCAAGTACAGGCTACAAGAGGCAAATTTAGTCCTTTTGGAACAAGATGCTCAGGTACTATGGACACCATGCACTAGTTTTATATGACAAAGGTTATCATTAGTAAAACATGTCATTGAAAAGGCGATTGCATGATTTTAGGACTTCTCTCTTAGCTGAAAAAAAACAAAGTGACAGACGTGCAACCTTCTTCCAAAGTCAGTCTGACGATCACGTGCATCAAATTGGCGGGTGGGGTTAGGCGGGAGCCACCGGCGGCGCGAAGGGAGAACGATAGCGTCCTCCCCATGGTGCAGTCCACACAAATGCGAGGTGGTTACGGTCTCCACCGCCTCTTGCATTCCATCTCCACATCTCCATAGCATATCAACACAGGCTTAGAGCAGAGAAGTGGGTAGACTCAAAGGCGATCCATTGGAGTTTTGAGTCTTTGGAACGGAAACTTTTTCGATTACGAATCCACTTGTTGGGTGACGTGAGGTCAGTACACACACCCTCATAGCAAGCCTCACTGAAAAAAAAATTTAGCAAAGACATGAGTGAATTTTCTATGTATCAGAATAAATGCAACAGGCCTCTGAGTCTCCGAAGGCAATTAACTTGCTCTTAACTATTCTACACCTCGTCTTCGGTGGAGCCTCGTAGGTTTGAATGCAAAAAGCAGTGCGCCGGTGATTCTGATACGTGGAACAAAAAGCAAATCCTGGCTCCTCGGGGATCCAATTGGGGAGAGGACTTTTTCGCTTACTTCCTCCTCTCCCTGTCCCCTCCGCATTAAGGAAACTAAAATTGCAGCCTTACACAGACAAATTTATAATAGAAGCAGTCATAGACTAAAAATTTCTTCCCTCCCTCTTTTCTCATTAATTTGGATGACATCCCAAGCCTTTTAGCTAGACTTCCGAAAGTCACAAAGAGCAACCTTCCCGGCCACGCCAAGAAGTTCTGCTAAACCAGGGTCTCCTTTGTACCGCTCGGTGGACCTCGAATTGTCCCTTCCCCCCCCCTGCTCCACACTGGCAAGTTAAGGTAAACATTAAAAGATTTAGCAAATGAATGTTTATTTGTGAATGAAAGGGATTAGAAAATAGACAGTGTGATGGAAGCTCGAAGCAATGGCTCCGTCTCCTTCCGTTGGATAATCTTTTATGCAAAGAAGGCCCACGTGAAGATGGTAATAACGACGGCAGTACAGGCTGCTGTGTTGACAATGAGCCTCTGTTTGGGGTCCTCCTCAATGCTCGTCTCGCGTTTCTTCAATTCAATCAACTCCTCGGCCTCCTCCTCTGTGAAGACAGGTTCACGCCGATCTTGCATGTTCTCAACACCACACATCCAATTGATCGCTTTCTTATACCACGGTAGCACCGGCTTCATCTCCTCGCCCTCAGCTAGCCACTCCGCCTTCTCTTCTTCGCTCACAATAGTCACCTTTGGAGCATCCAATTCGGGATCGAAGGGAGTATGACGATCAGAGAAGATAAGACGTCGAGTCTGGAAGAAGGAGAGGCGCATTATCAGCCCGATCACCAATGAGGGATGGAGTGAGAAGTTTTTAGGGACTTACGTAGCTCGGAGGAAGTGGAGGTGTAACCAATGTAGCTACAACGATAATAACTGAGGAGATGAAGAAGAGGAGAATGGAGAAGTGCAAATAGTGCATTGTGACGAGGAAATAGGGTGGGTTTGTGAGCACTTCACCGCATGGAGTAGCACCGTAAGAGATCTCCCAAGCGAATCGAGTCACGCCAATTATAAGCCCGATGATCAGAGCGCAGAACACACCCTAAATGAAACCATTTTCAAAAGGAAAAGAGAGCTGATAAATAAGTGTGTCATGTGTGGAAAGGGGGGAGAGAGGTCTGATGAACTTACAATCTCATTTGTGCGATGCCAAAAGACGGCGAAGACATAAGTAGCGCAAATAGGGGGTGCCAAGTAACCTGTGACCGACTGAATGTAGTTGAACAGCTCATCACTCAGCTGAACAATGGGGATCCAAGCCAGGCTAATGGCGACTAGAATGAGAACCACCACACTACAAGAGACAAGAAAGGGTCGGTAACTCCCCTCCCAGGTCAATACAGCGGAGAGAATGCATTCAATCAACTCACCGTCCGACAATCATAAGCTCGGCATCTTTGCAGTGGGGACGGATAAGTCTCCAAATGTCCACCGTGAAAATTGTGGAGGAGGAATTGAAAATGGAGGTCAAACTGGAAACTAATGAGGCCATCATTACAGAAAGCATGAGGCCTCGAGCACCAGAAGGTAGCAGATTCAACACCAATGATGGATAGGCGATGTCTGTGCATCCGGCAACCTTACTACAGATTTTCTCGCAGAGGTTAGCGTCTCCACAGGCAACAGTATCTAATGACAGAAATATGCTGCTAGGAGAAAAGCTCAAATAATGGTCTAAAAACGGCTAGTTAACTAAAAATTCACCAGCAAAGAGGATTCGAGCGGCCATTCCAGGGATGACCATGAGCCAGAGAGGCAACATCTTGATGAACATGGCAAGGACGATTCCGGCTTTGGCGTGAACCATATTCTTGGCAGCAAGACAACGCTGGACAATGACCTGATCGGTGCACCAATACCAGGTAGCGTTGATGGTGAGACCAAATATGGCGCCAACCCATGGCAAATCAGTACTGTTGATGGACTTGAAAAATTGCAGTGCGTCCGATGGGGGGATGCTGCACTCAGCAAACACACCAAGAGATTGACCCGGTGGGTTTGCGGCCATGAGAATAATGTCACGGTCAGTGTCAGTGCCGTAGAGGTCTGGTGAATATCCGGCGACAGAGTTTGACGTAGAAAACGTAGTGCTTCTGTACGCCCTTGTTGTGTTTGGAATGGCATTGAAGTAGTTCACCACTAAGCTGTCAAATCCACCAGTTACCTGGAAACCTGGGTAAAGAGAAAGAAAATGATTTCACTTACATTTATATAAAAGTGACATTTCTAGTTTGGGAGCAAGGCTTACTTCGGATTGATAGATATAAAGCACCAGCAATCATGATTAGAACTTGGGCGAAATCTGTCCAAATGACAGCTGTCAACCCACCTAAAAAAGAAAGATTAAAAAATTGCTAAACTCAAAAATAAGTAGACGAATGAAAGGTAATTTGAGTTGTTGCCTACCCATAATAGTGAAGAGGGCGGCCACGACCAGGAGAATGATAGCTGCGGGGTAGATAGAGATTTCCATGGCTTGTTGGATGAACACAGCACCAGCATATAGATCAGCTGAAATTTTCGTAAAGATATAGAGGAGAAGAGCAATAACGGCCAGATAAACACGAATGCGCTGGCCACCGAAACGGTGCCGCAGGTACTCGGGCATCGTCAGAATCTAATGGGAAGTGTAAGTAGATATGAGGGAACATACTCCGGAAGCAACGTAGACCGGCAAAAAGAGCCAACCCAAAAGCCCCAACGTGAAAGCGGCATTGTACTCAAACACGGCTATAGCAATTCCAGAAGAAGCTCCCGAACCGGCGAGTCCAATGAAGTGGCCAGAACCAATGTTACTGGCGAACAAAGAGGCACCAACTGGGATCCATGTCATGGAGCGGCCAGCCAAAAAGTAACCACCGACGGAGCCACGATTTCTTAGTGAAGACTACATGCATCGTGGCATGGGTAAAAGGACAAATTATCGAGGGACATACCCAAATACCGACAGCAAACACTACAACAAAATAGGCAACAATTACGCCAATGTCGGCACCATCAAGATATCCTATAATCGGGCTCATGTTTTTCCTTAGTGGCACCATGAATCCAACGAAACTGCAAGCCCTTTTATCCTCATGCTCGTACGAAGTGCGTGGGTAGAACTCTAGTTATGCAAGCTCTCTAATTTAAACAAGCCTAGGTCGTTTGGCAAAAACCTTTCATATGATGACAATGTAATAAATGCAAAATTTGGTAAAGACTTGGATTTAGCGCTAGCAAATTTTGGTTTGACTTGGTGGGTTATTTTGCTTGCCATGGGTAACCAAAATGGCACGGTTGTATATATTCCTGGTTAAGAGGTGTCAAAAGTGCTGTAGAAAATTGCAGCATAAAGAATCACAAGATACTTCTCCAACCTTTTTAAATAAAAGATTCAATTTATAAGGTATGAACGTATTTTTCCATAACTTAAACAACGTGTTATGATATGTTCGACTTACAAAAATGGCAATTGACAATCTTTTTCCTTGGCTAATTATCTTACCGTGAACCCATGCGTAGCTCCTTGAGCATCTCTAGAAGACGGAGAGAAGGCTAAACGTAGGTCAGAATAAATGTATTTTAGAGGGAAAGGAAAGGGACTGCTGGCATGGCCGACAGGCCAGCCCACGCAGCACCGTTCAAGGCGGCTTCCAACCAACAGTCCAAACAAACGAAACACTACACTGTGGTCTTAGGCTTTTGATTCGGATCTTTTTTTTGAAGCCGAGGCAAAACCAAGGGCTTTGAAGGCCACGCCAACTGCAAATCTCGTGGAAAGGAATCCCGTGAGGACCAAACTGCTTTGGCAATATAAAAAAATTAATGTGTGCATATAGGACAAATAGAACAGCTTATGGAATCTCTAGTTCCTCTAAGAGTTCATCAAGGTCTACCAGCTTCTAGGTCTGGTGATTGAATTTCGTTGTTTAATCACTCTATCGGTTTGTTTCGGACGTGGGGGGCATTACTAGTTCCTAACAGATGGATTAAAGCGCTGCTACCTATGAAGCCCCTCTTGCCTCTTCTTGGTCTAACCTTAATATGCTGTGATTTTCTATGCACTTTTGCTGCAAAGCCTCGTTTGAGGCAAAATGACAGGCAACCAAATGTGAGTAACTAGTGTGCTAAAACACCGCACCCATTTCAACCGCACGAAGCAGCGAGGTCCCCACTTATTTTGCTCAAGATATAAAAAACGGCCGTGGCCGAATGCTTTCCGCATTGGGAGGTACAGCTTTGCAAGTGTGCAAGTAGGATATTCTGCCATGGGAGTTAAGGAGTGGTTATATGAACAGAAAACTATTTTCTACTATGAACAGATCAAGGGATCAAAAGTGCTGCTGATGCCCCGCCATCAAAAGGGCATTTTTTGACCTAAATCTGGCCAGGTGAGATGGAGGAGGTGGAGTAGAGGCGGAGAAGTGTTTGCTAGATGCATACGCGGGTGATTTAGGCGACCTCCAAGGCTGCCACCTTAACACTGTGAATGCACATGATGGACCCACGGACTCAGTCGCCTAAAGCTTTTACTGCAGTCGCACACGGTTAAGTAAAGAGGCAAAGAATACAGAGGCCTAGAAAACTCCACCCATGACAATCGACGAAGCGGTATTGTTGAAAACGATGTATACATTCCTTTCTTTAGGTTTACCCCTATGGCGAACAGTATTACGGCGACAAAAGGCACAGCTCACATAGAAAAGTGCCACACTCTTTTGGCTACGCCTGAAGCAAATAGTTGTTCAGCTGCACTCGCATTAGTCATCACTGTTACTTCCAATTCTGTGCCTTTGAATCCAACTCCTCGTCAGAGGGTGTGGAAGCCCTCACGGGGGACGGGCGTGTGTGTGCTTGAGTACGTACGGGCGCAATTCATGTGAAGAGCAAAAACCAGTCACATTATGGAGTACCTTGCAAGCTCAACGCGTTGGTGAAGCGATCTCCGACGTGGCAGAGGTGTCAGCAACCGGATATGCTGACTGTTGTACAATACTACCCTGCATCGATAAGAACAGGGTAACGAAGGTCAGCTTACCCCTCAGGTAAGAATGGGGCCATCCGCATTCTCTACGCGGCTTCAAGCCGTTCAAATAAATGCGCATTCCTGACCTTGCTGTTGATCGGGTGCAACGGATGGGTCTTGACAAGTGAGGTAAGGCCTCAGCCACAAGCCCGCCCTCCGTAGCATGTTTCGTTCAATCACTTAACCGGTAAGATCTTGATCGTTAAATAAGGGCTTTGTCCTTTTTCCCACTAGGTAAATTGGCCTGCACAACAAGCAAAAGGCGTCCACATTTGATGTGTTTTTTAATCTGACTGCAGTGTGTGACAAGAAGGAAGACCAGAATAAATCAGTAGTTGAAGTCTGCCAGATTTTGACAGCCAAAGTACACAGTCAGTGAACACAGGTTCAAAACTTTTCTCGAAAGTGATTTTTTTATCAGTCAAGAGGAACCACCCATACCCACCAGCGCTTTCACTCCTCTTTCCCATCCAAACTGTCAATTTTGCTTGAGACCACGTGATCGTCGGTTTAATAGTGACGCGCCACGATCGCTTCAATGTCGTCCCACCAACCCAGAGTTCACTGCGAGTTCCAGTTATGGGAAAACCTTTATTCGCAATCGTGGGAATGCAAGCCTTCCTTCCTCTCTTCTAGCCCATTGCCAGGTCTATTTTTGTTGCTTGGAGAACATTATTTTATTCCATTCCACAAGTAAATCGTAGGCACACCCAATCAGTGGATCGTTTATGCGTGCCTGAAGACCTGCCAGTTGCTCAGTCAGCCTGGGAATAAATGCAGAATGCAGGACCGGTTAGCCTGGCATGTTAATGGACTGGTCGTCATCAATGTCAGCGTGGGCACTTTGGCTTACACGGTTCAAGCTCCTTCTGCCCACTGCTGTTTATTTTCCACCTATTTGATAAACCTCTAAAATGGCGTTGGACTCACCCTCTGCATTCAGGCAATTAATGCTTTGAAATAAGAAATCTTAATAATAGCGTTCACTTGACAAATTTCTCCAGGCCATGATTTGTAGCTGCGGCCATGCCATCTGTCACATCGCACAAACTTGTCAAGTGCTCAGGAACATAACTTAAGTCCATTCCCTTAAGAATGTCACTGAATTACTTCTAATTTTCACCAATGTGCCCAAAGTTAAGCCCCACGTATGCTTCTTCTCTGCTCCACGTAAGGCGATTGAGTTTGCTGCTCCTCGTTCAAACAAGGCTGTAGACTACACTTCCCTGTCTTCCCTTCACACGCCCCCACCATTAGACGACATCTTTATCGTGTGCTGGAGGCGGATGTAATGTAATTGAATTGAGGATGTGCCCCGCCCTGGAATTTCACCGCACTGTCCCACAATCACGATGAATGCGTCCTCCCGCCTCTGGCCTACAAAGCACATTTCAAGAACGTGAGCACTATGAAGCGATCTCACTTTGACCAGTTCTAAAAAAAAGTAGAAGTTGTGCGCTTGAGGTCACCTGACGACCCATCCATGGAGGCAGACAACAGAGCGGAAGGGGCGGGGGCGGGGGCGGAGGAATAGCAGTTCATCATTCTAGCGAAAATCTCCCAAGCCAGATGATCATTGCGGGAGTGGGGCGCACCTCTTCTGCTACAAATTTTCGCATTATAATATTTGGTACCAGATAATTAAACACTTTTCGCCTAACAATAATTTAAATTAATGCAGTAATAACGCATTGAGTGGTGCGACACAATTGATGATTTCTTAACAAACAGCAAACGCAAGACGCCACCATGTTAGATGCCTTAAAAGAAAGGTCCGCCCGGGCAAATAAACCATATGAAAGGCTTTGGATGGCCTTTTCTCCCTTGAAATTTGCTTTTTTAAAAAGATGGTAAAAGGTGAGAAGACTTTATGCTCAATCAGGTAGACGGTAAGATCGTATAAACCTGTCCATTATTGCAGCAGAGCGCCCTCTTGGAGACGAAAAGTAAGTGCTCAATAAGGAAATGAAACTCGCATAAGTACCATAGCACCTAACGTCAGGTACGTGTGTTCAAACTGGGCTTAAAAAGCAAATCATTCCAACGAATCAGTTTTCCTCCACAAAGGTAAGCGGATGCTGATAACTTCACGAAACGAAGGGCTTATTGAAAAAAAATTGTCAACCTTTCACCAGCACATTAACTCACTGTGTCCGCTTTCAAAGCCTGCGCCTGCCTTTTGTTCCTCCTCGCATCCTTTTTTCCCAGCAGGATATTCAAATGTCAATCAAGAGCGATTGCGACGCTGGTGGATACCAAGAAACGAGGCCCGATGAGGTAAGACTCCTCAAATAATCATATCATGCGCATTCTTTCGCAAGAGAGAAACCACTAAGCCCTGAATGGGACGGCTGATGGCACATCAATTTCCAATGCTAGGGGTGGATGAAGCGAGACCTGACGTCGCCTTTATCGGGGGCTGGGTACATCTGGCAACGAAGGCGAGATCTTCCGACCACGGCATCCAGAAAGAAGCCAACCACTGAGCCACCCTTTGGCAATAAAAATGAAACAGTATTTGCTCATCGTGCGAAGCACACCAAGACTTGCAAAGAATAAGCACATTTTGTTATAATCCCACTTCCGGTAATTAGCACTTAAAGCATCCTTTTCAAGGTCTGCAGTGTAAGAAAAATTTGTTGAATTTTTTACAAATAAACGGCATGTGAGCCTAGTCAGGAAGGCAGCTTAGGTAACTTGACGCAAATTGGCCGAAATTCTCCCCCTAGATTAAGATCGGGTTCAGTGAAACCACGCTCCACGTAGTGCATTAAGAAGGAAACACTTCAAAACTTGTTCATTATGCTAGTACTTTGTCCTAAGGCATAGCTTCCAGGCCTTTCCAACAGATCCACACCCACCTTACTGTAGTGGTTCATTACAAGTACAGTAAAGAAACAAAGCACCACAGTAGTGACAGCTGCGAACAAATCTGCTCTTCAAGACGACCATCCTCATTACAGATTTTACCTTTCATGAATGGATGCATTAGTGAAGTTCTCTGATGGAAGTCTGGGAAATACAACTCACCATTAACAGATAAATCAACATCCACGTTTTCAGGAAAACTAATTGCAAATTGTGGGTTGCTGGAGCTGTATGTTGGATATGCAGAAGGGAGTCACTCACAAAATTAGACGACGCATCCTCCGCGTCTGCACCTGTTAAGCGCAATAGGTAACAAGCTGGCTTGTATACATTGTGGTGTTTTGTTTTTTTGGACTGTTAGTTGGTCCTACACATTGGTGGAGGCCATCATGGACCCCGCTGCGTAGGCTGCCCTCCTGACAATACCAGCAGCCCCTTTCCTTCCCATGTTAAATGCACGTATTCTTAGTTGAGCTTAGCATTCTCTCCGTCTTCTAGAGATGCTCGCGGCGCTACGTACCTTGCCCAGATAAAGCTTTGGACATGCATTTTGTTAAACACCTCTGACTTCTGACCACCGCCCATACGATTTACAATTAAACATATCATAGGACCTTCTCTGACCCCAAAAAAACATGACCAATGTAGTGTTTTGTTTGGCGGCCATCTTGAAAGGGGCTGCGTAAGCTGGCCTGTCGAACATGCCGGCAGCCCCCTTACCTTCCGTCTAGAATATATGTATTCTGACCTACACCTAGCCTTCTATCCATCTTCTAGGGATGCTCGGGGCCTTACAGTAATGGCAGCGGAAAGCGAACCCGAATTTGTGCGTTTCCTACCTAGATTTGTCCTGCAAGTGGCACGTTACAACGGTACAGAAGAAGTACCTTAGCTAAAGGACTAAGAACTGCGTCTATCTTCGATACTATCCCATTCCCATACTCTACAGGAAGGCTATTAACAACTGAAGCAATCCTAGCCGTGGACCATCTGGAAAAGCTGCTGGTAAACTAACCTCGCATAGGAGGCAGTTATGGTCGTCTGAACCCCATACTTCGAAGTTAGTTGGCAAGCCGGGCAAACCTGCAGGTGGAGTCGTACCGCCATAAGGGACCATTGACGTAGTGTCAAATCTCGCCCCATTTGCGTCAGATGTCGGCGTATGGCATGGTTAACTCGTGAATGTTTCACGCAGTACTGATTACGTTGTGATAGCTTACGCAGGAGGTGGATGAAGGGATGCCTTAAGGACAACGCTCAAAAGAAGAGAGGGGCTATGTAGCGTTTTGTTTGTTTGGATTGTTGGTTGGTCTGACATTAGTAGCGGCTACCTTGAACGGTGCTGCATGGGCTGGTCCGTTGGCCATGCCAGCAGTCCCCTTCCTTTCCCTCTAAAATACATGTATTCTGATCTACACTTAGCCTTCTCTCCATCTTCTAGGGATGCTCGTGGTGCTACTACCATAGTATCATTACTGATTCCAAGATCTGATTACCTTTGAGGTAAATTCTTAAGGCGAGACTTAATGTATTACAATTTGATCCATTAAGTTTGATCACTATTAGTGCAGAAATCAGAAAATTTATGGTCTTGTTGTGTACCATTTAGAATCACCAAAATTGCAAGACTAGACATTTGTATTTGAGATTTGCAAAGTCTATATTTTACAAACGTAATGTTTGTTTATACTATTTGATTCGTTTCATTAACGGTGGAATTAGAGGTGGATCCGAAAGCCGCTGTCTTTAATTCCGTGGGTATGCTGTACTGTCCTCCAAATGAGACACTCCTTCATCCATGGCATGACGGAGGGTTGAGTCGGTGTTTCGTTTGGACTCTCTCTACCTCTCTATCAATATTTCTTTCTTTCGCTGCCTTAATAACCTACGTAACCTGCCTCTGTCGCAATTCACGCCGATCTGATAGCAATGCAAGGTCATTGGGACACAGGTTCCAAGTTACTTTCTCCGTCTTACTTATGCTTATAACGCTGGTGCATGCATTTTTTTACATAAACATCGAGGCGTTGTCTGGATTTGTAATTTTATATGCCGTTGGTATGCCTGTTTCCTGGACTATTGCCATGTCACTTCTCATAATTGAACACCGACGCCTTTGTCCAAGGCTATATGGAATGAGGCACGGGTTCCCACTGCTTTTATTTTGGACTGTTAGCTTTGTGTCTGTCAATCTTCCACTCACATCCATTGGCGGCAATTCGTGGTGGTGGAAACTTAAGAGGTAGTTTTGCTTTTTATTCCACAGCTCATAACGATCCTTTTCTAGCGACTCAGATAAAGTAGAATTGGCCTTTTGGGTTGCTGAATATGTTTGCACACTTTTGCTCTTCATACTTGGCATTATGACGCCTGGAACCCCAAATTACGCAATGCTTTATCACCAATTACTGGCCGAAAATGCTGCATTGCAAAACCCTCCTGCTGCTGGTCATTGGGCTGTGTTCAAACGTCGTGTATTGATGTTGTTCCCTTTTGTTTGGCCCAGATCAAAGTACCATTTGCAGATAAACATAATCGTCTGTATTATTCTCCTAGCCATTGCTCGGGTTGTCAATCTATATGTCCCTATATTTTACAAAAATATCGGTAGTTTCCTGCCTCTATTTACTTTTCGCTTCTAGTAAACAGTTTGACTCCAAACGTGACAACCAATCAAAGCATGGATACCATGGTGCAGCGGATGAGATCGGGTGATTTCAGCTACATATATATGACACTGGCTGGACCAAATGGACTTGTGTTTAGATGGGATTTGATTCTCTACTACATCGGGATTCGCGCTGTTCAGGGAGTTGGATCACCTAGTTCAGGGCTTCTGGGTGCTATACAGGCACAGCTTTGGATATCTGTGGATCAGAATTCTGCTCGCATGTTGGGAGTTCATTTATTCAGTCACCTACATGCGTAAGTAACCTTTCACCAAATAGTTATGGTCCCTACAACCTTTTTGACTGTCAGAGCAAAGGGGAATGCCTGATGTGGCCGTAATTGATCGTGTCTAGTCATATAATTCAGTTAGCTCTCTGTGATTGTCCTCTCTTGTCTCAGGGTGGAGACAGCTTCTTTCACTTGTTTGTTTACCCAAGGTGATTTGAAAACTCAGAAGTCGTTGGTCGGGGCGAATTAAAGCTTGAAGCTTCACGGTATATCCGGGACAGATGTGTGCGCCATTTGTACTTATTTTTCGTTTCATTTGTATGTGTACCTGGACCTCTATTTATCCCCTTTGCTCAGCTCCTAATCCTTGCATTTTTTTAGCCTTTTGAAAAGACGTTTGCTTGATATGCGCCGGCCGGTAATGTAAACACGCATTCACATACCGGTAGTTTACAACTTTGCTTAAAACTTTTGTTGTGGCAGCCATCGACCCGTGGCCAATTAAACCGGTTGGTTTGTCGTGCTGTATATTTGTTCGATCAAAATTGTTTCTACTTCCGTTAATGACTCGAGCGCATGTTTTGCGGCCTAACTTCCCTTTCTCTTCCGACATGTGGTATAATCCCTTCGTAAAACTACATCGGACATCTGCTTGTGTATGACCCAAGCTCCATGCATCTATCACATAACCATTTCTCCTTCATCCCAACTTGCAACGTTTTATATGCCATCCCAGTCGTTGCGACACTCCTGAGGTAAAATAAAACAGGATTGCACGTCCCATCAATTTTGGTGGGCTAATTTATCACACCCTCTATTTTCTTCATTATCCTTCTCTAAAAGTCTCCACGTCAGTTATGCTGTGCTTGCAAATCAGGCAATGCGAGGGAAACTTAATTCAGTGTTCTGCATAGCTTTGCTTCATTTTCAGTCATAAGGGTGGCAACAAATGAGCGGAGGTGGTCGCCAAGTCGTTAATAAAGTTTTAATGGGCTTTTCATTTTGACTGCCTGAGTTTAGCCCTCCGTAAGCTATACCTTCGAAGCACTTACGAAAAAAGTCGGTCATCCGAAACGACGAATCTGTCAACTTAATGGCCCGAAAATGTCAGCTCGTTTCAAAGCATTCTCTTATTCTCCGTGTTTCATTAGTTTCTCTTTCTCTTCTTTCCCTATGGTTAACAAATGGTTCATCACCTGTTGTGAGCCAGAACGCCTTCTGCGTGCTTGAGATTTTAAACCACTCCCTTGGTATGTGCTTCCCCACCTAGAGTGGTGTTTCGCGGTCCGATTCGTCTTTCTCCTTTTCCCTTGCCTCATTTTAGGCAATCAATGAGTTGGCACCTGTCGCGAAAGACGGGTGCAATGCTGCGCATTGTGGATCGTGGAACCTCAAGTGTTTCTAGTGTGTTGAATTACCTCTTCTTCAGCATTATACCCACAATTATCGATATCCTCATTGGTATTTTCTACTTCATCACCGCATTCAACTTCTGGTATGGTCTCGTCGTTTTTGTCACCATGGCGGGCTATATTGGTGAGTGAAAAGTCTCTGTGAATTAATGCTATCCTTACCACATACAGTCAAAAGCAGACATTCAAAACTAACATTGGCTAAATGTAACTGGTTCAACTAGTTCCCGGTAACTGGCTGAACAAGCACTGTTTCCGCTGCTACCGTGAACCGACCTTCGTGTCATCAAGTGCCAAATGGTCCTAGTGGGCACGATTGGAATTTGCTTTGTGATCGGATTCCAAATAGGTTGGAATATTATGGACACCTCTTGTTGGAGTTATTACTCCATTCCCAAAGGGTGGTGGCAAGGTAGAGGAGGTAAAATTCACCGCCTTAGTGTCGATAAATGCCACTATTAAGCATTCCCCTCAAGAATTCGCGAATGGCATGCTAAAAATATCTGTCAGTTTTTTTTTATTTAGAAGGGGAATTGGTTAAATTCCTTTCACATATTTTGATGGACTATGTGTTAGCCACCTGAAATTACCTCAAGGCAGCCGGTTTCGGTGTGATGTCTCTTCTTCCATACTACCTGTTTGTTTCTTTTAAGTAGCAACAGCCCAAGGAAGTATTATTATCAGCTGAACCCTAGTATGCCCTCCAATTTTATGCGTCATAAGCACTGCCACGGGTTTTTCTTTGTCACATTTTCTCGTTTATTTACCGGATTTTGGTTGGAGTGTTGACTTCAGTGGCCCTAGCGTTGCTGGTGCCACCTAGAGGAACATTAAGGTACTCTAGGTGTATGCTTCTCCGGACAAGAAAAGCTTCGAAGGGCACTCCCGATTTTCTTCCACAAGCAGCGAATTAGTGTTGTAGCTAGAGTGAGATGGCGAATCTAGTGCTCGTAGTGAATTTGGAAGCCATTTTCTGGAAACTCGATTTGTGCGTGCACGCTACTTGGGACATGAGCAGTAGCGTGACTAGCACGAAGCATGAATGCATTTATCAATTATCAAATTCTCTTCGTAACCAAGTAACACCTCACAACGAATTGAAATAGTTTTGGTTTGGCTGGACGCGTGTTGATTTTTTTTTGTAGAGGGTTTTTTCGGGAAATTTGAGGAGTACATACTACTTACCGATCGGGTAGATTTCTGGACACAAATCAGTAGTTTGCGATTGCCATACCGCATTGGAAAGGGGAAGTTGCATCACTATAGTCACTCCAGCTGCTTTGTAGCAGTTCAGTTTTGTTATTACCGTGCTCTAACCATCAGACTAGTCGATTCTTGTGCAACAATTTGTTGTTCTAACCGCTCAATCAATCTTTTGTTGAATTGGCACGATTTGGTGCATCCATTTTTCTCACATCACTCGTGACACCTCAGGAATTGGGTGTCTGCTGAAAAGCCCTCTAGCCCCACTTTCTAGGAGTTTTTTGCTGTCGTGGCTTCTTTTTTCATACACTTCAGGTGTCGCGCTTTCACTTAGCACCTGCTTGGGTGGAAATCGCGTCTGCATATGCTTTGATTGGTCGAAGGTGAATTCGGTGTCATAAATATCCGTGATTAGGGAGTCCGCGTTACTTATTGCCCTGGTGGTCCCATCCAGATAATCAACTCATTGACGTCTTAGCAATAGGACCCGTTTACTCATGTGAACGACCGACTCTTCCGACCGATTTTTTCACGAGTTCTTACGGCTGCGGCTTGTCCTTGAACAATTCTCGTTCAGTTCCTCCCTGATTAATTAGCCTCGATTGTGTCAAAGGTGAATCAATTGGCTTAATTTAGGCATGGTTGCAACCACAGAATGACTCTGCGCTCGTGGAAACTGATTGAGTCATTTGGTTGCTTATCAACGATTAGCCTCTATTCTGATCTCAGCCAATCAGGATGACCCGAAGAGGACCGCGATCGGATAATTAGCCGTGGAAGTGGGAAATCATAGTACTTCGGACGAGAAGTTGTCTGGGCTAGCAGGCCCCCCTCTCATCCAAATTATTTCAAATTCTCAGTTTCATAAATGAATGTGGAGGACTTTAAGGTCCATTTTTCCTTCCTTCTGTTTAAAAGTTTCAGGCACATACCTGTGAAACGATACCTTAAAATGTGATTCCAGTAGGTTCGGACCCTAGCACCAGATCTCTTGCACCATGCAATGCAATATGCAATCCCTTTAGTCTTTCTCCCTTCCTTTTTCAGTTGTCACGATTGTAATCACCGAGTGGCGCAACAAATTACGTCGCGTAATGAACGACATGGATAATGCCAAGAGCGCTGTTGCAGTTGACTCTCTAATGAATTTCGAAACCGTGAGTCCTGACAGTTGCTCTTTTTGCCAGCTCAAACGAGAGGGTTGCCTTCATCATGCAGTGATGTGGCCAAGCCTCTTCAAGTGGTCGAGTAAAAATTGTCCGCCTCAGACGTGGCATTTTGGATTGAAAGAGGCTTATTTTATGATGCCTGTCGGTGCCTGGAGATGATTTGCTTAAAATATTTGAATCGTCTTGTGATAGGTGAATTTCCTTTTCGCGTTTGTCGTTGGTCTGCTTCCAGCCAACGAGTGCGAGAACAATTTGGGATCCTTTTTTAAAACTTGTATTTATGTTGGGCTAATGTTTTTATTGTTTGATGTTTAGTCTTTGCAGACCAAGAAAATTGAATTGAGATTTTTCAGGAGGGTTCTCTTCAGAGAAATTACTTAAGCCTGGTGTTTCATCTCAGATTTGGTGGTAATGGCCTTCATGGACTTGCGCTACTATCAATACGATCTTCTGTTCTTCTAGTTTTTGCTCCTGATTCATCTGCAATGCTAAATTGATCGATTTGAAGCGATTTTTCTCGTTCCTTACCGGGTAATCACACTTGTTTCGCAAGTTTGTCGCGCTCCTTTTGATAAAGACGTGGAATTCAGTGCCGCAATGCATCACCGATACTCCTAATTCAGTTGAGGTGGCCATAATTTGAGTCAAGTCAAGTGTTGGTAGCATGCTTGGTCAAACTGTGATGGGAAAGGATCTTAGTCTCCCAATATTGTTTGAGCTTAGCCGCTGAATGCCTGAAGATTTACAGGGAAGGAGCTCATTCCTGAGAAGCAGCCAGGGCTATTCAGTGAGCTTATTGGAGGTTAGCTTTCTTAATCTCTCAAGACGATGCAAGATCTCATTATCATCTGGGCATGGAAGGGAAGGAAATTTACTTTCTCTTAACCCTTCTCCTTCGTATGATCCAGGAAATGGTTCCCCAGCGAAAACTTGTTGCTACCAGTCATTTAGCCCGTCCGGTGTCTGAATCCTTTGGAAACAGTTAGAATGGGAATGACTGTCCACTTGATTTGAAGAAACTTCAAGGCCCCATACTGCGCGCTTCGCATTTCAGCCTAAGGGGGATACTGCCTCATCTCCATTTCCATTCTGATAACATCTGTCTAAATGATGCCTATTCTATGCATTGGAGTCTTCTGTGGCAACGCACTGCAATCTCGCATTTCGGCGGTTCCCTTCCTGGTCAACGGCGTTCAAAGCGATGCATGACATGATAGGGTCGCCTTTCCCCCACCTCTTTTTAAAAATCCCCACCGTGACTTGAACGCCGTTTTCTCTAACCTTTACTTCAAGGTGAAATACTACACTGCGGAGGACTTTGAAGTTGAGCGCTACAATAAGGCGGTCGTTGAATACCAACGAGCGAATTGGACTAATCAAACTTCTCTCTCCATCCTCAACGTCACCCAATCAGCAATAATCACAGCGGGTCTGTTGGTTGGAACCATGCTTTGTGCCCGCGATGTCGTTATCGGTACTTTGACCGTGGGCGATTTCGTACTTTTCTGCACGTACATCCTCCAACTCTACATGCCGCTTAACTTCTTTGGCACTTACTATCGGTGAGTGAAGGAGGGATAGGACCTTGAAATCCTCATCACATATGTGTGACGTCCTGAGTGCATAGATCTTGAGTTATGATTGAAAAGAGGTGGTGGGCCCTCGAAATGCGTGTTGTAGCCAGACTATTCGGAGTCGCGCCAACAAATTAAATCAGCCCATCGTGCTCTTGGCCTGTGGAAAGGTTAACAAGATGATGCCATAGTGGAGCACTACGATATCAAGATACTTATTTCGGCGAATTCGTTAAGATCGTCTCCCTGATGAGATGCTGCTGGTTCCACTGTTAGGAGCAACTGTAGTGAACTCCTCGGAGGCTTTGAAGCCAAATCGTCGGAAAGGCAACCCTAAAGACTGAATCATTGTGCTAGGTGGTGCTCCAGCTACTTGTTTGCCTCTAGGTCACCGTTGTGTGATTAGTGATGGCTGGAGAATGGTGCAGAGAATAGCGTTTTCATGGTTTCAGGACTGTGAGAATGGAGTTTTCCAAACCAAAAAATTTGTTCATGCTTCAGGACTTAGGTTTAGTAGCTTTCAGTGATGTGTTTGTTAGACGGATGTGGCGTAAGCCTGTATTTAATCACGCGAATGACCAAGCAAAGCATTCATTGGATGTTAAAACACTGAATCGTGCTCTCAAACACCACACCTCTTCCAATGAGAAAGGGATTAAGAATGTTATCCCCGAAGGCCGAGGTTATTTGACACGGGGTACCCTTTCCCGCTGGCGGGGTGGTTTAAAGGAAAAAAACTCAGAAGTTTTTTTAGTACCTTAAGGACTTGGATACTGCTGTCGTCTTGGTTAATGCTTGACTTTGTTTTGTCTTTTTGATCATCCAGTCTGCTTCAAACCAGCTTTGTTGACATGGAAAATATGTTCGAGTTGTTGGAGGACGACACGAGCATTCACGACGCTCCTGACGCGGCACGCTTAATTGTCACTGGGGGAAAAATTGAATTTAAGGATGTCAGTTTTGCCTATGTCCCCGCGTGAGTTCGGCTGTCGACCGATCACTTTGGTTTGGACACTTTTTGCATTTACGAGGAATGATCGAGCTTAGTCAGGTCATTCCATCTATTCATTTGACCCTTCTTGGCCTCGTAAAATTGTTTTGCGTTGGTAGTAAGTACGCACTCTCATACTCGAAGCAGGTCATGAAGAAGCATCAAATATATCACCTAAGATGTCTGATGGCATCTAATTTACTTAAATTTAGGCGGCCGGTTTTAAAGAATGTCTCCTTCACGGTGTTGCCCGGCAAGAAACTTGCGCTGGTAAGGGATCGTATAGATTCAAAAGTGCTTGTAGAATGTCATTTTCGCTATTCAAATGACCATATGAATCGCAGCCCTTTTTCATTCCCTTTTCCAAAAGGTGGGTCAAACAGGTAGTGGAAAGTCGACAATCATGCGTCTTCTCTTCCGTTTCTATGATCCCACGGGTGGGGAGATTTTGATTGATGGACAGAACATCCTCCATGTAACTCAGGAGTCACTTCGTCGGGCTATCGGTGTTGTGCCCCAGGTGAGAAAACTATTCCAAGGCACAGGCTTACCAGCTAACTACCGCTCTCCTTCTATGGACAGGATACAGTTCTCTTCAACGACACGATCACCTATAACATTCGCTATGGCCGCCACACCGCACTACCCGAGGAGGTGCAAGCTGCAGCACGGGCCGCAGAGATGCATGACCGGATTCTAGAGTTCCCACAAGCCTACTCCACCGTCGTCGGGGAGCGTGGACTCAAGTTGTCAGGTGGAGAGAAGCAGCGCGTCGCGATCGCCAGAACCTTGCTCAAGGGACCTCAAATTGTTCTTCTCGACGAAGTGCATTGTCACTTAGCTGAAAACTTGTTCACTTACAGTTTTTGAGTAGGCATGGTTTTATTTGTGACAGGCCACGTCAGCGTTGGACACTAGCACGGAGAGACTGATTCAGGAGAGCCTGGACAAGGTTTGTGAAAACCGGACGACAATCATTGTTGCGCATCGGTTGTCAACACTACGGCACGTGGACGAGATTCTGGTTCTGCATCAGGGTGAGGTTGTGGAGCGCGGTAGTCATGAGGAGTTGTTGGCCATTCCAAATGGTCGTTATGCCACGTTGTGGATGGAGCAGAGCTCGGAGCTGACCCACGCGTGAGAAAGCAAATGAAGAGGTCAGAAGTGAAAGGCGTATTGTACTGTCTCATATTAATAAAAAAAGGGGACGTGGAGCGCGCTGTGCGATGTTTTCGTTTTTTTTGTAATCAGATTGTCTTTTGTGCCTAATTAAAAGAATAATTAACTGCGAAATGTGTTTGTTTTAGCTGATTCGTTGAAATTTACAGTTTTCTTACGGATGACTTACCTATCCCTACTGTCACTGCAGCTCCCATGCCTATTGGAGTGAATGGGACTGCTTTATTCCCGAGTGTTTGCCCATCAGAAGACACGAAAGCTGGCTTGCAGCCTTCCACGTTGCTTGAAGAAGTAGGTTTTGTGGAAGAGCGGGACGAGCTGGAAATGGCCGACAGTCAGCAAACTATCGGGGCAGCATACTGCAATTTGCTCAAAGTTGAGCGAATTTATCGGCGTCTAAAATGCAGAGCATCGTGATCACATCAAGTGAATTAATGAATTGTGCAGCAGAATGCCTCAATTTTGAGACCTCGTTAGGCCCTGGAGGATAAGTAGGTCCGAGAGACATCACGAGACTACTTGAGACGCACGCTTTTGTGCAGTCAACGGTGAGAGGAAGACAATAAGGCTAGTAAAACCTATCGTCGCACCGATAAATTGATGTATCTTTACCTCTATTATTGTGACGCATGAACGGAAATCAACATGGCCATTTTAAATACCCTCACGATTGTAGAGTCCTTCGAGTGAAACGTTTCAACAGAACAGCAAGCTTTCCCTGCCATCCTCTCAGATTGTCAGTTTAAAATGCGTCGCTGACATACCCGATAGTGTTTGTGATCACTGAAAACTGTTCATGGCTATTCGTTATTCTTCTCCTTGTGATGCCAGGTAGGTATCCAAATGAGAATTATGCAAATACGAGATGTAGCCTTTTTCAAAAAATGAATAAATGCGGAAACTGCCAAAACCTAGCTATCGCTGGTTCCATAAACGCTTAACACAGATGGAGCGTTTCCATAAGGGAATTTTGAGCAACTTTACTTAGCTAATGAAACACTTTCTTGTGGAGTCTTAAGTATCTAGTCACTTGCAGCCTCTAAAATGTCCTGTATGATCTGCGCGAGTGCTTCTGTGCTGACAGCATGGGTTTTAGAAAAAGCCCGCTCCTCCGTTATCAACGTGGCCTTGTTTGCTGTGCGCTTCGCATTCGTTTCCATAAATCTAAAACAGCATGCTAAGGCAAAGGCAGTGCGCTTACTCAGGTCACTGCAAAATAAGCGGCGATCAGGCAACCAAACTACCACGCTGGTCCACTTTTGAACCTCAGGACCTGGTGCTCACGAGCTCCTGTTGCGACACCCCAGTAAATAAACTGATTCCGGGGACCGTCAAATGTGTCACACGCCTCCACTTTACTGTCACCATAAATCAAAGAATTCTTTCATAAAGTTTCAAACGTGCTTTATTTTAACTGAGTTGGTAATGGGAAGCCTGATATTATCCTTAATTAGAGTGGTCCGCTGTTCACTCATCCTACCTACCAAGTTATTCGTGAACAGTAGACTGCCTTTCCAATGCATGAGTCAATCAATTTCCAGACTTCTGATTTCATCAGTTATTCACGCCGTTGGACTGGCAGTAGAGCCACTTCTATGGGAGCTGAGTGGTCTGTGTAGTCCACCCAACTTTATTATGCCTTCCGATCGCTCTGTTAACCATTCTGCAACCTGCTCTGACTAAACCGACCGACCTGAGCATTTGACGTCAAAATTGTGTGAAAAGTTTGCTGGGCCAAATCAGACTCACGAAGCGGATACTCTTCTTGGTGGTTATTATTACCTCTTGAGTCCATCGCTTAAGTGCTTCGAACAGTTATGGTAAATTAAAATAAAATCATGCAAATCAGAACTGTTGTGCTAAGCAACGCTACAATCATTTGGACTATTACGCAGTCCATAGTCCGCCTTTTGGTCCTACAGGTCCACAAGTGTCCTCCTGCCACGACGGTGACGTGGCTCCACTGCTACGTAGCCTTACATTTGAGAAGGCTCCATTTGCGTGTGTGTGTGCCTTCTGTGTGCTTACCTCATGCCACGCCTAGTTAAAGGCGCTAAATTCGTATTAGTTCCAGCAAGATTTTAAACCCCACTTCTCCTTCCTAACGGTGATTCTCACAATCATTTGCCACTCCTTTTCTCTAATTACAGTTGCGTAAGCCTAACATTTATTTAAAGCAAATCAGGTTTGTTTGATCTAAAAGAACCCGATCTCCGTCACTTCTTTCGATGGTAGGACTGCAAGAGGGACCGATGCAGCGTCCAATTTACTGCTCACGAAGATGCTAACATCTAAAGGAGTCGTTGTGATGGCGATGAAAAAGGAAGAAAAACATGCTAGAAACCTTTCATGTTATCGAATTTTAAGGTAAGTACCATAGAGTGGCATCCCATTGGCCACCTGGTCATAGCACCATTGCTCTGGTTGGTTACGCCATTTGCTTCAGCCCAAGTGCGCTCACCGCGGCGATGCTCTATGCAAATTGACTTCACAGACTTTCCACCATTGAGTCAATCTCTCTCCTACCGAATAGTTTAACTCTGTATCTCTGGTCTGCCCCTGCACCACCTCCCATCCTCCCTTCCCCTTTGTAAACCAATGAGAAATCGAGCCGCTGATTAGGATGGAACCAAATTTTATTGTTTTTTGTGAATGCGTGACTGTAATATCCAGTAAACAAAATTGGCAGTGAAAACTATTATCGTGGGCAAATTGAAAGGCTTGGGTAATGTGCCACTTCGAACGCGATAAGACAATAATAACACAGGGAAAGCAACAAATGAGAAAAACCAACGACGGTGATGAGTGTTAAATGAGAGAAATAGCAATGAAAGACAAGATGCACACACACATGCACAAACTATAGATTAAGCATTGTTTATTACTAAATAACATTGACAACAGAATACTTTGTACACTTTCACAGCCGTTGATGCATTGGTAGGGACGCACGGTGATATGTTGGGGTTTACTCGGCCCAAGACAATGGCTAGATACTGAAGTGGGGAGAA
The DNA here is from genome assembly GCA_023968675.1 of Taenia pisiformis. NCBI lineage: Eukaryota > Metazoa > Platyhelminthes > Cestoda > Cyclophyllidea > Taeniidae > Taenia > Taenia pisiformis. Next base: position 23,395,684 of record CM043732.1, read on the forward strand.
AGAAGGAGGGAAAGCAGCTGGATGGCGCCGTCCCTCGGGTATCCGGCGATTGGCATCGCTGAAGACCAGAGAATCCACTCATCGCTGCGCCTTTTATAGGCGCCGTTGTGTGCGTGCGTCGCCTTTCGTGATGCGTGCATGCGTGCTATGCATGTGTGGGTAGACCTCCTGAGTGGCACTCACATGTACACATCAATGTCTCAACATTTGCACCGATCGATAGTCGTGATGCCGTTCTGCCTTCCGATTGGTAGTGATGGGTATGCACGCACTAAGAGTGCTCACACTATTGTAGGGGTAGCTTGACACGTTGGCGATCGTGGATTGGTGGAATTTTCTAGGCTCATGCACACATTCACACCCAAGTTCACACGCGCACCCACAGCCACGTGGGTCCAGTTGACGTTTGGGGTCATGTGTGCTCAAAATTAACTCGAGACTGAACTGCTCTATCTGCAGATGTGCTTATTTTTTTGCCCGTGGAATGGAGCTGTGGGATGACTAATCCCCTCCCCTCCCCTCGCTCCTTCTCTTTTTACACTTCATGGGCAAGAGCAATGGAGGTGAGGCTCCATTCCTGTCGAGGCTTTCGCACTTTTAGCTGTTGTGGTGGTATGATTTTACCTTGAGTGTGGCTGATTGAGCAGCCCTAACTCTTACCCTCCTCCAGTTTGCAGGGGACGTTCGTCTTGGTCATCTGTTCTGTAACCTATCACGAATAAAAGTATATTCTGTCTGGCGCACTAATGGCGTCAGAGAGTTGGTGTCTGTGGTTTCAGGTGCTTCAACGAAGTTTTCCCTTCATCACCGACCAAGGCGTGAAACGTGAAAGTGCTTACTATCTACAGTGGATTACTTTCAGATGCTAATAACTAGCATCATTTGAGCTAAAACATATCTAGAATAATCTGTTTTGCCGCCATTTGCCTGCCCTTCCGAGCTATTCGCTTAAGTGGGCTAATTAGGCACCTCTTGAAGGCTTGAGAAGCTAGAAGTGCACGCCATGTGATAGCTGACGGGCTGCAGTAAGCTGAGAAAGTGTGAAATAGACCTAAGTGGATGCTTTTGCATCACTACGCTGTCCCACAGCTCCTTACTCTCAGATCATTTCAAATTGGCCGCACCCTCATACCTTTTTTGCTATCTCTCGGATTGTCCCCTTCTCTGCACACTGATAAGAGAAGAACGACGTCTACCGTTTGGTCTTGGTCGCCATGCTTTTAATTTACCTTTAAAGAAAAAATTAAAAACCAAATTTCGTTCCAGCAGAGTTCATCCTCTGCGGTATCAGATGACAACGAGACCCAAACCACCGATTTTGTTCTCTCAAATCGTCGTGCAGTGTTTTAGCGTCTCTCCGAGAAGGGAGGAGCCCTTGTAACGTGGGATGACTGGAGCATATGCGGGATGTTTAGCAAAGCGTCAAGTAACTACAGTTGAAACATGCGCATCAGAGGATTAACATTGTGTGCAATAAGGTGGACAAAGGCATTACTCGGAATTGATTGTGAATGTTTCGAGGCCAGACGATGTTTACAGATTGATTGTCGCTGCACCACGCAAAGGACCTTCTCGCCCCAAGCTCCTCTTAGGTGGGCCCGTGTATCCGATACGATGCGGCACAAAGGCTAACCTTCAAGTTCGTGCATGACTTATCTACGAGGACTTATCGTTTGAGCAGTGAGGGTAGAGAGCTTTGCCTTCATCGGTAACGATAATGTCTACACTTTGCCAAATGGAAAGTTTCACCTTTACTATATATTAGAGAACCTTTTATTTTCTTGATTACCTTCTCCACTTCTGTTTTGACGCTGCAGTGAAGTGCGGTTTCTCGCTGGCAGCACACTTCGATCCTGCAAGAGTGGGTGAATCGCACACGAGCACGCAACGACAAGTGCTACGTGTCCTGCTCTAACCTGTCTCCTCTCCAGTCTGCTTTGTTCTACTTAGCGGCTACTTACTATGCCACAGAACGAGAGCGAGAGTGTGAGAGAATTTGAGGCTAGGCTACTGTGGCTATTGCTTACCCATTCGTTTGCTTGGTTTGCTGCCATTAGCCTTGACCCCTCTTCTAGTCAGCTGCGTTATTTTGGCGCAAAAATGGTGACGGCACGAAAAAATTAGTCACCGAATGCGGGTTGCGATGCATAGACCTTTCTCTCAACTGGAGATGTCGAAATGCGCGTTTAGAGGCTCTTCTCTCTTCTTTTGCTCCGATGCACTGGTGACCTAAGCAGCTAAAAGGGGGTTCGTGAGGAGGCCAAAAGACTTACCGATCAGCAAATTGAAGGGTGGGGTGGATTTTCATTAAAGTAGACGGAATTTACTCGCATGAATTTTCCTGAAGAACTAGACCTCGGAGACCGTATCCGTCATAAATATGTCGCAGGAAATACATTGAGGAATGAAAAATGCTACCGGCTTATAAGAGTAGACATAAGAGTAGGCATTAACAATGTCACCAAAGCCTCCAATTACTATTTTTTAGTGTTCAGTCCTCAATGTGAACTTGAGAACGTTATGCTTAACAGGTGCGCTGGTCGATGCATATGAAACCTGTTGGCAACACGTTCAGAGAAAAGTAAATAGGTCATCATACGGAGAAGTGACCAAAATGGCTAAGAGTCAGTTACTAGGCAGGACGCAACAAAATGAGCTACTTTTGTGCGCGCTCATCCGCTGCCTGCACCGGAGTCTCATTCGTCTATATTATAGATAAAAACAGAAGGGTATCCAAGCACAGAAAAGAACAAAGGGAAAACAATTTCGTTCTCTTGATTAACAAAGACATTAAGAACGCTATGTGTTGGGAAATTTATTGAGCACCCAAAAAGACCACAGCTTGTCACAATGAAAGAGAAACCGCTAGAGGTTGCCTACTTGGAAGACAATGCTTAGGTAATGCACTCGCAGTGGGCGAAAATTCGAAACATGAGACTTAGACCAACAATAACTGCAATTTGTTATTAATGGCAAAAAATGGGAAGATGGCAAATAAATTAGGATCTTTATGTACCTGATGATCAATTTGTATTACGCCTCACAAAGTTACACAAATAAAACACCTTAGGGGTTCTTGAAAGGAAGAATAAGAACAGGACAGGAAAAAAGGGTTTGCACGCGCGCAATGGGGCCGTGTAATACTTGGTTTGTTTAAACTGCTGATTGGCCCTTCGGTCTCTTGGGTGGTCGTTTTGACCTCGCTGAGTGGGCCAGCATTCGAGCCATGCTAGAAGCTACATTTGTGGCCCCTCGAGCATTCGTAGAAAACGTAAGGAGACTAGGCTTGGAGCAATATATATATATTAAGAGAGGGCGAAATGGAGCTCCTGGCATAGCCAGGTGGCCAGTCCACGCCACGACGTTAAAATGGCTACACAAGTTACCCTAGGCCAACCAGCAATCCAAACCAACAAGGCATTGCAACATTTTTTCGCTCTATCAATTGTACGCGTTTTGCTCTGTATTTTGCCTTCTTTCGTCTTAAAGGAATACTAAGGCTCTACAGAATCAATTGCCAGAAATGGGCTAAGGAAACCCACCTGGCAAACGTACAACGATGGGGAACCAAAACAACCCAATGTGTCATAGGTGGACTTACAACCTATAATAAATTTTGTTAAAGCTAAAATACACCCTTAAATGCCAAATAAATGCACCAGGATTACTAGGTTTTATTGTAATGAGTTACCTACCGCATCCTTGACGAAAAAAGCATCAAGGCGCAAATCTGGCTCACAAATGCTCATCTTTGCAAAATTCGCCATTCTGTGAATTAGCGTTTGAGGTTTCTTGTCTTGTTAATATAATGCGATTTTGTTTTGTTTTGTACAATGGGAACGGTGCGCGGCTTACGTTCGCGCGCTTTTGGGGTTGCTTGAGTTAGTGGAGGAAAAATTCCGCTCACGGCCATTTTCCGATTCGGAACTGTGTACATTCTCGCATCGTGGTTGAAGTGCATGTTTAGTTAGCATCACCGCAGAGACTATCTTGACTGTGTGTACACCGCTTTAATAAAGAATATTCCGTAAGTCTGCTCCCTCTCATAAGTTGTTTCATGTGCAAATTTAAGTCGCTTATTTTGGGGTTTCATGGTGATTGCAGGCTTCGCTAATTTCGTGTCAGCTTGAGCTAGACTCAACACTCACTGATACCGTGGAGGTTACGATTTTTCCCTGTTGAGTTTCACGTATATCTACGAATGTGACAACATTTAGTTTAAGAGGTCTCCCCCATTATATGTAATGAGTTTGTTTTGACAGTTTGTCATTTTTGTTGGGTAATCAAATAGCAGTTGGCGTTTACCTCTTCCCAAAATGCAACAACTTTTGCCCGTCCCAACAAATTTTGACATGAAAAAGTACGAGGGTGCTGAAAAACTCCTTGAAGTTTGGTTCTTCTTCGATGAAGACAGGATTTCGCTCTGTTGTGGACGCCCGGATCTTCGTGAGTTGAAAAGGTGGGATTATTTTCCCCAAAAATTATCGTTTTGTTAGAGCCCAAATCGAGCACCTTTTGAAAGTGGCTCATTGCGAAATCGTTGCAGAATATCACAACAAACTCCAGCTCAGTTTCGTTCTTAGGCAAGTTGGAATTTGTTGATCACGATTTTCTTCAGCGAAAGCAGTCTTTTTATAACCGAAAATCGCATCATTTTGAAAACGTGTGGCCGAACTCAAATTCTGCAGTCTCTGAAGCCCCTCATTCAGTACGCCATGTGTCTAGGTTTTGCGAAATACGTGGTGCGCTTGAAGTCCTCATCAAGCTCACAGTGACTGGAGTATTGTTTGGCTTACCTATGTGTTCCTTTTCCAGGTATACTACTCTCGGCGATCCTTTTTGTTTCCTGAGTTACAGGCTGAACCGCACGGGAACTTCAGAAATGAGGTATGGTTATCTATTTTAAATGTTTATTTGGCTGTAGTTTTAGCATTTGCAAGTGATAACAGCCATGTTTCACTTTTAGATTTCCATTCTCGACAAGTTCTGCAAAAGTGCGTTTCCTCCTTAAAATAACCCGTTTTTCCTCTTCTCTATGTTCCCATTTTAGTGGGAGCCGGCTACACGTTCGGCCGTTTGAATGGCGATTGTTGGTAAGTTTTGGTTTTCTCTTGAATTGTCAGCGGCCCTTAAGGAGCTCTTCGTGGGTCATCCCTTGTTCTTAATGCAGGAACTTCTACTGCGGTCAATCAACCTTAGCGCAGCTGAATGAACCCCCAGGTCAAACACTTGAGGTAGGTAGCCCTGACCACGGTCAGTGTGTGGTTAGTCTGTTGGCTAAAAATCCACCTCTGCTTCTGTTACAAATGATAATGCTGCTGTGTTTGGACGATGAATGCCACATCGCCTTTTGTGCTGCTTTCTAGTGAACCCTTCTTTGCTAAGATTGCATTTTCCTTTCTAACTTTTTGGTTTCCTGGTTGTTTCAGAGGGATCACTCATTTATCGGATCCGTTTTTTGGTCCATTTCTTTCCATCATTTCACAGAAAAGATCATTTTATTGAGATAAAAAGTTTCGGTTGATCGTTGCACTTCAAAGTCCCCTGTATTCTTCGTTCTTGAAAGTGAGCCATTCAACTCTTCGTTGGGATCTTCCTGTTTCCTATTTAACGAGCCTTTTTAAAATGTGAATTGGAATGATTTTGATGTGCTGCCTTTTACCGGATCTGTAAATTTTGGTTTGGTTCAAAAATGAACGCAAAAATGAAGCTTTTTTGCTTTAATTCGGACTAATGCATGGTACATAAAAGAGGGAGTGTTTTTATTGGGCGTGGAGGTAAATGCGTCTTTGTTTGGTTTATTTGTTGGTCGATTTGAATCTCTGATTTTAATGGAATTTGATGTGTTTCTCCTTCTTTAAAACGTAACTGCTTTTGCATCGCAGTTCACGGAAGACCTGATTGATTGATACATGTTAGGAAGCTATGTAGATGGAAGCATGTGTCTGCTTTGTGTTGTGGAATTTCGTCTTTTATCACTAAAACTAGGGTCTTTGTAATGAATTAGCCTGAGCTAACTTCTCTAAAGTATTTACAAACCCCCTATAAGAAGGTTTCCCTCCTGCCTTCATCTACTGGTCATCGTAGCGCCGTGGTTTCTGAAATGTAAACTCACAGTATTCCTCTCCGCTGGTGGAAGTACATCGCAGTTTCCCTTGTGCGATTCGCAAAAATTTGTGATTTTATTTTTTTTATGCTTCGTAAATCCCTTGGAAAATGTGAATTGAGGTCACTCCTACGATGTGCTCCCAGTAGTCTTTGATCGGTTTGTAGATTGAAAGACGATTCCAATGCTCATTCTATAACGAAAGCCAAGAATCCTCGGCAAAGGTGAACTTAGAGTTGTCACATGGCTTAAAGAACTTTTTTCATCCCCCATTAGTCTTCATTAATCAATCGGGGGAAGACTAATTTTTACGCGAAAGCCACGATTTTTACCTACCAGTGTTCTACTTTGTGGAAGCTGCAATTTTTTTATTAATGCATTTAAGCGAGCTTCTATCTCCTTCACCAAGCCATTTTCACAGTTGTAATTCGCTAGGAAATGATGCTTTTCGGTAAGACTGATTGATTGGTATTGAAATTGGCTCCCTGTAAGAGTATTCAACTCATTTTTCAGGTCGGCTATTAATTTACTCTTAACAATCTTGCCTGCTTCAGTCTGACCCACCTCCCCCTCCTCTTTGCACACTTTAGAGGTCGCCTGGGGTTGCGCCCGTCTGCGGGTTTCGTTTTGTTGACGGCCCTGTAAAGGCAATAATTTCCCTTTCCTCATTCATCTTTCGCCTCTCCTCACGGACCGCATTCGGAAACTCTTAAGGCTGGTAGTTAGACGGCGGCATTTTAGCCCTATCTGCCCAACAGCCAGTAAAATATTAGTCATCTAAATACCAGTGAATAGGGCAAAGAAGCCTGCTAGCTCAGCTTTTGTTTACTGTAGCACTGCCGGCCTACAAAACAAGGCGGCAGGTGGTTCGGTTCCTCGTTAGTAGCGTTTTTTTCCGCCAAGTCCCGTGCTGCGAGTAGTATTTCTATTTATTTTTTTTTCTGCTCTTTCCTCAAGTTTTCCTATAGTGAAACGAATTATCCGAATTACTCTGGGCGGCATTAGCCATTTTAGAGACCTTTCGGCTTTGAGTCTGATAAACTAAACTATTTGGTAATGTTTCGGATCGTTTCACGGCATGAGACGCCGTCAAATGCATCTGGGTTCGTTACTCTTTTTCCGAGCGTTGTTTGAACTATAGACAGTTAATTCCACTGCCTTTGAGAGCTTGGTTTAATCTAGCACACTATAACCCTCAACTGCCGTTACGAGCTATTTCAGCGCTTGCTTGCGCCCCCAACTATTCGTAGTTTAACAGTGACACGATGAACACAGTGTTTTGACGTCTTCAGTGCGATGGAAGTCCAGTATTTGGTTGTCGCAGTTTTAAGGGCAACCGCCATTGTTTCTGCGCCTTGTTCCTACTTCTTGTGTTGGGGGCGATTAACAATCACGGAATTTGCTTATTTATCTCTTAAAATGGGGTCAGATTCGCTTTTACAAAATCCTTAAAAGTTTTCTTAACGGTTTGCCGAAATCTTGCTGACACTTTCCTTCCCGCCTTTTAGCTAATGATGCGTGATCTGAATCCGTCCAGAATGGAGGTCTTCTACACACGCACTTCACACTCCGCTGAGGAGGCTACGAAAGTAAGGTCAATTTAGGCTAGGCTTCCCTCCCTACCCCTGTTCTAACTTATTTTCCTTTCGGCCTCCAACTCCAGTGCTCAGGCATCGCCAGTCTCTTTCCCCATGGACGGGTGTCTTCTTACCTCTTCACTCCATGTGGCTACTCCGCCAATGGGCTCATGACCGAAGTAAGTACTCTCTTTTTTCTCGATGACAGGTTTTTTTTTCGAAATTTCAATTCAGGCTACATAGGTGGGCGAGTGGATCGACACTCATGCGTTACATCAGAAGTTCTTTCTACCTTCTTCCTATTAAGGAAAAAATTTTTAGTGCTTGGACAGCCTAATCGGTATAATGATTTCAATTGTTTTGATCCTCTATTGGGCTGCTAGTAATATACCAGACGATAATGCACTTCTCAAAAAATGCTTCTCATAAACGGCACTGCGCTGGTTTTTCATGCGACCCTATTTAACTGTATTGCACGGCAATCCTGATCTGTTAATAAAATGCTTCTGACGGCGTCATCGATTGTCATCACGATGTGGAAATTTTCGACGAAGGGCACGCGCTCAAGTCGCGACATGGACCGCCATCACACCCAAGCTTACGCAGCCGCACTGTATTCTGGATATATACGGTTTTCGCTGGCTCTTGTTTGCACAGTAATGGGGAAAGCGGCAACATTCATATTGAGGTCAGGGTTGGCAACCCTGCAGAACCTAGGCGTCAGTAACGTGGTCGACTCACAAACTGGCGGGTGTCTTGCATAGCGTAAAAAGGAGTACCATAGAAGGCGTATTCTAGACAGACAAGTTTGGTGACTGGGTGACATTTTACTGCGATGATCAGGGAAAAGTGCGTCACCAGGTCACAGTAACTTTGCCTCGTCCGGAAAAGAAAAAACGATTCCAAAGCAGAGGAAACTTGTGTGGTTACCTTCCACCTTCTTTGGCATATTTGTCCTTGCGACTTTTTCGAGGCGTTTAAAAATTTAAAGTACAAGTAGTACTTAAAAGGATGCTTGACGACCTTCATCATCTACGCACTTCGTCATCGATGATCCACTATCGCTGGAGAAAACTGCTATCTTGAGGTTAAGAAGTTGGGAGCCGGGAATGGACGGCAGAGTGTTTGTGACGACTCTGAGGCTACCACAGCATAGGTAAATGTGATACTCATTTAACTCTTCCCGAACTTCCTAACAGAACTTCTATAGTCCAAACTCAGCAGAGCCTTGGTAGGGGTCGCGATGCTTCTTTTGCATTCGTCGGATCATGGCAACTAAGACTTCACAAGTTGTGTTTTAAGCAAATCTGTTGAGATTTTGGCCGTTCAAAGTTGCTCAGTCGATTTTTTTTGGCATTATTAATCACCAAACATGTTCAGTCACCATCACTTACTGCGACTCCCGCCTTCACAACTGAAAGTATCCTCTGTTGCGGAGGCTGAATTACTGACTCTGACCACCTAGACTCCGACTCGCTTTTTTTCTCCTATAGGACGAATATTTCACTGTTCACGTCACTCCTGAGCCCGAGTTTTCCTATGTCAGCTTCGAGACGAACGTGGCGATGGACAACTACCTCGCCTTCATCTCTCGTGTTCTTGACATCTTCCAGCCCGAGTCATTTATTTGTACTTTCTTCACCGATTCGGTACGTCTCTATACCAGCTGAAGGTATTCTCAACTGCGCATTTTCCTTCTTTTCCCTCTACAGCAGTCTTCAACGTACCCAACCCACGCGATCTTGGAGAAGGCGGCAACACTGTCCAACTACTGTCGCAGCGATCTGCACTCTGCTTGCTTGGATTGCGGACGCAAACTCACCTTCGCGAAGTATCTCCGCGTCGATGACCAATCTGGTGGAAGAGGGGGTCGGATGTTACGATCGTGACGAAGAGGAGTCTAGGAGTGGACAGTCTGCTGAGTTAGTGAAACTTCCTGTTCATTTTTTCTCTACACACACAAACAGGCTTTGCTGTGTTTATCAAAAGCGTGCATTCCTTAACATGCCCATCGGATTATACCTGTGGATGTAAAGCGGAATCAAATATACATTCAGTATGTTGTCAGGCAGAAGAAATTTTCCCAACGGATTTTGGAACGGGGTGCTCATCACGTGTCTGGAGATGTGAGTCCTGATCTAGGTTTGGCTTTGGGATCTGTAAGTTTAGAGTGGCCCGAAAGCGACCGTTTTTGTTCTCCGGTTGGTAGACTGCTCCTTAAATTCTATCGAGAGTTGTAATTTATTTTTACGAGACAGTGTGAAGGCGGGTACCACTTTCATTGATTAAAGTTTGTACCTGCTAAAGACAAGTCCGATTCCTCCGCTAAGCCGGGTATGAAGGTGGGCTTGGATTTGGTAGCATTGTTTTTAATGTTTGGCAAAAATGTAAAATACGGTAGTCGAACCTGGGAACGTTTGGATGTGATATCCTGAAGCAAAGGTATAAAGCTCAGGATGGCTTTCTCCATATTAGTCCTGTTGATGTGTTGCACGTTTCCCTGTTTTGACTGATGTGAGCTGTGTTCCTTGATCGGGAGCAGTCAAAGGACTTAAATCCATCCTCAAATTCTGAGGGGTGAAAATAGGCTTAAAATGCAGTCTAAACCTTCATCACTTCTCTTCATGCGAACGTGACGGCATGCCATAAGTCATCTTCATCCGATGAATCCATTATCCCACTCTACATTCCAAAAATAGCCATTGATCCGTCCTCCAAATCGTGGCCATGTGTGGTGCTGCGGCAGGAATGTTTGGCTGCAGAAGGTTTGAAGCCCTTCACTCAGTAAGGCACTGCTTAAAGGTGTTCCAAGTTAATCTCCAAGGTAGCCTGGGACTGGTAAGGGAGTCGGACGAAAGTCTCATTCCTCTAGGACGTCCCATGACTTCCCCATTCATCCAATAGTTCATCAGTTTGTTCATCATCTGCAGCAGCTAAGCTCAGAAAATTGAGCCCTTCTTGAAAATCTCAGAAGGCTTTTGCAGTCGGCGAACTCCCTGGCCTCTCCTTCTGATTGGCCAAGTTGACAGTGGAGACGTCCTGAAGTCAAGACTGATGAAGGTATCTTGAATGGATGATAAGGAGCTGTTGAACGTGTTCGTACTCTAAAGAGGCATGTCATGTTCGGTTTTGATCGCGTCGACACGTCAAATCTCAGATCGCTTTCTTCTGGTGTTGAAGAAGACTCGACTTTTAGGGACCGTAAGGAATGGAGTACTGCTATTGATTAAAATGCGATCTTGAAAGCTTCAGCTATATTTAGGATTATCTACGCGGTGTTCGCCTTGGATGAAGTGTTGAAAACTCATCACAGAGTGATAGCTAATCAACGCGCAGGGTTTGGGTTTCAACGCGCTCTTAAGTTGCCATGGGTGGAAGCACCTCCAGAGAATCCGAATAGGGGCACCTTCTGTCACTGCGGAATGCCACCGATCTCCAGGGATTCTCTGCACTTCGGTTAGTCGACTAATATTTGGCGAGTGATGTTCTCAATGACACTACGCTGGGCATTCCAGTCTCACCGGTCATTGCATTAGGTCGTTTCTAGGTGTCGCGTAAATAGTCGCCCTTTGCAATTCACCGACGGACTGTCAGCCACAAAAAAGGGTTCTTGCAGGTTGCTAATTCGTTTGTCTATTTCCACTACTTTCTTGCATCCAACTGTCTTCTGTCAATCGCTAAAATGCACTTAAGATTGGCCTATTCAAGGACTTTCAAAAGGACTGGCATCGAACGTCTGGTCCGTCCCTGTCTCGAAGTCAACGACTTTTGCCCCACGTGGAATCATAATCTATGAAAAAAGGTGCCATGCGAAATAGGTTTGAAGAAAGGTTGTTTTTTGCAAAATAACGGATCATTTACATTTGCTGGTGAAATGAGAATGTCCTTTATCGATGTATTCATTGACATCGAACAGAAAGGGGGGAGAAGGATTCAAAATGCAGTGCAAGCAAAAGAAAAACACAAAAAATGCCTGATCCGGAAAGTATGCAACTGCTCTTGCTACTCCAGTTCTAAAAGAAGAAGATAGGAAAGCGATTATTGCCTTACGGCATTTTGTCTCGCGAAGTGTATGGATGTATCACTCACTCCGAGAGGGCTTCTTTACTCTCTTCCTTGGTAGAATTCGGTTGTTGGAATTCGTCTCCTTAGTGTTTGTCTTCTCAGTTGCCTCTGCCACATCGTTAAGTTCTTGTGGCGGTGGGGAGGTAATTGTGGTCCTGTCCTCCTCACCAGTAGCTCGCATCTCGGTGTCTTCTTTCACCTCTTCGATTGTTATAGGGGGCTGGGTATCCTCAACAATTTCATCAGTTGCCTGTTTCACCTCCTGCTCATTATGCTCAGTCTCTTCAGCTACTTCTGGTGCTGCTTTGGGCTTTCCGGTTTTGGTATGCGATCCCTCAGCCTTCCCTTTCCTCTTCCCCTTTGGTTTCTCTCCCACTTTTTCGCGTTCTTTCTCAGTCTTTTCCTCCTCCTTCTCATGGTTCTGTTCTTCTTCTTCCTCCTCTTCTTCGTTCTCCATCTCCTCCTCTTCCTCTTCTTCTTCCACCTCTTCTAGTGTCCGTCTTGATCGACGCTTTTCGCGACATCTTCGACTCTCCTCACAGCGGCGCATTCGCTCCTCATATTCCTCCTCGTTTTCGTCCTCCCGCTGCTCTTCATTGCAAAAGTCTAAAAAATTGGAACACATCATTCCTGTCTCCCACATTGATGGCGTTTTAATCTGCTGCCACCCCTCCTTCGGTATGCAACACCTCAAAACCAGTCACTGGTTAATGCCTGAATGGGCAAGGCTATTGGTGGCAACTGCGTTCTCAGTTTATTCTATCCCGTGGAAATCGCGAAACCCGTCTTATGCACAAATTCTGTTTCGTCTCGTCCTTTATTCATCATATCATGTCTTTACTTTTGTACGACTGCCAAACGAATGCAAGAATGGTCTCAAGTAGCCCATCACACCTTCCTCATGCAGACTAGAATGTCAAGTACAGCGGCTCAATCGGAACGCCTCGGTAAGGTTGCGATCAAATGGCAGGCGCTAGAGATTTAAGAGTGAATAACATTGGTGCCTACAAATCAAGTGATTGCCAAAAGGCGCCTTTCTTTAGTGCTGATCTTTGCCAGTCAACCGCATCTGTTTACGTGCACATTTGTTTGTAGGCGAGAAGTGGAAGCCTATGCAAGCGCTGTAGTAGAATTTTTGGCAGACCGCGATTTCCAATGCAGCGTCACCATGAAGCACTGCGCCTACCCAAACCGGTCTGCTCGTTCCACGGATATGGATGGTGGGAGAGGAGGAGCCATCACCAAAACTGTCTCATCGTCACACACTGGTGCCATTTCTCATCGTCTGTCGAAATGCAAACCTTAAATTGACTTCCTCTTAAAAAAATCCATTTGACTTGTTGATAAGAGATAACTTTTGGTTCATAAGTCCGTTTGCAATTAGTTCTCTCACGCAGTAATTTTGCCTTTAAAGAGGAAAAATAACCTGACAAAAAATTACAGGACTCAGTGGTTGTTTAAGTAACCAAACTTTAGCAAACTCAATGCGGCTAACCGAACATAAAGTTACTAAAAACTAACGAGAACAGAAGGAAACCCTCAGTACCCTCACCATCATCGTCGTACTCGTCATACCCATCTTCCTCCTCGAAACCTGTTGTACATTTAGTAACTTTTAGCTTTGGCATTTGATAATAAGAAAAACGGCCAACTGTCTCGAATGCAAGTTTTAAATTCATTCAACAAGGCTCTGCTGCGCTTACAGCCAGTATCGCTGTCGTGAAGTGAATCACTGGAGAATATCAGTTGAATACTTTTTTTGGCCTCCTCCAAACTGCTACTTCCATGTACAGCGTTGTCCCGGAAGTTCCTGCCATACGTGGCTCGAAGACTAGGACAATTTCAGTGAAGGAGAAACGTCACTGCTTACCAGACATTCTCCGGCTTGACACTGTCGCAAAAGAAGGTCATTATTTAGAAAGCTCCCAGGAACCCTCTACGTCTTTGGCACATTCAAACTTACTCTGGAGGATAGCTATCAACTGCGACATCGGGATCTGTGGGTCCAATTAATTTTGCCCACTTCTTGACAGCGTCTTGAGCCCTCAAGATCAACGCTAATGATGGTCCACTAAAACGAATTTGGTTGCAATCCCCCCAAATTACGATGTCATATGGTGGAGTAGATCGTCAAAGTAAGGTTTGTCCATCGCCGCCTCGTAGATGACACGGACTTCCTCAGGGAGGAGTTGAACCTCCCTCCTGGCAGCGATTTTAAAACCTGCTTGCTTGATATCATCTAGTATTTCGTCCCAAGCCGGTTGACTATCGGGTTTAAGTAAGGCAAAGGTTTCTTCAACGGGGAAGAAATGCATAATTTTATTTTGGGCCTGTGGTTCAGTGGTGGTGCCATCAACCCATGTGAGATCGTCCTCTTTTGGGACCTCTGGAAGAGAAGAGTACTTTCCCCTAAGGGTATCCGGACTGTCTTTTAGGGCTTGGGCGTAGGATTCGGGGCCTAAGATATCCTTCAATGCCCTAAGCCCATCCTATAGTAATAAGATATTTTCTCTTAAACGACTTCAGCCAGAGGCACTCAAGGTGCAAAAGGAACGAACGTAAGCTCACGGCTTTGCAAGCCATTACGATGAATGACGGTCCAGAGGTCATAACTGAGATTAAATTTTCGAAGAGACTGAGAGATGCCATGTCAGCATAGTAATCGCGAGCTTCTTCCTCGCTGAATTTGTAGTCCTTAGTAGAAAGGACTTCGAAGCCATTTATCTCCAAATCGGTGACAACTGCGTGGCGATAGCTTTCATAGGCCGGCGGTTTGACTAGCACGATGACCCGGGGTGGACCCTGATATTCAGGCATACCGGAAGAACCCTCACTGGCCTCGGCATCAATGGGCGAGTCTTTATTATCCTCCGTTGGATGAACACTCGGTCTTGTCTCCTCGGCTTCTGGAACGTAGACAATCACTCGCCGAGGGGTGAATTCTGGGTAGAGTATTTTTATCACCCTTTCGATGAAAATATTATTTTTAGAGATCTGCAAACATCTCGAAAGATAAAATGCAACACATTCAAGGGATTTTGCATTTTACTTCAGATTTATAAATTAGGCTTCATAAGATAAAACAAGCATAATTTCGTTGACGAAATGATAGTTCCACTTACTTCTCTGCTGTTGCCGCTGTTTTCGGTGTGGTTAGACAGCTGTTTGGTTTACCATCACCAAACTTATCACGAATGCTAGAGGTTGAGTGTTCAAGTTGAAAAGTATCTAATGGGCTTAGCAAATAAAAGAGGACAATAGCAAGTGTAGTACGAATACCTTTCGAAGGTTTCATCTTCGAAAGAACCTTCAATACTTTTTGGTCCGATAAATTTAGCCAGATGATTAAAGACGCCTTCAGACCCCCTTGCCACAATAATAAGACGTTGAGGATCCTTGAGCAATTTGTTGATGCGCGTTGCGTAATCAGGGTCATCGATGTCATCTGCAAGAATTTCACTTGCCATGTCCGAGTCAAATTTGAGGACCTCGTCTTGCAAAACCTCATAGTTGGCATCTTTGAACTACAGACAAATATAGTGCATTAAATTATTCACTGTCTCAATAATGGCCTCCATTATAGTTTCACTAAGATCAGAATGTAAAACCACAGGGCAACATTCCTCATCAACTTCTACAGATTCGAAGAAATTAGGAAGTTCCATAGGTTAACCTCGCTGAGTTCTTTTTCGTTTAGCCTCAGCGGCTCTCTCTTCCTCAATGATCTTCAAGTAAGGATCCTCAAACTCAACTCGTGCCATTTCGCCTGCCAAAACAGCATGCTCTTGCTTCAACATATCAAAAATAGCAGACCGGATGGCTGGGCAATCGGCGCCCTTGACTACTCCAACAAGAAATTGCCCCTTAAATAAAGCTCTCAATTTCACTTACTCCGTACAAAAGAAAATAAGGCTCAGAACGGCCACGATACTTGTCGAGCGTATCAATTTTGTCCACATTTGAGGTAGCAAAGTATAACTTTTGATCATTTAGTTCCTCTTTTATTTTTTTAAAAAGATTTTTAACCGACTGACATGGTCCGCTCCATTCTTGATAGATATCGATTACTTTTAAGCGGTGGGTCTAGGTTAAAGGGGGTACCTTTAAGGCCGTCCATCGACAATAAATTTTCCCAATCTTCCTGGCTATCTACTTCAATTTGAAAGTCATCCTTTCCTCCTTTATTCATTTCAATTAAATAAAAGACTTTCTGATAAGTTAAATTAACGCGACAAAATATCCATAGAGCAAGGTCACAGCCTCAGTGTTCAAACGCTCACACATAGGTTTAGTTAATAACTATCGTGGCATTTTGTAACACAGTTGATCAGGTAAGGCAAGCCAAACAATGACTTAAAAGATGAGTAATTGAAGCACAAGCTAATGAGAAATTTTCTTACGGAGTTAATCAAATTATATCATAAACCCGGTAACATTTCCACGTAATCTAACAAATTAAACAAAAACAACTTAACGCATTTGTAAGCAGTCGAATTTTGCAAATTCACGTTTAATATGTCGGGTTATGATCCTGCTTGTGGCACAGGCATTTTCACTTTTGTGACAGTGCTTTAGAACAAGTGTTAGCCTAAATTTTTTATCTGAGTAGTAGTGCACTTTATTATTTTCAGGAGAGCATGTGTGGATTTGGTACTTGCTTAAAATGTGCATAAAAATTGGTACAGTTTAAGAGCACTTACCTTTTAAAAATTACAAAACAGACAATTTTTTAGGTTTTAAAGCCTTTTTAAGCACTTTTACATTGGCTACGGATAAGTAAAGGAATTTGTTTCCACCTACTATGTTAGCTTTAATCACCTTGAATATTTTTGGCGGGTTATTTGAGCATTCTTAGCTTTCATGGTGTGAGCGTCTGTTTTATAAATGGGTAAGCGCCCTTGGATCTTACGGAATGATTTTTCTTTTTATCGCCTGACTGCTTTAGGTGTCGCTGTTATCTTTTTTGTGTGGTTGCATGTGCTTTTTATCGGGCTCATCGCTTCTGCATCACCACTATGTCAATATAATTTACGCTATTCACGTTGCATAACGGACCAACATTTATGTAATGGTTTGAAGTAGGAAGGTTTTATTGTACTTTTTTGACATCGTTGATTTTTTTGACGCTTTGTCTCTTTCCCAAAAATCTTCCTATCCTTTACGTATTTTGAAAATGTTTTCTTTGTGCTGTGTATGTGCAATGATCCACTAAAATTTCTCGCTTGTTCATATAACGCTAACACTTGCTTACTTTGAGTGGTTGATCTTTTTTTGAACTATGTACTGGATATTGTTTATTTAGGAAAACTCATTGCATGACATGGCTACACTTTTTCTTCCTCTATATTCTTTTAACTCTGTCATGCGTTTCTCCCTATTCTGAAATGATGTTATGCTAATCTACCACTTTACTTTCTGTACTTGCCTATGCGCATAATTTAAAGTCATTTAAACTTTTTAGGCTAAGCACATAAATTTGCATTTAATCTTGCTTTTTGAATAAATGCAGTCGTCATCCAAAATGGTGATATTCTCATCCCCTGTTCTCAAACTTGGCACTTTTGTTCGGCATGCAAGGACATTTTATGTGTTTTATTGTCCTTCGTCCTATACAGGAATTTATGGTCACGAATTCACTTTTTTGGGTACATTTTACCGAGCCTCATTACTATCTTGAGACCAAGCAAATAGTAATTCTTTTTTGAATTCATATTTTCTCACTTTTTTCCTTGTTTTCCTCCTTAAATTAAATGTCACGATCTCCCAAAGCAGTTAAAAATGTGATTTTCTTATCTGAGTTTTTTTCTATCGTTTACTGACATTTGTAAACTTACAGTACTTATCCTGCTCTCCCTTACTGAGGTGAACACACTTGAATTCACCTGTTTAATGTCTTCGGTGTTAAAGTGGCGGGAAAAACATCTGACCTTTTGACTGCGTGCCTAAAATCGACAGCTGAATGCTTTTGCTTTTGTGCAATCAAGGTGAAAAATGTAGCCGTCAATTTGGTCATTACAACCTGGAATACCGGTTTTTGTCTAAACAGCATCTGCCTGCTTGCATGAGAGTGGGTGTGGTTGTGTCTGCATGGATGGGTGTGAGTACCTACGTCCAATCTGTTCTGTCTGTCCACTAGGAAAGGTCTCGTGTGCCATCTGCAATAAACGCTGTCGGGGTACAGTACTCAAAATTGAGGATCACTACCTCCACAAGCACTGCTTTAAGTGTCACAGTAAGTCATCCCCCCTCCTGCCTCAGTTTTATTGTCTCAGGTAAAAATTAAGCGTGTTCGTGCGAGGCCATGTGGGGTTAACACCAGCGGCGCTGCCACTTTATTGGGTTTAGAATTTTGTTTTTGTTTTCCTCTCTCCGCAATCTGGGAAAATGAACTTAGTGCTAAAACACTTGAAGAAGTTTCCATGAAGCAACTCATTTGTCATATCCTCCGCCCGAGCTTGGAAGACATTATACGTGTTTTGGGTGAAATCCTGTATGACAATAGCCGTTAGCGAAGAAGCATTTGTCAAGGGCAAAATGGGCTAGGGAAAGTGCATTAGCTCTTCACTCTCACCTTTTTTAACTTTGTGTCGCTTCATTTGAATAGTTGTTCTCCTTACCAGTTCAGATATTAGTCTCTGGGATATTCTTAGGTTGCCTAATGCAGGAAAAAACTGTCACACCTCCGAATTTTACTTAACTTGCTGTAGTTTCTGTTTGGGAGGCATTTATGCACCCTTTGGATATTTAACAATCTGTAGGAAGCACTTTCTTAGCCTCTGTAATCTAGTCCATCCATGTCAGATGAGTTCCCTGCATGACTTCAAAGCGAGGTGCAGAAATGATGGGCATGTCCTCAGGAAATCCTATCCTGCTGTTACTGGGTTCGTCCGTACACTTTTGTTGCAGAGTGTGGAAAGGCCTTGGACGAAAAAGGTTTTCAATTTCGTGACAAATGTCTCTACTGTCCTGAGGACTATCGACAGGAATATTCCACCAAATGTGCTGCATGTGGCAATCCTGTGGAAGGTGAAGTTGTCACAGCATTGGGAAGTACCTTCCACACTTTCTGCCTTCGTTGCTTTTCTTGCAAGTGAGTGAAAACAAGATGCTCTGCCTTGAATTTTGTCTACTCACAGTATGTTGGCTCCTGTGTGATTGTGTCAATTCTAGATGCAGACCTTTAGCAAGATATCCATTTATTCGCTTGTCAATTCACTCATCCCGTATCCGTCTTGTACGCATCCGTCTGACCGTCCATTCATCTCCATTTTCTTAAACATTTTCCATTCATGTCTTCAATTTCTACTCTTTCCTGATGTTGCGTTCCCATCAGCAGTGAAACAAATGCAGCGTTTTTATCCAGTTGCATGGAACCGCCCCTTGTCCTATCCGGTCCCCCCTTTCCCAAGAAAAAGTAGTTACTTTGCGTGCTTATCAATTAAACTTATCAGTGACCATTGCCAACGCTTGAATATTCTTTTTTTTTGCAATATGCAACAATGTTGTCAACCGGTTGACATCAAGGAAGATCAATGGCTTCTCCCTGCTTTTCATCGAGAGTAACACAATCTAAGTAGTGCAAGTCGGTTGATAAGTGATGGACCCTCAAAAGCCATTTCTTTGGTGGTATTGGGTGCTTCAGCGACATCGAAGGGTTTTTCTATTCGGCTTTTGTTCATCTACCATATGGCCAT
The DNA here is from genome assembly GCA_023968675.1 of Taenia pisiformis. Taxonomy (NCBI): domain Eukaryota; kingdom Metazoa; phylum Platyhelminthes; class Cestoda; order Cyclophyllidea; family Taeniidae; genus Taenia; species Taenia pisiformis. Next base: position 23,415,126 of record CM043732.1, read on the forward strand.
AACAGTGGGGAACGGGTATTAGCTAAACCGACCGGGGTGTCCTAGGATTCTCCCTATCCTCTCACCTCCACCATTGGTATTGACGGGGAGGAAACGGTGCTTTCCACGCTCAAATGCGCACACATCCACACTTAACATCGGGGCGCACATTCGGATTCCAAAATTGCCAGAATTGGTGCCCCTTTGAATAACCGATTCCTTTATTTCATCTTCTGCTCCCCTTTCCACTTTTGCCTTTCTTTGGAGCTATCCGTTCTTTTCGCCCTTCTCCTATCCTGCTCTTCCAATAATTCGTCTATAAATGAACACTACCTCCAACGAAGTGGTTCTTTATGACTGTTAGGCGTGTACACAATGTACACATGATTTACAGTTAAAGCTCCTCTTCCCATTAGTTTTTCGCCCCTTTCCCTCCTCTCGGTTTGCCATTTGTTAATGACACTTTTCCGAAGCACATGTCTTTGCTTAGAAGTCCAATTTTCAACTCAAGTCTGCTTGTGTAGCAACCGGAGTAGCAAAATAGGTCATCTTTTCGTATTCCGTGATTGGTCTTTCTTTTGGTTCAATTTTTAGTTCTTAGTAAAAACCAATGCTTAAATAGCTTTTTCTCCCACTTTGTATTTTTTCGTTGCCTTGATTTTAAAAAGCATTTTTAAAACCCCAGTTTGCATCCGCCAATCATGGGGGAGAAAGCGAAGGTGGGGAGCTGGGGTTGGCGGGGGAACCGGAAGACGAGGCGAGGGGTGAATTTCGTGGACCTTTTTTGAGGAGGGAAGAAAGTGAATACAAATAAGGGAAAATGCGCTAATGCATTTGTTGTTGCATTTGTGGTTTATTGATATCTACTGATTCATTCGTTAGTGCCTAATTTATGCATATGGTAGAGGTGCCAGAGTTATGCCACACAAGAATATAGAAGCTGAAGGAAAAGACCACCTGCACTTTCCATACTTTTCGTTTCTTTCTTTTTTTTGGCTGAAATATGGGAAATGACGTGGAGATTTTCTGTTCCCGTCAGTATCTGCGAGGGCGATTGAGGTGAGGTAGATGGTTGTCGTTAGCGGTGCTTAAGCTACCCAATGCGACCTGTTTTTGAGGCAACTTGATCGCCACAACTGACCATTCAGTTTATTGCCTGTTACTGTACCGGATGACTGAGCTGTTGCGCCTTGAAAGGGTTGGAATGGTTGAGATCAAGCATGTAGACGCGCGGCACACACTTGTAAGACCAACTCTCTGAGGAAAATCAGAGCGTCACCCATGTGACGCTGGTTGCAAAGGGATTAAAGACCGAACGGTGGACAATTTTGGGTTCCCTCACCCATTGCTTTGGATGAGAAGTGAATCTCAAGATTTGTGAGAGTGTTGTCATTCACATGCACATGTTTGAAGACCAAGTGAAGCGCATCACACGGATTAACCGAGAAAGTTAGGAGGTTGTGCAAGCTTGTGGAAGGTTGCTGAACACTAGTTGTGTGTATTTTTTCATCTGCTACTTATCTACAGTCTGTCTGCCCATGCGGGTGTGTATGCATTTAGGTGTGTATGGGCGCACAGTTCGTATTTATTTCCGTCCTCGTGTCTACCTTTGGCACCGCACTTTGCATTCTTGCTTAGTGCATGATTTGATGGTCACGTAGAATTCTACATCATAACTTTAAACTCCAGATCCCTTCTCCCCATTCGAGTTGTTCTACTCGCATTTCTTCCTTCCCCCTTCCTTTCAAAATCAGGGTCAAAGCCAACAGAAGACCGGGTTATGTCGCCCCACCTCTGCCCCCGCTTACTCCATTACACCAACCTCCATGAAACTGGCGCCTTCCTCCAAAGCTCATTCCTTGCGCTTTTGAGATTGAGCACTACACACGGGATGGGTGCGATGAGCGGTTTTTGACTGATCTCAGTTCTTTTCCTTCCCTCCCCTTTCCATTTTTCCCATTGAAATGTGTAGAAAACGCAAATTCGCATCTCCCATACTTCTAAACCAATTTTAGGGATCTCTTCTCAGTAGTATTCACAGTTTTCAGTTCTCATTGTGGTGGGGGATGAGTGAAAGTGGGGCAGGAGCGAGAAAGGAAAATGTTAACTTCCCTTGCATATTTTTTTAGCTAAATAAGACCCCCTTTTTTGACAGGCTGCTTCTATCACTGTTTCCAGACAAGAAACCTACTTTCACATGTAAAAGTTCACCGAAAAAAAACATATTTTCTACGTTTAATTGTTTGACACAGAATGCCAGACTTGAATACGCCCTTACTTATGCCTCGCTGCTAAGTGAGTGGCGTTGAAGGCAACCGTCTTGTGAAGTGAGTTGACGATCCTCCATTGGAATGACAGGACTACTAAATTTGTTTTTTTGGAGTATATCAGAAAAAACGCCAAATTGGATTGTTTTACCCTTCACTTCCTTGTTTATTTACTTGTCTAAAGAAAAGTGGAGATATTTTAACCCTTTGCGGGTTTTAGGAGTCCAGGCTAAGGTGGGAGTCACACTAACTCCTCCTTTTATTAATCTCCAGTCGGATAATACCGTCAGGTGAAAAAACAATGGCTTTGAATAACCGATTCTACTGTGAAAAGTGTATTCTTCCTCAAACTGCACGAGAAGATGGTACCGGAGGAGAAGAAGGCATCTCAAACCTCCCCGAGAAGTGGACCTCTTCCTCTTCCTCCGCCCTTCCCCCACAAGACCTTTCAGGTGATCATCGAGAGGAATCTCCACCAAAGTTGAAGATTCCCAAGAGTTCATCCTTACCGCGTCGATTAGGTGGTCTATTCCGCTTTAAGAAGTCTCGTTCACAAACCCTTCAACCCACTGCTCCTTCAACTCGAGTGGAAGAGTCAACTTCGAAGAATACTGCACTAACAAATGGAACCGACGCCTTGACTGTAAATGTTGGAGAGGTAGATATGGCCAGTAAGTGGTACATTCTTCATTAATTATACAGTGAATGTGAAAGTACAAACATAAACCGACATAAAATACCCTAAGGATGATGGTAGATAGCTTTTTCCTGTGGAATATATCCCCCCTGGAATGCTATGCTACTCTAAAGGAAAACTTGCTTTTCGCCGCCATAGAATGTGGCCAAAATGTGTGTGTTGTTTGAAGAAGTCCACCAAGGGCGATGAGGGCGGGAGACTTGGATGTGGGGAGGTGAAGGGGCTGTTGTAGTGAGCTAATGGCTGAGCATTGATTGGTCAAACGGTTCGACTAATGAGAGGACTAGAATAATGCGGTGTTGCTGCACAATCACCAGGCTTCACAGGATATACAAATCTTGATAATCAAGCTGCTTAGAATGGCATTAGTTGATGAGCGTGCTAATTTATCAGTTTAGTAATGGCATGTTAACATATTTTGTTCTGGCGTTACTCACATGCGACTCTGATTTTACCATCAAATTGCGTGCTAGAAGAGAGATTTATGGAATTTCAATGCAGTAAGTTGTAGATAGGGTGTTTGATTTAGGTCAACGTGCACCACTTTGAAAGGGAAAGTGGTGGAATTGGGATACAAGTCCCATAGGTGAAGTGTGACTGATTAAAGTTTGATACGAAAGCACCTTTTTTCAGCGTAGACCTGGGGTGGTTTACGCATAACTCTGCCTTACTGTTTGAGCAAGACAAGGGAATACCAAGTTATTTTCCATTCTCTGTCTGCGTGATGTTTCTGGAGGCAACTCAAAGATGCAAACGTGGAATTCTTATTCATAAGCGGCCAAAGGTATGGTTCTTCTGAGACGTCCCAAGATTTATTGTAAAACCGTAAAACACTACCCCAGAATAATGATCATCACCTTATCATGGCAATAAAGAGACCTGGTTTACTGGAATACAAGCAGATAGACTGAGGCTTGGAGGATAGGAGTTGGGGCTATCAGATGTGCGTTTTTCCTGGGGGAAAATGTGGGATTCCATCGGCCATACCAACCTTGCACGCGTTTTGTCACTGTCGGTCACGGCCCCGATACCTTTTCTGCAATTGACTCTTTGATAATTTTAGGTACAGGCTCTGGAATTGGGAAAAAATTTGATGTGAGTTTCCCTTGTTTGCATGTTATTTTTAATTAGCAGCCCATTTTTTGGGGCAGGATTTGTTGTGAATGCCTTGAGCGTCATGGTGGTAGTGTAAGTGGTTCTCTGAACCATCCAGACAAAATTCCTGCTTAAATTCTCCTTTTTCCTCTATATTCTGTATCACCTGTCCACTGATTCTCTTCTTTCACTTCGTTTTCGTCCTCCTGATGCCTGTAAGGCCTTTACCGTTTTTTTGCATTCGCGGGATGGTAGAATACTAGCGAGTCATTCTCTTCTTCCTACTTCAGCATAGCCAAAGCCCGACTTACAGCCTGTACTCTGGAGATGAGACTGTTCTCGCTAAACAGCAAGACGTGCGAACCACCGTAAGCATGCTGTCAATATTGTCTTGCGTAAAAAAATTGGCTTCACTTGCTCCACCCCCCTCCCCTCCCTCCCACAAACCCCCACTACCTTTTCCTTCCCCCCTCTCCTCCTCGTGAGTACCACCTTCATCTACCTTACTGCCTCTCCACCCTTTCATCCATTCTTCCTCTTCTCCCTTCCCCCACATCCCTGCGCCCCCTCCTCTGTTCGTTTTTTCCTAGGAAATAATTCAAGGATCACTTCATAATGCTTTGTTTTTGGGCGAAGTAGGTAGGTACTGGACTTGGCTCGTTGGTTCGCTTTGGAGGACTGGGGGAATTCAAGAGAGCGCACCCTATAAATAGGCTTGGAAGTTTTTGCAAGTAGGCAAACAAACAAACCCCCATTCTCACTTTACAGAGGGTAATGTTTTATTATCCAGGGGAAAGAAAGAGATTGAGCGAGGGAGCTTAACATTCTTGGATGCCCTTCTCCTCATTTGTTTGTTTGAATGTGTCTGTGTGGGAAGGTCTGGAAACAGGTCGATCATGTAAAAGGGTGTGAAAATTCTCCCTCTCTCCTTCTGTGGAGATGCTAACTCTTTTAAAACTTTCATCATCGTGGGAAGCTACCTTATCCTCATTCCCCCACTTCCTTGCCTGCTTCTTTTCCTCCTTTAAAGTGTGAGTGATTTAAGTACACTCGTCTCGTATGTTTTGATGTGCTTCACTTGTCCGGCGTGATTTCTAATTTATGAATGCAGTGGCGTGAGGGGAGGTAGCGGTTGGAAATATGAACAAAAAGGGGAAAAATCACCAGTTGAAAAAAAAAACTTGCGCTATTTTCAAAGTACCTTTTTACTTGTTACATCTTCGCGTAGAAATTCCAAGCATTCCCCCTCCCCCCCTTTCACCCCCATCCTCTCCTCCTCTCCCTCCTCTTTGGCGCTCTGCCAAAAGCTGTAAAAGATGCACACGGAGTAGTATTACGATCCAATCGTTTGGAGCTTTGAGATGCCTCTCTTTTTGATGTGTTGGTTTGTAAGAGGAAAATCTTTTTTGCTCCATCTTTGCTGTAAAGATCTTTGATTGATGAGGACGGTCTCGATTAAATTACCTTTGATGTCACTTACTCAAAAGAGGCTTATAAACTGATGAAACTTATCGACAACTTGTTGTTAAGACGGATAGACTTGGGCGTTAAGCTGAGAATCTGTGTTACATCTACAGGACATCCATGTTGCGCCTCGAATGATTCAGCCGTGAATCTAAGAGGTAGAATCTAGCCTGTTTAGAAGTAGTTTGGTACATGGCATGTTCAGATTCAAGGGTGAGTTTTTGGAGTCATTCATACATTTATGTGAAGTGCCCATTGTCTTCGGTGGCATCTATCTTTTCTGTATTGTTTTCCTGATTTCCGCTTCTCCTTGGAATTGTAGCCAATAGAAAGCTACCCGGTGACGCACAGCGCAAGCGGTACCCCCGCAGTGCCTTATTCCCTCGATGCCGCATTGACCACACCTTCCATGGTAAACACCCTCTCCGGTGACGCTTCCACACTCCTCTTTGGCTCCGTGCGAAGAATCTGTCCACCTGGTGTCGACTATGGACATCAGTACCCTGTCTCCTATCTACGGCTAGCTGAACAGGGCTACACAGCTGTTACTAGCTCTGACTTTCTCAGTTCCACTAGTCCTCTTTCTGCGACCACTACCCCTTCTTCGATTCGTCGCCCACCACCCTCAGCTAGCGCATCCTCCACTCGTCGTCTGTCACGTCGTGATATGCCTTCCACCCACCATGCACAAACTCGCACATTGCCGACCAGCTCTGCGGATCCAGTGTCACAACAAATTGGAGGGTTTGTGGATCACCGATACAATGCACAGGTCTTCGGTGAGGTTGATGGTGCTAGACCTGAAAAAGATCGTTATACACGGTATAGACAGCTATCTCCTGCCGCAAATTCGATGGGGCGAGCGCTCAGCTCGGGTCGGAGTTTTGGTCCGCATCCCAACTTCATTGCATGCAAGTCACGTGAGTCCAAATCCAAGTCGGTTTATCATGTTATAATAGTTTGCTGAATCAGTTGTTGAAAGCCTGTTGAGACTGAAATGATAGTTTGGAACAACTCAAGAGAGTCACTCATTTGCAACATGGGATGAGGGAAGTTGTTCACAACAAATCTGAACTTGCTTTTCCCTGTCACTAGCCTTCAGACCTCATAAATATACTTACAGATTCAACTTTTTGCTTTTCACCCACTAGGAACCTCTTTAATCTCGAAAAGACGCTACCTACAGATGTTTGCTGGTAGCTCGTGTTATCTGAACGGTCCGCATTGCCCATTATACGCCATTGTCTTGGTATTTTCTCCCTTGTCAGGAACACATGTTTGCCCAGATTGCTTCCAATAGAAGTGATTTTTCCTACTCTCTTAAGGTGGAAGTCAATGTCACACTTTTCTTGACTTTATTTACCCCCTAATAATGCGACAGACTTGTTCATTGTTTCTTTCCCCACTCTCTCTCCCTCTCTACGGTTTAAACGGAGAATTTTCAAGACGCAAAGTGAAAACTTGGATCGACGTTCAATTTTTTTGCCTCGTTGGAGAAAAAGCATGGAAATTTCATACAAGTAGAAGTGTTAGGTGATAATCACACCGACAATGGGGGAAATGTTTAGCCACCTCCCACGTAGGAGAAGCATGTTCGCGGGACAGGGAGACGAATGCATCTTTTTTGATTTGACTGAAGGAATCGAACGACCATTTGGGTTGCGCGGAGGGGAGAAGGCATTTTACTTTCCTGTTAACTCAAAGTGAGTTCGATCACCCTGTCGTCTGTCAGTTTGCTGGCGAATCCACAGTCATTCCGCTGGTTGAGGGATACATTCACTTGTTGGACCATGCATCAATGCACCCGTGGCATCGTGCGTGGATCCAGCTGTCAAGAAATCTTTTGCATTTCACTTGGCATTGTTTCCATCATTTGTGAAGTAAAGCATCCGACAGTGGTCGTTTATCTATTCACCATCATTGCTTTTGCCTGAGCCCCTTTTTTCCATCTTCTAGAAACCTACTCCTCCTACTCTACCCCTAATGTCAACAGTCGGCGTGGTAAGTTACATTCCATCTTTGCAGTTGGCTATCCGCTACTTTTTAGCATATATTGAAACAATTGCAGTTGTAACAGCTCCTCTCTATCCTTCTTCGCACATTTAGGCATACGTGTGCTGGGTGAGCTCTACCTGTCATTTTCGTTTCCCTCTTCCTTGCAAAATGTCATTGTCATTCTATTGCCATCGCGACTGATCGATTGCTGGTTGTTGCCTCCTCCCATCGTTAAACTTGGTGTTGTTGCATTTAATGATGCCACGGATTCGTTTTACACTCACCAACCCTCTCGCCTTCAATTATTTCGCCTGTTTCTAGCAAGCAGTAGGTATTTGCGTGACAAAAGTAATCTGCCCCCATCGGCATTGTTGGTGCTCCTTGCTGCTGTCCGAAAGATTGACTTGCCCAGGCAATGAATATTTAAGTGTTATCGGGTATTCGTGGTATGGTGGGGCTGTTCGAAGTGAGTTGTTAGATGCTCAGTTGGCTAGGGTAAAAATTATAAATCAGGAGATTGGCAAATGGTAAATGGAAGGAGGATGACCTCCTTCCCCTCTCCTCATTCCCCTTCTAAGACATTGAAAAGCACAGCCCTTCTACTGATTTGGCATTGAGCAGTTAGGCTCCTAAAAGCCAGTCAGCCATGTTTCCTGTCGAAAAGTATGTCGTATGTCAAAAAGATACGATTATCATGGAGTGAGAAACTCTGTTAATTAACTTTTACTTGACTGAAGTATCAGACTCAATTTTCTTCTCAGCAGTGACAGTTGAATGTTGTACCCGAGCACTAGCAAGAGGCACTTGGTCCCACACCAGTTTGTAGGTTTTTCATAGTTTAATGACAAGTAGCGACAAATTGGATTGATTTATGGAGTGGGGAAATCTCCTTAGTCGCTTTGTTGCATGTAGTATGCTCAACACCTCCCTCTTACCTCCCCCCCCGTTTGATTATGCATTTATTTATTTTTTCATCATTCTGATCCAAATGGTTGTTGTCGATTTTGTTTGTAAAGGCGTTTTTTTTGTTTTGCTTTTTTTTCGGATTCGGAAATACTTTTTTGCGCACTTTTTTATTTGATTTCATGCTCTGTACCTTTGTTAGTGCAACTAGGCTCTCAAATTTCATTTACTCCATCAATTACTTCGTTGGAGGGGAGGGGTGCGTGCAGAAATGGATCTGTTGAATGTGTAACTCCCTCCGATGTCATGACCATGACCGTAGCGATTTGACTGAAGGGAATGTAACATTTGACTATCACACTGCCCTCTGTAGACCTCGACGAGTTCCGCCTGTCACCTGTTCTCCCATCCATCGCCTTTCTAGTTCGGTGGCTACAAGTCCTCAAATGAGGCACACGGTGCGAAGTATCTTCGTGGAGGTGTGGCCTTAGTTTATGCTGAAGTCCTTTTTTCCATTTATACTGCCACCAGTCGTTTATCCTGAGTGCCCTTGCCTTATGCAGTGAGGAGGTGTGAGGTCATCAGATTTCTACTTACGAGGATCGATCAGGTCATGGCAAGACTTGAGCGGACATGGGATTGGACTAACGAACCACCGACATCGAAATGGAATCTGATAGCAGCTGCTTCACTCGCAGAAGTGACTCCTGCGCTATGATGTTACTTACTTAATGTCTTATGGCAATCAATCAAACGCCTGGTTCTTAAGACCGTCGTGCAGATAGTATTTATGGGTTGGGGTTTTGGAATCGTACCTCACTGGTCGCGCCGCCAGTTTGCACTTCAAGTGAGTGCACTGACACGCGGATTCGCATAATCACTCGGTGACCGTTTATCCGCAAACGTTACGTCAACCTTACATGAAGAAGTTAGAATGGTCAGAGGTTCGCGATACTGACGCTTTCCGTGCCCCATATCACCAGATCAGTTACCTTAATTTGTTTACCATTATAACTGTAGGATGGCACAATTGCTCACCACATTTTCGTGCATGATTTGCCAGCTAAATCTTGCTCTTTAAACGTCCTACTCTCTAGAGCTAAATTAATCGCTAATCTTTCCTTTATTCTAGCTGAAACAATGATGCAATCACCACCACGCGTGGGCAGGTCCGTAAGTCCGGAGGCCGCTCTTTTGGTTCAAGCCGAGGCCAGACGATTGGCTGCCTATCCGGGGGCCAAAATTCCTGATGCCGACAGTGAACCCGCCATCGATCGATATGATTGGCCGGCGCCACCGTCTCCGGCTGTTGTTATGATTGATCGACGTGAGTAGTTGATTAATTTACTTCATCATCCTCGAATCCTGGGGGAATCTGTGTCACATATTTGTGACACCAAATAAGCAATTCAGGATGTCACGTGTATGCGGCATTGATAATGAACGCAGTAAATAGGCAATCGACATATTAAAAACTCACAATGATGCTCCATGGGTGGTTCGTTTATGTGATGAGATCTGATTCTCCCTGTATCTATCGCCAGTCCCACATAACCACTCAGTCCGATCCGATATTTGGCCCTTATAAGTGGTGGATGAGAGTAAGAATGTTTATCCAGCTAGGTGATCAATAAGGTTTGTGGAAGCGCTGATGTTTCTCAGGGCAATAACCAGTAAAGACCTGTCAAATTGCTCACAGGGTGTGTATTTGTGTCAGGCCATTAGTTCTTCCGTCGTTTCCTGTCCTGCTTTCATTTCCCTGTCGTTTCGACACTTTCCTGTGATGTGTATGTCTGGGCGCACAAATTTGACTGTAGCAGGATGCATGCCTCCCTTGCTTTAAAAATCCTCTCTGAGTAGGGTCAAAAGTTTGCCGCTGCCGTATGGATGTAACCTGGGATTTCAAGTATCAAGGCATCTGATTGGCTGCAAACCATAACAACGGAGTAAGGGGTTAAACAACCTCGGACGCCATTTTAGGAGATGGAGGCTCCAGAAAGGGGAGACGTTGATTGTTTCAAGTGGAGGTAAATTATAGGCGTTTGTCGATATCAGTTAAGGCAGCGATTTGCGATTAAGTTTTAAATGTATTTTGCAGCACAGACATGCGTTGGTTCAACGGAGTGGATCCAGGTTCTACTACTTTTCTAGCGTTTCAAGACTTCCCATGGCAAACATCCGTTGAAAAACCCGGGAATGGGATTATGGGTCGCTGAGCTCTTTAAGTGCATAAAATGAAGCGACTAATTATAAAACCCAAATGGGACTGAGAGCAGCCACAGCTGGTGGTGGGTAAGGAGTGGTTCGACACAGTAGGTGGGGCCAGGGGTCAAGAAAGACGAGTAGTGGTGCTTTGGGTGGGAGGCGATGCCAACTGGTTGGTGCAGTTGTTCGCCATCCGGCAACGTAGTGCACGGAAGTAAACAAAGTGAATCCACCCTCATCAATTAAGAGGCGATAAAAGGCTTCAAAGTTTATTTGTTGGGAAAGGGTAAACAAGTAGCCTGGATCTCACATTGTTTGCCAACTGACTACCTGACTGATTGAGCGGGAGGGGTGGGACGTGTGGGATGGTGGAGGGAGAGTGATGGAATGGTTGGGCTTTGATAGGGAGAAACCGAAATGTCCTAATGTTGGGCAAGCGAATTCGTTGTTGGCGATTGCTGAGGCGACGACTCCCCAACCTCCATACTGTCCACACCTTGGTCTGGTAGAGAGGGGATTGATCGTGGGACGGCATTGAATGAGATGTGAGATGTGGAGCTAAGGCTGAGATCTAGCTGCTTGAAACGAGGGAGGTGCGTGGTTGGATGAATATTTTTTTTTGGAGATCTCCAGAACAGTTTCCATCAGTCGGATGAAAGTCTCCCATTGTTCTTCCAAGAGAGCACATCACTCCCACGCGTGTTATTTCAAAATTTGCCCTTGAGAGGGCTATCTTGCTTCTTTTTTCCATCAGGTGATGGTTATCACCTTTTAGTGACGTCATCAGACATATGCGAAATAAAGATGAAGCATTCTTGATCGTATCAATGGTTTGATTTCTCAAAATGCAGCTTGGTCACGTTGTGGACAGTCTTGTTTACACAGTTAGCTTTTTCAAAGAAAATCGGACAATCGGAGTTCATTTTGCATATGTTAGGTCCGTAATGATGGGAACTTGCGGTCATCTGTTTCGGCAATTGTCGGGGATGGTCACCTTTTGTAGTCATTAAAGCTATGATTCGTATAAGCAAACTAAGCATCATGCAGCGTTTAACCTGTTAGGCCGATTTGATATTTGGTAAAAGTAGTTTTTGATGAAAAGAGAGTTCTTGGCTCATACTCCTTTTTAAACAAATAGCAGATGAAAGATGGTGTAATTTACAAACGTCTATGCAAACGAAAACTATGCGAGCCTTGTCTCATTTCGGATCGCCCACCTGGGATTATCCAAGGGAGAGACATTAGTGGTGCGGGCGAGCTTTTTGGAATTCTTTCAATTGCCGTTTCCATGCGAAAGTTTGAATCTTCGATGGTTCTGTTCCTCTGCATTGGTACAGGCCCGTGCAGGAAAGCGTCTCATAAGCAAACCTCCTTATGCAGAGCTTGACAACTCCGCCGAATGTCTATGTGTGATATTGTGATGTTACCAAAGCTTTTAGCAGATTGTCAACTTGCGAAATGGCTAGGTAGCTCTTTTGAATGGTGCTTGTCCATGATTTATATTGTGCCTTCACGGACAGACATAAGTTAGCCTTGGTCCTGTGAACTCTTAACGGTGTTTTCGAAAGCAAAATTTCTAGGCATTATTCTCAGAATAACTAGTAAGTAACATGCTAGTGATGATGTTTGGCCCTTCACTTCTAGGTCGTTGAGACCAAGGCACCACTTGGTGTTGCACAATCTGGAGATTCTGTGGATCGTCATTGATTTGTTATGGCTCCGGTGCCTCGATCTCCAAGTTTGACATTTCTGCTACGAATTTGGGGTTTTTCGAGATGTGCGATAGGGTGAATGGCGTCTGGGTGATGCCACGAACAGCGTTGACAAGTTTGTCCTGTCGACAGGATGTTTGGGTGAAGCTTATGGTAAACAACTACTACGGTGACAAGCCGATGGCATTACGGCTGGTTACTGGTAAGGCACTTCAGAGATGTTGGTACTAGGTCTGTAAGTCAGTGGCGATCCTGGCAGTGGCGGTTCAATTTCCAGCCTACTGCCCTCAGTAGTGTGCTGACCGCCTGATCCGAGGTATTTCACCGATGCACAACCTGTCATGGGGTATTTTTTTGTTGCATATGTTAACCCCAGTAACAACATTAACATGTGTATCCTCGGCCAGTTGGCATGGCGAATGACCTCAATTTTGCTGACAACGAAGTCAGAGATTACCTCGATCGCATCATTACATTTGTGATATCCGAATGAAGCATTAGAGAGTATTGGATCTGCGCATTGCTGAAGGGGTGAAACAGACTGTTCTATGGCCATTACACTCGTTGCAAGGGTCTTGTTGAAGGACTCTCTGCTATCCACAATAGATTTTAAAGTCTCACACAAATGGAGTCTCTGTCACCCCTTTGTCCTTTTAGCGTTCCCATTTAATGGCCTTGAACCTGGTGATACACGATCGGTCTCTTCTAGTGCGCTATTTATCCTTGAACGAAGGAAGCTTTAGCTGTTAGATGCGATGCGAATGCCGTCCTTTTTGTGTTCTTATACTTCCTTTTTCTTCTCACTTTCGCATACCCCTCATTTCATCAAATACTAGTCGAATCTGCTGTCTGTATTGGCAGATTCCTCTGCTTTACAGAAGAATGCGTTAAAAAAATTGCCATTCCCGAAATGCTCTCTTCTCCTGTTGTCTGAAGGAAGCTACCAAATGCGAAGGTGTCACATGCGGAGTAGTAAGTGTCATGTTTCAAGAGGTCTGAAGGACTGCCAACTTGTGCCTTGTTTCTCTCCCCACAGGCGGTGTTGATGGATGCAGACAATGGCACAAAAAAGGGGCAGGAAAAGGGGGTCTACTTTGGTCGATATTTTCTTTTATTAACCCTTTTTTCAAATTTACCTGAGAAAAAGAGCAGTTGGTATGCTTAATTTGAGGTGAGAGATTAGGTGAATCCTTCGGTTCAAATTTCCGGTTGATGGTTAATCTGCTTCACCTCATCATGTCAGCACCCTATGCATTAATAAGATTTTTCTATTTTGTTCGGAAAAAAATTTTTTATCTCCATTTTTCCTTGAAGAACACTTAAAATACCTAGTAAACTACTTACGCCTGATTACCTCACTCTTCTCGCCAATTTGAGCCCCAAAATCATTAGCTCTTCATGCATACGTGTTTGTCTGGGCGCACAAATTTGACTGTAGCAGGATGCATGCCTCCCTTGCTTTAAAAATCCTCTCTGAGTAGGGTCAAAAGTTTGCCGCTGCCGTATGGATGTAACCTGGGATTTCAAGTATCAAGGCATCTGATTGGCTGCAAACCATAACAACGGAGTAAGGGGTTAAACAACCTCGGACGCCATTTTAGGAGATGGAGGCTCCAGAAAGGGGAGACGTTGATTGTTTCAAGTGGAGGTAAATTATAGGCGTTTGTCGATATCAGTTAAGGCAGCGATTTGCGATTAAGTTTTAAATGTATTTTGCAGCACAGACATGCGTTGGTTCAACGGAGTGGATCCAGGTTCTACTACTTTTCTAGCGTTTCAAGACTTCCCATGGCAAACATCCGTTGAAAAACCCGGGAATGGGATTATGGGTCGCTGAGCTCTTTAAGTGCATAAAATGAAGCGACTAATTATAAAACCCAAATGGGACTGAGAGCAGCCACAGCTGGTGGTGGGTAAGGAGTGGTTCGACACAGTAGGTGGGGCCAGGGGTCAAGAAAGGCGAGTAGTGGTGCTTTGGGTGGGAGGCGATGCCAACTGGTTGGTGCAGTTGTTCGCCATCCGGCAACGTAGTGCACGGAAGTAAACAAAGTGAATCCACCCTCATCAATTAAGAGGCGATAAAAGGCTTCAAAGTTTATTTGTTGGGAAAGGGTAAACAAGTAGCCTGGATCTCACATTGTTTGCCAACTGACTACCTGACTGATTGAGCGGGAGGGGTGGGACGTGTGGGATGGTGGAGGGAGAGTGATGGAATGGTTGGGCTTTGATAGGGAGAAACCGAAATGTCCTAATGTTGGGCAAGCGAATTCGTTGTTGGCGATTGCTGAGGCGACGACTCCCCAACCTCCATACTGTCCACACCTTGGTCTGGTAGAGAGGGGATTGATCGTGGGACGGCATTTAATAAATCGCGTGTATCCTTGACTTAGGCGGGAACTCTTGTTCTTTTTAAAGTTAGATGTGGGGCTAGCGCTTGGTTTATAATGCAAAATACAACAGAAATATCCACAGAGTATGTTTCCACGAAAATACCTAGAACAGGTCATTCTAATGGTTAAATATCCCCGTTTCTCAAGATTCTCAATGACTCTATAGTATTGAAGGTTTTAAGATTGTGGAAAAGACGAAAGAAATTGCCTTATTCGCATCCTTATCCTCTGTTTCTCTTCCCTCTTGGCGTTAATCAGGCGCATTTTGTTTGGTCCTCCTGAAGCAGAACAGCAAACACTTTTTTGTCAACCTTTACAACAGCTAACTTGCTTTTTCTTCAAACTTCCACGATCCTTAAGTTCGAAGCTGTTAAAATTTTCCTCTTTATTCTATGGAGATATCTGCTCCAGCAGAAACTTTACCCCTCGTCCTTGTTTCCCCTCGCGCGCTTTGTCCCTCCACTTTACCATTTTTCTTGAGACGCTCCAGGCCGAGCCACATAATCTCTATCTTCAATCTCCTTACATTTTCTCTTTGTGGCATCGTTAATCTTTCCACCAATGCTTCATCCCTTTAACAAATTTTCCCGACTCATTCACAACAGCCCATTTCTACTTTTGGCCTTTTAGCACTTGTCTCCACATTTTCTCACGGCTATTGTCGAAGTGCCTATCAAATTTCTCCCCCACTGAATAAATACACACACGCATATTCTGGGTTACATTTGACGGAATAATGTATCTCTTTCCTAAGTTGGGAATCTTTCCTCCACTACCCACTTCCCTCCCCTCCCCCTCCTCTTCAACCTTGTTGTAGTCGCCCTCCTCCTCATCCTCCTTTTTCGTTTTTTGAAGCATTCAAATAGGATAAGCATCGGTGCCTAGAATGCGCATTCTTGATGGTGGCAGCGTTGCTCCTGTTGTCTTACTTTTCCCAACACCAATAACAGCGAGTAAAAAAACTCGGAGATCCAGCATTCCATAAGTAAGGTAAGGTGAAGGCTATGTCACCGTATGCCATCGAAGTGTCAGAATTTAATAACTTTGCCCCCTCAACTTTGGAGAACGTTGACAGCAAAAGTGTGTATAGATATGGATGCATGTATTATTTAGGCACCTTTCTGTCCCCCAAGATACAATCTCACTGCAAAGTGCTTTGTCCCTCGAGGCAGTGCCCTCAGCTCCAGTCACCGCCATTTCTGCCTCGCTTCTATCTTAGCTGGCTGTTCTACTGCATATGTAATGGGGCAGTGCATGGAATTCCCTACCACCAAAGTGGGCGGACACGCTTTGTCATCGAAACAACTCAAATATCGTTTCCAATGCTTCACTGTTTCTTTCAAATAAAACCTCTCGATTTATTTTCTCGAAGGTGTTTCGTTATTTTCTTTAAATCTTCTCATGTTTCATCGGTTGCACTGCAAGCAAAATGCTGCAAAAATTGACCCTCATCATGGTAAACGCATTAAGCATGACTATGGGTTTGCAGCCCAGTGAACTTATCAACATTTCAATGGGATTCTTGAATAAGTATGCATTCACTGATTTTATTAATGTGAAAAATTAAGGCGGAAAATTGTGACATGCATCTTTTGAATCATTACAGATATATTCTTTTCACGTTTTACTACGTCAACCACTAGGCCCATTTGGATTTGGTTCTGCTCTGACTTTTGTGCATCCCGCTCTGATGTCACAAAAACTTGACACGTGGACTTTATCCCCCAAATGTAGCGATTCACATCTCGCATACAGATAAGTCGAGCTTTAAGCTTCAGCGTCTGGACTTTTTTTCAGTCTATTTTTTGTCCTAGAAGGTATTGAGATGGCCGGTTCAAAAGATTCGTTAATACCCATGTCGCCCGATGGTGGATGTGGCTGTCCGTTTGCCTCTAAAACAAATTTCACAAAAGAAGGTGTTAGGGCGCCATTTACCCTAGCGGCACAGTTGATAAAGGTTGTGGAAAAAACCTTGAGAGAGGACCATGCGATCCGGTTCAGGTTGCATCATGTCACGCATTTGTGGTGCCGGATAGGGATGGAAATCATTGGCACAATTTCCGTCTTCTCTCTTCGATTCGTGCTTTAAACTTCTCCAAAAACCGCATTTTCCAAACCTGTTGTCAGTACAAAGAAATGGGACGATTTTGTGCTTTTGCACTGATTTGTAAGAAGGCACAAGACCTATTTGGTTGGTGGTAGTGGTATGCAAATTCTCACTGAATGTGGCGCCTTCCTGCTTGTGGCGGTAGTTCACGAGCTCTCGCCCGCTCGCCGCCCCACTCGCTCTCTCTCTCTCTCTCTCTCTCGCTCTCTCTCGCCCTTTCCCCCCTCGCCCCTGCTCGGAACGGGTTGCCAAGTGCGCATGAGTCAAGCGAGCCATTTATTCACGAGGGTGCGGCCCGTGCTCATTTTGGCTGTGTATATAACCAATAGTAGTGAGGTGTTTTGGCGCCTTCTTCAAAACGAGCCACCTAACGCACGGCATCGTATTGCAACGCGAGTGCTCGATTTCCATTCGCGTCAATTGACTAAAGAAAATAACTCTGCTTCAGAGGGAAACTTAAATCTTCTTGCATTTTCGTGGAATGATGTTTCCTTTTTCAATGATTTGATCAGTAGTAAATTAGTAGATAAGTTCAGAAATATGAATCAATGAATTTGACCTTATTTCAATGAGACTGAGGAGTTACATGCCTCGAGAGTACACTCAAAACAAGGTCGAAGGGTCAAGGACTCACTCTCATGCCAAGCTCATTGGGCAATGAAATAACTGATCAAATAATCCCACTTTAGTCGGAAAGCGAAAGTGGTGGACATTAGGTGACACACCGATGTCACCTCGCACGAATCGGTTAATGAGAAAAGTCAAAGGCTACCAATTTGAGGTTTTGGTGAACAAGATGCTTGTCTGCTTGCCGATTGACTGACGAAGTGGCGAATGCATGATGTGATGATGCCTGTTAACTGATCAAGTACATCACTTCTGTCCACCACAAGGTACTCGGATCCAGCTGGAGGATTTGTAAGAATATTTTTCCCCCAGAAATGGCGAATCAATCCCAAGTGTTCCTTTCTTTCGAGGCGGCATGGTGCATACCCTCATATCTGAGGCCTTAGGCGTCGAAGCTGAGTTCCTTTCCCTTTTCTATCCTCGCTTTTGGGTAGATTGCAAAGGCACTTGAAAAGCGTCTCAAGAAAACACTCTTGGTATTCCTTTTAGCGCTTTGAAGTCATATTAAAAAAGGCGGAGTCGCCATAATTGGTTGTGTGAATGTGTCATGTAACATCTTGTTCTGCCAGGTGAAGCGAGTGTTTCAGCTGCTGCCTGTCAACTTTGTCACTTTCATGTGAAGTTGTTTGTTAGATGCGGGCAGGAAGTGTAGCCTGTGAGGGGTGAATAGGACCTTGTGAGTAGAGAATTTGTGTACCGGCAGCGCGGATTCCTCCCAATTCAAAGAAAATGATATTGTATAAAGTTGGTGCAGAAGTACGACTGAGAGGAGGAATCATGTTGATACTTTAGTTTTCTAAAAGGTGTGCCACCCAAAGACGAAAAAATATTCGTCCTCAACCTCAACATTGTCATTCATCCCTCCTCTCCACTTCATGAATGGTCAAATAATTAACTAAGAAGCAAAACTTTGGTCCTCAAGAGGAGGAGAAGAGAATGAGAATGAGCTAGTTGCTTATTTTCTCTCTTCTTGACTCAATTTTGACATTTAATATGGTCAAGCATCATCCTGCCCTGGGTGGAAAGATCACTTTCTCCCAACTGATCCGCCCGTGTTCTGCAGAAGAAATGCTCCGGAGTGGACGTATCTAAGAATTTTCAGTGATGTGCTGATGTGCTTGGTCACTGGACAAACGCTAAACTTCCGAAGTCCTTGGCATCGCTTCTTCACTACTCGGTCATTCTTCCACACTTTTATTGAATGCACCTGAACAGTAGATTTGTAGACTCTGAAGCTCCTTGTCATCTGTCGGGGCTTGGCATTTACCACCCATACCTCACTTGCATTTCCCAGCTTATCTAGGTGAAAGAACCCGATGCTTGTGCCTTGATTTGTCTCTTTCTATGGAGATGTAGCTTTCCATGATGAGGAATTGGTTGTCATTGAGTGGCTCACCACAATGCCCCAGAACGAGAAAAATACGCTCTGCCACTCTATTTCTTGCCTTTCCTCTGCACTCACCCATCTAGGTATTCGTTTGACTCTTACCTGACCATTGGGATCTGCCATTGAGGTTGGAACATCAATTTTTTGGAAATGCTTTCATGCAGACCTCTGAAGACCTTACTTTCTGATTATTTCACTTTCACTTTCACTTTCAGACCTATGGGGATTTTCTCTATTTTAGAAGGACAAAATGTAGATCTTACTAGCGTTTCCATCAAGCATGATTGGTCAATTAATTTGGGAGGAATGTTGCGCACCTAGAGATGTCAAATCCCATTTCTCGTCTTCAAAAGAGGCAAAAAGCGTCACGTCAGGCCACCCTCAAGAAAGTTACATTTGACAGGTAATGTTTATTGCAGGACGGGAGAAAGCGATGAAGAGTGGAACTTTGCCGGATGCTAGGACAATTACCAAGTCGGAGGAGTCGAGCTCCGACACGCGGACCCTATCACCCGGCACTGTGCACTCCTTATCGCCCGAAAAGGACGCACCACTCACGAGTGTGGAGAGCAAAATTGACACACTGAAACGTACCACCGGGAACTCGGGAATGTCAGCGGTAAGTTTGTAGCAAGGAGTTTCACCATATGTCCCATATTTATTCATAATCTCTTCCAACCACCTTATAATGTTTTGCCTAACCCATGCTTCAGACCTTAATAGATTCACGCTCCCATCACCCACCCTCTCTAGGTCGAGGTTTTGAAGCGATGGAGTAAATGCAATCTAAGTCCGACCAATTCAATTAAAAACGAATCAAAGCACAAATATTTGATCGTTCTCGAATCAATCCACAAAGGGTAAAGGATATATCTGCTTCGCCTCCATCTGCCCGACTTTGGTTGGTTGGTTGACTGTCTGCTGGTTTTTGAGCCTAAAATCCTCGTGCAGTTTCTCACCCCATTAAGTCGGAGAATGCAATGCAGAGAGAGCGAGAGAGAGAGAGAGATGGGACAGGGCAAGAGAAGCGGTGGTAGTGGAGTTGGTGGGGAGTTAGGCAAATGGGACTGTGGTGGTGAGTGCAAGACATTAATGGGGCTAGCTTTGCGTGAAGTGGAATGGAAAACGCGCGCACTAGTAGTTAAACCCGTTGACACGATACAAAAGAAATCTTGGTGTAAACGCGAGTAATAAGGGTATTTAAAAGACTTTATTCACCATTCTTTGCTGATGATTTCCGTTCCATCCAAATGATGGTAAACCTGCCGGACAAACAAATGTGGAATGGAAGGAGTTTGATCCTCATTTTGGTGGCCATGATCAGTCATGGCACTGGCTGTAAAAACGCCTCTATGTGGCAGGTTGGCGATGATATGCCGCAATTTAGGAGCGTAACTCACGTCAGTATGGGGGTGGTGGTCTATATGGTGACACTTGTAACGCACTGTGGTGCGTCAAAACTTTCAAGGCCTCATTGGAGTATCTGCCTCAATTCACTATAGGTATAGACTAGCCGAATAATTCCACTGCTCGCATGATCGGATCCTCTGCAGTTTTATCTCCTCCTTCTCATTTCCTTACCTTTCTTACCGTTGCCTCATTCCTTCGTCAAAAGTGAGAATTCACGTTGTGTTTATTTTCCTACTTCCATCCTCATTATGGTCTGAAACTCTCTGGTGAAATAAGAAGTGGCAACTCAAGGAGAGGGGAAATTTGATGCTATTTTGATTGCAAAACTGTCCGAATTTGTAGTAATGCATTTTTATGGCACCACAACAGTAACCTTGGGCGTATGTTTTTATGGACGAGGACTAGCAGGAGGGTTGAAGGGCAAGAGAGAGGAAGAGCTGGAGAGGGCGATTCATCAATTTACGCATAATTTAACAGTGGGTGTGGGAGGTGGGGTACTGGCTATGTAATTTTTTTTAATTTTACTTCTTTAGCCAACCGGACAGAAAGGCTAGGTTGCCCAGATAGTTTCAGCTGACGGCTACTCATTGACACCTTGACGGGTTATTTGAGATTGACATCAAAGCTACGTTGCGTGCATGGCCTTTCTTCCACCTCTTTACCGATCGCATTTGATGCGGTTTGCATGATCGAAATGATCAATTGAAGGGCCAAAAGAGGCTATTAATTCTTCTTTGACCCTTTTTACTGCAATCTGCAATTTGATGCCACTGGCCCTGCTGGTGAAACGGAAAACCAGGGTGCCGCATATGCGCTAAACTTTCCGCAAGTACATTTTTTGAGGGGAAAACAGAAAATAGGGGTCCCTTATGGTGGAATTGGAAGTTTTTTGGGTTTTTTGAGCATATGAAAGAGGATTTTACATGGACACTCACCTTCGCATATTTGTTGCGTATGCGGCTCTTTTATCTGGCTGGAAGTCACATTTCTATCCGGGTTTGTGAGGTTACCGACTGTCACTTTTACGTGTATTTATCAAGCGTTAAGAATTTACTATGTAGAGTGGATGATTTAATGCGCCCCTCCCTCTCTGTTTCAAATCTATTTGTCGCTAAAGACAGGTAGTTTATAGCTAACAGCTTTGAGGTGGTGCGCTCTGCCGCTGTTTCACACCTCGTATAACAACACGCGCAAAGATCCTCAACACCCTCAGAACCACACCAATGTTGACTGTGAACAGCTTAAAGTACCTCTACGAGGTTTATTCAGTTGAAATTTGGCAAAATGCTTAGATTTAAGAATTGGAGTGAAGTTGACGGGGGTGTAGATTAGGCG